>JAVLUX010000008.1:37264256-37864256 GCA_032164185.1 Moxostoma hubbsi | reverse complement strand
CACTGTTTGATAGTGCAATTTTATGTTAGTACCTTGTTTATTCATATGAACTCATGCATACATTATTCATGTAGACTGTAAAAGCAATAAACTTGTTTATCATATTTTAAGTATTGTTACTCCTGGGTTTTATTTTTTGATTTAGTATTTTTTGTTACTCCTGGGTTTTAACCTTTAGCCTGCTCTTTAGCTAATTAATCATGTAGTCACAGTTGAGGCTCACTTTGCATAGTTCCATAAAGAACTAGATGTAGTCTGACCCAAATGACTCAAGTGTTATGGTGTAATGCTCCTTAGAATGTTGGAAGGTTATATTGATGTTATAGGTAAAGGAGTAGGGGGTAGGTGTTCAATAAAATCTATATTATAGAAAAATTTCAATGACTACAATTCAACCATACGCTATGTGGCACAATCTGATCAGTTCTTTGAGCTTATCTGATTGCCAATCGGCTCACTCACGTGCGACACATCAAGCCAATCGGCTCACATGGTGTAAGCCAATCAACTTCCGTCACTGCAGCACCTGCGAGAGTTATTTCTCTGAAACCCATCTCCACCCCAACTCCACATTCTAAATCTGCTACATGGGGATTGTTTGTAATGTCTGTTTGTGCAGCAGCATGTCTTGCATTTTGTCTAACTGTGCAGCTGCAGCAGCCTGTCCTCATACTTCACTCCGGATGTCTGTGTATTTTCTATCAGTGAGCAAGTCTCCATATTTGCTCTGCAGCAGCAACAGCGTAGAAGATCTAGTCTGCCAAGACCAGTATCTTATCAGTAGGATAAGGCAAGAAAGGCAGATGCGAGCCAGATTGTCATGAGACTCCCCATTTTGGGGAATTGTTCTAATATAATAAAATATACGCTCAAGGAGGTTTTTAATACCTGGAATACTTATTCCTAATAATGACATTTGCTCAGCTGATGCTATTGATATTTTGAAAATCTGCTATGGTACAGTACACCACAAATTTCTTTTTAAAAGAATCTGGTGATGCAGAATTATTGTTTTGTTAATTCAAAGGAGCAGATGATATAAACTGTAGGATATGTATACCATGATAACAATGGATAGAAATGGACTGTCTCTAATCTTGCACAGGTCTTTTGACCTGCCCATAGGCAGTGTAAATCTTAAGTACTGTCCTTATCACAATATTAACTTGATTTACTTGATTTTCTCAGAAGGAGAAGAAAGTCAAGGAGTGTGGTCCTTTTGAACATCTCAAGGTTTTGATGCCTGAATTTGTGACAGAGGCAGACTGATTATGTAACTGTAATAGCAAGGATTTCTCCCAGCGGTGATATGCAAATGTTCCCACTTCTTTTTGTGCCCCTGTAACTTACAGTTAAGAAACATAAATTTGAAGCAGAGCTATTCCAGTCTAATGTACTGCATTTTATTGGTAGGAAGAAGCTGTTTTCTACTGAGATTTAGACATTCAGAGTCTTTATATCATACCCAGTATACTAGGAATAGATTCTCTGAAGTATGTGCTGAAGATCCTAGTGCAATTTGTACTTCTGACTGAATCCCTTATTGTGCTCCTCTCTCCCTGCAGGGCATCAACATTGTGGAGCCAAGTAATGAAGGACTTCGTCCCCCATCAATGCCAGGAATGTATCAATTGGATATCGTGCTGAAGAAGGGCAATAAACTGGCCATCAGGGACAGAGGAGGTAGGAACCAGTTCTCACTACTTCTAGAGATTCCTTTAGCTTTACCTGAACTTCTGTGTTCTTACATTTTCCACATTTCTGAGATTCTGTCTGGTTGCAGCAGTTTTTTTGGGACATAAACCGCCACATTTAGGGCTTTATTTTCATGACCACACTAAGCACAGTGCTATGTCCTACCACCGTGCACAAAGTCTTATCCAATTTTCGTGAGAGCACTAATTCTAAGTGCAATTTTTATGCCAGCGCATAGCACAAGTGGCTGTGGGTAAGAGTGTGGGTGGGTGTATTTGCGCAAACCATGGATGTATTGTATATTAACGAAGTGGTGCAAAGCACAATTAGCTGTTTTCCTGAGAAATGTTATTTGAGCTTAGACAGTTTCAGGTTAGGGCTGGGTGACTGATAACATTTTATTTTCAATCATGATTTTGGCTTCCAATGATTATGAAAAAAGATAATAGAGATAAAACTATAATTGTGCTGCATTCCATTTCACAATGAAACACCCCAGCGTTTTATCTTTATAAAGCATTCTTTATTAAAGTTCAAATAATAAGGAAATAAACTCTGAAACTGGCATTTCTCTGTATAGTCAGCGCCACGTCTATGAGTTGCGTGAAGTGACCGGGGAAGAGATTGTATCTTCTCCTGGCTAATACACACTCTGGCTCTGGGACGCTCGTCATTCGTGCACGATTGCTGCAACTAGATTATAACGTGATGTCTCGCGATGTAGTGAATCAGAATATATATGTCACGTTCATTGTGTGTAGCTTATCATGAAGAAAATCAGCGATACATAGCTCTATTAAGAAGAGAAAGTTTATTTTTTGTTAAAGATGGATCAAAGTGAGCATAAAGGTGATGGAGTGTAGTCTTAGCCCATTAAACACGGTAACAAAATATGTTTTTAGTCTTTTTTGGCTTGTTTTCCAAAATAATATGTAAAACTCCTTTAAAACAAAGTACATTTATTTTAGGAGCTACTGTATACTGCAGATGAAAAAATTGTTATCAGAGAATGTTGAAAACAATATTTAGTCAGGGCTTGACATTAACGCTTGCCTGCTTGTCCGAGACAAGGGGATTTTTGAAGGGACAAATGAAAGAGAATTTTACTTAGCCAACCGGACAAGCAGCCTGATTAAAACAGCAATAATGAAAAAATAACCGGTTATATTTGTGATAACCCATACCTGTGTCACTTATTAGAAAGTTTGTATTCTTATTCTGCTGATGAAAGTCATCCAGAGCACATCATTTTATTATTCGCTAGTGATCTAGTAACAGCTGAGGCCAGTTTGATTGACAGGCGGTGTATGTGTGTGTGTGTGCTGAACATCTGTGATCCAAAAATGCTCACGCTAATGCGCACCTGAATGGTCAAATACATTTCAAAATTCCTCCAAAATGCCCATCATGGTGAGATATTCATGTAAACACAGAAAGTGATGTCTAAAGTGATCATAAACAGCGGAGCAAAATGCGGATATGTATTAAAATGTCGGACTTGTAAGTATAAATGTAAGCTAATAGACCTGTTGCCGTCTAGTGTGTCATTATAATAATCAATCAACCAGAACAAGAAACCGAGAAAACACTCACTGCTCTTGACTGAATAACTTTAGTAGCTTTAAAAAGTATTTAGTAATGTTATAATCATACAGTGAAGACCAGTAGTAGATTTATGTTGCATTTCATTCTGAATGTTTACTTTTAAAGCTGTTAAAAAAGCACTGCATTTTCTTAATATGTATATTTTATTAGATTTTTTTTTTAACTATTTCTATTCATTGCTGTTTTTATTGTTATTTTATTACTGCCTTTTTACTAGTCTTGAAAAAGTAATTCTTCCATAATTAACATATTAGTTATTGTTATTATTTGTTGTGGTTTTAAAGCTGGTATTAAGAATCAAATCAAATTTCACTACCGACAACTGAAATTTTGGTATTATGATAATATAGCATTTATTGTTCATGCTAGATCTTGCTGCAATGACATGATGAAAAAGTAGATCTCATTCAATAGAAGTGTGAACACCCCTGCTGTTAATGATGCTGATGGAGACTTTTCTTTATTTGACTATCATACATAACATAAGATAGTTATCATATGACAATAGCCTCCTCCCGTACCCAGTGCAGTTTACATTTCAAGTTCAAGGAAATCCACTGTTAAAAAGACACTGTTTTAAAAGTTCAATAAATGCATGATGTTTGTAAAGTCAATGAGAAATAATCATGATCTCAATATTGACCAAAATAATCATGATTATGATTTTTGCCATAATCAAGCATCCCTATTTCAGTTAAGATGAAAGTTTCTTATCTGGCTCCCAGAGTCCCACACTCTCTGATCCCACCTGTGGGTGTTTGAATCATAGTTGAATCTTTAGTAGGCTACACCCTGTTTTCTACTCTAACATGATATGGCTTATTCTCAATCTGAGAGATATGCAAATTGATGGTTCTCTACTTAAAATAAATAGCCCAGGCATTAAAGATCTCCTGCTCTGGTCACCTTGACTCTTGTGTATCTCACCAGACAGCAACAGAGCCCTGAGTCCATGAGAAGATGACATACATTTCTGCCCATTAATCTGGACCTGTTCTGAGCTGCGTTGGTGTCATGTGTGAGGAAGGGCATTAGTGTGTTTTTGAATGACAGGATCCAGCAGTAATGGCCTCATTAGGGTCTGATGAATGATGCAGCAGATCTGTACACCCTTTCTGTCTCTCTCTCTCCCTTTTTGAATCACACAAACAGACAGTCACATGCTCAAATAATGAGCGCAGACATCGGCAGCTCACCTGCCCCGAGACACAAGCTTCTGCTCTCTCTGTGTAAGTCATGCAGTCAGTCGTACACTCCCTTGAGAGGAAACCAGGGTAATTCTAAAAATCTAACATTTCTCTCCGCTTGCTAATAGAATACACAAAGGTTAATATTTTCTGCTGTATTTGAAGTTTGAATAGCTTAAATGACTTTTTTTGCATAAATTTTGCATAGTTTTATTTTCAAAAACAAATATTCATCCCTACCCCCTTGATCCATCTGCAGTGCCGGGTTCTGCACTGACTTCTGCATAAATTCCTTTTCTTGCTTGTAATTTTCCTTTTACACTCACATAAGAGTGACAAAAAATGATTTCTCAAGGCTTTTAGGACTGAGCAGCTAAATTATTTTCAACAAAAGCTACTTTAAAAATGAGTGTCCTCAGTTCCAATTTGATTGCTCAGTGTTGTTTAAAGGAAAGGTGATATAACACACTCCAGGTAAACATGCACCTGTTCCAAATATTTTTTGGAAGCAGTTTTCAGGCATCATTTGAGTGAGTGTGCATTTACGAACATTGACATTTACAAATCATTGAGTGTGTTTGTGTGCACACCTATATGCTGATAACAATCAAAAATCCCCTTATTTAAAAAAACTGACAATGCAACATAACTATGGATGAGATTGTAAATCATCGGTTTATTCTATGCTTTTAACATAAAAAAACAAAGTCCGTGTCTACCCTTCTGTAACGGGGGTAAAAGGGAGAGGAGGTGGCGAGAACTGGCTTGACAATATAAATAATCATTTAATGATTAACTTAAAGCAAAAGACAATTAACACAAACAAATACAGCACAGCTGCCTGTAGCTCTCTCTCTGCCGAACTGCCGCCTCCGGCTAATTAAAAAGACTGGTAGGGTCACCAGCATGCCATGCAGGGGGACCAGTACACAAAACACAACTTAAGCTGGTTACTTGCAATGCTGTGTTTTTTTTAACAGGGATCGATTGATTTTTGCATTTTTTTTCCCCTATAACTTTGAGTTTATGTTTGTAATTGATAGACTAAAAGCCACAAAACTCAAATTTTGATTCTGTCTTTTGAACCTGGTGTAAACTGACAGTTTCCCCAAATAGTTGGGATATATGAGGTCGGATGTGCTTCACAAAAAGATTTCCACGACCTTTATGGTATTTGCAGACCTGGGCCACATCAGTGCATGCTGGTCACAAGATGACTTGTCTCACTGTAAGAGAGTTGTACTGTATGTCTGCCACGAGTCAACTAATATGCCTGTAGAAACCTACAAAGACCTCTCTACCATGCAAGTGTAAAATATGTTTTTCTCATTTCAGCTCAACTCATGTCTATTAAGGTGTCAGAAAGAAACAAACATGCTCTGAGAACAATAATGTGTAAAATAAGACAAATCGTGGCAGCAGCGATGAATGTTATGAATGTTATTTCTGCTCTTGCTTTTTTTGTTGATGGACTCTGTCATAAGGCAGGGTGTTCTGTGTTTATTAACCTCCTTCATAACCATTAGTAATGAATAGTTAGTTCATTAGTTATTTTTGTTTGTTAGGTTAGTGTTGACAGCTTGGCAGTAACCAATCCAGGATTGGTTGCCTGATTAGAGCATCAGGGATGATGTCTCACTGTTTTCTGTTGTCTGTCTCTGGTACTGAAATCCATCTGTCACCTTTCATTAATGGTCTGATGGAGTGTGGGACGGCACAGTGGCTCAGATGGTAGCACTGTAGCCTCACAGCAAGAATGTCCCAGGTTTGAGGCGTTTCTGTGTGGAGTTTGCATGTTCTCCCTGTGTTCGATTGGGTTTCCTCCTAGTGTTCTGGTATCCCCCACAGTTCAAAAAGACATGCAGGTTAAGTTAATTGGAGACCCTACATTTCCCATAGATGAGAGTGAGAGTGTGAATGTGATGTACTGGCCACCTGTCCAGGGTGTTTTTCTGCCTTCGGCCAGAGACAGCTGGGATATGCTCTAGCACTACCCCGCAACCCTGCGACCCTGCGTAGGAGATGGATGATGATTAAAAAAATGACCAAGCTTATTTTCCTGAAATAAAATGCAGCAAAGTATGCGTGTGTAGTAAAATTTACTCACATACCGCCTTTTACCATTATTGCTCATTAAACAGCTACATTTTGTGATTTAACATTAGCATTTTCCCTCTTTGCTGTCTGTCTGCTCTAGTCTCTGAAAAACACACACACAGGCACACACACATTCTTACATCACTGCATTTATTCCTTTAGTAAGTGTGGGAATAATCTATTAACATCCAAACATATTAAACTTTGTGTCAAAATGAGTTAAACAATTTAAACAAGATATTTAAACACACCCAATAAGTATTTTAGACTACTTTCAAATATTTACGCATTTCAATTTTTTTTTATAAAAATTCATTCAAATTGAATTTAGTATTTTTTTATTTCAATAACTCTATTCAATTTGATGGAATTTTGTTATGAAATTAAAATGCATACATCTTAAAATAATATTTTGGAGTGCATTTCAAAAGATATTGAAAATATTTCCCCTTTTTAAAATGGAGCAAAAACCATCTAAATTAATTAAAATTGTAACCTTGAAAGCAAGACCTCTAAAGGATGATTCAGACTGATTTACATATTGACTAATAATAATTTATTTATTTAATTATTCATGTAAGTGCGATAACAAAAATAAGATATGCTAATTTCTGCTTTTAAACCCTTCTCATTGTTCCATGCATCTCTGGTTCATTCTTACAGACTGAGGAACAAGTTGAAATATTGAAATATTGTTGAAATATTGTTGAAATATTGTTTAGCATAATAATGCCAGAGATATATTTTTGCTGATAGAGCTTAAATTTTCATTTAATCTAGAGTATTCCTCATGTTCCACTTAAAATGGCTTATGAATATCTTTAAATATTGACTTCAGTGAAACTAGGTACATTTTATTTTATATTTATATATTGTTTATTTAGCATATGTTTTCAAGTATACATTTTCTCTATTATTTTTCCATTAAATTATGTAAACACATTATCCGTTCACAACTGCACATTGCTTTACTATGGGCTGAATTCTGTTTTAGCAATTCGTTTATCCACGTCTTGCAACTCACACACACACCCACATGCATACACGCTCAGCCAAGGGATCACCAGACTGAATAACAGTAAGAACTGCTGCAGTCATCAATCTCATGAGGCATGCTGGGTAATGGAGTGTGCGGGAGATGCATAGGGAGTTGGCTGCATCCCTCTATATTTTCACTGTGCTTCTCTTCTCTGCCTCTCTCTTAAATATCCAGATGCCTGACAGCCAATTTGAAGTCTGTCTGTGGACAACATATATCTCAGGGAGAGAAAATTGAAAATATATATTTCAGAAAACACCTCAAACATTTTATTTGTATTTGATTTATTAGGAATGACAGAATAGTTTTAGACTTATGTTAACTTCTCCTATGGGAAGCTCTGTATATTTTCTTTGCAATAAAAGGTTTGACTACAGTTCAGCTGTCTTAACCATGAAAAAAGAAAACCTAGAAATAATACAAAGCCTCATAGAAACTGGGTTTAAGGGAAAAAGTATTTGAAATAAAATCGTGTATGTTTCATCACAAATAAATTTGTTATAAAAATGTTCAATGTGGCTCACATTAGCCACTTTTCCACCATCAGACTGAACTGTTCTAGGCACGGTACGGAACTATTACAGTAGCATTTCCACTGGACCACTGTTTGGCACGCCACTATTATAAACCGTTCTTGCCCAGAATTCTCAGCAGGGTTAGCTAACCGTACTCAACCGTTCTTATGGGTTTAGTACGTGGTGACTCGTTTAGTGTATCTTCATGAATTTATTATGATGTATTGAACTTGTATTGTAGACTATATTTATTTTTGTACACACCTTTTTCGTAAGGAAAGTTGATTACTAACTCATTAAAACTCAAAATACATAAATATATTCTCATATACTATTTTCTTATAATACTGATATAATACTTTGTCAATAAATATACTTTTTTGCTAAGCTGGGAACTTTTACCTCTGTGCATGCTCGTGTCCAGTGGTGAACACAAGTCATCAGCAAATTTTGCTAAACCTTTCTCTTTACTTTCTTTTTTGCAACATGTTCTGTGTGCTGTTTGTTAGCAGAGCAAAACCAGGAAAAATAGCAGTCTTAAAAACTGCTATTGGCGTCATCAAAAGACGAATCTGTTACATACCCTCTCCTGATTTCACCACTGTACCACTGTAAAAAAAAGAAACCTTAACCATGCCAGCTGGTCCGGAACGGCAAGGAATGGTATGGTTTAGCAATGAGAACCATTCGTCCCAATGGTAGAAAAGAAGCTATTGACTGATCCAATGAAGATACATTTAGAATACATATAATTATAGAATACTTGAGATGTGAAATGACAAGTCTGATTGAAATGAACAGAAAATGGTTATTTTGAACAAGCATTATCTTAATTTGTTACTCAAAAAAAGCATATTGCTGTCTCAAGACTCTTTGACGAATTATGCAAATTTGGACAAATTGACAAATTTTGAACCATATATATTGCCCCTACATCTACACTATATCAATTTAACCAAGTGTGGGGGCCCCTCGACAACTGTTTTTAAAAATAAAAGTAAAAAATTACTATTATTATTTACTATTTTTAGTATTATGAATACAATATGTTGTTTGCAAAATTAAATAATATGATTTTATATTTTCATTGTACTAAAGCAAAAAAATATTTATTTATTTTTGCTTTAGTACAATGAAAATATAAAATCATATTATTTAATATGATTTTAATGTGAGACATTATATAGACAGGTGTGTGCCTTTTCAAAACATGTGTATTGGTGTAATCAGGTTTAATAAAAAAAAAATATTTTACTTTCATTGAAATCATAAAATGAAAACAGAATGAACAGTGGTAATGTCAAATTTAGTAATTATTTCTAACTTTTTATAAAAAAAAAAGCAAAGAAAGTCAAATTTTCTCTAGACTCCCTAGTACCTCCTTGCAGCCCCTTGGGGGTTCCCAGACTGCTGTTTGAAACCCCCTGACTTATAGGACCCAATTTGTACAGATTGTGTACAGTTAGTGACAGAGCTGAAAGTCTGTGTCATTATGGAGCCCCAGAGGGTCCCGTGTTAAGTAGGTCTGCTCCAAAGGAAATGGAGTCGTCTCAGTGCCTGAGTGCAATTTCCAAATTTCCTGCCAATGACAGCAATCAGTCAGAGCTCTGGGAAATCGGCTTGAATATTTTAGCTTAATTATGACACAGTGTGAATTATTCAATGACCTTTTTTTTAACTCTCTTGGCCCGTTGTGATTTTTGAGAGGGTAATTATGAATACGCGATCGAGGCGTTCTTTCTAGATAATACAAGCTTTGGTTGTTTTTGCATGCAGTAAGACAGTGTCTTTTCTGTTGTTTATCAGTCCATCCAGTTAGAAGATCTTCCATTCAATGTTATGAAGTGGACTCTCTGAAGGAGATTGGATCCAATCAAGCATCCAACATAAGACACTTTATTGTCAGCACTTTTTAGTGTAACAAAGACATTCAACAGCACTGCTTTTCAGCAGCACAAATACACACACAGCTTCATTGTATCTCTCTCTCTCTCTCTCTCGACTGCAGCTCTCATTGTGGCTTTATCTCCCACCCGCCAACACGGCAATCACCAACAACTGGCCGAGATAATTCGCTCCAGGTGTCCTTCCGGCCTCGCTCCGTACAATCATCGCTTGGCCTGCCCCGCTCTCCACAGTTATGTTCACATACAAAATGAATACAGTGTGGCAAAAAGTTGCCCACCCTTGCATGTTCGGAACTGAGCGACAGAACAAAAAATCCTCCTTAAATTGTCCTTCAACAATTCTGATGAAAACCAATATGTGTGCATCTCCGGCAATATCAGAGCTCTCATCAAGTTGGAGAGAAAAACATTTGCTCGATTACATTTTTGTGAAGATCTGCTCTTTCACACCTGTTGCCATTCACCCAATACGATTAGACATACAGTAGCTAATTCATCAATGCTAATTGATTGGCAGTGCTTTGTCCACACATAGCAGAAACTGTCTCTTTAGCACAGGGTAAGAAAAAAAATCTCACCTCATTTGAGTGGCTCTACAGTTTTGTCAATTCAATGAGAGATAATGAACAAGGCGCGAAGAGCCCTTTCATTCACCGTAACAGCTTTCTGCAGGAGTGATTTTTGACTATGTAGCTCTACTAGTTTTCGTAGGAAAAATTCAAGTGGCTTGGTCTGCGGTGATTCGTGCTTAGTTTTCAAGTGCCTTAGCATTTTGGAAGGTATAAGCCTCTCCTTCGCTAACTCGTCGCTACAAAAAACACTCTGTGGTCGAGGAAGCTTGCTTGTCTAAGCTTGTCTAAACTCTCTGCACTTGTTACTGTGATAATGATGGTCAGTGCTGTCTGATTCAGGGAGAATGTCTTAATTGTGCTTGTTGATAAAGTAATTGCACCAAATTGCACCTAAATGTGTACAGCAAGAACAAGGAGATAGTGGGGTGAGAAATCATTTAACCTTATCGTACGTTAGTTTGTCCTGTACTGATGGGACCCCCATGCACCGCTGCATAACTTTCCCCACTTACAAGGTGCAGGGATTCAGTCAACAGAAATCAAGCAGAGGAATCAAGCAACTCTTGCGATTAAAAAAAAAAACTTTGTTTGAATTTTATAATTAATAAATCATATAAACACGCTTCATTGCGTAGAGTTTTGGTTCAAAACATAGAAACACAGAAACTTCAAACATCAATATCAATTACTATATTGATTATTATTATTTGAGCTAAATTCTACTGATCTGCTTTCCTCTTTGATTTGTTTTAATCGGCACATTGTGCGATGCATAACAAAATCTGTCAGTACAAATCTGTCAATAAAAGAGCACTGACTGGCTCTTCATTAATTAGTTATTTACATATTTATTGATAATTTCTAAATTATAAATACTGTTTATTGCACATAATCCATACATAAATTCTGACTTCTGAATTTTTGCCTCTTTTATTGAAAGGTGACGTGAAACAGTAGGGAGAAGGGGGTAGGGGGAAGGAATGATCCAAGCTGGATTCAAACTCAGGTGGCCTACATTAGCACCACCACCACACAATGTTTTGTCTCCAATGAGACTTGAAATGAATACCATTAGCCACTTCATAGACAAGCCAGCAAACCAACAATTAAATAAATAAATAGATAAATTACTACAGTTCCTTGGTTTCTGGGCAAGATAGTGGTCTTCAATTTCATGCTTCCCGGTTTTTAGATTCCCCACTCTTCAACATTTATTGGGCCATGAAATGTCCAGCTTGAGAGCGGGTCTGTAGGGTTCTAGTAGGAATGTACTGTTCATATTGATCAAAAAGGAAAGGATGAATAGCCCACCAGTGACCACACTATCACCCTGCAGAGATATCTCACTCACTCAATCCATCTATTGGTCCCTACTTTGACTGGATCTCCCTTAACCCCTATAGGTTTTTGTTGTATTTGGTTGAGTGGTTTCATGCAGTGAGGAATGTGCTCAATCCTCTTGGAACGTTTTCCCATTCAGTCCATCTTGAAAATTGGGTGAAGCCTCTACCCTTGACTGAGAGAAATCATCCCTGACCACAGGATGTACATGTTTTAGTCAGCAGAATGATAAACTACTGTGAATCTGCCCACTGGGTTTCACTACCTATAATTCTGCATGTCATCGTGTAGACAGCTGTCAAGGGCAGTGGCATGTGGTGTACATCAGAGCCTTAGCTTAAGTGTCAGCAGTTTTCCTCATCTCTCAGTGTCCCGCCACATTCACACCTCACAGATATACAGCACAGCGCTGCAGTGAAGGATCTCCTGCCTTTAGTTTTGTTTTGCAATATACTGTTTAATACACTGGGTTGTTAAGCCAAAATATATTATTTTACATCACCAAATCAACCTGAATACATTAGGTTTCGTCAACAAATTTTAAGGGTTAGATCAGAGCAGCAATAGCGCCTTAAGATAACTAAAGCATGTTACCACTTTTTACAGTTTACGGAGTCAAATTTTCCATTTCTAGTACGCATACATTGGGTCTAACCATGCATATGTTACACTGTTTTTATTGTGCCTTCTTTTTTACATTGCCTGTAAAATGGGAAAATAAATTGCATTAAGAAAGTATTCAGACCCTTACATTTTTTAATTGTTGCAGTCTTATGCTAAAATGCATAAAATTATTATATTTTTTTTCACATAAATCTACACTCCATACCCCATAATGACAAAGCAAAAACAGATTTTTGATAACTTGAAATATCATATTGACATACAGTAAATATTCAGATCGTTAACTCAGTACTTAGTTGAAGCATCTTTGGCAGCGATTACAGTCTAATTTATTTTTGGGTATGATGCAACAAGATTTGCAGTCCTGGATTTGGGGATTTTCTGCCAGTCTTCTCTGCAGATCCTCTCTAGCTATGTCTGGTTGGATGGGGACCTTCGTGTACAGCCATTTTCAGATCTCTCCAGAGATGTTCATTTGGGTTCAAGTCCGGTCTCTGGTTGCGCCATTCAAGGACATTCACAGAGTTGTCCCTAAGCCACTCTTGTGTTGTCTTGGGTCATTCTCCTGTTGAAAGGTGAACCTTTGGCCCAGTCAGAGGTCATGAGTGCTCTGGACCAGGTTTTCATTAAGAATATATCCTGTATTTTGCTGCATTCAGCTTTTATTCATCCCTGACTAGTCCCCCAGTCCCAACCGCTGAAAATCACCCACACAGCATGCTGCTTCACCATTGGGATGGTATTGCGGAGGTGATGAGCGATGCCTAGTTTCCTCCAGTCATGATGCTTGAAATCGAGGCAAAATAGTTACATTTTCATTTAATCGGACCAGAGAATCTTGTTTCTCACAGTCAAAGAGTCCTTTAAGTGCTTTTTTACAAATTCCATGCAGGCTTGCATGCATCTTCCACTGTGGAGAGGCTTTGTCTGGCCACTATGCCATAAAGCCTTGATCGGTGGAGTGTCGCAGTGATGGTTGTCCTTCCCCATCTCCACACGTGATCTCTAAATCTCAACCAGAATGACCATCTGGTTCTTGGTCACAACTCTTACCAAGGCTGTTCTCCCCTGATTGCTCAGGCGGCCAGCTCTGGGAAAAGTCCTGTTTTTTTCCAAACGCTTCCATTTAAGAATTATGGTTGCCACTGTGCTCTTGAGAACCTTCTAGGCAACCAAATAATTTTGTTAGCCTTGCCCAGATCTGTGCCTCAACACAATCATGTTGTTCCTTTGACCTCATGGCTTGGTTTTTGTTCTAATATGCATTTTCAGCTGTGAGACATTATATAGACAGGTGTGTGCCTTTTCAAATCATGTGTATTGGTGTAATCAGGTTTATTCAGTCATATTAAATCATATTTTTGGTTAAATAAAACCGTAAATTTAGATGCTACTGTCATGTAATCACATGAACCACATTTGTAACCACAAAGTGTTTGTTAAAGTTCTGTTTCTGACAGATTGCTTACCTAGAGCCAAGCATTTCCTTGAGTCATTGACTCCTCTTGAATTTGAATGTTTTGAATGCATTGTTTAGATGCATAACTCAGAGTTGAGAGAACATTAGGTTTGGCCTTGTGGGTAGATAAATAGAAAAATAAAATCCTGTTGTGGTATTCATGCCACTCCTAAATGAAGCAAATGGTTTCAGTGGTAGATAAAGACACTGAATGTGAATGCAAATTTGTTATGTTATATTTCTTGGTTATCAGATGGTTATTAGATTAAACTGCTGTGGAGATTGTGACTGGATGTTTTTTTAGGTTTTGTTTACTTGTTTGAATGTATGGCTGATTTAGCTTAATGACCCATTATCTAATTTCTTAACAGCAGGCCAGAGACCTCTATGCATAATCAATATATTTACCACTGATATCATTGGTGCCTCTCAGCTAAGCCTTGTGAAAGTATTGTGTAAATATGACCCACTAAAGCACTATGTTTAAATAACTATATTTAAACAACAGTGATTAAAAGATTAGTCCTAATTATGGATGCACCGATACCACTTTTTCTCTTCCGATTCTGATAATGGAAATCTCACTAATCTCAGTCCGATACCGGTCCCGATCATACACCAGTGTTGTTTTTTGCATAATCTGTTTAGAATATATTTACATTATTGTGTGGAAATAATTGGGAGTACTATTTAATATGTAAAGAAACACAAACCTCTAACTACACATTATTTCAATATAAATGTATAGATTATTAAGAAAAAACTTTATTGTTAACTAGTATACTGGATAATGTAGCAGCAAAATTAACAGTAATTCCAGTATAAGTCATCAGTAGAAAAGAAGCAAAAGTTTTTCAACTTGTATCTGGACTTTTTTTTGTTCAGTTTAGTTATAAGACATCAGCTCACTTTTCATTCACATGGTTATTTTTTGGAACCCATTCAACTTAAATATTATTATCATTTGTAAACAAATGATAATAATAATAATAATAATATATTATAATAGTAATATATCTCAATCGTGCACCTTTAACTTTTAAACCCTCACACTTTTATTTTGACATTCTGAACTCTCCAGGAAGTCCTGTAAGTGTGTCTGTTTGTAGGCAAGTTCACAGTAGTTTAGTAGTTTCTTGTTCAAATTCTGGTAAACAAAGCACCTCCAGTGCCGTTCTAAATGCATATTATAAGTGAACCGAACTATTGAGATGTTATTCGTGAGTAGCGCTTAAATATTGTGCACTGCTGTGAAGGATAAAAATAGCTGTGAGTGTGTGTATGTAAACAGAGAAGCGCCATTCACTGACACGCTGGAGCTGCACCTGCATTTTATTTATTTACTTAATAAACACAGCCTTTTGTGAATCACAGAGCTATTTCACGTCTTCAAGTGGCTTTGAATTAAATGCACGAGGCATATGAACTACTTTAATTGTGTTTTAATTGTTCTTTTATGTCATTTTTGGAGCTTGACAGTAACGAACATGACTAACACACAGTATCGGATTTGGATCTGGCTCATCGGACCGATACCTGATCCAGGTACATCCCTAGTCCTAATCCATTGTAGTCTGTAATGAACTGGCAATGGAGACGGTGTTAGGATCCATGTGCAGGAGGTTTATTAAAAGAGACACAAGCAAACAATCCAAAACAGCAGGTAGATAAATCCAATATACCAAAGAGATAGTCCAACTGGGCAAACAAAACAAAGGGATATCCAAAAAGCAGTAAATCCAGAAAAAACAGGCCATTGCCTGTCATAACATGAATCAAGAAACAATGGCAGTGGAAAAACACTAGGTAAACTGGCAATAATTCACAATGAACAATGAAACTGCATGGCTATATATATACACACACACATGTGGCAAGCAAGAAATGAGCAGTGAAGAAATGGGTGAAGATCAGTATTCTGGATAGGGCTCTCTCTGGTGGTTGGTAGGATGGGTAACAACCTCAGATGTTATATAGTCATTGTTTGTGGTAAAATCTATATTCTTGTAGCATTGTTTTTCCCAAGTCTACTAAGATGGCAAGATTCCCAATACACTTATGGTTATCAGTAGCGACTGTCCATTTAATGAGAAATAAAATATTCAATGTACTACGTAAAATGTAGCTTTAAAATTAAGACTTACTCCCCTTTCCAAAAATAACTTTTATTCACTGAAAACCATTTTAAGTTGACTTTACTTAACTCGTTCCTCAATTGAATTGAGTAATGGTGTCTCCAAAACTTGTGTAATTAAGTTCACTTAACTTGGTGTTCATATAGAATGAACTTAACTATTTTAATTAAGGTAACTAGATGGAAGTAGACTCACATTTGCTATTTAAATATTTGTGGCAGGGTGGAGGGCGGGGCCGGGACATGATTCTGCACACCTGGCCCCTAATCAGGCTGATCAAGCCCGAGAGGGATAAAGGCGATCAGAGATGGCAGTGCGACAGAGAGAGAGTGTTACACAACACCTGTGTGTATTTGTCTTTTTGGTTAAGTTTATCATTAAATTATTATTTATATTGTCAAGCCGGTTCTCGCCTCCTTTCCCTTCAACTGTGTTACAATATTGTGTTTTCTACTTATTTATTTTAGTTGAATATACTCAAATTTAGATCACACTATTACACAGCTCAAATAAAGATTATAAATGATTCTAGGTGAACTGAAGGATCCAACAATTCCTTTGACCAAGGAAACTTCATTAAATAATTAAAGCACAATGGGTTAAGCATATTCCCCATAGCTTGAATTTTGTACTCAATCATTTGAGTTATTAGATTTTTTAAAGACAAATAAGTTAATGGAACATAGATATTGGAGTTATGAGCCCAAAGCTTGAAATTTCAAGTGATGTTTAATTAAGACATCTCGATTTTCCCAGTAATGACATTACGGTTTACAGTGTTGAAATAAAATGTACAAAAACATTTGATATATTGAATATATGGCTGCCCACATTTACACATCAACGATTTGATATTTAGAAACTTTTCTAATTTTAAAATAACTCATTTAATAGGCAAAGAGATCATTAACATAGAATTATCTTTAAACGTAAAAGTATTAAAAAGCAGCAAAATGGCCCACTTGATTTCAGAAAGAGAGTAGAAAGTACTGTAATAATAAAAACTGAATTCTGAGTGTTTTCTGTACATTAAATGCACATTAAATGTTGACTTCAGGAGAAAAAAAAAAAAAAAGAAAAAAAAAGAGTATAATCTGACTGACCATTTGAATCTCCCAAGCAGAGTAACAGGACAGTCCGTATAGCATGCGGTAATAATGAGTTATAGGAACAAGTTTGATAACGTGCCAGATGCATCACCCAATGCTCTAATGACATTAAAAAGGCTTTCCCTCAGAGACAGAGAGGACAAATTATGATGGGCACAGAGAGGAACACACTGCAGAGGTGTTGAATGGGGACTCCCTGGATGCGAGCTGATGGAGTAAATATGAAGCTGCCCCGTCCACTCACAACTTTTTTCAGTTATACCAGACTGCAATTAGTTTGCGTGACAGATAAAGGAGAGTAATGTATGTTCCAAGGTAAATGGACACATACTATTTACAATGTTTCATACAAGTAGTCACACAGAACTGTATCAGAAAGGCATGTAGAATCATGCACAAGCATACATGCACACACTGTTTTATGGCTGACACTGTGTCATGTATATCTCCATAGACCTGCAGGTTTTTGCAGAGCAGAACATGAGCTGAATTTAAATATAAGGAGTTTCATTCCCTGCAAATACAACACTAATACTGACATTTCTCCTAGCTTTGATGTTTGTCTTTGTCAGTATAATCAGATCTAATATTGGAATTGCTTTATTCAGGACCATCTACTGTATCTGTGATTTATGTGGTTTGGTAGAACAGGCTATGCTTATGTATAGGCTATAATAAATACCAACTTGTGATTGTCCCTTTGTTTATTGCCCCATTTTTATAGGAATTCCTAAAATTGTACTAAAATTGTTACTAAAATAGTTTTGATAGAGTGTTATGACATATTGACCTGTATCATTTGTATTAATATGCACACTTGTCTTACTGATGCAGCTAATGTTCATATTGGTAATCGAGAATACCTGTCCTATTCACTTACCGTCTTTGTGAAGAACTGGTCCACTGCAGTTAGAGCAGGTCAGGTGACAGATGCAGAGCACTGAGCAGATTTTACACTGAAGACACAGTGACATCTAGTGATTTCTTATAAGAACTGTTTTTTTTTACACTGCACACCAGTGGAGTCGTTTTTAAAGTGATAGTTCTCCCAAAAATGTCAATTCTCTCATCATTTTCTCACCCATATGCCATCCCACATATGCATGACTTTCTTCTGCTGAACACAAAGATCTTTAGAAGAATATTTCAGCTCTGTAGATCCTCACAATTCAAGTGAATGGGAAAATTTTGAAGCACCAAAATCAAATCAATCAAATCAAAATAAAATCAAATCACTTTATTGTCACACTACTGTGTTCATGAGTGCAACAGTAGGTGAAAGTCTTGTGTGCAGTTCCGAGCAACATAGCAGTCATGACAGTGACGAGACATATACCAATTACAATAAACAACATATTTACAAAACACAATTTACATAACAAATATACACATACTTACACAACAATTTACATATCAAATGCACACAATACACACAATGTAGAATACACATACACTAGATAAGGGTATAAAATATATATATATATATATATATACACTAATTGAATTGGGGAGAATATATTGACAGTCCAGTGTGTGATATAAGATGAAGATTAATAAAGTGCAGTGCAGATTGTTGATCGTGAGAGATCAAGTGTTCAAAAGTCTTATTGCTTGTGGGAAGAAGCTGTCATGTAGTCGACTGGTGCGGGTCCTGATGCT
The DNA here is from genome assembly GCA_032164185.1 of Moxostoma hubbsi. Lineage (NCBI taxonomy): Eukaryota > Metazoa > Chordata > Actinopteri > Cypriniformes > Catostomidae > Moxostoma > Moxostoma hubbsi. The sequence continues at coordinate 37,845,312 of JAVLUX010000008.1, read as the reverse complement.
GCGATACCGCCTGCCTGATGGAAGCAGTGAGAGCAGACCATGAGTCAGGTGGCTGGAGTCTCTGATGATCCTCCAAGCTTTTTTCACACACCGACTGTTATATATATCCTGTAGGGAGGGAAGCTCACCTCCGATGAAGTTTCTGGCAGTTCGCACCACCCTTTGCAGGTCTTTGCGGTTGTGGGCGGTGCTATTGCCGTACCAGACGGTGATGCAGCCAGTCAGGATGCTCTCAACAGTGCTGGTGTAGAACCGTGTGAGGATGTGGGGGTTCATTCCGAACTTCCTCAGCTGTTTCAGGAAGAAGAGGCGCTGGTGAGCCTTCTTCACTACAGCCTCAGTGTGGACGGACCATGTGAGTTCCTCAGGAATGTGGACACCGAGGAACTTGTAACTGCTGACTCTCTCCACCGGTGCTCCACCGGTGCTCCATTAAAAAAAGCACATAAAGGCAATACAAAAGTAATCCATAAGACTCCAGTTGTTAAATTAATGTCTTGGAATGCATTATCATAGGTGTGGATGACCTTTTTTACTATAAATTCTCATCCCTGCCTAATAGGTGGTGATATGCACAAAGTAAGTGAATCTTCAAAAAAACTAAAAGAACAATGTGAAAGTGAAAGTGGAGACCGATAGTATAAATGGACTTTAATATTGATCTTTTTCTCACAATGTGTATATTAATCAATACATTAAGCAACAATGTATTTTATGCCATGTTTCAGAGAGCCAAGTCACAGTCACTTTTGCAGGTCTCGTAATATAGGATCAGCAGCACACATTAAATGTTATACTATTTTGTCTATCTTTCTGTTAAGTCCTCTTATTTTCTCAGGGTATATTATGAGGCAATGTCATATTGATTAATTAAAAACAAAACATATATAATCATTCATGTTTGTACTGAGTGTATTTGCACCGACTTCCATTGGCTCCAAACAGCATATTTCACACTCGCATGAGAGTTTGAGCCATTAAGGGCTGACAGGCACAGCTGAGTTGCTCCTCGTGTCATCCATCAGAACCATGTAATCTGCTACACAAACCATAGAAAACTGCCACAGATATTACGGATGAATAAGAGGAATTAATGAATATAAGAATTAAAAATTTGATGGGGTAATATCAGTATATATATACACTACCGTTCAAAAGTTTGGGGTCACATTGAAATGTCCTTATTTTTGAAGGAAAAGCACTGTACTTTTCAATGAAGACAACTTTAAACTAGTCTTAACTTTGAAGAAATACACTCTATACATTGCTAATGTGGTAAATGACTATTCTAGCTGCAAATGTCTGGTTTTTGGTGCAATATGTACATAGGTGTATAGAGGCCCATTTCCAGCAACTATCACTCCAGTGTTCTAATGGTACAATGTGTTTGCTCATTGGCTCAGAAGGCTAATTGATGATTAGAAAACCCTTGTGCAATCATGTTCACACATCTGAAAACAGTTTAGGTCGTTACAGAAGCTACAAAATTGACCTTCCTTTGAGCAGATTGAGTTTCTGGAGCATCACATTTGTGGGGTCAATTAAACGCTCAAAATGGCCAGAAAAAGAGAACTTTCATCTGAAACTCAACAGTCTATTCTTGTCCTTAGAAATGAAGGCTATTCCATGCAAGACATTGCTAAGAAATTGAAGATTTCCTACAACGGTGTGTACTACTCCCTTCAGAGGACAGCACAAACAGGCTCTAACCAGAGTAGAAAAAGAAGTGGGAGGCCGCGTTGCACAACTGAGCAAGAAGATAAGTACATTAGAGTCTCTAGTTTGAGAAACAGACGCCTCACAGGTCCCCAACTGGCATCTTCATTAAATAGTACCCGCAAAACACCAGTGTCAACATGTACAGTGAAGAGGCGGCTGCGGGATTCTGGGCTTCAGGGCAGAGTGGCAAAGAAAAAGCCATATCTGAGACTGGCCAATAAAAGAAAAAGATTAAGATGGGCAAAAGAACACAGACATTGGACAGAGGAAGACTGGAAAAAAGTGTTGTGGACAGATGAATCCAAGTTTGAGGTGTTTGGATCACAAAGAAGAACGTTTGTGAGACGCAGAACAAATGAAAAGATGCTGGAAGAATGCCTGACGCCATCTGTTAAGCATGGTGGAGGTAATATAATGGTCTGGGGTTGCTTTGGTGCTGGTAAGGTGGGAGATTTGTACAGGGTAAAAGGGATTCTGAATAAGGAAGGCTATCACTCCATTTTGCAACGCCATGCCATACCCAGTGGACAGCGCTTGATTGGAGCCAATTTCATCCTACAACAGGACAATGACCCTAAACACACCTCCAAATTGTGCAAGAACTATTTAGAGCAGAAGCAGGCAGCTGGTATTCTATCGGTAATGGAGTGGCCAGCGCAGTCACCAGATCTGAACCCCATTGAGCTGTTGTGGGAGCAGCTTGACCGTATGGTACGCAAGAAGTGCCCATCCAACCAATCCAACTTGTGGGAGCTGCTTCTGGAAGCGTGGGGTGCAATTTCTCCAGATTACCTCAACAAATTAACAGCTAGAATGCCAAAGGTCTGCAATGCTGTAATTGCTGCAAATGGAGGATTCTTTGACGAAAGCAAAGTTTGATGTAAAAAAAATCTTATTTCAAATACAAATCATTATTTCTAACCTTGTCAATGTCTTGACTCTATTTTCTATTCATTTCACAACGTATGGTGGTGAATAAGTGTGACTTTTCAGGAAAACACAAAATTGTTTGGGTGACCCCAAACTTTTGAACGGTAGTGTATGTATATATATATATATCTATCTATCTATCTATCTATCTATATATATATATATATATATATATATATTAATTAAGAGAATTTCCATGACAACCCCTAACATAAATTTTTGGGTCCTATACAACCCATATGTATATCCTATGTTATTCACGCATTACATTTTTGGAAAAACATTGATTGATTGTAGATCATTTAAGTAAGTACTATAAATAACATAGTATGGCAATATAGGGTACATAAGGTTGCAATTTTTTTTTAACATTTGATCCTAGTTCATTGTACTTACAGTATATGGTATATGTGTCTGTGGTGGTAGAGTTTTTGAGATATTTCATATTTTGCCACCAAACATGGAAATTGCAGGCTTTATACAGGCTTTTTCTTTTTTTTTTTTTTAGAAGCCTGCTCTCACCACAAGTGTATTTAAATAAAATCAGAATTGAATAAAAGATATATAAACGATTTAAAATTGTAAATTACTTTATTTTATTTAAAAAATTACATTATTATCTTTTTAAATTTTAAAATAAATAAGTTGTTTTATAAAGAATAAGCATCGTTACATGATTCATATGACTTAACTTTTTTATTTATTATTTTCGGTGTGTGTGATCATCAATCTAGGACCTGCACTGAAATATCCAATGAATGAATGCCATTGCTAAAGTTGCCATATGAAAGCCTGGTTTATGACATGTCCAGCATGAGGATGCACTGTGTGCAGTAAAGTTGGGAAGCGCTTACATTTTTTTTTGTTGTTGTATGAAACACTGAAAGTCTTAAGGGACATTCTACACAGTAGATCTTCTTTTATTGTCAAGTAAAATTAAGAGCAGTCTTCTTAATAGCTAACCAGTGTGAAATGGCCATTTAAAACAAAATCACTCCGGAAATGTCTTGGGGGTTCTGCTGGGCCCCCTCTCTCTCCAGACATAGAATCATCCTAACCTTCCCTGGGTATGGGTGAGAAACAAATAAATATGTATGTCCTTTTTTATTTTTTACATGTTTATAAATCTCCACCTTTGACCATCCCTGACCAGCAGGTGGCGATATGAACAAAGAATTCGGATAATCAAAAAAAAGAAAAAAAAAGAAAAGAAAAATAATGTGGAAGTGAAAGTGTTTTAAAGTAAAAAATTATTTAACTATTGATCTGTATCTCACCCACAACTATCATTTTGCTTCTGAAGATAACCACTGGAGTTGAATGGACTGTTGAGTTGTGCATCATCATCGTAGGGCTCTAGTGTGCCAGGACATCCACTGGTGCCCCCTCAAGATGCCTCTGAACACAGTCATGCTTACTGTGCTGTTTTTTTGTGTGTTTGCAGGGACCAGTGACCCCTATGTGAAGTTTAAGATCGCAGGGAAGGAGGTGTTCCGCAGCAAGACAATACACAAGAACCTGAACCCAGTATGGGATGAGAAAGTCAGTCTGCTGGTGGAGAGTTTGAGAGAGCCTCTCTATATGAAGGTACATGATGAAACTTAATATTAATCAAGCCAAAATTAAAGTTTGAGTGCATTGCATTTGCAGTAGTAAAAATCAATGAACCCTTAATTGTTTTGGTTTAAAAAATACAAATAAAACACATTTGTATGACAAATTTAGCCACGATGACATTCATTCATTGGATATTTCAAGGCAGGTCCTAGATTGATGATCACATGCAACACAAAATAATAAATAAAAAACTTAAGTCATATGAATCATGTAACTTGAATCACACAAAGAGAAGACATGCTGAAGCTGAAAGGATGAACAATTATCCTAACATAAAGTGAATAATTATGACAAACTGTATTCAAACATGTAGGATGTGCAAATGTAATCATGTATGTTCTTCATTGCTTGCCAGATTAAAACACATTTAGTAAATTTGCATTCTGCATACACTGACCTTTTAAATGGCCAAAGCAACTTCTGATGCTTTTCTTTATTGTGGGTATTCAAATCAATCACTATCAGATGTTTTCATTTCTTTGCAGGTTTTTGACTATGACTTTGGGCTGCAGGATGACTTTATGGGTTCTACATATCTCTATTTAGAGTCCCTGGAGCACCAAAGGTCCTCTGATGCTTTGTGACAATACAGCTAATGCATGCTTAAGCATTTACTTTGACACTGTTGCCCCCTGCTGTTAATCTACGTACAAACACATTGATAGCAGCAGGTATCAGGTTGTTCTTTAAATTAAGTGCATTCTCTCTGTGCCTGTTTAGGACACTGGATGTGAGCCTTGACCTCAAAGATCCCCACTATCCCAACCATGACCTGGGTTCACTTGAACTGGCGGTCACACTTATTCCAAAAGAGGGAGACTTCAGGGAAGCAGTGAGTTCATCCCTTTTGATTTTCATATCTCTATGTGCTTTGTTCTAATCAGTGTTTTTTAGTGGATAATATGAGATAGAGATGTGTGATGTGGCATTTTTATGGATCAGCTGTGCTTAGAATACTTGATATTTTGCTCAGAGTAAATGAAATGGATATTCCCAAACTGTCCATTGTTTCCAACTTGTCTTTCTCAAGAGATCCAAGAATTCTGCTGTCATTTTTAAACTGCATCTTAAGGGTGATAATATCATGGAATTTTTATTACATATTTATATATAATATTTTGATTTTCCAGGCCTGTAATCTTAAAAAATCATGGACATTACATAAAAGAATGGCTGTACAATATATTGTTGTCTTAAAATCCCCTTTGGGAGTGCATTCTCTATCAAATTATTTTTATGATCCTCATTTACTAATCACAAACGACTGAAAATAAATAATTGAAATTAATTGGTGAAGATGTGTGAAAACTCTGTATATAATTTTGTCTAACTTCTACCTCTTTCAGTCATTTAGATATATTTCTACTTTCAAGGAGTTCTTATGTGTTTTTCAGTCACAAAAGAAAAATAATCTGTTCACCTTTTTTAAACCTTTTGTCATTTAATTTAATTTCATTCAGTGTATTTATTTGTATTTATTTTATAAATGTTTTTTCTCAGCAAATGTATAATTACACACAATGGGCAGTAATAATAATAGTGATTATTATAACAAATTGGCTTGCTGGGCTACTGAGACAATTTCTAATTTCTCAGTGTTTTATAAGAGAATGAATGCCTGAATTGTTGATCACTAGACATTTTTTACTGTCATAACTACTTTAGCAGTTCAGCACACTGTTATTACTTGGGTGTTTCATCCAGGATGTTCTCTTTCACTAGTATCCTGTAAACAATCAGCCTTTGATATGACATTGGGTTATATTTTCATTCTTGGTGACCTCAATGAGTAGGTTAATTATGATGCAATCACTTATAACACTTATATATATTTTTGTATTTATATATGTGTGTATATGTGGGCATATGCATATTTGTGTGTTAGTGAACTAAAAAAGCTGTGAAAGAATTTCTTTTTTTCGTCTTTACAAAAAAAAACATTATTATTAGCTCATAATGGCTGACCCATATTGCTTCCCTGGGCTGCCCACTTTTGACCCCGTGGCTCATCTTAGCTATATTGAAACAGGACTTCATCCCTCTGTAGGTCGACCTCTAACAACCTCAGCCTGTTAGACATGGCAATGGGTGGCCTCATAACGCTTTGTCTCATTCACAGACCATGCTTATGAGAAGGAGCTGGAAACGATCCAGTAAGGTAATCCCAGCATGTTCCACCTGTACTGATCCCTACCTCCTGCAATTCTTTGCTTTGACTGAAGGGAGCATTGACCCTCTGTCTTATACCTTTTTGCCCCATTCAGTTTTTTTATTTCAGTTTTCAAAGAGGCTTCTGCTGGCTTTATTTTCTTTTTGCTGCAATATACAGAAGAAAAAACACTTAGTGTGTGATAAAAGGGAGAGTGCATCCTGTGTTTTAAGAAGACTGAAATTAGCAATCAAAGAGGAAGCTTTATATTAAAATGGAAGACTTTCAGAGTTTCCTTTGTGTATTGCAGCAGCTGGCTGAGAAAATAAAGCATTCTCTGTTTTTGTCATCTTCATTGTGCATTGATGACACGTTGGCATGCACTGCAGAGCTGTTTTTGTTCTGAGAGGAGATAAAGCACTTTAACACGAGTGTATTTGATTACAGTGGAGACACTGGATGCAATCAAAGTTTTATAGCAAATTCTACATATGATCTGCTCAATATATGCCTTATACTGTGAACCAGTTGATCGGGGTTAATGTCTGGATTATTTATTTATTTAACCTATATTTTTTGTTGGTTTATATATATATATATATATATATATATATATATATATATATATATATATATATATATATATATATATATATATATAAGCAATATCACACAAGCAAGAGTGAGATATGGCCCTACATCAGCACTGCTGTGATTCTGTGAGTGCTGTAGGTAATCACAGCAGTACTGATTTAGGGCCATATAGCACGATTGCGAGTGTGATAATGCTTATATACAACAGTTCGATAAACAAGTACATTTAAACATTTTTGGAAAAACTGAGAATGGTCATAAAAACGCATTTGTGCATGAAACTGCTTTCTTACGCGACTGATCAGAATCTGCTGTTGCTGGTTCAAACCAAATGATGCGTCCAAACCTCCGTTAGTAATTACAAAATTTAACTTCAGAAATATTACGGCTTGTGCTGTTTCTAACAAGTTATTGGATAAACAAGTATGTGTGTATGTGTGTGTGAGTGAGAGAGAGAGAGAGAGAGAGTGAGAGAGAGACGGAGTGTGTGCGATCACATGTTGCCACTACCAAGCAGAGATGCTGTCAGCTTTCTCAGTGGAAAAATACCAGTCCAAGCGGGGTTATTTCTCACTATTTTGCAGTAGCCGGTGTGCAAGAGTCAATCACTATAGAAACCGCAATGTCCTTCGCCATTTTAAAAGGCACCCATTGTGTAATTAATCAGTCTGTTGTGTCTCTCAGCTGTGATGAGCCGTAATGCTGAAGATGTTTGTTTAAAGCCGTTTAAAGCTATTTCCTATCACGAAGAGCTGTTGTATGTAAATACCCGCTGACGTTGGATTCACTTCACGTCACCTAACTGGCTCATATTACACACAAAAATTATCTTTTGCCACCATCTGCTGGCTAACATATGTAATGTAAAAAAAATAGCTCTTAACACATCTGCACTGCTCTTACACTAGCTTAGAACGGCATGAACACAGGCGGAGTGATCAGCGTGTCAGACCATCAGTGCTCATGGAATATCTCTCGTCCAATCAGATTCGAGGACCGGAACTAACTGTTGTGTGTGTGTGTGTATATATATATATATATATATATATATATATATATATATTGTATGTGTGTGTTTGTGTGTGTGTGTGCATTTTTATATCAAATTATATTTATTAGAGGATTTAAAATAATATATAACATAAATATATATTATAATTTATTTTATATGGACCAAATCATGTAAAGTGTGTGTAAATCTAGAGTCTCTCTCAGTGAGTCCTGTGGCTTGTATGTTTCCTTGTTGTACAAATTTATAACCTCTTTAAAACTCTTTATTAGTGTTTAAAGGGTTTACGAGTTCTTAAAAGATACAGCCAAATATATTTATTGCCCTTTCCAAAAATTACTGTACAAAGCAAGTACCATGGCATTACCGTATTCATGTGCCATGAACTATATCCAAAAACACATAGTAACCTTAGTGGTTACCAAAGCGCTTTTTCTCTGTTACCCATTCACCCATTCACACACATAATCACACTCACATTCATACACCAATGATGGTAATACTGATTGTTAAATGTGTTCCTAATTGATTATTTACTGTCAAACTCTTCAGTTGTTATTCTACAAGCCGTGGCCAAAATTATTGGCAGTGACATAAACTTTGTGTTTTGCAAAGTATTCTGCTTCAGTTGTTGTGGTGTTGATTCACATTGTTTCTAGATTATTGTGCAGAGTGATCAGATTCATTTTAAATAATTGCAAAAAGCTTCATTAGCTTCCCTATCACAAAAACCCAAATTTCACAGTTTTTTTGCCCTGGCACAAAATGACCAGCTAACATAATTTCACTGATCATATCAGCAGCACCTGGGAAAGTGTGAACGAGTACAAGTCAGGTGAAATCAATTTATCATTCTGATTGGATTATAAGAGCAGACTTTTTGTTATAAAAGGAGGGAAGACGTGCTGCCAATCATTGAGTTCTTGTCAGCAGTGGTTACCTCTAAAGAAAGATGTGCAGCCATCGTCGCTTTGCATCAAAATATAAGGGAATATATAAGGGAATTGCTGAAAAGAATATTGCACATGAAAGAACCATTTACCGGATCATCAAGAACTTCAAGGAGAGAGGTTCAATTGCAGTGAAGAAGGCGTTAGGACATCCCAGAGTGTCCACCAAGTGCCAGGACCGTCTCCTCCTGAGGAGTCATCTACGGAATCGTGTCACCACCAGTGCAGAGCTTGCTCAATATTGGCAGCAGGTTGGTGTGAGTGTATCTGCACACTTTTGGACAATGGCCTGGTGCCAAGAAGGGCAGCAAAGAAGCCAATTCTCTCCAAGCAATACATCAAAAACAGACTGAAATTCTGCAGGAAGTACAAGGATTGGACAGCAGAAGACTGGTGCAAAGATATTTTCTCTGATGAAGCCCCTTCCGAATGTTTGGGACATCTGGAAAATCGATAGTCGGGGAGAAGAAGTCCTGTGTCGTGCCAACAGTGAAGCATCCTGAGACCATCCATGTGTGGGGTTGCTTCATCCAAGGGAGTGGGCTCTCTCACAATTCTGCCCAAAAACACTGCCATGAATAAAGTTATCAAAACGTCCTGCAAGTGCAACTTCTCCCAACAATCCAGGAGCAATTTGGTGATGATCCGTACATTTTCCAGCATGATGGAGCACCATGTCACAAGGCAAGAGTGATAATGAAGTGGCTCGGAGATCATTACATTGAAATTTTGGATCCGTGGCCAAGCAACTCCCCGGATCTTAATCCCATTGAGAACCTGTGGTCAATCCTCAAAAGGCAAGTGGACAAGCAGAAGCTCACAAATTGTGATCGACTCCGAGCACTAATAAGGCAAGAATGGATCGCCTTCAGTCAGGATTTGGCCCAGAAGCTGATATCCAGCATGCCAGAGCAAATTGCAGAGGTTATGAAGAACAAGGGTCAACACTGTAAATATTGACTCTTTGCATATATTGAATGTTTTTGCCAATAAAAGCCTTTAAAACTTATGAAATGCTTTTCACTGTTTTCCAGTATACCATAGAAACATGTGAAAAAATAATCTACAAATACTGAAGCAGCAAACTTTGCAAAACACAAAATGTATGTCACTGACAATACTTTAGGCCACAGCTGTACTGTGATCTTTATTTGCTCGTCAGTTTTTCCTTCTGTTGTGAATGGATTGCTGTGTATGGAAGTGGCATGCTGGGTCTGTCTCTGATATATGCATGCAGCATATCTAGCCTATAAAACAGGCCTTTCTGTTGGCTGTTGAGTGAAAGTCCTAGTTTAAGTGGTAGTTGGTGGTCTTCAAGTGGAGTCCTAGTTTAAGACATTTGTAACACACAACCTAGTTGCTTTGATTTGTGCTACTCAAGAGAACAAAAAGCACAGCTCTATAGCTACACATTCCCTATAGAGGTCAAATAACTCCTGTTTTGTTTGGACTAAAGTTGAAGTCCAACTTTCAGAGAGGCCCAGAAACATGAAAGTGGCTCTCCAGTGTGAGAGAATGGACGTCCTGCTGAAAAGCGTACCCACCCAAGTCTTTGAAGCTCCAAAGTGGGCCATGTTGGTTGAAACTCGGGAATACAGTAACAGTGCTACGATAACTACTTTAGCGCTGCACGCTGTGTACACTTGGGTGTTTCTTCTATTTATACTCCACATATCTCTTTTATTTCTAAAATACTATAAATGATGTAAACCGAGGGGATTTGCAATTGATACATCTCCAAAATTAAGACTTATTCTCTGATCTGAATATAAAGAAAAACTCCACCCCATTGTGGATGTAAGAACAAAGTTAATGCTAACACAGCTGTTAGCCAAAATCCTGTTTTTTTTGTTGTTACATCCAGTTCAACTTTCTTTAAAAACATATACTTTGAGATTTTATACTTTGAACTGATCTGAACCGTTTGTCACTCATTTCAAATGCCACTGAAGGGCTGCAGCCTTTCTATTCACAGCTATTCAGAACAATGTCAGAAGAAAACTGAGCAGCTAGGGTTGCCAACCATCCCGTAAAATATGGGACCTTCACATATTTAAAGACAAAATGGTGCATCCTATATCGAATCAATACATGTTTGGTCCCATATTTAAGCTGGTCAGATGGCGTCACGGTGAAATATTTCTAGATCGCTAATTAAGCATTGATATAAGGTGGAAAGTTTGCCTATGGTGGGTAAGGGACCATCTGAAAAGTCCACAAATGGTGCTAAAACTGTGGTTTATTTTCTATATAAATGTTCAATAAGATCAAACAATGTATGAATTCAATCATTGAATCATAAAGACAAGTACAGGTGAAGGAAAAAACTAAACAAATAAAATAAAATAAATAAACATTTTTAAAAAAATAAATAAATACGTATTATAAACCAACCAAAATGTATACACATATAGGATAAAAAAAAGACAAATAATAGAAAAATGAATATATTTCATAAGTCATGGGTCAGGAAAGTTCTAATTTTAGCATATAAAAATGTATATACAGCAATGTGCAAAAGTTTTAGGCACTTTAGGATGTCTTCAAAATAATGCCATAAATAGTTTTAATTTATCACTTAATGTCATACGAAGTCCAGTAAACATAAAAAAGCTAAATCAATATTAAGTGTCACCACCATTGCCTTAAAAACAGCACCAATTCTCCTAGGTATACCTGGATACAGTTTTTCTTGGTTGTTGGCAGATAGGATGTTCTGAGCTTCTTGAAGGATTTGTCACAGTTCTTCTATATATTTTGTCTGTCTCAATTGCTTCTGTCTCTTTATGTAATCTCAGACTGACACGATGTTCAGTGGGGGTCTTTGTGGGGACCATGACTTCTGTTGCAGGGCTCCCTGTTCTTCTATTCTAATCTGAAAATTAATGTTTGGGAGTCTAAATTCCTATATTTCCTATTGACACACTATAGCTGAATATATAAATATCTTCAGCTTTGAAAAATCATATGTGCCTAAGAATTTTGCACAGTACTCTACAGTGTGTCAATAGGAAATATAAATGTTATACTATAAACTATTTATGTTATTATTTTTGAAGACATCCTCACTATGCAATATTTTTCCCAAGTGCCTAAAATTTTTGCACAGCACTGAACAATTTTTATTAATAACGCTTATGAACTCAACACATTTATTGCTAAAGCTGTGGAGGATGTGGTTTGGGGCCATGATTCTCCCATCCCCCCCCATTTAAGTGTCCCTTATTTTACATCTTCAAAAGTGGCAACCCTATGAGCAGCTCAAAAACTTAAAGGGACAGTTAAAAAAATTAATCTGTCATCATTACACAACCTCATGTCTATCAGAAACTTTATGTCTTTCTTCTGGAGAACACAAAAGGAGATGTGAGGCAGAATATGTTTGCTGCTCTCTTTCCCATACAATGAAAGTGAAACTTTCTGTCACGCTCCAGAAATTACAAAAAATGTGCAGTGCTGTAGTCAGCATGTCGTACTAATATCTGGAGAGAATGCCATTATCTGCCTGCTCTAAACATCAAAGCTGTGTGTTTTTCCAGAAAGGGTCTGCGCTGAGTTTAATGAAATGCACTTTAAATAAGAGACACATTAATAAGGGCTCCAAATTAAGCTGAGATATTCATTAAAATTGTTTATTTGGCAAATGTCTTACTTTACAATCGCAGAAGTGAACAGTACTGCATTTGTTTTCCATTTCACCAGCTGTTGTGCTCGTGCAGTGCAGAGTCTGTGGGGTTATTGGGAAAATCTCACGAAAGCTGTTAAGAAATGTTTGTTTCATATTCTACCACATCAAAAGATTTTGCATACCACATTATATTTTGCATAACATAGTCACCTGTTTTAAAATCATGAATAGATTTTGCATAGTGACCTTCTGTATTGGAAAATAATCTAATTATCATTACACATTACTTCTAAAACAATGATATATTATTTAAATATTTAAGTTGATTATATGTTAAATTAATAACATAAATAATTACATTTATAAAATTACATTTTAGGTATATATAATGATATTATTTAAAGTCACAATTCCCAAAATTTGAATGCCCCCCCCCCCCCCAGACATTTCTTTGTAAGATTTACAGTATTATAAAAATATGGTCTGGTTTTCTATCTTAAAAGAGTTTTAGGAGATTTATTTTTGTATGTTTATCTTTTTTTTTATGCTCATGTGGAAAAATACCGTTCACACACTGACGCCTTTGTGTGCTGTTGTTTGTCTCTGTCGCTGTGTTCTTGCCATGTTGTGCACACTGTATGTGTACATGTCTTCCTCGTGTACCTGGCCACTAAATGATGTGTCTTTCATGTTTCCAGTCATAATGCACAGTTCTACGTCTTGTTTTTGAAAATGCTTCGCCGTTTGCCTCATTTAGAGGCACTTCATTGAGTTTCTATTTGCGTTTTTGTGTAGGCTATCTTACCTTACGTGAGCGTGTGTCCGGGTGTCTGTGTTTGTCTCACATTGTAGCATCAGAGCCTGAGGTTATCAGATGTTCACAAGAAAGCACAACTATGGAGAGGCATCGTCAGCATTAGTCTTATAGAGGGTCATGACCTCCAGCCTATGGATGCCAATGGCCTCAGTGACCCTTATGTCAAATTCAGAATGGGACATCAGAAGTACAGAAGTAAGGTATGGTCTACAAGCGTGAGAGTTTTAACTCTGTTAATTAACTGTTGTTTTTTAATTTTAATAACTGTTGATTTGAGACTTTTATGCTTTTTGCTCATAATCTTATTCTGTCTGATGCTTTTGTACTTTTCGGCTGTGCAGACAATACCAAAAACACTAAACCCACAGTGGAGAGAGCAGTTTGACTTCCACCTATATGATGAACATGGTGGTTTTGTAGACATTACTGTCTGGGACAAAGATGCAGGAAAGAGGGATGACTTTATGGGCAGGTGGGTCCAGCATTTTGGCCATTTTCAATATGCATATAATGTTTGTATATAAAATGTTGATATTCTCATCTACTCATGCTCTCATATTCAAGCATTCTGGATCATTTTGTTTCATAATGAGCTTTTGACAACTTGATAATCTGATGTTTACTGCCAGTAGGGAGGAGAACGTGATTGTGTTGTCAACATTACTGCATCTAAAGTGTTGAGGTGAATGTTGAATAAAATAAACCATTGCGAGGAGGCTCAGATTGTACAGAACATAAACCCCTTCATAGAATACGTTAAACAACAACACATTTGTAACATACTGCATGTAACATACTATAAAAGAACAGGTGCAGGTTTACTGTACGGTATATTGTAGCTTCCCTCTCTCTCTCTCTGTCTCACACACACACACACACACACACACACACACATATAAGAGAGAGAGAAAGAGAGGGCGGAAGAGAGAACCCCATATAGAGTGATTGACAGTAGAGTTAATGGCTAAGGGAAGTGAAATAAGGTTGCTGAGTTGACTTAGTTTCCTGTCTGTCCCCTACACCCCTCCTCATGCTTATAGCCATACACAGAGGTGGCATGTCCACATTGCTGGAGGTGGCATTCTTGTAATTGGCTATTTCTCTTCCTTTAAATACTCAACTGCTTGAGTCCTATGCCTAGTATCAGTTGGCTAGCTCGCCCCAGCATTGATGTTCACATCAGCTACCCCATTCGGATCAATTTAAACTGTTAGTACTTATATGATTACTTGATAGATGGCCATGTTCCTGTAGAGAAGCATTTTCAATCTTTTACTTTTTGTGGTTTCATTTTGCCATACACTTTCACATACACTTTCTTTTCTTCCACTTTCCTGACAAAGAATACCATGGTATTTTGTAGCTTGAAGTACCAAGTAAATAACAAGCAATATGTATGTGGTATTTAAAATGTACCATGGCCAACATTACATACCAAAAAAGCCTAGCACAGTCATATTTCATAGTACATGATGTGGTTTTTCATGGGCATCACTTTTAATAAATAGTGGACAGTTTGGGGAGTCGGGGGTTGTGACATCACAAAGTGGCAAAACTCACGAATGTTCCTTCACTCCTTCAATCCTGTTTAAAAAGCATCCCAGAGTGATACCTCAAGAAGTTGCTGGAAAAAATGTCAAGAGTGCATGTCTGCAAATTCTAGGCAAAGGGGAAGATGCTAAAATATAACACAGTTTTGATTTATTTTGGATTTTTATAGTCACAACATAATTCCCATAGTTCCATTTACGTTATTCCATAGTTTTGATGACTTTAATATTATTCTAAAATGTGAAACAAAAATTATTATAAAGAATGAGTAAGTGTTTCAAAACATTTGACCTTTGATAGCTTGATCCATACATCTATCACTGTCAGTACAGGGATTTTGTAATTCAGTGGATACTGTAAATACATGGATGACGCAACGAGCACTCATCATAACATTACAAAATAGCAAACTGCAGTGCTGTTTAGCCATTTCTTGTGACGCAAAAATGAAATGGAAACTCCTGCTCAAGAACCGGAGATGTTTCTTCTGCATTAGACACTTACCTGATGAAAGCTATTTCAAAAAGTGGTGCTGACAAAATTTGCAAAGACAAAAAGTGGTAGGGACATGTCCCACCCATCCCACTCTTAAATGACGCTTACGTTTATTGCCAATTTATGTCTTATATTTACTCTACATTCTTATCAGAACTTTTTTATGTAGCCAATCAGCCCATTAATACAACCAGCAAAGAATTAACTGTTGCTGTTGCTATTAAATGTCAAATAGTTTGCAGAGTGATTGCGCACATGCTTCTCAACCAATATGAAATATGAAAGAAACCATAAATGTAGGTTTTAGATTATAACATGTTACTCCCAACACAAGTGTTCTCACTTTTTCTTTCTTTTACTTTTTATTGTCCTTTGCTCTCGTGGCATATGTAATACTGACAGAGCTGCAGGATAACATGTTTTTGTGTAATGAAGATGATGCTGATGATTATAATAATTATGCTGTATGTGTGTGTGTGTGTGTGTGTGTTTGTCAGGTGCCAGGTGGACCTCTCTGTTCTCTCAAAGGAGTGCACACACAGACTGGACCTGCCTCTGGAGGAGGGTGAGGGCATACTGGTGCTGCTGGTCACCCTCACAGCCTCTACTGCTGTCTCCATCGCTGACATGTCTGTCATGCTCGACGACCCCAATGAGAGGAAGGAGATTTTACATAGATATGTGAGGACAAAGCTCTTATATTTGTATTTAATATTAATACTATATACAAATGCACAGTGTCACTTTTTGAAGTGTATACAGTCTCAACAATGCTCAAAATGTTTGCATTATAGTGTAAATTCATGTGGTATTTGTGTAGATTCATTTCTACTTCTTATATGTAGAATTAGTAGCTTTTGTCTTTGTGTCATCTTGCACTTACACCGACACCTAGCAGCTTGGCATCATTTAAAATCAATAGTTTTCTGTTTCAGATGCCATTGTAGAAATGTAGTACTCACACTCAGCCATGATCAGTGAAAGTGTCAAATAACAGGACCTTACTGAGATTAAGTGAGTAGTATTTGGCTGGTCATGTGATTCTTTCATGTCATCCCCCATGTGTGGAACCTCTCAGTATAAGATAAAGCAGCTTTTATAAGGTTACTGACATGACCGGATTCTTAATTTTTCATGTGTATGGTCATGATTTTCTTACGTATATTGCAAAATTACAATTCCTGTCTTTTATAATGAGGGAAAAATTGCTGCGTGCACCTTTAAAAAAAAAAAAAAATCTAAATCAGTAGTTTAATAAAACTATTCCTAATGAGTCAATATGACAAAAAGGAAAAACAATGATAGTGTAATGAGCTTTAATCGCTTATATGCTTTAATGCAAAACATCACATGGCAATACAGCTTATTTGTCAGCTTTTTTCAATAATGCTTTTAATACAATACATTTCACTTGCTTCAATGCAAAATACAACCCTTATTTTGTTATTCAGGAATGGGACAAAATATGTAAAGTAGAAGTGAGATTGTAAAATAGTACTAATACAGCCATTTGTAATAATAGTGGTCCACTGTTAGTAATAATAGGTAATGGTATAGCTTATAAAATGATATAGCATTTTGTGAAAAATTGCTTGCCATTTCACATCTTTGATCTGCTTGATTATTGCCACTATGACTTTTTTCATATAGTTCCTTGAGTTTTTGTCAGCCTATGGCCCAAAAAATATGTTTTGTACTTGAAGCAGTTAAAAGGGGTGCGTTGTTTCATTTTAAAATCTTATTGACAGAAAATTCAGACTTGATGTTAATGAGGCCTTGATTTGGTAACAAAACTCTGCTTTGAAAAGGAGAGTTTCATCATGAAACATGATGGAAATCAATGAATCTGCTAATCACTCAAGATATTAGCATGTTTGTTTTATGCAAATGAATTAACAATTTGGTTGATATCATGCATTAATATATCAAATACAGTAGGTTGTGTAAAAGTGTAGCAAGTGCTTCGCCCATGCTTATGCACTAGTACAACAGAAAACATGTGCTTTTGCCATCATTCTTTATGTATTTACTTTAGTTTGACTTCTTACATATTTTATATCAGACTTGAATTTGTGACATTTAGTAATATCGAATGCAGACGCACATAATGTATGTTGACAAACTCGGATGTAGGAGCTACCCAGGGGAACTTGAAGGCTACATAAAGTTAGATGTTGTTTTGGTAATTTAAACCACTTTGAAGATAGGCTTTCACTGTGCACAACAGACTGTAGTGCCAGGTAGGAGGCTTTTTAGAGTGTGCCAACTCAAAAAGTCCTCAGCGACACCACAGCTCTCAGTTCATGAGACCTTGCGTCACTATATCAGCGATGTAGTGCACTAATGAAGTAATGCATTGAAACATTCTGTCTCTGCATAATCATATGCACTTCATATGCATACACCAAGCAGAATTGTGTCTCGGTTGGCGCTGAATTCTCAGACCTGGTGGATCCTCAGCGATATGACCTCCTTTTGAAAAGCGCTCAACCTCTGGGGGCCAGAGATTGGTTCAGGCCTGTAGAGAGAAGCGTTGGGCCTCCCTGCTCTCGGAGGAAAGAGAAGAGGAGCTTATTGGGATAGAGAGCTATGAAGGAGAGCAGTAGTGGGGGGCTGTGACAGGCTCTTTTCAGGCAGGTTGTGCTCTTGAAAGGCCCGTACTGAAAGGAGCCCAGTGTCCCTTTGCGGAAGACTTTGGCCCATCATGCCCCCAAGGCCCTCCAGTGCTCACTCTAACACAATGCTCTCAGCCTCACTCTTTGTCTTTAGCCTGTTAACCCTTCGTTTGCTGCAATTTGCAGCTCTCCACCACATCTTTACATGCCAACAAAAGGGCTTTCGTTCACACTTCTGTCTGCCTGTGATACAGCTGCTCTCTGGGGTAAAACTACAGAAGATGATCTTGAATTGCTACATTTTTAGAGCTGGAGTGCACTGTGTGTGCGTTAGATTTACTTTCGGTGGCCGACTGTATTTTGTTGCTTCCTGGTGTATTCGGAACAGTGTTTATGCGTAATGTTGTGGGTGCAAATTCTGCTCTAATTGAACTGGGAAGTCATGCTGGGAGATGTGTTTGATCTTTGACCTGCGGAAAGCACTCCACATGCCAAACGGCGGACAGGTGACCTACTGTACTTAACCATGCACAGAAATTCACAGGCTAGCGGCATCGTGCTCTGCACCGCCACCTTGTTGTTCCACATCCACAAGGGGGAGCTCTTGGACCACAATTGAAAATTTCCATCTTCTGACAACCGTTCAGCAAGGAATGGGGGAATACAAAGCATGGTTAGTTGAGATGGGAGGGGCTGCTGTTCAAAATGAAAAGAAAAGCTATTTCACCTTGCTGAACACCAGTCGCCTTTTTTTTTTACTGGTAAAGGATAGATGTTCTGCTCCCCCTTCCCCGCCCGCTCCCCCACCTTGTTCTCTGCATCGAGGCATTCATTAGCACTCTAGCCTGCAGTCAGATGGGGACAGATATGCTCAAGAGAAGCAGGGAGGAAGGGAGGAGAGGGGGGAAATAGAGGATGGGACAGTGAATTTAAAAAAAAAAAGACACTTTAATTTGTCCCCACTATTAGCATATTCCCCGTTCCCTGCTTGACACCCGTTCAAAGGAGTGAATTTAATAAAGACGTACCTTATCAAGCGTGGTAGATAACAGAAAGTGCCTGTGTTAGTGCAGCACAATACGTCTTAAACAGATTAGCTCGGGCAAGGTGGTGGTCCACCCGTGTGAGCGCAAGAGAAGGGGGTTGGGAGGACAAGTTTGGGCGCGTGGGCTTTAAACGATTTCCACCTTTCTATCACCATATGATCAGCTGTCTGAGGATAACTGAATAGCAAAGCAAAGCCCCCGTAACTAGTTATCAACGCTCGGCGATAAAGTGCTTGGAGGCTGCTGACGCCTCCAAACAAAAAAAATTGTTTAAGAGTGCAAGGGGGGCAGGGTTGCGAGGTATAGGGATGCTGCAAAACTGCAGATGCTCCCAATTTAAACTGTGGATGTCCTCACTTGGCAGGGATGGGGGTTGGGGGGGGGGGGGGGGGGGTGGGACAGAACACAATTAAGTATTTTAATGCAGCATCGCGCCAGCCTGAGTTACATCATTAAACTGGAGGAGGCATATCAGATGACTTACCACTGTTTGCATATAGGGTGAATGGGGTGTCTCTGCCAAGAGCCTCGTCAAGGTGCATTAATGACATAGAATCAAGACATCTGCTGCTAAAGGACCGTCTACCTGTCATTCAGCATGCCATGTTATATCTCAAGCCCTTTCATTTACTACATAAGTTTTACAACATGAAATAGATAATACACACCAGGCAATTTTGGAGTCTTAGTGGTTGCACAGATGTCATTTATTCACATGCATTTTTCATGTACGGGCAGTTGACATGATAAGGAACATTCCAGGTTCAATACAATTTAAGCTCAAGCAACAGCATTTGTGGTGTACTCTTGATTACCACAAAAAATAATTCAACTCGCCCATCGTTTACCAAAAAAAAAAAAACTGTAAACAGGAAAGTATTACTTTATTACTGGTCACAGTAAAGTATTGTCAATGGAAGTGAATGGGGCCAGTTCATAAATGCTAAAATACACACCATTTCAAAAGTATAGTGACCAGACACAAATGTTTTGCATGTTATCATGATTTTATTGTGATAAAATAGCTTAATTACCATATCTGTGTAAAGTTGTACTTTTAGATATAACTTTGCACAGATAAGGTAAAAGATTTTATCATACGTAAATTATATTAACATTATTATTCTATGTTATTCTTTTAAAACAATGTGTACTTGAACATGTATGGACTGGCCCCATTCACTTCCATTGTGCCTTACTGTAACCACTTTAGTTTTTAAAGGAGGGACGAGTCCAAATAATTTTTTGTGGAAATCAGCATCATCCCCCAAAACCTCTTAATTGAGTTTAACTTGTATTAAACACCAATGTTCCTTTAATTGAGATTGCATGTGATGTTTGTGCTGAAGGATCATTTAAAATTAACTAGTGAAGGCAAAAAGGTGTTTAAAAATGGCCCAAATCTTTAAAGAAATGGTGATCACTAATAGGACCTAATGTATGCATTTTCCTCAGATCTTGATTTTAATCCAAAAAATCCATATACACATTTTTTTCAAGTACATTAGGTCAAATTTTAGGCCATACTGAGTTAAATCAGTTGGATTTTTCTGTATGTGAACCTTAATGTGCGTGTGAGGCATAATAACAATTTAAGAGGATAGTTCTCTTTCTATTTACTGATTTGCTTTAAATCACATTCTATTACCCTTTCTTGGTTTTAAACATGAGCCTAAAATGGATTCTAACAGCATAGAGTATTTGCAGCAGAGAAAAAACCCATGGGACCCAGTCTTTAAGCAGTTATTTCCCAGAAAGAAGGACTCTATCTGTGCTTCACAGCTGTTGTTGCAAGCAGACAGAAATTATGCATTTTAATAGTAGCTGGGCAAGCGTGGGGTGGCTCGTGTGTAATGGACGTTAATGGGCATCAGAGCCAGGGTGACCTCTGCTGAAGTGGAGGCGCACAGTTCCTCTCTGGCCCTGTCACTCGCCTCCAAATGAAAATGTGAACAAGTACTGCAGTGTGTGTGTGTGTGTGTGTGTGTGTGTGTGTGTGTGTGTGTGTGTGTGTGTGTGTGTGTAGAGAAGTCATAGGAAGAGTGTGAGAGAGCAGAGAGGGAGGGAGGCGGGGGGTGGTGGTGGTGGAAGCTGTTAGCATTCCATTTTTATTATGACATTTCACAGTCATCCGATTTAATGTCCCCTGACCGGATTGTCCGGTTGGAGACGGTGGGCTTGAAATGTTATTTAGAGCATTGATAAAAGGTGAGCGGCTGCGAGATGACAGCGAGTCATGAGGCTCTGCGCGGTGACATTCATTTTCTCCACAACAGAGATGGAATAAGACGTCACGGTGACAAGCTGTCACTCAAGACACAGCTCCGCCATATCACCCCTCCCCTTCCCTCCTTTCTTGGTCCCTACTGTCTGGTTGGGGGTTAGAAGGGGTTCTCTGTGTATGTGTGTGTATGTGTGTCTATGTGCTACCCCATTCCTGTAATGGGACTAAACATCTCTCCTCTTCAGTGTACCATATGAGTTAGCCATGCCTTGCTGGCCCCAAAGCTGAGGGGGGTGGGGAAATATATTCTTCAGCCTTTCATAAAAAAATAAAGAGGCCTCATCTCCTGAGCTTTTCAATCTTGCCGCCTGTCTTTTGAGGGGTCTGAAAAGCCAGCACCCTTTGCAAATCAGAAATTCCTCTGCTATGGAAATGGCTTCCAAAAAAAACATCTGTCACTTTTTTTCAAGCCTCCAATAATCATAAATAGCAAACCCTCAGATATCTACCAAGAAATCACGTATTGAATGCATGTGAATAAAATACCCCCCCTCCCAACACCATCACTTGACCCACCCCCCCCCTTGCTCCTCACTCGTTTGCTATCAGAGGATTTTTCAACAATAATATCGCCATAACAGGCGAAGGCAGTTCGAGTTATAATGAATTAAATCTGCAGCCTGGCCCTGACTTGCAAAATTCAAATGATAATTATTCCTCTGGGTAAGTGTAGGGCTTATTGCTGTAAAGTGAAGTCTCTACTGCTTTTGAAGGCAAACCAGTGAGAATGTGTCATCTCTGTCAGTCCTGCTCTATTCACTGACTGCCTATGAACGTGTCTTTCTAAAAATGTTACAAGAGTTTCTTCAATTTTTACTCTGGTTTATATGCAGGGCAGGAATGTATGGGCATAATATTTTCTCTTGGAATTGCATGTTATATGAGGAATATGGAATATTGTGCATGTATTCGACACAAATTGAATTGCTCAGGGGTTGTTTTTTCACTGCTTAGTAGACGTAATAGAGCTTTTCATTTAAGCGTAATTTTTCTCTCAGATGTTTCTCCTAAATTTCCTTAGGAGAAATAAAAATAGAAACAAACGAGACAATTGTTTGCACGCAATAAGAATTTACAGATAAAATGAATGGATAACATAGCTCAGATCATTTAATCTTTTATATAATTGAATGAGAAATGTTTGAGTTCATATTGAAATCTCTGGCATTTGATTCAGTATTTTGACAAATCTGAGCATATTTTGAGACTGTTGAGATATTAAACAGATCTCAGTTGTGACTTCTCTTTCTTATGTGTGTTTCCAGTGTTATTTGTGGATGGCAAAACTGAACACAATTTAAATGTAAAAAAGAGAAAGAGAGACTCATGCTGTGACCACACAGTTAGTGTGTGATTTGTTTCATGGCTAAATGTCAGCCCGTTTAATGCAACAAAAAAACGCACAAAGGAACTGTAATGGAGTATTATAGTGTCTGAATGAGAGGCTTTTATCTGTATAAGCGTAATTGACTCGCTCATTAATCATGCTTAAGTGTCTTTGCTGATGCATTTGTCTTTGAGCAGTTTATTCATCTCCCCAAGAATTACTGTTTTAGAAATTGGTGGCGTCTCGATAGCGTTTTTGGTTTTCTACCATTTAATCACTTACATACAGAGTTTTGTTGTTTTTTGTTGTTGGAAAAAAACGGTTGGTTTTGAGTATGGATACATACATACCCTGAGAGTAAGTTGACCTGATTCTGATTTGGTATCTGTGCTGTTTTATGCATTTTTAGTAGCCATTACTTTTCTTCTCACTTTTCTGAAACAGTTTTTTGACTTATATATGCATTTATAATTGCTCTAGATTGTTTGGGTGATTTATATTGGCTACACACATGTGGTACTATAATGTTCAGACTGTGAATAATGTAGAACTATACAATCAGATCTTGCACTAACAGATGCATGCTCGTCTATTGCTCAATAATTATATGACATTGCTTAACAGATATCGCATATTTTCAAAGTTCACAAATAAAATACAGTGGCCCCAAAAAGTATTTGGACAGTTACACCATGCTAAAAATGTATGAATTTCTTTGCATTATATAACAAAGTATCAAACCAAGCATCTTTTATTTGAAAGAAAGCTAGCACAAGCACATGATTAAGCAAAACCTTTGAAAAAAGAAGCTTGTTAGGTTTTAAATTAGTAACACAATGTGGGATTTGAATGTCAGGAAGTGTCCAAAGACTTTTGGGGCCACTCTATATTCTTAAATTTTGTGGATATGGATTTAATCCTTATGCATTTCGGGTCTCTTAATCTTTTAAATGCCTTTTTTTTTTTTTTTAAACCCCAACAGAGTCTACTCAGATCCTTTCACAATATTAAAGACGTGGGCATGGTGCAGGTGAAGGTGATCCGGGCAGAGGGACTGATGGCAGCTGATGTTACAGGTAGGAAACACACACACAAACACAAACACAAACACACACACACACACACACACACACACACACAAACTTGTTTTTATATCTTTGTAGGGACTCTCCAGAGACTTCCATGCATTTTAAGGATTTTATACAGATCTAATGATAATTTCTATCCCTAACATACCCCTCTCAGAAACCTTTTTGCATTTTTACATAAAAAAACAAAAAACATAATTTAGTATATTTAATAAGCCATTTCCCTCATGGGGACTGCTGGCTGGGCCCTACAAGGTAGGAGATCTCAGGTTTTAATATCCTTGTGGGGACATTTTGTTTTTCCACAGTCACAGATACAGTAAAGACATTTCATCATTTTCTGTGGAATGGTCAGCAGGAGTCTGATAATATTACATTATTTTCTGTGCTAATGCATTGTTAACTTCTGAGATCACGGCCTCTTAAATGTATTTTTTCTCATGCTTCTTCTCTAGTTTTTATTAATTTTAAATTTAATTAGGTCTGCAATGGACAAGCCTAGGTTCTGGCACTATGAATGATCAAGATGAAAAAATACAGAGTTGTGCAGAGAGTCGATACTTATTCCCAGAAGGAGTGAGACGTTAACAAACACACTTACCTCAAATAATTTTAGTTTTGTCTTTTTTGTATTAATACTGTATTTTTTTTTTATTAATACGGTAAAATATGCACCATAAATGCATTGGTTTTTGGTTCTTGTTATACTTTTGGGGCTGATTTGACTAAATGCTCCTCAGTTGGAGCGTCTTATATTCAAATGAACATATTTCTATGTAACTTTTGACAGTCACTTTGCTTAGCGGTTGTACGGTCAACATCAGCTCTGGCTTTGAAGAGATTTGGCATTCCCAAAGTCAAGGAAAACCCAGAAATATTAGAGATTTATTTTAAAATGTATTTTTTTTAAAAGATGTTTGATTTGTGAGCAAATCATTCTTTTGAATCTGTTTTTTTTTCTTCAAAGAATCGGTCAAATCAGTTCAATCCAGTTGTGAATGGTTCATTATCTTAATAATAATAAAAAAAAAAAAACGTTTTTTAATCATTATACAGAAATCACAAATAATGGGAAAGACAAGTGTGGTCAAGAAGTCAAAAAAATGTGAAATCCCTGGAATTTGGTTTGACCACTTACATGGGAAAGAAAAGTAATGGAAATTGAATATACTTTAGTTTTTTTTTTACTTGTGTGTGTGACTAGAGTAAAACTTCCCCTTGAGCCAATGTTTGACTTGTGAGCAAAGTGTTTTTCTGATGTGTTTTTTTTCTCAGTGAATCGGTCAAACCAGTTTACAATGATCAGATCACTCTAAATCAATATTAGTTTTAAAAATGATTTTCTAGTATTCACATATTACTGGAAAGGCAAGTCATATAAATTAATTGGTCAAAAAGTGTGGGAACCCTGGAGTCTGGCTTCTACCACTTGTGTGGGAAATAAAGATGTGACTATTAATCCAGACAACACAATCGGTTGCAGACAAGGTGTGAGGCGATATAAATAAACAAGAGCCACAAAGAGCGAGAGTGAGAGACCGAACACATTAGAGGGAGAGACGTAGAGGTCATTAGCACCCTCACTCTTAAGGTAGAGCACCTCACGAGGTTCCTCTGTGCTATCCAGTGTGCATTCGCTGTCTACGCCGTCTCTCTAATCGCCTAATCGACACCTTTAATTAAGATATGCTCAATGGCAGAACATCCCCCCTCCCTTCTCACACCCTTCAGCCTTCCCCTCTCCACTCATGGCACATTTCTGCAATCACCCCTTTACTCTTTCCTCTCCGGGGGTCCGGCCCACTACGTTGACCTCATAGCGCGATCTGGCGTTCCCTGGGGAACCGCAGCCTCCTTGTGAGCTCTGATTTCACACTCCTTTTGCGCCACAAAGCGCCATTGCACAAAGCTTTTCTAAGAGCCCCAGCTCGCTCACAGACCCACCGTCTCAATCGGCCCTGGCACTGAGGTGTCAGCCAACAAGGTTACAGGCCACAGAATAGTGCCTCCTCCCATAGAGAGCTCACTGGAGACACAGAGAGTCTAGGAAAAGAAGGGAAGTGGACATGAAAGATAATGTGGATGGGAAAGAAGGAAATCTGAGCATCTTTTTTCCTCTCACATCACTGAGCGTTTTTTTTCCCACCCCTTCTTTTTGTCAGTTTTCCATTGTAATTAATTGAGGCTTTTATGTAGAGTGCCTCCACTCCAGGCCAGCAGGATAAATAGGAATAGTGTGTAAAACTAACAGTATTTAGGGACAGGACACTGCTTTCCTTCTCCCACACAGTGCTGCTCATAGATCGCTTCTAATTTATTTCTGTACACCTTACACATTACACTGATAGCTGTGTTAGAACATTAACAATTTCACCAATAATCGTTTTTTAAACAACATCAACAACTGTACTGTCCTTACTCCAGTCAGTGTTTTTGTATACAATTAACCCCTTTCCTGTGCCGGTTTGAGCAAAGCATTCAAATGCAGGTACTGTACATATCCTTAACACAGGCCTGTATTTCATTTAAAAAGCCTTCCAGACCTGAAAAATGTAATTACCATTTTGTACGTGAGCGTGCTGTATGTTCATCAAATTGCAGCCGAAATGAGGTTGAACTCATCTCGTCGGTCTGTGAGGATTTGCCCAGAATTAACCCACAGATAGAGTCTGGTTGGCCTCACCTGGGGAGTCAAAGTTTCATTCAGTGCAAAGCGTGTAATATGCTCAGACAGCTGCCTCACTAACACAGTCGTAGTTTGCCACCGATGATGACCGAGTGTCACCATGTGGATATGAAATGGGGTGATACATTCCTCTGCCTATCAATATACATTAATTTAAACATAGTTGCAAATGATTTTTGAATGATAAAGATATACTTACAGTTTCTGTGAATGCATTTATGGTAAATAGAGTTGCTGACTTCTATTAATTGAAAATAGTAACAGGATTTTGTTTCTTTTATTTAATTTTTTACAAATACTTTCTTTTTTACTCAAAAATCTTTTAGTATATTATTGCTAATCCATAACTATCTATTTAAAATGTGTTTCCAAAATGTGTTATATTGTTTTATTATTAAATTATCCTTACATTCAAAGGATGCTTTACAATGCACTTCACACACATTTTCCTGTAGACTTAGACCTGAAATGTACAGTTCAGACACCTACAGAACATTTAGTCAGATATTTGTATTGTTTCTGGCACATAACAGTGTAATCACTGCATTGAATATATTTCAGCATAAATACCTCACCCAGTGAATTAAAAATCAATTTGAACTTATCGAGTGGATCGATATGCCTGTGAAATTGATATGGCTGGTGACAGAAAGGACTTTCCATTGATCAATCTGACATTTAGTTAACTTGTCAGTTAAATGTCTTTGCTTCTGTCGTTATACATGGAACTGACTTCATAATATTTAACTTTGCTGTACATGTTATCTTGCAAAACCCTTTTAAAATATACAAAATTAGCTTTATGAAAATGCAGATGCTTTGCATTGTTATTTAAAAGAAAACGCTGTGCAACAGAAGCGCTCCCAATTGTTTTGTTTTGAGATTTGTTTAATGACTAAAAGTTTAGATGAAAGCAAACAGAAAGAGTTTTTTAGGTTTTGGTTGAGACGGAGAACAATATTCCTCTAAATTATGAACGTTTATTTACATATGTGTATTAATAGTTGATTTCAAAGCATAAAGAACAGTGGATTCGACAAATATGTCTCTAGAGTGGAATGCTTAAAACTAATCTCTATAGTACATGAATATACTCATATCAAGAGATATTTTCTTGATCTTAAAAATATTTTATTTAAAGAATTAGGGGGAAAAAAACCCAGCTTCTCTTGCTTCAAGGCATTTTACTCTTTTAATACTTTTTTCGTACAATTTGAATTCCATTTCCAATGGAAATGGACAGCTCCTTGTAATTTAATTGATTAAAAGAATTGTATCATCTGTCTATATAAAAATCCAACATTATCAAACAAAATCATGGGCACCAATCTCCAGTTATTTTGCCTTGGAAATGTTTTTTACATTTTCTCCAATTTAGACTTCTTTTATTCTCATCTGTCCTCTATCTGGGTCCAGCTGCTTGTGTGTGTGATCACACCAGAGAGCGATAGAGATGTCCTCACTGTGCTCCAGGGCACCATAGAGGCTGAAATCCTTATCTACCTCTGTGCAAACCACTGTATCAGTGTAACTGTGGTAAATGATACGACACTGGGGCAAAATGAATATATCAAATCAACTGTGCAATGATAAGTTGCTGGTAAAGATTTAGTCTGGGTAAAGACAGCAGTGTGGTATGATCTGGCCCTTCAGGCTTGCTGTCCCCTCACCTTAATCAGGTAGTTATTCCCCCAGTGCACCACACAGTGGATTACACTGCTGTACATATAATAAAACCGATAAAGTAAATGTGTGCGTGTGCGTGTGTGTGTGCGTGTGTGTGTGTGTGTGTGTGTGTGTGTGTGTGTTTGTGTGTGTATATACCTACAGGCAAGAGTGACCCCTTCTGTGTGGTGGAGCTCAGCAACGATCGGTTACAGACGCACACTGTGTACAAAAACCTCAACCCAGAGTGGAACAAAGTCTTTACATTGTAAGTACCAAAATGTCAAGAGTACATATTTATATTTGTTTTCACTTACATTTGCATATTTTAGCATATTTATAGACTGTAAAATTGAGCATGAGCATTTTTTATATCTACACTACAATACTAATTTAAGAATTTAACCAAATATGAATAT
Organism: Moxostoma hubbsi; assembly: GCA_032164185.1. Lineage (NCBI taxonomy): Eukaryota > Metazoa > Chordata > Actinopteri > Cypriniformes > Catostomidae > Moxostoma > Moxostoma hubbsi. The sequence goes on along the minus strand of JAVLUX010000008.1, from coordinate 37,816,723 downwards.
ATCTAAATATTTTTAAGAATGCATAAAACATGGAAAAAATACTGACATAATAATTATTTTCATAATAATTTTCAATCTATAGAAATTAGAATAAAATGGTGTTTTGTCAAGCTTAAAAGATCTATGATTGAAGATTATCAATACTTTTGTCAGTATATAGATACAGTCTCTGATTAACATTGTGTTCTTAAGCTACTTGATTTATAGGGTACATTTGAGAGCTGAGGATTACAGTCAGATGTAGTCAGGATTCTATAATTATGCTTTGTATTGGTAGTTGAAAATGTGACACATAAGTAAACTTTTTCTTTAAGAACAAAATTAACTTTTGTTGGAGATTACACTCCCACTGCAAGTTCAGCCATTGTGCCGTTTAATAATGTGCCATCTATAATTTCTTATATTAGTTTGATATCTAGAGTTTGTACCATTGATGTTTTTTTTTCATAATCTTTCAATCTTCATGGCTGGAAATTGATTTGCGAATTCCCATGGAAAGCTGGGTAATCTAGCCTCTCCTTGGAGCGCTCATCTCTTAAAGAATAACCTCATTTTCTTTCATTAGACTTCTCCTCTTTAGCCTACTTTTCAATGATAGCATTTCAAATGGAGAATTGCAGCATCTTTTTTTTAACCCCTGCACAATGGAGATTGTCACCAAGGATTTAGATGAATCAAATTTTTGTCATGACTTGAAAGATCTTTTCAGTGTTTAATATTAGTCAATGACTTCCTCGTCTACCCTTTTTCCCCTCAACTAGCAATGTGAAAGACATCCACTCAGTCTTAGAGGTGACTGTCTACGACGAAGACAGAGACCGAAGTGCAGACTTCTTGGGCAAAGTCTCTATACCATTGTTAAACGTAAGTCCCAAGCCAACTGACTTTTTGTACAACAATGGACCAGTTTAGATTTAGGGAAATTCAAAAAAGAAAAAAAAAAGAAAAATGTTGGGGAATAAAAAGACCAAAACATCTGTGTTTGAATTTATATATTTATTTTTACAGTAATAGAGCAAGATTTGAAAATTCAAAGCCTAATCGCTTTTTGTATAACAATGGGACAGATAGACTGGGAAAATGCTAAAAAGAAAAAAAAAAAACGTTTTCAAAAAGTACTAAAAAAAATAAAAGAGAAAAGACAACACTTAGAAGATAATAGACCAATTTGTCCATTGTGTAACTTTAAAGTTAGTTTTGTCATCATAGAGCAATACTTACTGACTTTTTGTATGATAATGAGTCTGTTTGAGAATGGGGATTTTTTTTTACATTGTAAAAAATAAAATAAAAAATGCATGTGTCTAACTTTTTTTAATTGATTTCAGTAATTATAAAGCAGTGCTTAAAAGTCACAAGTCTACTGACTTTTTGTAACTCAATGAGGCAGTTTGAGAACTGTTATGAAAATTTGGCATGTGTCTAACTTTTATGTGATTTTAACAAACATAGAGAAATATGTAAAGCCTGCTGACCTTTCGTACAATAATAAGCCAGTTTGAGATTGGGGAAGTAATGAAATGAAAGTTTTCACAGAGATTAAAAAAACAATATTTTGGCATGTTTCTAGCTCAAAGTGAATTTCGCAAATGTTTTCACAAAATTAACAAAATTTGGCCATGTGTCTATTTTTATTGATTTTATCAATAATAGAGGAATACATAGAAGTTGTAAGCTTTCCAACTGTTCGTACATCAATGAGCAAGTTTGAGATTTGGGAATTGTATAAAGTTTTTATCAAGTTAAAAAGCAACATTTTGGCATATGTTTAACTTTGGATTCATTTTAGCAACCAAAACTTGAAATTCTCAAGCCTTCCGACTATTTGTTCAACAAAGTGCCAATTTGAAAAATGGAAAGTTTAAAAAACTTTTAAGACCCATTTTGCCATGTGTCTAACTTTTTTGTGATTTTAGTAATTGTAGAGCGAGACGAGAATGTGAGAAAATAGAAAATCTGCTAACAGAAGACAAAAATAAATAAATAAGGGGGACGACACAATGTGGGCTCTCTGGCTGATTCCCCAGGATAGTTAATTTGCGGCTGACAGTGGTCGGGACGTAATGAACAGGTACTTGTCAGAGCCGCCACAGTTGTTTTGGGCTCTCTGTCAGATGCAGCAGCTGGGGTTCAAAGGTCACATGATGAGTGTATTCAGTTGGGTACTGCCAGACAGACGGCTGTCATGTTTCTTTCCCACAGATCCAAAATGGAGAACGCAAAGCTTACGCCTTGAAAAGCAAGGAACTGACAGAGCCAACCAAAGGGGTCATCTTTCTCGAAATAGATGTGATTTATAATGTTGTAAGTCCCACTCTCTTTTTCACTTATTTTGTCATTCACTTTTTCATCTCTCTCTCCCTTTCTTTATCTGCTTTTGAATTCTGTCATCCCTACTCAGGCTGTCTGCACCCTTCCTCGTTCTCTCTTTTAATTACTGAAGACTTCCCTTTCCTCAGCCTTTTATTTGTGTTTCTGTGTACCGCCGCGTGTGTCCTGTCCGCCATTTTAGGCAGGAGTGTGAGAGAGCGTCACATGGTCGTGTGTTTTGGTGTGTGTGAAATGGAGGGATGTCTTGATATATGATTAGATCATTAATGACGCATCATGATTGCAGTACTTCTGGTAATCCCAGTCACGTGGGCGTCTGTTAATCTCAAACCCCACCATGAATTTTGTGCTGAATTATGGATGAAATGTTTATGTTATAGGTGAAAGCCGGCCTGAGAACTTTGATACCCATCGAACAGAAATACATCGAAGAGGAGCCACGGGTGTCCAAACAGGTAACAAAACTATTTTATTTGCAACTTTGACTAAGACATTTAAAATAATCACCCAAAACACAAGTCGAAAGGAGATCTCAAGACAGCAGCATCTCTATGTCTCTCTCTCACTCCTTCTGTGTCAGCCTTCTTGTTTGGAGGTGGTGAATAGAAATTTCAAGCTGTCAACACTAGGGGTGCATAAGTAGATTGGCCATCCTTTAGTTTGGACCTCGGTGGTTCTTCTGCTGTGCTCCTTTTTGTCACCCTGTTCAATGCCACCCCCCCTCCCCTCCCTGACAAAGAGCTGAATTGTAGGGGTTGTCCCAAATCAGACTTGTCACTGAGACAGTGGGCCAAACACACATGCACTCTCTCTCTCTTTCTATCTCTCACACAAACACTGCTGAATGTTCGCAAGAAAGTGCACACTCTGCACTTTTCAATGTGAATTTGCCCCCGACCCAAACTATCTCTGTGCTTGTGAGGGAGACAGCATGAAAGACACAAAAATGGAAGACAAGGGCAAATGTATCTGAACAAGATTTACTTTTCATTCTAGAATTACGAACATCTCTGATGTCTTTTATTATGGAGCATCGTGTATTATTCAGTAGATATCCTATTTCACCTCTAATTTACTCTCACCTGATTAGTCCCAAATGACAAACAAAATTACCTACTTTAAAGGAATGGCCTGAATCCTACACTTCACCACAGTAAATGTGGATATTTGCTATGATCAAAGCCGTGCCATTTTAAAGCCTTTATAAGATGGGGAGTGTTTGATCTTCCTGTGAACACAAGAGACAGCGGTCATTTGTAGTTCACCCATTCTCAGAATCATGCATCAAGACCATTTTATTAAAGAGGACATGACAAAATATTCTTTAATTGCTTTTAAATTGCAAATAAATATGTTTGGATTATCTTTTATTTTCTGATTGACTGAATTATGCAGCTTTAGCATCAGGTTGTTGGTGTTATTCCTAGAAAACAATGCTGTGAAAAACACATCAATCATATTTGGTGATGCATTCAAAGCTCATCTTCAATTACTGTAGTGTTTTTGACTTTGAGGCCTTTCCAAAATATTTTAGAAACAAGGCTGCAGGCATAAAACATGGAATTTTGACTGATAATAGTTACATTTAACTGAAAGAGTAATACAGGTTATTAATTAGGTACACTTCTAATTAAAAAGTTTTACTCCTAAATAAATTTATTGCCATTGTGAAACATTTATGTAATCATAATGACTCAGGAAATGAGGACTCCAGTCATACCAGTAATCTTATAATCTTATAGCTGTTTTATTCTACATGGCGAGGGTCCCCTCATGCGGCTGCCATGTTTGGATCACATGACCAGTTAAATACTACTCGCTTAATCTCAGTAACGGCCCTGTTATTGGACACTTTAAGGGTTATATTAAATATGGCTGACTGTGAATAGTCATTTTCTACAAGAGCATCTTAAACTGAAAAATGTTATGTTTTAATGATTCTGCATCCACACCCCTGGTGTCAGTGTAAGTCCAAGACAACATAAACAAAAACTGAGTGCCCTTTTAACTCCATAGTACACTTGCCCTGTAGACTTCCATTGTAAGTGTATTTTTTGCATGCACATTGCTTTAACAAACTGCAGGACAAGTCAAAAAATTTTTCTGTTGCAATTGACAGCATTTCCCAGATGATGTTTTTCGAGTTTAAGTTATGCTAGAATAGTCCATTAAGACATTAACGCAACGTCACCTTACGCTGACAGCAGAAGTCAAAGAGGAGAGTGATTGTTTGACTGTGTGTTAATCGCTTAGAGTAAATTTCATTGGAAGTGAAATGCTGTCTGTTCTCCTGTCACACAGCTGCTGCTGCAGAACTTTAACAGAGTGAGGCGCTGTATCCTGTTCCTCTTCAATGTTGGCTGTTATATCAACAGCTGCTTTGAGTGGGAGTCTCCTCAGAGGAGCATCTGTGCCATTCTGGTAAGGAGCAAAATGTATATTCACACACAATCCTAAACGTATTCAGACACTTAAGCTGCAAATATAATATGAGTTTCATTGCACTAAATATTGTTTTTTAATAATATTGGCATCTGCAAAACAAATGTTGCTTTAAACCTTTAGTTCACCACATTAACTATGGCCATGTTCCACTAAAAGTTTGACAACCAGAAAGTGTCCAAAAAATTTTTGTCTTATTTTTGAACAGTATATCCATTGTTACGATTTAAAACATTGTTGTGAAACAATATTGCGCTATCTTTCTTTTAAAATAGATGTTTTAAGTATGCCTTAAGTATCCAAATCCTTTTTGGTGCCGATTGTATCCTTAATGCATGGAGGATTTACTCTATTGTGTTTATGGTTCTAACAAATCATTTGTGAAGTAAAATTCCTGGTCTGTCTTCTTTATAATGACATCTATCATAATGGATGCAAAATCATGCTATTTATAATGCATATAATTATAATTTATATAATTATAATGCAATTCCATTCATACATGCATTTTTAAGTGTGGCTGCATATATATGTCTTGGGGCCACTGTAAATAGACTTGCTTGATTCTAGGTTTTGTTTTCCTTTTTTTTGTTTTGGTTCAGTTTGTTCTAATGCCCACGATTTTGCCTGTTTGTCAACTTCCAGCAGTTCTTTCTGATCAAACGTAATGCTTAAGCACCTTGGGAATATAGGGCACTCTCTTTCATACCACAGTGTGCCTTCAGATTATATTTGGACAGTTGAGCCTTTATGAAAAGGACACCTGCACTAAGTGGGCTGGATGACTAAATGCTAGCACAGGACATGCTGGCTAATCTTTGCCTGTGATGCTGCATAATTTGCTGTAGGTCCTGTCTGTTACAGAACTCTCATGTCTTTAAGTGTCACTGGGTAGGCCATTAACATTTGCTGGTTGACACATTTTAATTTCGGTACACTTCAGAAAGCAAAATCCGAGGGGACACACGTGAGTAGTGGGACAGTTGTATCGATCGGTTAACATTTTAGTTGAATACTTTCCTTCATGGTTGTTTGGGGAAAGAAAAGAAAATGTCACAGAAAGAAATGTCAAGAGAAATGGGGGAATAAAACAAAAACAACTGTTCAATTTGTTCTTAATGTTCAGATGTTGTTATAAGGAATTAGTATTTAGCCACATCCAGTTGTACGTCTGACCTGAACTACCAAACGTAAAAAAATTTGAAGCCTTTATATAATAAATCAATAATGCATCTTTTTGACACGTGTGTATGTGATTTTCCAAAGTATGAGTCCACTTGTTTTTTTTGTTGTTTTATCCCCTTTTCTCCCCAATTTTGGAATGCCAATTCCCTCTGTTTACTAGTTCCTCGTGGTGGCGTGGTTACTCACCTCAATCCGGGTGGCGGATTGCATGTGGAGGCTCATGCTACCCTCCGTGATCCATGCACAAATTACCATGTGCCTCATTGAGAGTGAGAACCACTAATCGCGAACACGAGGAAGTTACCCCATGTGACTCTACCCTCACTAGCAACTGGGCCAATTTGGTTGCTTAGGAGACCTGGCTGGAGTCACTCAGCACACCCTAGATTCAAACTCGCAATTCCAGGGGTGGGAATCAGCGTCAATACTCGCTTAGCTACCCAGACCCCCGTTTGAGTCCACTTGTGAAAATGTTTCTATTTTTCTATTTTAATTGATTATTTTTCAGTACAAATGATATTATCAGCATAACAGTTTCAGTGCAAAATCGGCGCAAAACCTGCATGTGAAAAATCTTGCATGTGAATTTTCACAGAGCATCTTATGAAAGTGCTTTAATGAAAGAAAACCTGTCATTTTGTACAAAATGAGTTGATTAATGTCACAAATTTGCTTATTTGGTTACTGATCATGACATCAAAAATAGTTCTTATTATATGCGAGAGTGGAGCAGTGTATTTTATTTATCTGAACTTTTTCACACCTGCATTCTAATCTACATCTTGATGAAATCCTTCCTCTTGATGACGCAGCATGATTTCATCAGCTGAATGGGAGACTAAACACTATTAAAGTGTGACGAGACTCGCGCTGCACGTGCAAGACATTCGTGCTTCACAAGCCGATCAACTATTTAGCCCCTTTCTGTGAATCGCACCTGCAAAATCCTAAAACTTTATTTCCAGGTTTAATTTATATTTTGAATAGACTCAGATTTTTGAACACTACGATGTGGGTTTATGTTTTATCTTTTAGTCTTTAATGTAATTTTGAGTGTGACTATAGTTTAAGGATGGTGTAAATGTATGCTGGGTTGGAAATCTCAAGGATTTATAGTGGTGTTTTCCTCATTACATCACGTGTTGTTCTGACTGCAAAAAGAAACAAATGAAACACGGAATGTGGACTATCATCTGCGCAGCCTGACCAAAGCGAAGCGGGCGTTTTACTTGCGTGATTAACTGAAAGCGAAGCGCTGCTGGCTCGTGATGCGTGAATGGCTTGCACGCGCTGCACGAGTCTGTTGGGTATACTGCAGTCTCGTCACATTTTAATTTTTTGTTTAGCCTCACATTCAGCTCATGAAAACGCACTGCATAAACATGAGGAAGGATTACATCAAGATGTAGATTGGAATTCAAGTGCAGAATTTATATGAAAAAAATTGCCTACTCCTCTCTCGACGTTGCAGGCGTGCCAGTGATTACCCCGCCGTAGGTTGCCGACCCCTGTAATAAATTCTGAACTTCTACTTCATGCATAATAAAGGTATTCATAATGCCTTATAATACACAATGGTTGCATTACATCTTTTCATAAATGATTGTAACCTCAGTCATAAAACATTATAATATATATATATTTTCATAATAAAAGAGCGTAATGCATTGTAGCACATGATAAAGGACACAAAATTAACTGTTGATCATGTGTTTTAATACACTATACTCTATGAATAACTACTTAAATATTTGAATGTATTAAACACTGTAAAATAAATGTTGTAAATGTTGCCTTAAACATTTAAGTAAAATCAAAATGGTAATAAAGTTACATTATGTGTTGCTAAGAGTTTCACACTTATAGTAACCAACCATTTTATATTGAATTACTGATTAGAAAAACTGAGTTGAAAACACATACAATGGGGTAGAAATGATGTTAAATGTGAACAAAGTAGAAATATTTGTTTACAGTGTAACTGTAGTTACAATTATTCACAAGAACATACAGCTGATTATAAAGTATATTATAAAGCATTAAGTATACATTCAAATACATTATGAATACATTTAAAGTGCATTATATATATCTTCCACATTTATTTTTGATTCTTTTGTAACATTGGGATTACTTTTGCAGTTTCCCCATTAGCTGTTAATGCTATTTTTTTAATTCTAAATCTCACTCCTTAAGAGCTCTCTTAATTATCATGCTGATTTCTTTCTTTATCACCAGCCATCTGGTTCAGGTGAGTCTTCACTGCTGCGTTGAGACGCACATCTGTGCCATTCTGTCAGCCGCTGACAGTTGTAATCCAAAAGAATACAATAGTCAGATGCCGGCAGAGGTGATTTTGCATTCAAGACTTGCAGAACTGCCAGTGCTTGCTGTACAAAGGTTAGCCAAAGCAAAAGGGCTGCTCGCAACGCACAGATAAAACCAGCTGCGATGTGCAGCAAGTGCTGTGATTTGCTATTCTGGTATTTTTAGGTATGTGCCTTTTTGACATTGGAGTGTTTTTGTTTACAGGTTAGGTTTTGAGGTTTTATTGGTGTTTTTGTTCATGTTGTTGTGAATTTGTTGCAGAAACTCTTCCAAAGGCTTTGTGTTTCCTATCTGTAAGCGTGCAAGTAGAACATTGTCCCTTGAACGCCGGTGTTCCAAATACTCCTGCCTTTTTTCTTAAAGGTTATGTGTGTGTTTTTATTTTTATGTTAAAACACTTTCTCCTATCCTAGCTTTACTGTATATTCAACTATATGTAAGCCATTTGTAGGTTGATGCCCCCAAATAAGTGCAAACACTGTGGCTCTGTGGCACTTTCTAAACATTGTTTGTGTGAACATCCCGACCAGCCTAACTTTGGCTCAACCAATGGCATGATGTTGGGGGTGAGTGTTTGGGAAACCTGTTTGAAACAATAATTATTTTTGCAATTCCATTTGAAATTCCAGACATTTTAAACTTTAGTTTTAAATGTGTGCAAACTTTTGAGAATTTCAGTATTTGCTATTCTGGTATATTTAGGTGCCTTTTGATGTTTTAGAGTTGTAGTTAGGTTAACATTACATTTTTAATAATAAAAAAAAAATCCTATTTAGCATTTTTGTTTTATCTTTAATTGTGCAACTAGAACCTCTGGTGCTCCAAACTGCCTTTCCTTCAATATGTGTAATCTTGTGTGTAAGTCCTTGATGCGCACGTGTATGTTCACGATCATGTGCACATAAAGACACACATTTGATAGTTTGCCGGCTATTCAAGATGACACAGCTCACGGATTCTGCACAATGGACAAAGTGTCAAGAGTATGCACGTGCGTGTGTGCACTCATCCATTCATACGTGCGTGCGCTTTCAAGTGTGTGTGGGTGTCCGTGTGAGTGTTTGTGCATCTGTGGACACCTGTAAGCTGAGCATTTGTGCTGGGTGAAAGTGGGGCATTGTTCAGGCTGGCAGAGTGTTGTTCATAAAGGCTGCTCTGTGCCAGCCCCCTGACACGCCCCCCCCCCCCCCCCCCCCGTGCCACCCTAGCCCTCCCCAGCTCCTTATTGCTCACGCACCAACTCTTCCTCCAAAACAAATTTGCCGTAACTCTACCTGCAATTTGACCTTGAATTGGGAACAAATAGAGCAGGTATTGTGTGTCTTTGGGAATAAGAGTGGTGTGTGTGTGTGTGTGTGTGTGTGTGGAGGGTGAGGAGAGGGAGATATATTGGAAGGGGAGAGTTAAGGAAACGATACCCGGCTCTTTTATGTGGTGTTAAGTAGGACTCTTATCAGTGGGAGCGCCCAGACAAGAGAGCTGCTACTACAGGAAACAGGAGCAGCCTTCACCTGCTTTGCATTTAGATAAAATACACCTACCCAAAAAAAAAGAAAACAGGATGAGAGAAACAAATGGTCCAGTGTGTGTCTTTACCATTACAACATGCTGTGTGATACAAGGTGGCACCTTTCTGGTCTGAGTCAGTAGACAGCGACAAGAATGATTTCCTGTATTATGAGGACATTGCATGGATTAAATGGATGCTCTGGGTTTACAACTTAAGCTCTATTATCACAGAAAATTATTTTGACTCATCCCACAGTTTGTAAAAAATTAAATAAAAGCACTTGGAGCGGAAGTCAACATTCCCCATATTGCTCCGTTCACTTCCATTGCAAGTAGATTTCTGTTATAATGTTTTAGTTGTTTTTTGGTAGTTGACATGAAATACATTTGAATACAGTTGACAAGTGCGGCAGTGTGACATACGATACTCCAGCTAATTCTCAGTTTTAAACAACATATTACTAATCATTTCATATTTACTATTCATGCAGCTTTTATGAGATTGCATTCATTGAGAGACTGAAAATATTTGTTAGAAGTCAAACTGCTACCAGAACATTTCAAATTAGCTTCTGAAGTCACAAAATAAGGAGAGAAAAAAAAAAAAAAACGATTTGTTGACAAATCACTACACCAAAAATATACACTGACCCTTAAACATATATATATATACAGTAACTTAAGTCATGTTGTTGATGGGGTAAAGAAATCCTTGACATGTTACATGTCAGCTTCCCTTTTACAAACTATAAAAAGGCTGTTATACTTAAATCATCAGTCATTAGTACCAATTTATACATGTCCCACCTAGCACAGTTATTAGTGCATAGAATAGCTTTTGAAGCTTTCTTTTCATCATATACTGTATAGATACAATCAGACTGTTTTATGAAGAAAGAACGCAAATGCTTTAGAATAAGCCAGAAGATGGCAGTGTGGCATCACTCACTCCAAACATCTCCAGCTAATGAGTCAAGCCAAAAAGCAGATGAGTTATTGACGTCCATAATCAGCCTCTCATTTGGCGTATTTCTACCCATCGTTGGCACTATTTAAAATAATCAACACAATGTGATGACTTTATTTCAGAAGTCCAAGTATCGAGGCTGTGTTGGTAACACACTTTTAATGTGCTAATTCTCAAATGCCTGCTCTGAAGTGCTCAAGCCTGCACTCCACTACACAAAGTGCCAAAATGATATATTGAAATTGGCTGCCAAAACGTGCATGTCGTCCATTCCAAAAATCCAGCGAGATGCTGAAACACTTGTTCCATTTAGATCTCAGTTAGAGCAACGGCTTTTGTTGAGGGACTTAATCTCAAGTGCTTTTGCTCGGATGAATTAGAATAGATATTTAAAATGACATCAAATTTACATGGCACTTGATGTCAGAGATGGATGTCGCCTGCATTAAAACACTAAAATGACTTGGTTCTTTAATGTTTGATTTAGCGAAATTCATCCTTCCTTTCTTTCTATCTTTCTTTCTTTCTCAGATTAACATACTAACAGAAAAATAACATTTTAGATACAGTTTAATGAGCAGATGTCATGATTTGTATTAGATTACTGTTGATCCTGAGGTTGGATGAATGATTGTAAGAGAAGGATCTGTGCAGGTGGAGAGGTTACAGTATGTGCCCTATCCAGAACACTGTATAACTGAAGTACAGCAATGCACACAGAGAAATGTGAAACCGAATGCTGTGGCTCCGGAATGACCGCCAAAGCCGCTGAACTGTTGGTGTCTGGGATTGTGAATACCTGGATGCGCTCTGATAAAGCCTCTTGTCGCCCATTTGCAGATTCAGTTTCCCCCTTTCCTCTCTTTAACACAGACCTTTCTCTTCCCCTTCATTCTGGTTTCTGGGGGTCTGTGGACCTTCCTTCCCTGAGGAGGGCTCTCAGTAGGGGGTGGGGTGGGGAATGGCCCTAGAATGGCCCTCTCTTGGCCACTGAACTGTGTGAAAGAGAGAAGGGTCATTTCAAGCAGGCGAAGTGTCTGCTAACACCAGCCGTCAATCAAACTCGGCCCTCAGCTAGAATAACCAAACTTAAGAGATGCCGTCCAGCTACAGGTTAAGTAACCCCCAGACAAATTAAAACAAGATGGACACTGTGGAGTATAGAGACAAAGAAATGTCTGAAATGGGATTTCTTTGTAAGTAATAGGTCCAGAAACTATTCCCTTAGCGTGGATTTGAACTTTTTTGAATGTGTTTTGTAATTCTGAAATTTTATAGGTCAATGGCAAAACCCCCCCCCCCCAAAAAAACACAGTATATTGACGACTGATCAGTTATGACTTTATGAATAAACAGATATAAAATATTAATATTAAGTCCTCATTTTTTTCTGAAAAAAACCCCCAAAAACCATATTGTATGTATGTACATATGGTAAATGTGAACATCTGAGGCATATTATAACTTTTACTACAAATGCTAGGCAAATGCTCTCAGATCAGTTCATAAAAAGTGCAAAGAGTTAAATATGTAAATATTTTAATTCATAATTTTCTACCTTAACCAAGCTTGGCACATTTGTATTTAATTCTCCAGCTATTTGAGGTTTCAGTGTTCTTGTCGGCAGTATGATCTTAGTTGATTAGCAAGACATGCACCATAATTGGGACAGAGACCATTTAATGAACTCCAGCTAAAGTTTGAGCCAGTGTTGTTGATAGTAGAAGATCTCTGTAAATATATTATGCACATTAGATGTGCTTAATTTGTGTTCCGTGTCTGTTTTCATTTAAATGCGCAGGGTGAGCTCGCTGCTGTAACAGTACCGTAATGGACAGTGCAGAGGGCATGGAAACACATCTGACCTATTCCTGAAAAAGCCAGAGAGTTGCTACAGCTCTGTGTGTGTGCGTGCGTGTGTGTGTGTTTGTAAGAGCACGTCCGGTACACATGTCCGATTTTTTGTTGTGTACACCCTTTGGATGTTATGTAGGTGTTTGTGTGGTGTGTTTTGTGTCTGTCCATATTTTTTTTGAGCTTGTCTGTGCAGGCATGCTTTAAGTGTATTTCAGAAATAATGGGACTTTTTACTTTTTTTTTTTTTTTTCAAATAACCATTGCATTATTTACTCCATGTAGTGACTGAATTTTACTTTAAATTAATACTTTGATCTCCTGCAATCTGAATACATTAATATTATGTTGTCTTTTTGTATTCAGTTGGGTTAACATTAATATTCATTATAGTAATCTCCACAGCTTTTTAAATTCGAGACATTCATTATTATTATCTGTGAATGATATTGTCATAGCCTGCTGTGAATTTGCTTTTTCTATAACTATGTGTCACAGAAACAAAATATGGTGATTTTTATTTGTGATGAGTTTTAAAATCGTATTTTTTGCATGTAGATTCGATTAGTGGCTTCACTAGAAAACAGATGCATTTTGGGGTCTTCAATGGTTCTACTCTATATATATATATATATATATATATATATATATATATATATATATATATATATATATATATATATATATATATATATATATATATAATGAAATATATTCATTAATGAGAACGTGTAATATATGATGTGTAATATATTAAATTACTTTTCCTTAAATTTCATAGTTCATTTTTTTCACATTAGTTATAACTGGCATATTAAAAATTATGCAAATCATATGCAGTGCTATATAAATAAATTATTGTAGGGAATTATGAGAGTTGGGTCACATATTAATTAGAAAGTCCTCTCAATACATAAACAGTATATTTATTTAAATTAAAGTTTTATTTATTTATTACAAAAGCATGCCAATAACCAAATTACGCTGTCTCTTGCCCTTTTATGGTCAGGTCCTGACTCCTTCTGTGGAGTTGTCACATGTAAACATTTGTCCAGTTAAAGCATTGGGGTGCCACATATGGCTACACATATTACTTTAGATTAAAAACTAAAATCTATGTTAGGCTGCATGTTTTAAGCAGGCTTTATTAGGAGAATGACACTCGCAAACGATGGACTCATTCTTTGTGTTCTCACACATAAAGACTTAAAAGCATCATCTGTGCTCTCACATGAAAACAATATGTCTTATATTATTTGTCGTCAAGTTTTCTTCAGATGCCCAATCAAAGGTAAATTCAGATAAAAAAGAACAAAGACATTTTGTAGCAGTTTTCTATTACGAAAAAAAAAATACAAAAATGACAAGAAATGATAAAAATACAGCTTTTTGTTCTATTAAGTATTTATATATGCTTGCGAATCTAAAGCTTATAAGCTATGAAGCTTCTGAAAATATAATGTAGTCATATGGTCATAGTTAATGTTTTTGCTTTATAAATGTAGGAATCTGCTGAATGAAATGGAGCTCTATCCTTCTATTTGGTCATTCATTTCGCTTCCTCTCTCCTCTTTCTCTTTTTATAGTTTTTTGTTGTAGTCGTGTGGAATTTCGAGCTCTATATGGTCCCGCTTGCTCTGCTGATGCTGCTGGCCTGGAACTGCATTCTCATCGCTTCAGGGAAGGACACTAGACAGGGAGAGATGGTGAGTTGCCTCACATATAGACGCACACCTGTATCCATGCATTCAGATCCATATCCAGTAAATTAAAATGTGATCCACTTCCTGAATTAAATAATTTTTGGTTTTTCTATGGAGTAGGTGGAAATTCTCTCTTTGAGTATCACTTTCCAAGCTGTTTATTTATTTAAATGTTTTAATTAAATGGTGTCACAAATATGGAATTCCAAAGAGGACATATTTTTAATCATGCTCAAGTGTGTTTACAAAGTGCCAAAATGCCCTGCAACATTTCCGTTGCAATACTGCTATGATTTTGTTTTCTTGGTTTATTATTAAAGTATAAAGAATATTAACCTTGAAGTTAAATTCAATCAACTTTATATGCATATACATTTTCATTAATCTTTTAGTTGGAGTTTAATTTGTGAACTTGGTATGCATTAGACTTCAATGAAATTACCAGCACTCAAAGTAGATAGTTAAGTATTTGTAGATCATTATTTCAGGGTGTACACAAGTTTTTACCAGGAATAGTCCCTTTATATATAACTGGAGTATCTAGGATATGCTTTGAGTAAATGGGACAGAGATATGAACTAATTCTTTTGTGTCCTGGATACAAGCACAATTTCACTGTTTTTGAGTCTTTATAATTCTTTTAAAATCACTTGCCCTATGAGCTACTCTAGTTTTACAAAGAAAGCAGACTTTCTTTGTAAAATAAAGTAACAAGAACCTGAAGAAAGAGTCTGTCCACACTGTCTGCTCTTTGTTTTTTCCTGTAGATGGCGACATTGTTTGAAAAATCTCTGAACCAGAGCTCTGCATAATAAAGTACATTTATTTGGCTCTACGGGTGTGTTTAACTTAATATAATGAGTACTGTTCAAATAAAACAGTTTTCCTCTTGATTTAACATGCATATCAATAAACAAAGCTGTAGTTCAGTTAGGTTACAATAAGAGGGGCTGTTGATGAATAATGTACTTGTTTTATCAACATCAAGATTGTAGGGCAACATTTAAGGAAAGTGTAGCTTTTTATTTTAAACTATTTTCGTTTTAAATGGTCCTGAAAGATGTTGTCTCTCAATTAATTTGAGCTAAGTTAAGCTGCATGCATAATAATTGTAAAATAATTAGCAAAATGTTTAAAATGGTTTTGGATGGAGAGTAGCATGTCACACACAGGACATGTCAACTTTCCAAAAGTATCTAAAGATCTAAAAAAAAAATATGAATAATAAAATGCATAGACAATATGAAAAATACCTTCTTTGGAAAAACATGTACAGTTTCCTGTGGTGGTAAGTGCTTAATCCTGTTTATTCTACAAACTCTCACAGTGAAATCATAATGATTTTTACGACTTTTCTCATTTTCGTTTCATGTGAGATATCTTACGACTGCACTCGTTTGAAGTCGTATGATTTTCACTACAGCCGATAATGTCGCTGGACATCGTTTCCATCTAATAAGTGACAGTTGCTTGCTTCTGTCACACGCAACAGCTTCCTATCATGTATACACACACTACTGATTACGGTTAGGCTTAGATAAGGGGTTTGTGTAAGGGCATAATATTAATAAGCATGTCCTTATTGCCTCGTGCGCAAAACTCTCACTTACTTATGTATTATACATCTGGGCATTTGCACGTGATGAAATCGTACAAATTTATATGAACAAACTCTTATGAACTCATACGAAATAGTCAACTCTTAAAAAATGTACACATTTTCATGAGAATGGGTTGAGTTTATTGCTGGGTTTTTTTTTTTCTTCTTCTTTTTATTTGTTTTGAACCACTTGGTTTAGAAGTCAGGGACTCGGATCTAGGTAATGGGTCAGATGTGCAAATCTGTGGATTTAAAACACATGAGAGGGCTGGAGTTTGGAGTAATGCCTTTAACCCCTTATTCCTCCTTCCAGAACCATTTTTTTTCTCTAGCAGTCCATTGTTCTGCATTTTGACGACTGTTACCACAACAGATGAGCCACCGCTGGGGCTGGCGAGCGTGAGAGAGCCTGAAATACTAAACACACACACATATACAGGGAGTCTGCTTTCCATTAGCTGAAAACTCACTGATGAGCCTTAGTTTGGACACTCCAGCTCTTTCCAGCGCTTAAACTGGGCACATTTAGGGTGAATACAGGTAAAGTGCAACGCTTACTCATAATTTGTTATCGGCGTTGTTTTTAAAAGATGATCCAAATGGCTACATCAATGTCACTTACTGTAATACTATAGTTTTTTTTTTTTTGGTGATGATGATTTTAAGTAATAGGAGAATTTATACATAATGATGATTAAGCTTAAGTGTCCCCCTAAGTGTTCTCGCTACATGTACAGTTGAAGTCAAAAGTTTACATACGCCTTAGCCAAATACATTTAAACTCAGTTTTTCACAATTCATGACATTTAATCGTAGAAAACATTCCCTGTCTTAGGTCAGTTAGGATCACTATTTTAAGAATGTGAAATGTCAGAATAATTATAGAGAGAATGATTTATTTCAGCTTTTATTTCTTTCATCACATTCACAGTGGGTCAGAAGTTTACATACACTTTGTTATTATTTGGTAGCAATGCCTTTAAATGGGGTCATTATTCACTATTTGGAAGACACATTTGAGACCAAGCTTTGGCTTCCTGGCTGATGTCTTGAGATGTTGCTTCATTATATCCACATAAATTTCCTTCCTCATCTATTTTGTGAAGTGCACCAGTCCCTCCTGCAGCAAAGCACCCCCACAACATGATGCTGCCACCCCCATGCTACACGGTTGGGATGATGTTTTTCGGCTTGCAAGCCTCACCCTTTATCCTCCAAACATAACAATGGTTATTATGGCCAAACAGTTAAATTTTTGTTTCATTAGACCAGAGGACATTTCTCCAAAAAGTAATATCTTTGTCCCCATGTTCACTTGCAAACTGTAGTCTGGCTTTTTTTATGTCATTTTTGGAGCAGTGGCTTCTTCCTTGTCGAGTAGTCATTCAGGTTATGTCAATATAGGACTCGTTGTACTGTGGATATAGATACTTGTTTCCTCCAGCATCTTCACAAAGTCCTTTGCTCTTGTTCTGGGATTGATTTGCACTTTACAGAATACATCTCCTTCCTGAGTGGTATGATGGCTGTGTGGTCCCACAGTGTTTATATTTGCAAACTATTGTTTGTACAGATAAATGTGATACGTTCAGGCATTTGGAAATTGCTCCAAGGATGAATCAGACTTGTGAAGGTCCACAATTTTTTTTTCTGAGCTCTTGGCTGATTTCTTTTGATTTTCCCATGATGTCAAGCAAAGAGGCACTGAGTTTGAAGGTAGGCCTCCAAGTGACTCCAATTAACCTGTTAGGAGTTAGTTACTTCTAATCAGAAGTTAATTGCTAATTGTCTAAAGGCTTGACATTATTTTCTGGAATTTTCCAATCTGCTTAAAGGCACAGTTAACTGTGACATTGTGATAGTCAATTAAAAGTGAAACAATCTGTCTGTAAACAATTGTTGGAAAAACTACTTGTGTCATGCTCAAAGTAAATGTCCTAAATGGCTTGCCAAAACTATTTTTGCTAATACTTAGGTTGAAGTCATTAAAACACCTTTTTTAACCACTCCACAGATTTCATATATGTAAACTTCTGACTTCAACTGTGTGATTGTGTTTGTTGGTGTGCTAACTGAATATAATTTTATTGATTAGTATCTTATCTCATTAATCTGTTCAGTTCCTGTGTGCTGTTCATCAGATCAGTGTATCAGTGTAACGTAGTTCAAGTGAAAGGAGGCGAGAACCGGCTTGACAATATAAATAATATTTTAATTATAAACTTAAAACAAAGGACAAACACACACATGACAGACATGTCGTAAATGATCTCTCTCTCTCTTTCACACCACTGTCTGCCATCGGCCTTTATCCCTCTTGGAGGCTTGATTAGCCTGATACGGGACCGGGTGTGTAGCATCACGACCTGGCCCCGCACTCCACCCTGCCACAAACTGATACTCAATATATGTCATTGGCAGCATAAAAACACTCTTTGTTGCCTCGTTTCACTGCTATTGACTTGTTATCTGACCAACAATGCTGCAGTTTAGATAAACCCATGTTTTTTTATTTTACAATTTCTGCTTTATTTTATAAGCTTCACACTTGGAGAGCTTTTGTAGTTTTGAAAAGACTAATATTCCCCCAGTGGAAGTCTACCGTTCATGTTTCCATCACTACAGTAGAGATGCCAGCTTCCTTCTACCTGGCAGGATGTCATTTCAGATAACTCTAACTGTAGCTCTCCGCTAAACCTGCTGACACATAAATGCAGGCTGCGGCACTCCAGAAGTCCAAAGGCTTCTGTTTTTTTTTTTGAGACAGGCAGAAATGAGAAATGAGTTACCCAACCTACACGGCAACACTTTCTATGAAACTTTTCCAAGTGTTTGTTTAACATCTAGGGGTGGGCAGTTCAATCTTAAAATATCAAAACTTCTTATATCAGTGTTGTAAACTGCAACAAAAAATTTGTGAGGAAACTTAAAAATGTGCTTCATGTTGTAATATCTAAATTAAATGATTTCATTCAATTGAAAAAGGTTTTTTGACTAAATTTACCTTTAATATTAGCTTACACCATGAAAGTAATTTTATAGGTTAAATCGAGTATAAATACAGTTTAACATTTTTTTCCCTAGTGTATTTCGAGAAGGTCGATCCTCACATAAAAATATATATTCTTGGTATTGCTTAATACTAAGAACTTTATTATTTATTTAGCATGAAAATGAAAGATATATCATAGGCTTTAAAGCACAACAAATTTCATAAAAGTATAGCGGTTGTTAAATGATATGTTTTTGCCATGTAATACAACAACAGTCATCTAAACATACAGTATATGTATGCACAAATATCCAGTATGCACAGTGATCCAGTGGACACTAAAAGACTGCGCATAAAAATCCTTGTTGAAAATAGACATTTTTTTCTTTTTCTTTTCTTTTTTTGATAGCATTCTCAGCTTGATAAATGTTGTCTATTTTTTTTTTTTTTTTTTACCCCAGTCATAATCACGTATTTTTTTTTGCACGGGAGAAATTAAAACAACGTAACTAATTACATTAAAACGCATTTGAAATAAACAGATGTTATTTGCCAAAGGTCATTGTCCAGACAGCTGTGTCTACTAACGTGGCTCAAATTAAACTAATGCAAAAAAAAATCATGAACCCAATCTTGAGGATGTAAGCAGTCATTTAATCAAGCAGAAGACTTCAGGTGATGAAGAATAGATAGATGAATTTTTACAAGTTATAAGCCTTTTGTTTTGCATGGCTCTCCAGAATATTTGATTCTGAATGGCCAATTGTGGCTGTGGTTGAATATTTTTGTATAATTACTAATCTAACTAAACTAATTGCTAAACAGACTTCCAATGATTCCCAAATAGCCATGCTTGTTTCATATCTTTCCTATGACTCTGTGGTCTCTTTCTTTTTTTTATATATAGTAAATAATTTAAACTCAAATCAGTATTTCAAATGCAATTATTTATATACTTAGAATATCATTATATGTCATTATCACAGAATAGAAGCTGGCCATTCTCGGAAAAATCAATCCCCTTCAGGCTGACTGTATATTATTCATTACATAGCATTTTTGTTGTTGTTGTTGTTGATTATTGCAATCCACATCAACAGCCTAAAATGTTTTAGGAAAACAAAAACCCAATTTCATCTGTCACTATTCTTGAAGGGATTTGTTACCTCAAGATGTGACATGACAGCTTAACTCTTAACCTGTAGTCAGCTGACCCCTGACTCTCGTATTCTTGTGCTGTTCTCCGCCTGCCACCCTTCCACCAGATACCTGACCTCGCTGTCATGGCCTGTTATTGTTAAAGATCCTTTTTACCATCTGGAATGGCTGTGCTCCAAACACTAGACTACACTCCAAAACCGTTGTTTTAAATCAACAGAATGAGAGCAAGTCGGGTTGCTGTGTGGTGCCTGTGGTTACACTGTGTTTGTTTTTGTGTTGGTGAGAACAGAAAACAGAGCCACAAGAAGGAATTTTGATGGAGATCAAGTGATACGCAAGTCTAAGAGATGTGACTTCTGAACTTGGCTTGTCGATCATCAGCAGGTGATGGAAAGCTACGAATTCTAAAGTGACACACACAATTTCTTCTGGTCTTTTGATTTCACTGGTTTCAGAAGAAAAGCCCCCTGCTGGCCGGTAGTGCAAGCTCACCCTCCCTAAACATAAGATAAGAGAGCACCAATGCAGCTAGTCAGGCCATTCTGACAGCAGCTGTAAGTTTCCTGCAGGATGGTAGTGCTCACCACCCCATCACCCAGCCCTCACCTCTGGTTGTTTGGAGACCTGGAAGCATTCGGGTGGGCTTCAGTATGACCACTCAGGCTCAATGAAGCATTGGACTGCTCAGTGTGAATGGAGGGGAGTAAAGGCTGGTCTAGAAGACCTGGGCTGCCAGATTCACTGGCCTGGAAAACAGGTTACCAGATGTTTTGAAGGTGTTAATTATAGCATACACTCTCAGAGCTGGAGGAACAATGTAACGTCTCTTTCACCAGCCAGAGCGCAATTAAGCATTCTCGGTTCTTTCTCGGCAACCTTGTCAGTGGTGGAAGAGAGGATCTTAATTGTCAGGGTTACTTTCACCATGTCCTCAAGCACACTTACAGTTTCTCCATTTTCATCTCACAAAATTGAAAGGGTTAATCGTTTTTTCATAGCCCTTGCAAAATCACATTACATTTTTTGTCACACAATTATTTTTAGTGGTGCTTGAATAGGCAAGCATCACTATTAGGCCCTACTATTGTTTTTACTAATGGTTTGGGATTTAAACAAACATCTATCCAAAAGTGTTAAACTTCAGCTTGTAAACCATTTGTGCTACAGACTGGAATAATACCTAAAATCATTTGGCTTGTTAAAAACAAATGTACTATTAACTATTGTACGTATGGAACAGGTAGAACAGGAGCGTCACAATGATGCCGTGACCCAGATGGGAATGAGGTTTAGGGGTTGAGTGTAACGGAAGCCAGCTGATATATAGCTGTGCAATGTTTATAAACCTCTCTCTCCTTACCTAAGGAGTTACACTAGCGACTGACACTAGATGCTTTAGCCTTTAGGCTCCTTGTTAGCTCACCCGCCTCCCATTCCGGAGATGCCGGTTCGAGCCCCATGTGGAACAGGTAGAACAGGAGCGTCACTGTGGTGCCGTGATCCGGATGGGAGTGAGGTTTAGGGGGGTGAGTGTAATGGTAGCCAGCTGATATATAACTGTGCAATGTGTTTAAACCTCACTCTCCTTACCTCAAGAGTTACACTAGCGACTGACACTAGAGGCTGTAGCCTTTAGCCTTCTTGTTAGCGCACCTGCCTCCCCGGTTCGAGTCCTGTTCAGAACGGATAGAACAGGAGCGTGACACAAGCCAGACTTACACTGTGGAAAGATCATATCCATTTCTGTGGAGTAGGGCCCAGTTGCAAGAAAACCCTTAAGCTAGGGATAACCCTAACCTCCTATTTTTAAGTGTATTGTCGCTTAGGCTTTTCTTGACTTAAAGTAATATTCCAGGTTCAGTACAATTTAAGCTCTATCAACAACATTTGCGGCATCATGTTGATTACCACAAAAATTGTATTAGTCTTTTACCTCCTTTTCTTTAAAGGTTATAAGGGTATAGTGAGGCATTTAAAATGGAATTGAGTGGGGACAATGAAAGTGATTGTGGACTCTTTTGGCATGTTTAAAGGCAGAAATGTGAAGCTTATAATTTTATTAAAGCACTTACATAATTTTTTCTGGTAAAACTAATTTATTATTTAAAGTTGTTTAAATTGTAATATTTACAGTCATTTTAGGGCTTTAGTGTTTGTTAACATTAGATCGTCATGGCAACGAAGTTGTACAATTGGGTATAACTACACAGAAAAAGTTAGAAAATGATTTTTATCCAAATGAAATCATTTTAACATGCATATTGTTTATGTCTGGTGTTTATACTTTTGAAAAAGTGAGTATTTTAATGTTGAACATTTGGCCCCATTCACTTTCCTTGTAAGTGCCTCACTGTAAAAAGGAAAAGAAAAATGAATTTTTGTGGTAATCAATATTGTACCACAAATGCTGTTGATTGAGCTTGACTTGTACTGAACCCAGAACATTCCTTTAAGGTGTTTTTTTACAACAGGCTACAATTTTATCGAGACTTGATGACAAGTCCCTTTGACTTGGATCAGCTTCAGTGGCAACCACTCAGAACACCCTAGCAACCACCTAGCAATGCCATAGCAACCCCATATAACACCTCAGCAATGGCATAACAATACCCTGGCATATACCTAATACACCCTAGCATCATGACAGTAACATTTGCACAGGCCAGTACCACTTACATTAGAGTTAAGTAGTTATACTCTAATCATATACACATAATCTAGTTATTCCGCATCTGTTTATATGAAGAATGGAGTCTGGGGAGGAAGGGGTGTTTGAGCTTATTGTTTTTGCTATTTTATTTGCCGCCGCTAGTGATACAGCACTCTTCACCTTTAATTTAATCGGTTTGGAAACATCTACCAGCTGTGAAGATCCAGCCTACATTTGCTTGTTCTAATTCTGTTTGCTCATTCCTTCACTACTAACACTGCACAGTCTTTTGACTTGCCACAGAAAACAAGTTACCAAATAAACTTTTTTTCAACCTTTTTTGTGTGCGTGCGTGTGCGCGCGCGTGTGTGTGTGTGTGTGTGTGTGTGTGTGTGTGTGTGTGTGTGTGTGTGAGAGAGAGAGTGTGTGTGTGTCTGGTACAAGTAGTGTTTTGTCTTTTTCTTCCGGTGTCTGTAATTTGAAAAACAAACAGCTTGGATGGAGCTTCATGAATAAAGGATACGTTGGTACAGGTGGGCTGCTGTGGGGGGAAACGAAGGCCTGTCAAGCCCACCTCCAGTGTCAATCATGAAACGACAACATAAAGAGAAACGGAGCGAGAGTCTGTCTGCCAGCTATGCTCCTAGAGGCGATTCATGGTAGAGCTTGTCTCACTCTCAGGCTGCTGTTTCAGCTGCCGGCTCAACAGGGACAACAAAAAAGACAGAAGTGTGACGGCAGGGCTGGGAGAGGATGAGGAAGAGTGAGAAGAAGAGAGGAGAGGTGCTCTAGGCCTTTAATCCACCTCAGTGGTACCACCTCTTCCAGCGCTGTGCCCCCGTTACAGAGACAGCACTTCACCCGCGCCTGGCAGACACGTCTCCGCTCCTCCGTGCCAGCCCCTGACAGGTGACAAAATCAAAAGGTCACGTCACTTTGAACTGGCAGCGTTTGTTGCCCTGCTGATTTCCCCCGTGCCATCTCGGCTCGCAGGCGAGGTTGGAGGCGAGGCGGGGAGCAACTTTGGCAGCTCCTGAACTTCATCTTTGTGAACTTTTATACCCGTGATTTTGCTCACAACACTGCTGCTCTGTGTGATTTTTGTCACGGCTGCCGCTGCCATTGTTGACTCACGCTTGTCTCTGGAAGCGCTGGTTTTATTTACAGAACAGAATGCAAGCATGTTTTTCTGAGTCCTGGGGGTTCAGGGCTGCTGCAGATTACAGTAGAGCTAAAGCTGTGGGACCAATGACACCGCTGACTCTTCTGCCATCTGAATACACATGACCCTGGCGCGTCCCCAAACCACGGCATCAAAAACCAGAGTCCTCTCATTAGGCCATGTGCCCTGTACAACTCAGCCCCAAAGAGACGTACTCTCTGATCTATACAGTTTTGGCTGAGCCCCTGCAGAGTGGTTTATAAGTTGAATTGTAAAGCATCACTGCGACAAATCTTTTTGGGGCTTGGCCAGTTGATGGTGCTATACAAATGTTCAAACAGACATTTTTTGGCATGTTTGACGCAAAATTGTGTATACTGTGTTTTTTCCCAAAGTGTTAGGTGAATATTAGAGGACAATCACATATTTAAAAAAAATGGCTGACATCATATGACATTTAATGGCCTATTATCATAAAACTTGGTAAGTTTATTTAAGGGCTGATTGTGATAAATCATGTATTTAGCTTTAGCTTTAGCTTTGTTATTTTTATGACTATTGCCCACATATGTGTCATATTCAGATATTAGTGACCATTCTTGATGGGACTGAAGATTACACAAAAACAAAGCTAATTGTTTTTTGAGTGCACCCAATATTATGCCAGAAGTCAGAATCTTTGACTTGACCCAAAATAGATGGGTACATGAATGAATAAGTACATATACGAAGAGTTTTACTGTGAGAACTTTAACCAATTTGGTATGGCTCAGCCAGTTGAATATATTGAATAATCTTAAAATCACTCAGACTATGGGTTTTTTGGTACATTTGACTTCAAATTTTACATGTAATCCTAAATGGGTATTTGAGGACAATCAAATATAAAAAAAATAAATAAAATGGCTGCCTTCAGCCAATCAGCTTTCAGTAGCTATTAAACAAGTTTCACAATGTCCCAAAACTTGGCGGGCCTATTAAATCATGACACGGTGTCTTAACCAGACATGACATGACGAAAATGTTAATTAGAGTTATTGTCTTTACCAGCCGTATTAAGAGACCACACATTTTGTTGATTGCTTCTTTTCTATTTCTGCAGCATCACCCCAGGTAGCCCCGCCCACTGAGAAATTAAATTTTTCACGTTCAGTGTAGACAGACTAAATGCTGGTCTCTGGAATCATTGCAACACATCTGGTTAGGACGTGTGAGTGTGCAAGTTTTACTTTAGGTTTGTTGTTATTTTGATTGTCCTCATATTTGAGTCATGACCATCCTTAATGAAATTTAATATTATCCCAAAACAGAATTGATTGTTTCTTTGAGTGTACACCGTCTTTTTGCTGGTGTTCGTACTCTTTGACTTGAGCCCTTGCAGAGGTCAGACCACAGTCAGCCAATGCTGGCAAAGGCTCAAGCCCTCCCTCTGACCAGCAGGGCTCTGACAGCCTGTGAAGAGGCTGTTTGGGCTCGATGTGCTCCGGTGAGAGCCCTTATCAGCCTTCCAGGCCTGGGCTCTTGCGGGCCCTTGGTCTACATGCGACATACAAAGCAGGGCCAGCCCCCGAGCAGCTGGAGACGCTAGAGTTGTCTCACATTTCAAAGAAGAGCTGGAGGAGGGGAAAGTGAGAGAGCTGAGGAGGGGAAAAAAATGAAAGTGCATATCTTCATGTTGGATGGGTTGTCTAGCTAGGGCGTCTATTCCCAGCGCACCTGTCACAGGGAAGGTTAGAATTAAGAGCACAGATAGCAGGGTTCCTCCTCAACTGATGGCAGGAGGCAAGAAAAAGAGCTTTTACTTTCCATGATGGATGTCACAATGTTGGTTTGGAGGTCTGGAGGAGGTGCTAGAGCTAACCGAAAGGCCAAACAATGGTCTCAAGATTTCACTGATGCTATTTTAGTCTTGATTCCTGTCTACAAGTGAGACACATTAAGTTCATGCTACCATGGGTTTGAACTAAGTTCAATCTTAGCATGCAACCTCTGGCTAACCTAGAGTTGATGCAATATTGCGGCTCTTGAAGATCCATGTGCTACTAAGCTACCACAACACCATTTCAAAACTGTGTGTGTATCTATCCTGAACCCTGCTTTTGTTTCTGCCTCAGGCTGCATTTACATAAGAGGCTTATAGCAGCCATACACTCTTTCTTTTAGACAAAACAAAGGAACAAAAGCCATTGTGTGCTAAGTAACAATTTTTGGATGTCGCAAAAAAAATAAATAAAGAAGAAGAAGAAAAAAAAGATGAAATGCAAAGAGCCAAAAAAAAAAATAATCAAAAAGATGTATTTCTCCCCTTATAGCTTTTTTTTTTTGGCATTTTCACATGACAGAGTTGTCGTATGTTAATAGTACGACATGACCTTGAAGCTTTGATGTGGGATTGACAAGAGGAACCACAAGAAGAGAAATAATGATGTATGTCTTCTCAAACCTCCGGCAACAAAAACAGACATGTGATACACACTCCTCCCGGGCTGCTACAATCCATAGAGGCCAAATGTAATGTTTTCAGTTGACCGAGATAAACTCTTTATTTGTGTGCCAACATATCGCCTGATGTTTTTTGGTTTCTACAGTTCTGATTAACGGGCCAATGAGATCTGAATAATTAATGCTGCCAAAGTACCAGCTCCCACAAAACAGGTTTTCTGTTTGCGAAAGTAAAACAATGTGTGGCATATTTTACATTCCAAGAACAACACTTTTTCTCAGTGACTGCACCGAATAGATTTCCAAAGAATGAATGAGTGTGATATAATTGAGCTGGCAATTGGGCTATTGTATCCTAATACCAGAGCATTTATATTATTCTCATATCTAACTAAGCAAATTAGTTGTTCGTCTCTCAAGCGTTAAGGCACTTACAGACTAGAGAAAGCTCTGATGGAGCATTGGATGGATAGTAATGTGAAATATCAATTTTGAATGGAGTCCTTTGCAGTAAAGGTAACTTTTTTCCCAACTTCAGGTAGCATGATACTGCTTCACTTTCGTAAACCCTTCCTTTTTTCCTCTACATCTTTGTAACGGATAATCCCCATTGAAAACAATGGATTCAGGGCATTATCTGATGCAGGGTTAACTCTAGTCTAGAAGTGCCCATGGTAGAGCCATTTCAATTGCTTTAATATAATCAGGTCAGTAGATTTCCAGATGAGGAAATCAATATTTAATTATGCCTAAACAATATTAGTTTAAGATGTTCTATCTCTAGCCTCTGGTGAACTAGAGTACAAACAGACAGCCAGGTTTATAAAGTGAAGTACAACTTGTATTGCTACTGTATAATTTGTAGTTCATAGGAATGCATCTATAGTTCAACAACTCCAGTCACTATGTTTAAACGATACTTTTCACCTCAGTATTCTCTTCATCACTCATTTTTTTATCAGTTTTGTTGCTCTATGTTCATGCTCTTCTGAGAGAATTGAGTAGCCAGCAGCATTTCTCGAGGTCATGGGCATACAGCTCTTTGTGTGCTTGAGACAAGTATGAAAACCTTAAGGGTTTTGAAGGGACCATTGTTGGCCTGGATTTGGTCCACTGAAGCACATAGTTAACATTCTATGTCATCAGCCTCCCTTTGCCAAAGGCTCCATTGAGGTTTTAACCTCATGGACAAGAGGACACGACTGATGACTTTGGAGACTGGGGTCAGACTCTGAGGGTTTGCTCTCTTTCAAAGGACTATGTGCTATCATTTGTTTTCACTTGATGATGTGGAGATGTCCCTAAGTGTGCATGTGATATTGATTTTCCTATGTTTTGTATTTTGTCTCTTCTCTTTTGTTCTGCTCTTCACAATGCATATCAGCAAGCTGTGGAGGATTTGCTGGAGGACGAAGAGGAAGATTTTGACAGAGATGACAAGGTAATTATTAGTGACACTCAAATACATGCATTCCAATACAGATGTGTATTTACTGCTCACAAATGCCTTTCCCTTAAGTGACATGTAATGCATATGTAGTAATACTTAGATTTGACCTCTCTCAATGGCCAATAGTTTTTTCTTCTTGTGTTTTTAATGCTTTGGGACACATTTCATGGAGTCCACAGCTAGTTTGTCAAAGCCGCCAGCACCCACTGTACACTTTTTCTTTGTACCCAGAATAAAGGGGATCCACGCATGCATAAATAAACTTGGCTTCAGGGTCTCTGTGTTGAGCTTCTGATATTTCTCAAGGCCTTTGAAGTGCAATTAATAGCATTCAAATGGCTGAATGGCTAAAGGCCAAATTCCCCAACAGCATGTTAACGTTCGTGAGCAGGCAGATTCATATTTCCCTCAGAAATGCCAGTATTTATCCACTTTGTCTGGAAAATGGGTCAACAAGAATGACAACAATGCAATATGCTATTAAGATGACGATTTTATTATTCAATTATTTTGTGCATTCATCTATAGTGGACTTTGAGAGAAAATAAAGATATGTTTTTCGCTAAATGAGATATAGCTAGAAGAATGAACAAAGTGTCATTGTTGATTTTGTGAAGCAGGATTGTGAATGCTCTCAGTGATGTTTGTACCTCCTCACAGCCAATGTTTGGAGTTGTTTGAGAGTTGAAAAGGGCTTATTGTACCTCTTTATTTAATGTTTTTCTTTGTTGAAGTTACTTGTCCTTTTCTCTCCTTTTTCTTCATTACTGGTTCAGTTTAAATGGGGATGAGGTGAACAAATTATAGTTTAAATTTCTCTCTGTCTTTATCCAGCTCTCTCCCCAGTTCTCCCTTTTTTTCCCTCTACGTATGTCAGAATGATGGTGACCTCACACACTCATTACCTCCTCTGTTTGTTCTAACAGTAAAATACTGAGGTCACATCAGGGTAGGCCCACTTTTACTGGATGAAGGAATGGAAGAAAAAAAGAAATGGATAAATGTGCTATGGCCTCATTTTAATTGAACCTGAAGCATATGTTGCAAGTATGTGCAATATGTCCCAGATGTTTAGGCCTAGTCTTCAGCTCTTCTTTATTCTCTACTAGGCAGCTATTAGCTGGATAACCTTTGCTCCAAGGGCTAAATGTAGTATTACATGGCAAGCACCTGTTTTGCATTGGGTTGAGGACCAGGCGTAGCCCGAGCCAAGACATGTGTTCTTACTTATTGAACTGCTGTGCGATAGTCAAAGTGTCTTTCTTCAGAGTCTATGCAGATATTAGTCAATTACTCATAATGAAAGTCCTAAGTCAGGGCTAATTGATGGAAACGGCTCAGTTGCTTTGCACAATTACGCAATTGGTACCATAATGAGAAAAAAGGGAGGAGGAAAGAGAGAGGAAGATCAACCAAGTGAAACCAAGGTTGGTGCAAACCACTATTACAGTTGGTCAATGCAGTATTTTTGCTATGCACTTAAATAGGTGAAATTAAATCCATTACAGGAATCTCTCACTCTTAACGTCTATGTTGATTTTATTAGATTACATTTTGGTTCTTATGTTGCTGAATTTTTTTTGTTTTGTTCTGAATTTGTGTTCTTGAATAACTAAATAGAAGTACATAGCTTAAGTAATTAATTACTTTGCCTATTTTTTCCAGTAGTGTGATGGTAGTGCAGCTGTCAAAACAGTGTTACTTTAAAATATTTTTTTCGTCATCATGTAGCAATGTAGTGTGACAAAATAATGTAACATATTTTTTATTTAGATGAAACACACTTTCCTATAATGTCAAGTAGCATTAGGAGATTTAATTCATTTTATTGGATCAGTAGTTTTGTAAGGTTGTTTTTAGTTTATTTATATGGTTCATTTAAAAATAAAAAAAAGATTCCCAAGGAGTATTTGTTTAAAGATATGTATTTAAATACTGCTTTTTATGTGTGTTATTTTTTCCCTTTACATAAACAGTGCCATTAAACTATAAATAAAAATTTAAATAGGCCCAAGTAAACAATAACATCGAACCCACACAGAGAATGAATGAGCTCAACAGCAAGTCAACAAAGGGAGAGAAAAAAACAGAAAAGAAAAAAAGAGGTCCAGGCAGGAGCCAGTGGGCAGACAACAAAACGTCTCGGTTACTGTCGTAACCTCCGTTCCCTGATGGAGGGAGATGTTGTGTCGATGTAGTGACACTAGGGGTTGATCTTGGGAGCCCCAAAACACCTCAGATCTTTGAGAAAAGGCCAATGAAACCAACCAACACGTGCTTGCACTTGATCAACGGCAATAGCCTCCGCAGGGCGAGCTGTACTGCCAGCAACTCCCAGTTGACCTGAAGCCCTAAACGTCTGAGGTGCGTGAGCACCAGGTCCCTGTGTGCACACAGCAACTCTCGGGAGTGCACTAGAATCAGCCAGTCGTTGAGGTCAGGGACAGGTCGAAGGGGAGGACCTTGTTCTGATATGCTCAGCCGTCGAACGTGAACTGTAGGAAGGGTCTGTGTCATGGTAGAATTGTGATGTGAATGCAGGCATTCTTCAGGTCTACTGCCGCAAACCAATCTTGACGCTGAATGCACGCCAATATGTGCTTCTGTGTCAGCATCTTGAATGGGAAGGGACAGCTGAAGTGGCTTTCCCCAAGAAGAAGGAAAGCCTTGACTGCAACATTGCCTTGGTCATGTTCTCGCAGTGAGAACATGTACCATCCACAAACGCTTCCTCAATGTAATTACGGTCCAGACACGTAAGGCAGCGATCATGGCTATCAGAGGCGGAGAGGTAACGGCAGCACCCAGAAACTACACAGAGACGGAATGGCATCTTTAAAAAGCTCAAATAGAGGAAATATACTCTTTAGATCAGAAATACACACTTTTAGTGCTGTCGAAGCACCCAGGGGCGTACTCTCCAGTAGGTGTGCATATGGAGAGAAAGCTGCTGAATGCGCCGTATATCCAACAGCAAACGCTTCTGTAGAACAGTGAGCTTGCTGACACACAACTGCTCGGCTCTGAAGAAAAAAATCGGAATGAATCGTGCATTCCAGCTCACTTTTATACCCGTATGTCCGGGGTAGAAAAGCAATGCAAAGCTTACATTCTGTTGGTGCTGTAAATATTTAAACTCATTGAATCTGTCCCGCTTTGCTTGAGTAGCTCTATCAAAGTCCGGAAAAACCATGATGCTGTTGTCCTCCCGGCACAATTTGCTTTCGTTCCTCGCCGCTTGTAGAACAAAGTCTCTGTCAGCCGACCGCAAGAATCTTGTCAGGATAGATCAGGGTCTGAAACCCGCCCCGGGAAGCTGACCGAGAGCTCTGGGCATGAGCCAAAACTATTATAGTTCTCACCGTTTAATATTGCTTAAAAAAATTATTGTAGCAAAGTTTAAGTGGAGCTGGCATCTAAGCAATCAACATACATGAAATTTTAAATCACCGAGTAATTCTCTACTTTTGATGTCAAAATGTAAACGCACACGTTGGATAATCCTGTAAGTATGTTGGCAAAGGTGTTTACATGCAACACAAAATCTGGGTAATGGGCAAAAATGTACATTAGCTGACCAGTTTTTGCTTAATCAGTTTATAACTTTACACCGATAAAGGGAAACAGTTCAAAGCATTTACATGACCTTACATGTTGTTGACTTCTGAAGCATAATCATGTAAGATTATGCATGTGAACATGTTCGTTGTTTTTGTTCCAAAAAATAGTATTCTTTTTTATGATATAATTAAATAATTAACTGATAATTATCTACTAAATTCTGCCCTTAAATACAGTATCTTCAGTGAAGTCATGAATGACTTATAGTGTAGCTAATTACTTCTTGAGTAGCTTAATGGCTTAAAATTATCATCCTAAAATTCACCAAATTCATCTGCAACCCTGGCAATAACAGCCAAAATATTTTAACACCTGTTCTGCCAAACACATGTAAACATACAGGCAGAATGACAGGTAATTATCCAGGTGATAATGAATGAGCCTCTAGCATGGAATTAAGGAGTTGCATTGCGTACGCTACCATAACATGTCTAACGCAGTGTGTGCATCCAGTTTCAAAAAAAGGTTTGATTGAAGGTTTTATGTATTCATTACTGTTCACTATTTTTAATGTCTAATCTACATCTGCCATAAAGCAGATTATCTTTAATATTATATTATTATTATAATGTTATAAATATAATATTTTGAAATTATAAATTATATGTTATTTTTAATTTGATAGTTCAGACATATATTAAAATTCTGTGATAATTTACTCACCCACATGTTGTTGCTAACCTGTATGACTTTATTTCTTTTGTGGAAAACAAAGGGAGACGTTTATTGGAATGTCCAAGCTGCTCTCTTCCATAAAACGAAAAGTGAATGGGGACTAAGCACTGACAAAAAAAAAATAAAAAACTGTAAAAACAATGTAAAATTAGTCCAAATGATTCCAAGTATTCTCAAGTCATATGAAAGCTTTTGCATGATTTTTTTTTCTTTTAATGAAATGTAAATACTTATTTCCCTGAAAATGTTACCGTAGTCACCATTCACTCTCATTATATGGGAAAAAGCAGCTTAGACATTCTGCTGTAATTGACTGTTCCACAGAAGAGTATAAGTTATACAGGTTCGGAACAACATGACAGTGAGTAAATGATTTTCATTTTTGGGGTTACGTATTACTTCACCATGTATTAAGACATTCAATACATTTTTTTTATACATAATTCTAATATGTTTTTGTTGTACATACTATTTGATTGGGCTTTCGATGATGTCATTGTTGGTGTGGAAATGTGTCCAGAGAGTATGAAGGGATATCAGCTCTTGGGCTCCGTCTGAGAACCAGACTGGATGATAGCTCCCGTGTCTCCAGGGAGTGACAGTGAGAGAGTGAAAGAGTGCTGAGATTAGGAGGGTACGCATGGCTGGGCACTGAAGTAATGGTCCTACACATACACACACACACATACACACAGAGCCTGAGGAGGAGCCACCCCAGATAAGATACACACTGCAATCATGTAATACTCACAGGCTTACGACAACTCACACACGCCTCCTTACATGCCTAACAGCTGTTAGGATGTGTGTGCGTTTGCGCTGCCTGCTCAAATGGATATTGAAGATGGCATATAACTGTATGTTGTACGTCTTATAAATAAACAACCATTTAATATGCATGTGAAGCAAAACAGTGACAGAGAAAGAAAGATGGAGAGTAAAGTCAAATGTTGCTTGTTGTTAAAGGCATGTTGATTTCAGAATGTCCCTGTTTTGCAGTTTAAAGGCAAAGTCACAATTAGCTTTGGACTGCGAAATTTCGCAATTGGAATCTGCACTATCGTGAATTTTTCGGCATGATCCTCCTGTGGCAAAGGTATTTCCCCTCATGGATTTTGCATGAACTTCAAGTTTGGTGAACATTGACAGGTAAATTCACAGAGTTGTCCAATAGGAAGTTGCTTGGTTTGGGTGTGTTACCTTCAAATGTCTAAAGTTCTTAGTTTTTGTGACAAGGAGGAAGCGGGAGACAGAGAGATCCAACTCAAAGAGCTTTATTTCAAACTGTTTTCACAGTCTATATATCCCACTTTTTAGTGGATACACTCAAATAATGCTTTTCAGCACAACACGTGTTGCATTCTGGAACACTCTGATTGTGCAGCTCTCTCTCTCTCACTGCCGTCTGGCTCGCTTTTAAAAGCCCGTTTCTACTCTCACTGCAATGACAAACAGCTGTTAGAGGCAAACGTTGCCAGGTGATGATCCTTACTGTTCTCTCCACACCCCCACCACCGATTTTGGGGGTTTGGAATGCAGAAGTAAACAATTGCTGGGTAAACTTTTATAGTGGTGAAAAGGAGACCACACCAAAAATAATTTTTGCTTCTACGTTTATTCCAACGGCAAAATAATAAATATATTTATTTTCCTGGTTCTACTGTTTCCAAAACTTTCCACAAAAGGAAAAAGACAAAACAAATTTTGAAAAGAGTGGTGGATTACTACAGCCAAAAGAGGAAAGATGCCAATTTCGGTTACTCCCTCAGCAGCTGTACTAGAAACCCCATCGTATATGTGGTAACTAGTTTTTTTAAGCTAATTTCAGGGTAATTGTAACAGTTAAATGGAAGTGGCGGGAACTGGCTGAACAATCAATGTAAAGTTTAATGATAAAACTCAACTTAAAACAACATAAAATTTAAGACAAACTGACACACAATGTGGCCGCATGCATCTCTCTCCCAAACTGGCAGCTGATCAGCTGATTCAGTGCCGGCCATGCACCCTCATGGCCTGGCCACACCCTCCTCCTTGTCATACTCCTCCCCCAGCCGATTCAGGCTGGGGCGCCAAACGGACTGACTTACTCCCCCCACCTCTGGAGGGGAGACGCTGCCCTTCCGGCCATTCCATCAGCCAGTGGTCCACCCCACCTCCTGTGAACCTGAGGGAGAGACGAAGGGATGCGTGGGTAGAGTGAAAGGGCAAAACCCACAGAGAAAGAGAGAGAGAGAGAGAGAGAGTCAAAGAGAACTTGCTCGCCGGCTCCTGTGCTGTCATCCGGTCCTCAACCGCTCCTCCACACTCTGGCGAATGGCATTGGTGAGGACTCCACAACAGTGAATCCCTCTTCCCTCCTGGGTTTCGGCACCACTGTAACAGGTAAAGGAGGAGGCGAGAACTGGCAATCAACATAAACTTTAATGATATAAATGAACTTAAAAGAACATAAAACATAAACGAACACAGACACGCATGCAGCGCGGCCACGTACATCTCTCTCTCCCTCAAACTGGTGCATCTGGCTTTCCTTTATCTTGCTCTCCCATTGATCAGCTGATTCAGTGCCGGTGAGGTCACGGCCCGGATATGCCCTCCTCCTCGTCACAGTCTCATAAGGATTGTGGATGTTATCTCAAGTGTTTACGAAAATAAACACGTGGTTTGCCTTTGCCTCTTTGTATTCGAGCCCATTCTACACAGCATGGAATCCTCATGGGCATTGGCTAGAGGTGCATCCTTGGAAGACATTTGACCCACCAGTTACTTTTATCTGACCTTCCATATGATTTTGATAAAATCACAGCAAACATCCAAGTGCTGTCTGGGCATAACAACTTACACTCAACATGTGCAACAACATCGGTGGTCATCAAGTGATCCTTGGTCCAGTTCTGGTTTAAGCTTGTCTGTGCAGCATTCTGTTACACCCTTCTCCAAAATTTGAACCAGCAACTTTTAGGTGAGCACATTTTATTGCATCTTATTCAGTCAAATGTATTTAGGCAATCTGCTTATTTGCTGGGTGCAGTCAAGACTACAGACTTAATGTCAAAACTGTTACAGAAGTGATGCCAGCTCATATGCACAACCTTAGGTAAATTGATGATGAAACCGAGCCGTCAAAGAAAATACACTGAAAAATGTATTTTTATTCTCCATTTTTTAAATAAACATATGTTGTAAACAAGAACAGTCTCACAGTATAATTTATTTACACAGTATAATTTATTTAAGTTTAATACTAACATGGAGAGTACCTGCATTTTATTTTCTACCACGTCAAGCAATGCATCATAGTGTATGTTTGAGTCATGGGACAATGCCCACATTCCTGGATGGAGTATGTCTGGGAATGTTTTATACTACTCGCCTGCATAACTAAAGAACATACTTTATTAATGGCTGAATAGTACGTTCTACATCAAATGCAGTACTGTACATGCTCTGGAAGTGTCCAAATTAGAATGCTGCATATGTTTTGGGCCTTAATTTTATTTACTGAAGTCAACCTAAAATTCAAATTTACCCTATTTATTTTGTTTATGCATTTTCCCTGGCTTATTGGGCATCAGTGCATGTTGTTACAAAAAGTTTGTCTTTGTAATCTTTCCTCAAAATGTAATAACTTGCTCCGCCTCTGAAATGTCTTTTTGGCTGATATCAACAAACTATCTTTTTAAATCCACCCCTCCAAACACCTGACTATATGTTTGTATGTAACCATGGATTCAGTCAATTCCCTCCGGATTGAAGCAAGTCCTGCCTTACATTTTGTTCTTGTTTTATTTGGAAATACGTCTCATTACATAATTAAAATTGGTTGTGAATCCTGCTTCTATAGTTTAATCTAAAGTTGTAATATTTACAGTCCAACTTACAGTTAGCAATCAGGCAGGTGCAAGTATAAGAATAAGATGATAGGGTCGTCTGATAGAAGCAATATGGTTATCAATGCCCTGACAAATTCATGCTTGAAAATTAGCTTCGGTATCACAGTCAGGGAGCCCTGGGGTGACATTGCAACAAACTCCCATTTTCATGACCCTGACGACAGTCCTAATAATCATTTCACAGCTAAATCTCCTTTCCTTGCTCTCGCTCTCTGGACCTACTTTGCTCCACCACACCTCAACAAGGCCACAATTGCCAGGAGAAACACAAGCTAACCTCTCTGCATCATGAAATGCTAAAAATCTGATCCCGATTCATGCGCAATGATGTCAGCTAGAATCTAGCATTGCAAGCGAGTCTTATCGGTAGATAACAGATGGAGGGCTAAACCCAGCAGAGCAGTGGCAGGGGGTTGATCTGGGCGATAGCTGCATGCTACTATGTAATTGGACTAAAGAGTGTGCTAGGGATTATTTTTAAATACTTTGAAAAACTGTGACTGAAAACTTGTTCTGGGGCTATTGAGCTTGTGATATGCTGTGCGTATCCTGAGGTAATATGGCTTTTTTCAGTGCTAAGGAGAATATGGAGAGAGGGAGGATGTTTGTGCTTCTCTGAGCTCTTTTCTTCTCAGCGTCTCTAAAAGATGAAAAGCTTCGTGCTGTAAAAAAAAAAGTTCCCTTGGCTTTTCCTCCCTTCTCTCTTTTTTTATTCTTTAGGGAAGATGCTCCGAGGAACAGCATTTGAATCATGTCTGGCTAATAAAAAGATATTAGAAATTCTTCACATACACCCAGGGCATTGTATTGTTGAGCAAAATGCACCTCATTGTTTGATTTTTTTTTTTTTTTTTTTTCCCCCCTTTACATCAGGTGAATTTTTTTCTCTCAGGTGCCCTAAAGACCATTAAGTAGCCATCAATCAGAACCTTTACATGTGCAGTTATAATTAAGCTAGAGCAGGTTTTTGCATATTCAGGCTACTGATTGAATATTTGAAGGAAGGATGTCTGCTAAAGAGGTACTGGTGAGACACAATGTGGATCACCTTTGTCTTTTTGAGCATGCAAACAACAGCAAGGCCAATTGCAGTCTGATAAATGTGTATGCATCCTGGATAAAGTGGAGCTACAGTAGCATAATCTAGGCCTGTTAGTGTGACTCTGCAAAAGTGCTATAAAAGCATTTACAAACACAAATTATTGTATTGAAATTGAAATTTTAAAGTGCAGTATACTGAATGTTTTTGTCTAACTCTATTCCTTTTGTAGCCCTTCTTTAAAAAGATTTCAATTTATTCTGGTCCACAAGGTGCCGTGCTCAGTCCCCTCCCAGGATGGCCGGCTGCCGGAAAGCCATATCCTTGCGGATATTTTGGCTTCCTGGCACTTTGAGTGGATTCGCGTGATGGTGGTAAGTGTGGTCCGTATGTCCCAGTGTCTCACTTCTATGGCTCATCATTTGTCACGCCAAGCTGGGTTGTGTGTCGCTCCCTTTCACCTTTCACTTTGTTCACAGTCGTCACTCCTCCTCTTTTTATCTTTGAAGAACTAGCAAGGCAGATCTCTGTATTAGCTGGACACCTAGACTTCTAAAAATGGCTTTTTGTTGTTCAGTGGGTGCTATGCTAAGTCACCTAGACTTGAGATATCCTTGATGCTGTTGCTTGCCAGGTGGAAATTAGTATGTCTATTGGGTTTGTGTTTTTTGCTTAGAGGGTTAATAGTATGCTTTGCATCCAGGATGAATTGGGGCATGTATGTTTGTACTATTGCTAATCTCCTTTAAAAACAGGCACACTGACAGCCAGTGCTGATGAACGTGACTGACCGACAATATAACATCACCCCAGAAAAACTAATTTGCAGCTTGGCTCACAACAAAAGAACACAGTACCTGTACTACACAGACAAGAAAACCAGCCACCAAGAAGCTTTTATATGAGGGGTTATGAATGAATTATGAGGATGTATTCTTGATGTTTGTCTTCAAGGTGGAGGAACGCCGTTGCCATTTATATCCATTTGAGAAGCGCATCCCTCAAGGAAACTTTTGAAATTGAAAATCTCTACGTACACTCACTATAGATGTCGTCTCAGCACATTCTCAAGAAATAGAGTAGTGGGTGTCATTTTAGATTGTATTACAGCGCTATGGGACACAGAATTTAAAAGGCAGAAGGTTAAATGTGTCTGTACCTGCTGTACATTGGTTCATCTGTTGGTGCCCAGCTTGATGGTCTCCCAAAAATGACGGCCTAATTTTTGGGAGATGGAGAGGGCAGTGCAATTCCACTGCAGTGGCGGATGGAGCTAATTGTGCTCCATTCATCATCAGCTGGCATCCAGGGACCCAGAGAGGACAGGGCAAGGAGAGCAGGGGGAGCGGAAACATTCTGAGGGTGAGGAGGGGGTCGCTCCAGGGGTGAGGGGCATCATTGTAGATGCTGGAGAACAGGGCAACACTCAGGTTGACTTTGAGGCTGATGGAGTACCTTGCCCACTGGATGCGGTGGCCTGGGGAGTAATGGCGAAGGTGAACCTGACTCTCCAGTGGCTCCATTAGGACCTAATACTGTTGTTTTTAACAGAAAGCGGGTGGAAGCAGAGGTCGAACCTAAAATAAAGCTCATTCTCCCCAGCTCTCAGATGAAATGTTTACAGTGTTATTCATCTGCATGTCACAACACAAGGCCCGCCAGGAGGCAGTTACAATGGCCTCTATGGTTGTTTTATGGGGCTTCTTCCTTAAACTGAGTGCCCTCATGATCAAAACCTGCTTTTCAGGTCTGATTTGAGGAATTTCATATTGGAAGGGTGGAGAAAGAAGGTGCATCTGCAACATTTCTTTTGACTGATGAAAAACGAACAAACAAACAAACAAAAAAAGTAAACAAAAACAAACATCTAAAGCCAGGCTACGCTGGTTAGCAAGTCTTAGCTGGTCTCCCAGACTGGCTTTGTTGGCTGGTTTTATGGGTTGTGGGCACATTTTAGGTGGTCATACCGGAGATCAGCAGTTTAGGCTGGTTTAAGCTTTTTTTGCTACTATGATGGACAAGATTTGTATGATCTACTATACTTAGAAGATTTATCTGCATTTCATGAGTATCAAACACAGCCTTATTAAGTGTAGTCCCTGCTGAAAAGACCTTCTTAGATCAACAGGTATTTCCATGCTGGTCTAGCTGGTAGACTAACATGGCCATATTGTTCAGCAGCAAAA
The DNA here is from genome assembly GCA_032164185.1 of Moxostoma hubbsi. Classification (NCBI taxonomy): domain Eukaryota; kingdom Metazoa; phylum Chordata; class Actinopteri; order Cypriniformes; family Catostomidae; genus Moxostoma; species Moxostoma hubbsi. The sequence goes on along the minus strand of JAVLUX010000008.1, from coordinate 37,777,530 downwards.
ATAAGTTGGTGAAACTAGTTCACCAAGAACTCTTGGTAGTTTAGGTAGCTGATGAGGACACCAGCACACCAGCATTCAAAACACATTATACGCTGGCTATTTTAACTTTTTGACACAGTTGGTGGAGCAGAATACAAAGACACTCCACAGGTACAATATAAATATGATTCAAAAAGGGATTGAATATGTGAAAAGCAAAAGTCAAACTGGACAAATCTGAATAGTATGCTTTTGAGGACCCACTGATGAATCAAAATGACTGATGTTAGACCTTGGCCCAGAATGCTGTCTCCAGAGGGGAATTCCTGAGTGAGGGCATGTGGATCTCCAGGGAATAGGTCAATGGTTCTTTTGCCACCCCTGTGGTCACATACTGTTGTGTGGCTTACTGCAACTGACCGTACACATATTCCTGGAAAGCATCACTAGGGATTTGAAGAGTGAGGACAGTGCCTCCAAACTTCATACTCATATATATTTAAATCACACTGTATTTCCTGTTCTTTTTGTAAACACTTTTAATAATGAAAGTGCTATATATCATACTGATCATGACAGTTTTTGGGCAACCGGTAATAATGTATTAAAGATGTTGTCTGTGGCATGATGCAGTGGTTCACAAACATGCTTGTTACATGTTGTGTCATGGTGCTCTCAGAAGGTCTGAGGTTTGAATCCATTGTGTCTCTTTATCTTTGTACTTTCCTTTTGCTCCTATAAAAAAGGCATAAAACATATTAAAATAAATATATGCATGTATATAACTCTCATATTGCTACTTAAGAGTAAATAAAAAAAAAAAAATTATATTGCAGTTGAGGTTCTGTCAAAATATTTTATTTTCTTCCTAAAAACCAATAATGTGTGTACGAATGTGGAACTGTTTTCCTTTTGATGTGGAGTAATTTTTTTCATTTTGTATTTGGGGTATTAGTTATTGGGATCAAGCAAGTAGTCAAGGGATTTTCCATTTAGTCTGACACACACCTCAAATCTAATTAAACTGCAATTTTAATTAACCTCCCAAAGTGCTCAGACATGAAGACGAGGAACAATTTAATTGACAAGCCTTTCCCTGTACGTCTCTTTCCCCATCCCATTCATTATGAATAAAGTGCTAATGAACTACTTTTGGAAAATTAATGCACTCATCTATTTAAAGAAGTTGTTTTCCTTTTTCATGTTTTCACTGGACTCGTCTTGGGCTTTATTTGTCATCCGATGTGTGGAGCTCTTCTCCTTGGTGATATCACTCTTTACTTCAGCCCATCTGGGTCAGTGCACCTTTTGGCTTGAAATGAGAGTAGACAAACAAATAATATGTGTTTCCAGGGAGGAGCCAGGCTCGGGTGAAATGATTTCATTTTCATCTTGGTCTCTATCTTATCTACCTCCTTTGTTCGCATCACCTTTAGTGCTGGGTAGATCAAAGAATCTTGTTTTCTCTCCCGCCAAACACGCAGAGAGAAGGGCGTGGGTGTGGATTAGGCCCGGTTGGGGGTCCGTTCTTTTGTATTGGGGCTCTGGCTTTGGTGAAAATGAAGTTTGGCGCCCCTGGAACATCGTTCCCCCTCCTGCTGCCGTTAACAAACAAGATATGCCCTGTTCGAAGTGTCTGTCCTGGTCTGTGCCAACCTCATCAGGCTCCCGCTATGCTGTGTGCCCATTGTGAAGGAGTTGGAGCCTCCTGATGGGACAGTGAGGTGTGAATAGCCTGATGTTGGGAACTGGCTGGGAGGGACGTGCCTGTACTTGCTGTTAGCACTAGCAGCCCTAAGGAGTTTGGTAATGGGGATGCGCCAGGGGGTCCGGAACAGCTGCACTCATCTTGTGCACTGTTTAATCATAACACTGTGGTGTAGGCTGTGTGCTTTCACTGTGAAAAAGTCTATTTGTTAATTTGTCAGTAATTGATGTTAGAAATTATTAGAATTTAGTGTACTGTAATTGAGGCATTATTTGATTATTCACATTAGCAATTTTCACAGTTAGCATTGCAATTTATAACAGAGAACTGTGTTGTAAAAATCTTGGTGGTTAAAGACTAAAAACAATTTAGGCTCTATTAACAGAATCTGTAACATGCTTTTGATTACCACTGAAAATATCTCCGACCAGTACCTCAGTTTGTGAAATCAAGCAAAACGTAATGCACTTGGATAATGGAAGAATATGGGTTTAAAAGCAGAAATGTGTAGTTTAGATGTTTGTTAAAGTATTTAAACAAATTCTTCTATACAAAAATGTTTTATTTGAGATGTAAAGTTGTTTAAATCCTCAAAAAGCAGTGGGACAGTGTTGGGCATTCATTAGATTTACATGGTCATGTCATGTTGAAATATTGGACATAACTTTGTCAGGTCAAGATCAGTAAGCCGTTTTGTCACTCTAGTCTTCATTTTAACATGCAATAATGTTCTAAAAGGTGTTGTGGCTAGACTTTTGAAAGTGTATTTCAATATACTGTATATCCCGTGCAATGCCTTACCCCATATACTTTCATTGTAAGTCAAGTACTGCAAACCCTATTTTTGCTTGTTTTTACACACTGAGGCACAAGTCAAAATGATTACTTTGATGTATGACAGTCTGATTTACCAGTTCAAGATCTGAACTGGTAACCTTTAGGTTGTAGATTTAAGTCCTGCAGGGTTCAGTCCATGAAATATGAGCATCAAGCCCATTGAGAAAGATGTAACCGGTCCTGCTCAAAACGGCATCAGGGAGATGGGCTTGCTAATGAGGAGGCTAAAGGCTACAACCCCTAGTGTCAGTCGCTTGTATGCCTCTTAAGGCCAGGGTAGAGAGGTTTACACACTGAACAGTTATAACGCACCAGTTGGCTCCCGTTACAAAGGTACTAAAGTTTCTGAGTAACTAAACGTATAAAAAGTCTATTGTAAGTTGGTTTGGATAAGTTATCAGCTAAGTAACAAATTAGAAATCCCTTTATGTTGACATTGTGTGATTTGGAATTATACTAAATTGTTTCACAGAGCTCAGCTTTGACACTGATGGAAGACAATTTATACAGAACTGATTTTTGACTAAATATCAATTTCCCTTTGCCCGCTGACATCCACTGTGCCTCCTGCTGTGTTTTGAAGTGTGTCCACATATGTGAGGAAGAGAACCTGAAGAAATAGAATTCCCATGTGCAGCCTAACAGCCCACAGCTCAGGCAGGTTCCACAGCAGAGCTGCTTCAAATGCTTGAGGCGGTGTGCCTGGGCTCACAGGCCCTTCTGTGGCAGGTTGCTCCCTTACTCAGGTCAGTGTGAGTAAGTGTATGTGAGAAGTGCGGAGGAGCAGTGAAAACAAGCCTCTCCCTATGCTAGTGTTATTCCAACCTCCTGCCTACCTCAATCCACTTTTGAAGGCAGGAAATCAGTGTTAGCTCATAGTTTGAGGTCCATGTGGCAATGGTTTAGACTGAGAAGACCCATGACCTGCACCTCCACCCTCATACAAACACACACACATGCACACATACACCGATACCTTGTCCTTCAAAAAACTCTTTTCTCTTATAGGGCCTGATACAATGGAGTGTATGTTGGACTTTTGTTTCGGTTGATAACACAAACCAGATGGGAGTCCGGAGAAGAGAGTCTTGTTAAATATTTGCTAAGAAAAACCCTGGGACACAGTCTAATTATATCTATTTGTCTTGTGTGGCTTTTTGGGAAGGCAGTGTGTTTATGCATGCCATAGTGGGGTTCATTTTTCAAATGTGCAGACTGTGTGTATGTGTGTTGAGGGACTTTGGACAGTTGATGTGATTTTTCTGAAGATCAATCTCAGTTTTACTAGACACAAGCATATTTTAAATTTCTGGGACATCGTTGCTGAAAAAATAAAAGCTGATTTGCTGGTCTTAGCTTGTCTCCCAGTCTTGTCTGGCTGGTCTGTTTGCTGGCTTTAGGCAATTATCAACTTGCATGCATCAGTGGAGAAATTAACTAGCTGGTCACGACTGTTTCCCAAAATCGTAGTAATTATGTTTCACATCCCTCGTTCGAACCACATTGGTTCAACAACATAGAACTGTTGTTTATGACGTTACACAGGGTGGAGTGATAACTTTCTTAAATATTAAATTATAAAAGTTAATTTACATGTACACCGGTTTAGCAGTTTATTGCGAGAAAGCTGCTAAAATATAACTGTATGGTTTGGTTCAGCTACGAAATCAGATATCAGAACACTACAAAGGACAGTTCGGACTGCTGAGAGGATTAATGGTTGCCCCTTGCCCTCCCTTCAAGACCTATACACTTCCAGAGTGAGGAAAAAGGCTGGAAAAATCCCTCTGGACCCCACTCACCCTGCCCACTACCTTTTTGAACTGTTGCCTTCTGGCCAACGCTTCAGAGCTCTGAGTACCAGAACCGTCAGGCACAGGAACAGTTTTTTCCCTCAGGCTATCCATCTCATGAACAGTTAAAACTGCCCTATTGAGCAATAATTATGTGCAATTCACAGTCTAGTCTTTTTATATGTATCCAACACATCCAACCTCTTCTGCCATTACATTCCCTTGCACTGTATATAACAGATTTGTATTTAGATTTGCACTACATGTGTCTGTGTGTGTATGTATGTGTGATTAATAGATTTTTATTGTGTGTTTATATATATATATATATATATATATATATATATATATATATATATATATATATATATATATATATATATAGTCTTATTGTTTATTCTATATATACATTATTTTCTATTAAAATGTATTTATTTTTTATTTTATTTATACATTTTATTATTATCTATGTCTTGTTGCTGTTTTGTATTGTTGTGCACTGGAAGCTTCTGTCACAAAGACAAATTCCTTGTATGTGTAAGCATACTTGGCAATAAAGCTGATTCTGATTCTTCTGATTCTGATTCTAAAGTCACAAAAACAAAAACATGGGTTTCCCTCTTCATCAGAAATCGGTATTCTCCCAACACACTTGAGCACATACGGACATGTGTGCTATACAAAAACATATAAATGTATGTAAGATTCAGAAACCCTTGTTATTAATGACATGTGGCCGTTAAGTGAACTGCAACCAGGAACCTGTTGCTGTGCTCGCGCACACACTCAATGGGGACACGAGTGACCATCGACCAAAACAATGACGGCATCATGCTGACAGATGAGGTAGCATAATTAAAATTACACAGTTATGATTATTTTACTACAATCTTTGAGACTGCATATTATATTTGACTCTCCAGTGCAGGAACAGGGCTAAAACAAAGTGTGGATATAGGTCTGACTATGCAAGACTGTAGTTTGAAGTAATCACTTTTCTTGCATGATACATTGACTGCATTTATATGTCGGCGTTATTTAGCTAGCCAGCTTTATCAATAGCTGTTAGCTAAATTTGGTGGATGATGACAGTAGCTGTTTATAAAATAGAATTTACATTATAAATATGTTGACACAATTCAGTATTGATGTGATTCCATCACAACTGTCATTTTGATATATTGATGCGCTATTGTTTTATAATAATAGAATGTATATATTTTCTGTATAACCAAGTTACGTTACACTAATGAATGGAGATTTTGGCATTATCTTGAACATTGTCTAGCATTCATTTCATGTGTTATTGTAGTTAATTACAATAGAATAATTATAGATTAACCTTTACATTAACCTGACTTTTAGTGTAAAGAGATGATAATTTAAAATATTTGAAAGTTATGAAGCAAGGTAGCTTGCAATTCATCAGCGTTAGCAGGCAAGATCAAGTTAGCTGAAATTACACAGATCAATCCTTATGGTACTATATTTCACTTGCTTTGCAGTTATGTAGCTATTGCACCTTTAATATAAACACATAAAAGCTGTGTTCTCCTACAAAAAACGTGTGTTAAGGCACTTTCTCTTAACAACCTTTAATGGCTGCATTCAGTTTGCATAATGTTTCAGAAAGCCACTTTCTGCAAAACCCTGGAATAAATAGTTTTCTTAAATGCATGTAAACATGGTCAAATTCTTGACAGAATGAAAGATACAATACTGTGCAAAAGTAAGATGTTTCACGAAAGCATTTGTTTTAAGATGGTTATTTATATCTGCAGCTTTAGTGTGTCAGTATGAAATATACATGTTAGACTCCCAAACATTGCTTTTGCAAATAGAAAAGATTAGAATAGAAGAACAGGGAGCCCTGCAACAGAAGTCATGGTCCCCACAAAGACCCCCACTGAACATCATGTCAGTCTGAGATTACATAAAGAGACAGAAGCAATTGAGACAGACAAAATAGATAGAAGAACTGTGGTGAATCCTCTAAGATGCTTGGAAAGTTCTTCCAACAACCAAGAAAAACTATGTCCAGGTGTACTTGCTGTTTTAAAGGCAAAGGTGGTCACAATGAATATTGATTTAGCTTTTTTATATTTACTGGACTTCATATGACATTAAGTTTCTAAAACTTTTGCACAGTATTGTATATATGGAATGAACGATAACGAAGCCTCAGAGATGTCAAACAAAGAATTGTGCTTGTAACCACAGGTTAAGAGCTGTAATTCCAACCACACAACTTTGTGATGCTGTTTGAGAACTAATGGTTCGTTGGAACTACGGTTCAGGAAACACCAAATCGTTGAACCATGCTTGTAACGATGGAACTTACGACCATATTTGGCTAACGCTGCTTTTGGGAAACACACCCCTGGATGGGAGACCAGCTAGCTGATTAGCTAAACCAGCTGAGAACCAGCTTGGCTGGTAGATCAGCTAGACCAGCTAAAACTAGCTAATACCAGCAAACCGAGTCGTTTTTTTCCAGCAGTGATGACTAATTCCAGTACCAGCAATATTTAAAACTTTTTTGGGTTTTAACTCATTTAACCCATTTAAGTTAGTGAAAGTATGAAATGTATTCTTGGTCATAACTTTTACCAGTGGGAAACTACAGTACAGAGTCAAATTTTGCTTTGTTGCTCAATAGGATCCAATAGCAATATATACTGTATATGTGTGTGTGAGTGTGTGGGTGGGTGGAAATGATAAATTAAGAATTAATGCATATACTTTTTAATTTTAATTTGCTTAATCTTTAGTAACAATACTTAAAATCTGCAAATGTATAATGTGACTCAAGAAGTTACCTATTCAGTAATTATGCTCTGTGCTTTCCCACTGGTCACAATTCTGACCACTTACATGTTTATTTGTCCTAGAAGCATGGTAAGCCAGGGCAATCTTATTAATAAATCAATAAAATACCCTTTAAACATTATATGTAATTATATGTACTTACATTATATTGAATCAACATACAAATGGCTTATTTGTAGTTGTAGTTGGCTCTTCATAATAAACTGGCATAGGAGAAGGTATTTTAACATCATAAAAATGACACACTTTACCTTTAAGTGTCTTACATAAGCATCTCTGTATGTAGAGACAGATCCCTCTTTTTGTACTTTGATTTGCACAGTGGGTTTTGATCCAGAGGGTCAGTAGCTGGTTGGCTCGTTGAGGACATTATCCATTGCAGTGACATTTCAATTGATCTTCATGAAAGGCCCGAGGATGGTGACTGAAGTGTTTCCAGATAAAGCTGGGCAGGGTTGAGCAGAGGCCTGGAACTCTCATAAAGCAGACCTGGGGCAAATGGAGAGCAATGCTCACTTCTACAAAGCAGTGCCCTCCCGCTGGGTTCATTTCACCGGGTCGCTTACTTTTTCTTAAATGCTGCCAGTCCATTTGTGTAACTCTTAACTGTAGTTGATTTTGCACATTGCTAATAGTCTAGGTTTTCTCGTTAAATGGTTTGCCAATGGAAGCAAGAGTGAAAAAATAAATAAAAGAAAGAAATTCAAAATTATTTTGTATTGTGACATTACTTTCATAACAGTTAAGCATATACCCCAATTCACATTTTTATTTATAAAAAAATAAATAAAATCTCATTTCTGTAATGCAAAAAAAAGTATTTATATATCATGGCAATATTGGTAATATCTTTTAATAATTTTTTGGCTGATTTAAAGATATATATAAAAAAATCAATGTATTACAGTATACAAACTGAAAAGTAAAATCTCTGAACAAATTAAGTTAATTAAAATTTGAGAGGGAAATGTGCTTTATTGTCATAAAAATGACATCGCAATGCAAAATATATGAATGGTTCTAAAATAGGCTTCATGGTTTTTTGTCTATTTAATCATTACTATATATAATTAATAATAAATTATAATTTATCATTAATAAAAAATATTTGTAATGATTATAGTATTTATTTAATAATTATGACCTCGACTTGTTTTTGTTAGTGTCACATGAAAATTAATAGTCCAATTGTGCAAATCTCAATGTTATTTCATATATAAATTTGGATTTTTGATCCTGTGTTCTTTTTAAGGATTAAGTTGAGTGTGGAAGTTTACATGTATGTGTGTGTCTCAGCACATCAACGCACTACAACAGTCTCTGTGTATGTGTGTGTCTACACTCAGTCACCACATTCTGTTGAGCCAGTTTGTGTCAGTCCAACTGTTGCATGACTGTTTTTGTACTATGAATAAAATCAGAGCATCCTAACTGTGGAAAGAATGAATTGAGGATTCATTTTAGGGTTCTGTGGTGAGTTCTTTAATTTGTCAGCCATCAAAAGATAAAAAAAAAAGTGCTAATGATGGTGGTGACGGCCACTGAGAAAAAGGCCATTTCCTCTCTGAGGAAAATATTGTCTCTTTAATGTTACACAGCATGATTAATCTCAAACATGTTTATTACAGCATGGAGAACTTGGAGTCTTCAAAAGCTGAGAGAGAGAGAGAGCTTTGATGCTCCTCATGCTCTTTCAGCTCTGTGAAAATGCATTTGCTCTCTCTCTCTCTCTCTCTCTCTCTCTCTCTCTCTCTCTCTCATTCTTGTAGGACTCTGAGAGAAAAGGTTTCATGAACAAGCTGTATGCCATTCAGGATGTGTGTATCAGCGTGCAGAATGCTCTGGATGAAGTGGCTTCCTATGGTGAGAGGATAAAGAAGTGAGTCTCAGCTTTCGCTGCTCGTGCCTGAGCAGACATGTTGGCATCACAGTGCCAGCCTCTCTCTCATTCTGTCACATCTTACTCCTCCTGTTAAATACAAACACAACAGTTTTTATACTGGAATTAGAGAAAATGTAATACTGTATTTTGAAAATTTTTGAATGGAAATCATAGTTTCTGTTATTGTTTCTACTAAAGAAGTCATTTGATGATACTATAGCACAGACTGTGACAGAATCAGATGGCATTACCATGGTACTTTGATAAATACCATGTCACAGAATGATGAACTTATTAATATACCGTGGTATTTAACTTGTACGCCAAGGTAATTCAAATAATACCATGGGATTATGTCTCCGGTTACACGTTACCTCGGTTCCCTGAGATGAAGGGAAGGAGACGTTGCCGTAAGCACTATGGTGAGTGTCCTTCTTCATGACCTTGTTGAAACCCTTATACAATCACTCCAATCCTCTGATTGGCAATGGTGTCTGTGCCACACCCCTTTAGGTGCAAACTAGGCCTATATAAGCGGGCACTCAGTCATCATTTCTTCTGACTGAGGTGCAAGAGTCACTCAATTATGAAACTCTGAAGTAGTAGTGCGGTCAGCTTTGGCAATGTCTCGTTCCCTTCATCTCAGGGATCCAAACAGAGATTCTGTATTATAAGGAGTCACACGACGATGACTTATTAAAGTGTATATGAATAGTCCCACATGGCGGATGCCAAATGGAAATGAACACATTCTGGAATCTTTGTGAACCATATAGACATATACAGTATGGTTTATTAACCCTCTCACAACAGTTGGAAAAGTAGGTTTTATTTCTTATGGGATTACTTATCGAAAGAGCATGATGGCACATTCCTGTGGGACGGTGGCCGACATAAGTATACCACAAGTGAATGACTCATGGTGAGCCAGAAGAGTAGCACTTAGAATGGATGTATGAACTATTTAGTATGAATCACGAGTCCAGTCGGGAAGGAAGATTTATTACAATGTGACTTTATGGGAAATTTACAACTGTCTGTATGCAGGCGGTCACAAAAAGGGGCACAAGTTTGTTTTGCCAATGGACAGTTCAACAGCATGTAATCAGGCAGTTGTGGTGATTATAGTCTTTAGCCCACCCATAATAAGGGCTTGGGCTCACCCGCTTGAATGTAAGAAGCACTCTATACAGAGAGGACTTGTGAGGATGAACATCACATCCAGGTAATAACATCTTGTGAATGTCTTTTGCGAGGACTGTTCTGTTGCCAAACATATGTTCTGTAAGGACACACCATTTGAGCATGCCCTAAGAGGCCATCCCTCGGTTTGAATGTGCTTTGACACCAATAGGGCAATTTGCGCCCTGTGATTCGTAAGAGAGGGTGATCGCATCAATGATCCAGTGAGAGGTTTTTTTTTGGAGATGGACATTCCTTTTTTGTGTCTGATCTGATAGCTTAAGCTGACGGGTGCCCTCAAAGCATGTATGTGATGCCCTCACTGGGCATAACATATGCATAGATTGCTCTTCATCTGATTTAAAAAAGAAGGCTTGCAAAAGAACCACCTGAGCCCTGAAGGGCATTGATAAACGTAGCTTTTTATAGTGTAAAGGAAACATAAGGGAAAGGAGGAGGCGAGAATCGGCTTGACAATACAAATAATATTTTAATGAAAAACTTAAACAAAAGAAACAAACAAACACATGACGGTCAGCTGACCGTAAACGATCTCTCTCTCGTCGCACCACCTTCCGCAGTCGGCCTTTATCCGTCTTGGAGGCTTAATTAGCTTGATAAGTGACCGGGTGTGTATAATCACGACCCAGCCCCGCACTCTGCCATGTCACATATAGGTTTAATGTAATTTAAATGACAAGCCAGCCTCCAGTGTTCATCACAGACTGAGCCAATTCTGGCTTGTCCAATGTGCTACATTCAGAGGCTACACATATAGGTTCCACAGATCTGGCTGGGTATGCCAAATTGTGCCTTGTGCTTAAGAGAGAAAGTCTCTCCTCAACTGTATTTCCCATGGAGTGCCATCTAGTATTTCTATCATCTCCGGAAACCAGGACTGATTGGGCCATTATGGCACAATTAATAGAACTGATTCCATGTCCTCTAGGACTTTGTTGATGACAGAATAAAGATGTGCACCGGGGGAAATGTGTAATATCGTTTTAACAGTCATTTGTGAGCCAGCGCATCCATGCCCAGCGAGGCTTGGGACATTGAGTACCAATGGGGACAGTAGCTGTTCTCCATGGAGGTGAAAAGTTCAACTTCTGCTTTGCAGAAAATCTCCCAAATCCTCTTCACTGTCTGAGGTTGAAGTCTCTATTCACCTGGTAGTGCTACCTGGCGTGATAACAGATCCACTCTGAAATTCAGACGGCCCGGGACATGTGTTGTATGCAATGAGAGGAGATTGGAGGAGTCATTGTGTCATGCTGTTTAGTTGTGGCGATCGCAGTCCACCCTGGCGATTTATGTATGCCACTATTGTGTTATCCGACCTAATCAGCATGTGGTGATTCACAATGTCAGAATGAAAAGCTCTCAAAGCTAGAAAGACAGCCAGTAGTTCAGGACGATTGATGTGCCATGCCAGAAATTGTCCAGGTGCCGAAAGTCGGTAGTCCATCACCCCAACCTGTGTTGGATGCATCTGTGTTCACCACAGTTCTTCTGAAAATTTGACCCAGCATAACACCCTGTTGGTAGAAGTCTGGTACTGTCCATGGTGCTAGAGCAGCCAGACAGCAGCGAGACACAGTGATGCGCATGCTCCAGAGGCACAATGTGCGATGTGGAACGTGCCGATGAGCCAGTACTGGATAGGTCTCATGTGTAACAGACCTAACAGTATGATGCCATAAAACCAGGCATTCTCTGAAATGACTTCTGTGGCAATGTATTCCCCAGTTTGAACTGAGACAGACACCAAAGAATGGTCTGTATGTGCTCATTCATGAGGTGCGCACGCATGCTCACAGAGTTGAGACGAACCCCTAAAAAGGAGATTTGCTGGCTGGGGGAAAGTGTGCTTTTCGCCCAGTTGACATTCAGACCCAGATTTTTCTGATGGCAAATCAGCAAGTGTCAGTAGTGCCTCTGATTTGGCTAGTAATAATCATTCATTGATGTAATTCAAATCACGCAACAGGGAAAGCGCCACATCGATACACAGACTTTGAATTGATACGCAGTTCCCTCTAACGCAAATCTCAAAAACTGCTTGTGACACGGTGCAATTGGTACATGAATATACGCATCCTTCAGATCTATTGATGGAAAACATTCCTGAGGATGGATGTGTGATAAGATCTGTTTCCGAGTTAATATTTTCAATGGGCACTTCGAGCACGTTATTCAAGCGTCTCAGATCTAGAATGGGCCAGATCCCACCGTCATTCTTTGGAACAAGAAAATAACCTCTATAAACCCTGCTGCGTGTGTCGCTGTCTGGGACTGTTGCCATCGTATTTTTTGTGAGGAGACTATAGTAGAGTATGAGGTGCTATAGTAAAGACTCGCCATGCGTCGGGACAGCGGGTTTATTGATTCGCTTGTTAAAGTGATAAACGTCCCATGTTTATGCAATGGGCTCTTTTTTCTCTTTTGCGAGAACAATCTCTGTTTGAGATTATCATTTATCATTTTGAACATTGTACTGTTCCCGATGAACATTAATGGGGAATAGAAACACTGTCAGTAATGTTTCTGTTGCCCGGCCAGAATTTTTTAATTGGTGCATTGTCACACTGAGACGGCAGGTGCTTACACTTAGGCCACAGCTTGCATGGCTTCACTGATGGCTCATTTGTAGCTTTTGGCTGCACTGGGGCAGCAAGAAATTAATTATTTGCCAGACACTGTCTAGAATTAGATTGTGAGCATGCCGGGAAAGGAGAATTGCTACTAATCTTTGGTAGAAAGTTTTTTTTACGCTGTGATGAAGTTCTCCGAAAAACTTTCTATGGTGTTGCCAAAGACACATTTGGGCGACACAGGGCTGTAGAGGAGGGTGGCATTCTCTGCATCACGCATCTCCATTAGAGATATCCAAATATGCAGATCCAAAACCACCAGGTTGCTCATCACTTTGCTGATGGCAGTAGCTTTCGTGGCTTGTAGCGCCAAATTTGTAGGGGAACAGAGCTCTTTAAACAGCTGTGGATTGGAGCATTGCTCATTCATTTGTTGAAGAAAATTAGCTTGCAAAACCTGGAGCACCGACATGTGGTGGAGTGCTGAACCAGCTTGGCCCGCTGCTGTATAAGCACTTCCAGCCAGTGTGGACGTCAGTTGACACAGCTTAGAAGGGTGGGCGGGATTTCCATCCCATGGCAGTATTATGGCAGTATTATGGAGGCGATCTGCAACTACCTGTTCTAGTTTTGAATAGCATTTTTCATCAGCTTGGTCCACTTTAGTGAGGGCATTAGCACCTGCCTGATGCTGCGAGTGACACAGCATCAACCCCATCGTCAAACATAATGAGGTTGTGCGCTCTAACAGAGGGCCGAATGTCATCACGCATATTGCACAGGCGAGAATGTTTGATCAGTAGTTCTGGATGCTTGCAGGGCTTGCGTCAGCTCTAGATCCTCCACTAAGACATCAAGCTTAACCTCACTGCCCCGCTGTGCCTCCTCATGTTCACACAGAAGAAAAGTGTTAGTGCATATCAATGGCGAAGCAGAAAGGGTTCCAAGATGAAGACAAGTTTGCAGTCTTGAAGGAAGAATATTCTGAAGAAATGGTGATTGAGCAGCTGCTTATATAGGCCTAATGCATGCCTAAAGGGGCGGGGCTCAGCCACTATTGCCAATCAAAGGATTGGCGTGATCGTATAAGGGTTCAATAAGGTTGTGTAAGAAGGACACTCACCATAGTGCTTACGGCACTCTCGAGTGGACTGAATCGATAGGGAACCATGATATCATTCTTTTCTATTTGAAGTGGTGGCTAATGCTGGTTTATTGTAGTAACTATAGCATATATTTTGGCAAATGATTTTAAGGAACAAGTTACATGAACAAAGAATAATTAGTATACTGTGATTTTATAACTTTTTCTCTGTTTACAGCACTTTGAACTGGACCGTGCCTTTCCTGAGCTGGTTGGCCATAGTTGCCCTGTGTGCGGCCACTCTTGTAATATACTTTATTCCTCTCAGATACATCATACTGGCTTGGGGTGAGCTGCCATTGTTACTTTGAAACATTGTCATATGTGAAGAGATAACATGTAATATGACAGCATATCGTGTTGCACTAAATATAGCAAGCATATTTCAGAATGACAAAGTATTGTAAATAGACTAATCAGTATCAGTAGCGCACAAATTTTTCTGTCAGTTTGAGAGTGCGTCCCTCAGGCACTTGACAACAGCACAGCAGGAAGTAAACTGCAGAGCTCAGTGCAAAGTTGCTGGTAGCTGATGTCCTGTGTGTTCTTTTATACAGTGTTTAATACTTGAGCTGGGACTCTGCAAGGTACTTACAACAGCAGTTGATCCTTTAAAACAGGGGTTTTCAATGGGGGTCTACCAATTATTGTTTGATGTCAAACAAATTTTTGTAAAAAATAAATAAATATGTGTTAAACAAAAGTATAATATTAGGTTAACTGCAACAAATTAAAACTTAAGAAGCACAAGTTCTGTAAATTATTCATTTTCCCTTCCATATTGTACTGTAAGTGCATATAAAATATAATGGACAAGTACTTGACTCTATATATCAGTAATGATTATTTTACATTTTTAAAAGTATTATAACAAAGTACTTTAAGTAAATAAATTAATACGCCACTATAGGTATTTTTAGCTAGACTTAAAATGCAACACTCAATATTACTTAATATTTAACTGGGGGCCACTGCTCCATCTCTATATCCACCTAGGGGTCCTTGGACTGAAAAAGTTGAAGACTCTCTGATTTAAAGTAGAAAAGACAAGGGTTCAGAACCCTGCCTGGCTCATGCCTGAAGCACTTCTGAACTGCACTCCTTCCCCTTTAATGTGCCACTGTTGTTTCAACTTCAGGAATGAACAAGTTCACCAAAAAGCTACGAGACCCATACAGCATCGACAACAATGAGCTGCTGGACTTCCTGTCACGAGTGCCCTCAGACATTCAAGTGGTAGGTCTTCCTTCGCTCATTCATACCTCCTTTCCGTCACTTCATCCATTCTTGTGTCTGAGTGTGGGCTGACCCAAACAACATCTCCATCACCAACATACACAAAACACCTTTTACTCCAAAATTCCTTTACACCCCAAATCCTATTGTAAACTTGCTTTTGACAAAAAAAAAAGAAAGAAAAAAAAGCACTGAGATTAAGGGAAGTTATTGGCATAGCTGTATAAAATGAAGCTAGATTTTTACGTATTCTGAAAAACGAGAGTGCTGATTCCCTGTGCAGTAGTACGATCCACAATGTTAGGCACAATGCAGCCGCTGTAGTGTATTTATGATACACTGCCTGGCCGAAAAGAAAGTCGCCGTTTGGATTTAAGGCAGTATTATGATCTGGAGTTGCTTCAACTGACTACATGAATGTACTGAATGACCATTTTATCCCATCAATGGATTTTTCTTCCCTGACGGCACAGGCATATTCCAGGACGACAATGCAGAGATTCATCAGGCTCAAATTGTGAAAGAGTGGTTCAGGGATCATGAGGAATCATTTTCACACATGAATTGGCCACCACAGAGTTCTGACCTTAACCCCATTGAAAGTCTTTGGGATGTGCTGGAGAAGACTTTATGGAGTTGTTAGACTCTCACTTCATCAATACAAGATCTTGTTCAAAAATTAATGCCACTCTGGATGGAAATAAGTGCTGTGCCATTGTATAAGGTTGTCAAAACAATGCCACGACAAGTGCGTGCAGTCATGCCTTTGCAAACAACACTAATAACATGAAATCAGATGGTTGCAGTGTATGAGAACGTATTTGTGGAGTTTTCCAGTTCCCTGTTCTATATTTGTCCTTTAATTTATGCTTCCTGCTTATGGTAAAATGCATAAATGCAGAATCAGGGAATTCTATTCTTGTCATCACAGACAACCTTGTGACTCATTACCAGTTCTTGACTTTTTAAACTCTCAAACTTCACCTAAATTTCTACCATCAAATTATGTAATTCTTATAATTGTGTTATTATGGTATTAGCTACAGATTAGTCTTACTGAGGGATTTGATTAATAAATTCCAGTTAGTTACATTGAATGGATTGTGATGTATTCAATCTGCTCGTCTTTTAGTAGATTTATGGATTTCTCGCAGTGTTGTACGGATTCATGCTTTTTTATTGAGTATAATGAGTTTAAAGAAGTGATCTTCTCCTGGTCTGCTTTTACATTAACCGTGAGATCTGAGTTATGCAGTCCACCCCACTGTCCATTTTATAATCAGCGCTGTTCTGTTTGAGCGGCAAGGTGCTGCCGTTTAACTGCAATTAAAACCTGAGCTCGTAAACACAAGCCCAGACTGTTATCATGCTTCCTCTGTGTCTGGATAAATCCTGTGGCGCTGACGGCAGGGGTGGCACGGGGCTCTGATCCAAGACCAATCGCTTGCCACTTCAGCATAGACATGCTCGCCTTTGATGGGCTCAGGGCGGCATGCTTGCTTTGATCTTTACAGAGTCGTAATTCCTGGCCTCTGTGTTTCTTCACATGGGCCCTGCAGCTGCAGGTAGCCTGCTGTAAATTAGCCCAGTTCAGCAAGGTCACGAAGGTGCGTTTACCCCAAACACCTGCTGCCCAGAAGGTCCCTGCATGCAGGAGGCCTGAAGGAGAACTGGCTAATGATGTACGGTAAGTTTCACACTCAGAAGACCAAGTTGCCGTGGGCAACTTATATGCCCTATTATGGCTTTTGATTTAGGACAATCCAGAAAAGCAGCCTCGGTATTAGCTCGCGGACTGTACTTGCACATCAATGAGATGTGCTACAACTCCGGGTGCGAGACGTTCTGCTCTGCATCACACAACTGCCTGTGGTGGTCCATTCACCTCTGTTTTCTGGGTTAGAGACAATGATTGGGGTGGAGGTAGTGCCTCTCAGGGACCTTGGAGACTCAGACGAAGTGTCCATGCCCAGGGGCTCGAGCGTTCTGTACAAATGAAAAACGGAGCACTATTTTTGAGGTTCTGAAGTGACCCACACCTCCCACACTGTCCCATGATAATAGCCCTGCAAGGCCGTTGAGCTTCTAATGACTTTTTATTTAAAGGACACTTAACATATAGTGTCTTTGGGCTGGAACTACACTCTGTGAGTGTACAGTATATTTTTACTCTACTTGTTTGCATTATTTTGAGTGCACTGCTGGTAAAGGTACATTCATTTTATTCATTTGCTCACTGTTGTCATTTCATGCTTTAATGACCTTCTTCTGAGTAACACAAAATAAGATGTATTGAAGAGTGTTCATGCTACTCTTTTTATACAGCAAAGCATACACAGTAGAGATTGGGTGTTGTCAAGCTCTAAAAAGGATGAAAAAACACCTTAAAAGTAACATAAACTAGTCAATACAACTAATGCAGTGCTATAATCCAAGTCTTCTGGAGCACTAACATATCAGTCCAACACTTACAGGTATATCTCAAATATTGTACAGATCACACAGTGTCAGTGATGGAAAAGCATTCAACTCACATTTGAAAGGTGCTGTCTTCACAGAATTTTCAGTAGTCGCCACATTCACATTATTTTGTCAGGCCAGGTAACCCACCCCTTCTGTTAAATGGGGTAAGCCGCGACTGCTGATTGCATGAAGTGTCCAACATTCCACACTCTGTTATTTCATTATGTAACTACAGTACATCATCTGTGCATTTTTAGTGTGAACACACTATTTGCCCTATTGCACTTGCACAAAATGGCTAAATAAGATTACACAGCTATAGTGTTTTTGTGTTGGAATATAGAACTCCCAGAGCTCTGTGGGTGTTTATTTTTACTCACCTCGTTAGAATTATTTTGAGCATGCTGCCATTATAGGGTGATGAATTTCAGTGTATACAGAAATTCTTTGTGGTTATATTAATTGCCTGAGTTTAAGGTGTCTTAAAGAGCACCCAGGTTAACTGCACACTAAAAGCAAGTGCTCTGGGTATTCTTATACTTAGATGTGTTAGTAACCTTAATACTTACCCTCCCTGTGCACTGAGCCTATGCCCTTTTTTTTTTTTTTTTTTTTTTTGCAATTAACAATTTTTATTGATTACAATGACAAATCCCATGCCCTTTTAACCGCTCTGCTTGAGACCTGTGATATATCAAACCTCCTGTGAGGTGCATTTTCTCTTTAAATTACTTTCCCAGTTAATACACTCCGTGTTCTTTTCATGTATCTGCCTATAGCGCCCTCAGAGAATATCTTTTCCTACTGTGTGCCTGCCTCAGTGCTTTGAATCATGTCGAAATAGTGCACATTCTGATATAATGCAATACTTTGTCTCTTAAATGAGGCCAACTGCATTACCGACTTAACATTCTCCACCAGGTGTCTAAGACGTGTCCTATCGCATGCTTTATGGTGCCATTAGCCAATGGAAGCTCTGCGTGCGTAACTGGGATGCTAGCAATTAGCACGCCAAGGGTTCTGTTATGGCCTATGCAAATGCGGAGATTAAAATGCAGCTGCAGACATACAAACGATTCAGCTCTGAGCCAATTTATCACCTGCGATGGGCACACACTTGAGCAAGGAAGAAAAGAGGGCAAACAATAGTGAAATTTTTTCTGTTTTCTGAGGAGAGATAAAGGGGCTTGAGCATGTCCTGTGGCTTCAGTCTAGGTGTTCAAATTTTCCTCCACTGTGTATATCAAAGGCCTGTCTTTGCTGCACCAGGGGTTTCTATTTAGAGATTAAACAAGCAATTAGCACACCTTACAGTTAACTAAATTTGCTGAAAAACTTTCCTCAGTGCTTTTTCCTCTACTATTTGCTTGCTTTCACCTTAACATGCTTCTATGTACCCCAGCAATGGATATGACAGCAGGCGTGTCTTGTATGTGGGTGTCTGTGAGTCCTTTTGTTTTCTTCTGTAATGCCCCTAATGCAAGGTTAGGTGTCACAGGAGATGAAGCAGGCATCGGTTTTTGCCTCCTCTATAAACAGAATAGCATAGTATCATTAAAATTGTTCAGCTTTCATTTACTTATTTATATTTGCCTACCGCCCATGTGGCTCCACGTTTAGCAGCGGGACGACATTGTACGCTCTGCTGCGGCAGGTCCCGGGATGGCGTCTGACACCACTAAATGAAGCGCTCTACACGTGGCGCCCCCTCCACAAGAGCGCACTTCAAAGTGTGTTTTGTAGTGCAACTGTCAACACGAGGGAGCGAAGCGAGGGTGGAACAGCCTTTGAGCAACATAAGGTCTTTACCCGTCGTCTCGGCGGATGTTCTCTTTGTGCTCTGCACTTGCTCCAAATTGCTATCTCACCATAGTAAATTTAACCCCCCACTCCCCTTATCTCAACTACTATAGTTCTTTCTTTCTGTTGTTTCCTTTTTTACTTTCACTGCTTTTTTTTTGTGCTCTAACTAGTGTGCTGTTATCTTTGGTGGGACAGCTCTCTGTCATTAATGCTGTAGTTCTCGCTGAACCACACAGGGTGGCATAACTGTCACCAGTTAAGTTTAATAGAGCCTCTGACGTGCCATGCGATCTCTTGCAGAGTTTCTTTCATAGCGCTACTTTTGATTGAGGCTTTATTGTTGTTTGCCTTCACGTCTTTTCTTCCATTAGATTCACTAATGTCAGTCTTCATCACCTCACCTTGACACGCAAACTTTTTACATGTACTGTAGTTCAAGGGAGGCTTCTAAAGTTAGACGAGGCCATGATGTGTTTAAAGTGAATATGAAAATAATAACCCCATTTGGCTGCATTTAAAAAAAATATTTGTGGAAGCAAAAGCTTGGGCTTTCTGAAATTATCCAGTAAACCTCTAATTCAGTTATGACCCCAGTTGTGGGCCTTGATTTAGTTTTAAGGCATTATCAAGTTTAGTATATAATGTGCCGTTAAAACTGACAGCGATTTGCAGCCAGAAAGTGACCAGAAATCGATTTTTTTTTATGAGAGTTTGCAATCTGAGGTGAAATCAAATCAAATCAAATCAAATCACTTTATTGTCACACTACTGTGTACACGAGTGCAACAGCAGGTGAAATTCTTGTGTGCAGTTCCGAGCAACATTGCAGTAATGACAGTGACGACATAAACCACTTTACAATAAACAACATATTACACAAAACAATTTACATAACAAACTTACACAACAATTTACATAACAAATGTACACATACCTACACAACAATTTACATAACAAATGTACACAATACACACAATGTAGAATACACACGCTAGATACGGGTATAAATATATATATATACACTAACTGAATTGGGAGAATATATTGACAGAATGAGGATTTATAAAGTGCAGTGCTGATTGTTGATCGTGAGAGATCATGTGTTCAAAAGTCTTATTGCTTGTGGGAAGAAGCTGTCATGTAATCGGGTGGTGCGGGTCCTGATGCTGCGATACCGCCTGCCTGATGGCAGCAGTGAGAGCAGCCCATGACTCGGGTGGCTGGAGTCTTTGATAATCCTCCGAGCTTTCTTCACACACCGTCTGTTATATATATCCTGGAGGGAGGGAAGCTCACCTCCGATGATGTTTCTGGCCGTTCGCACCACCCTTTGCAGGTCTTTGCGGTTGTGGGCGGTGCTATTGCCGTACCAGGCGGTGATGCAGCCAGTCAGGATGCTCTCAACAGTACTAGTGTAGAACAGTGTGAGGATGTGTTGGTTCATTCCAAACTTCCTCAGCCGTCTCAGGAAGAAGAGGCGCTGGTGAGCCTTCTTCACAACGGCCTCAGTGTGGACGGACCATGTGAGTTCCTCAGTAATGTGGACACCGAGGAACTTGAAGCTGCTGACTCTCTCCACCGGTGCTCCATTAATGGTGATGGGGCTGTGTTCTCTGTCTATCTTCCTGAAGTCCACCACAAGCTCCTTGGTTTTACTGACGTTGAGGGAGAGGTTGTGCTCCTGACACCAGCGTGTCAGAGTGTGCACCTCCTCTCTGTAGGCCGTTTCATCATTGTCAGTGATCAGACCTACAACCGTCGTATCGTCAGCAAACTTAATGATGGCATTGGAGCTATGTGTCGCCACACAGTCATGTGTGTAAAGGGAATACAGGAGTGGGCTGAGAACACAGCCCTGCGGGGCTCCAGTGTTGAGGGTCAGTGATGAGGAGATGTTGCTGCCCATTCTAACCACCTGACGTCTGCCTGACAGGAAATCCAGGATCCAGCTGCACAGCAAGCTGTTTAAGCCCAGAGCCCGGAGTTTCACATCAAGCTTGGAGGGCACTATGGTGTTAAATGCTGAACTGTAGTCTACAAACAGCATTCTCACATATGTGTTCCTTTTTTCCAGGTGGGAAAGAGCAGTGTGTATTGTAGATGCAATGGCATCATCAGTGGAGCGGTTTTTACGGTAGGCAAACTGTAATGGGTCCAAAGAGGTGGGCAGAACAGAGCAGATGTGATCTCTGATCAACCTCTCAAAGCATTTGCTGATGATGGGGGTCAGAGCAACAGGACGCCAGTCATTTAAACAAGTGATTTTGGCTTGCTTCGGTACAGGCACAATGGTTGATGTTTTGAAGCATGTGGGGACTACAGACAGGGAGAGGGACAGGTTGAAAATGTCCGTAAAAACACCAGCCAGTTGGTTCGCGCATGCTCTGATGACGCGGCCCGGAATGCCGTCTGGACCCGCGGCTTTACGGATGTTCACCCGTCGAAAGGATCGGGTTACATCCGCAACAGAGACGGAGAGTGAACCATCATCTGTAGTATCGGCCGCGAGTGCTCTCTCCGCGAGGGCGGTGTTGTTGTTGTCCTCAAAACGAGCATAAAATGTATTAAGCTCGTCCGGGAGAGAGGCAGCGGTGTTCATGGCGGAGTTTTTATTCTGTTTATAGTCCGTGATGATGTTAATTCCCTTCCACATACTTCTGGAGTCAGTGGTGTTGAACTGACCTTCAATTTTGTGCCTGTACTGGCGTTTGGCTGTGCTGATGGATTTACGGAAATGAGGGATTATTGGCGATACAACAAAGTTGAGTAGAGATAATGAACTTCATGCAAATGAGAAGTGTCATGATGGTGTGACAGTCAGATGGAGTGCAGACAGTGGAGCTCATGTCATCTGCCTACTTACTGTAAGGTGGTTGAAAACTGCAGTGTATTAGGAACGCTCTAGTAGCATTCAATCGGTGACCAGCCTGATCTCACAGTGAAATCGGAAAGAGTAGATAGACTTTTCTTTTGTCAAAATCGGTATACATTGACCGAAAATTTTAAACACTGCACGTGTTGAAGGGCGTATGGGGACGTGTGAGCTCCATTTATGTCCAGGAGAGGTCACTAAAAGCTATTAGTGAAGCAAGATGTTTTCAGCTTTTCAGGACAATATACAATGAAGAGAAAAGCATATATTTAAAGATTCTGTCCCCCAACCCAAACCCAAACCTTATGTTAGTGGTGTTAAATTAATGTTAGTGGGAAAAGTGAAACCTCTGAATCATGCTCGTCATTGAATATTCAAACATGGTTACTATCTGGCTTTGAACCCTAGTCTCATGCAGGTGAAGCACGTGATGCCAATCACACCAGGTGGAAAGTTTAACACATTGAAACTATTGCAAACATGTCTGATAAGAATGTTGTTTGTCAGCACGTCGGCATACAGTTGCCGACCCTAGGGTTCTGAAACTATCGGAAACTTCATGGTTATGTTATAATCACACCTAAATCACTATTGTAATTTATTATTTGTACAGATCTGTGGCCATTTAGCAAGCATTGTGATGCTTCTATCAATTGTTTATGTTTACAGTTTGCCATTCTGGCTTGGTGAAAAGATTTGTAACTACTGTGCAAACCAGCTAGGATTGGAAAACAGCTTAAACCTTCATATCTGGGTAATTATTTGTCATCAGTGTAAAACACCAGATACTGTATTAAACAAATTGTTGTTATTTGGATCTTCCCTGCTGAAAAGACCAGCTTAGACCAGCATTACATTTCATTCTGGTCCAAGCTGGTTTATGCTGATTAATGCTGCTTGGGTGTCAGTCTAGTTAGTGAATCATGAACCATGTTGTTCTACAGCATAAATTAAGTTGGTAGACCAAGGGATGCTAGTTAAGAAGCCTGGTAGGAACACCATAAACCCAACTATAAATTCACAACAAATGCTGGTGTATTTTCAACAGGGATATCTGATGTGAGCTCAGCTACTGCAATGATATACAAGATATATGGCTGTGAGATGGACACATTTCCCCTGTCAAAAAGAGACTCAGTGTAGGTGGTGTTTGATATTTCTGTTGAGTTGACAGTACATGGGCAACATTTCTTTAGGAGACTCCATATGACATCAGTCACTTTGTTAGCCAGATCTAACGGAACACCAGTCAACATCTGTCTGTTTATTTCAGGAGTATTTTAGTAGTTTCACTGTTATGTACAGGGTTCCCATGGTCATGGAAAAACTGGGAATAACAGGGTATTTTTAAAAATTTGTTTTCTAAGCCTGGAAAATGAAAATGTATAAAATCTTTAAATGGAAAATACCTATCATGGAAATACCTATAATGAATATGCATTTTTTCTAGTCTTGTTCTTTTAAATATCGGCTAGATATTATCTCTGTCTTTTTTTCTCTCCGTCTCTTCCTTCTGGTGCTGAGCACTGCTGTGAAAACTATGCTGGACAGGAAGTGCTGGTGAGAGAGTGCATGTCACCCACAGTTCTTCCCCAGCCTCCTGGTCATGCATGCTACTGCCAGGTGATGTCATACAATGATGTAGCTTTGAGACGGCCAAACCGGTTTGATCCTGCACCTCTCAAAAGTTTGAGTTTTATTATCCTCCTTTGCACGTTGAGGATCCATGCCTAATTAAGTATCCTTTCTGGTGTATATTAATTGTGGTGGACCGGAATGGAAATATTATACAATAGATGGATGAGGGTCTCTGAGCACTGCAGCTAACTTTGAAGGTAAAGAGCTGTTCAAAAGACAAAATCAACAATGTCGGAGAGTGAATCTCACTGCCCTTTTACTGACCTTTACAAAAAAGTTCTAGCTGTTGGTATGAAGCTGTATCACAGTGCTGTTTGTTCAGTCTTTCTAAAAAGCTTTGGTATCTCCATCATGTTTAGGAATACATGTCTAACTAGATTTTTAGATGCTTGTCCATGCAAATGTTGGCATAACAATGCTAAGGTGTTTGTTGGGAGTTGACAGGGTATTGTTGTGTGGTTGCTGAAGTGCTGAGTGGTTTGTAGCACACTATTTTTGTGTAGTGGAGTGTAATCTGCATTGTGCTCTTTTGGAAATGTATTTACTGATGCTTTATAAACCTAGGCGTCAAGTTCTCATTTATTCAATATGGCCAATCATTGCAATAAAGACTCTTTTGCAGGAAATAACAACACCTGGCAGTAATGTTTGAAGTGCTTCGAAAGCACACATATGGCACTTTTCCACTGCACTTTACGGTTCGACTTGACTGTACTCACTTTACTATTCTGAGCTTGCTTATCCACCGCAGTTTAGTGTCGCCTCAATGTGGATGGGATTATAGGATGATCGTCATAGTCGCGGTGCCTCTACTGCTGTGACATCATCTTAAATGTGACACAAACATTACTGACCATAAACGATAACACGACCACTAGCTGTTAGCTACTAGATCATTGTGCTACATAAAGCAGTTGTTGTATGGTGATAAAGTGAAGCTATAGAGTTAACGTACCATCCTCCATCGTGGACTATCCGTGGCTGAGTCTAGAGCAATCTCCCTCCCATTGCTCGCCGAATTTCCGTGATGGTTCTGTAGTCACTTTTAATTTTTTTTACTTTTCCCTACGCTGTTGGTAGGTCCGGTAATAGCCGTGTGCGGCTATTAAAAAAGTCTATGGACTTTTTTTTGCACATTTTATTGTCTGCTAGGCAAAAAGTCTAATTACTTAGAACAGTAGTAACACACGTCTTCTCAACGTAACACAAACACTGTGGGACAAGTTACCTGACAAAGTTTAATACTTAATACCAGGGGTTTGTTAAAATCATTAACCCTTAGTTTGAGCAGTTATATGTGACTGTGGGGATGTAGGATGATGGTAAATATTTAAAGGAATAGTTCACCACAGAATGAATATTTATTTACTCACCCTCATGTTTTTCCAAATTGGGGTGAGCGATATAATGGATAAATTAATATACCAGTAAAAATGTGTCAGCTTGGTAGAAATGTTTAAGTATCATTTATACAGCAGTTATGCAAAATGCAGCTACATTGTGGTATAGGGAATGTGTGTTCCAATCAAAGGAATCTTTATAATTTGTATGGATAAACTCAGTGTGCTGGTCTCATCCACGATGTTGTTAATACATAACAGCCCGAAGTGGTTGGATTACAACACAGCAAAGTCTAATTCGTGATAACAGTACAGTTTCAAATTGTACGTTATTTCCTTGTGCAACAAGACTACACCTGAAAGCAGCGATGAGCTACGTCTACACACGGCAAGCAAAGTCACTGGATGCGATGCCCAGAAGGATCTCAGAGGTATTTCTACTTCCGATGACATCATGATTAATGACGGTTCTGTTGTGCACCTCAACCAATAGGAGTTGAGAGTTTGATTCTTTGGAATTTCACACATAGGTGTAAAGTGAGCAAGGCTTCATGGGATTTGTAGTTTTGGACTCCCTTTGTTTGATTTTTGCACGATTTTTATCAGTAAGATTTATGACTGTGTTTAGGCCTGCCTTTGTCTTATATCTGAATACCTAAGGCCCAACACTATTAAACTAACCAGAGATGTTAAGTTACACCCCTTTATCTCGCACTTGCACTCGGTATGGACAAAAGTGTCCAGAGTGTTTAATTCAGACATTTATTTAACTGTTCCCTCGAGCATACGGCTGAACACAAAATTATGTATTAATAAATCCAATTCGGAGCTTCATCTCCACTCAAGAGATTATGGTAGGAAGATTTAAACTTGGTATTGGAAGAGGTAGTGTTGGCTAGAATTCTAAAACGCATAAAGTCTACATCTAGAGATGCAAGGGTGCGCCTTATGCAATTTAAGATTTTACTTTGATTCTATTGGACCCCCTCTAGATTCTATAGGCTTGGTCTTAAAGACACACCCACCTATGCTAATCAGAAGATTTGGATACAACCCAACTCTAAATATTTATGACCACTGAGGTGTGTGTTTGTTTCGGGTGGGGGATATTCGGGGGGAAAGGTTTGATTTTATATAATTTGATTATGCATTTTTTTTTTAATTTTTTTTATTTATCTTTATTTATTGATAATGTTGTTTTATTGCAATGGACATAACAGGAACACACACACACACACACACACACACACACACACTCCAATTTCCTTTATTATCAACCAGACATTTCAAGAATATTGCAATATAAATTTTGCTTATAACGCCCACATCTAGTTCTAAACCTGTATGGCTCGCTTCCTTCCATGGAACACAAAAGAAGATGTTAGGCAGAATGTTATTCTCAGTCACCATTTACTTTCATTGTATAGAAAAATTAATGCAATTAAAGTTAATGGTGATTGAGGCTGTCATTCTACCAGCCAAATCCATTTGTGTCCCTTAAAAGAAAATATATGATGTGGTTTTAGACATTACTTTTTCCCCAGTGCCCACATAATTGCAACCCCTCCACTTTTTGTTTGGCTGAGCCCTCATCAGATGCTTCGCATCCTCACAACCCTCCTCAGACATTATTCCATTCTTTAACACCACCAACCTGACTGTGTTTGTGCGCTTGTGTGTTTTAACAGGTGCAGTACCAAGAATTGAAACTGGATCCCACTTACAGCCCAAATAAAAGAAAGAAAAATAACCCAGGATAGCTTCTTTCCTCCCATGGAATGCCTTTCTTCTCCCTCGACCAAGGAGAATGAGAGGACTGATGTTGACCAGTTTCAAAGTCTCTCTTTTTCTGTCTTTCTCCCTCACTCTTTTTCTCTCTGTTTTAGCCGCAGTCTCTCCACAACATTGCAAGTTTAAAGAGCGCGGTCAGAGTGAAAAGGGGGATCATTATTAATTACCATCATGACTGTTTCTCTGTCCATTTTTTGGGGTTTATTTTTTGTGGCGGCTAAAGCGGAAAAAATCTCTTGAACCCTTTTAGAGTCAAACAGTCTGGCTTATTTGTCAATGCTTGCCACAAGCCAGACAGCTCGAAAAAGCCACGGTGTCCTTCTATGGCAGCAAAAGGAGCAATGTTAGCCATAAATAGCAGGATCAGCTGATAATACACCCACCTGCATCTCTACAGAATGGAAAACTATGGTGGTTAAGTCGCAGTTTTCACCCTGTAAATTGCGTGCCACAGTAACTGCCATATGTAAAGCTATCCACAGCTGTCGAGCAGCAGCTATCAGAGTTGATAGCTAAGCCTGTAACTGTCCGATTTATGGCTGTAACTAAAGTGTTTGTGAAAACAACTCGATAGCCCTGTGCACAGGGCTTTTCGCTATCTTTACATTGTTTTGATGTTATTTTGGCAGTATGAATGATGCATGCTGAGATTATTAATTGTAACTTACTTTGACCAATAGTAGCCTACCCATGTCAGTGCTGTTGTCGTAGTGTGGATTAAAGTACTTCAGAAAGTGTTTACATGCCATTTACACCTCACGTCATTCACCTCTTTACTCCCACCAAACAAGGTAACGTGAAGCTATTCGGTCGCATTTAAATTCATATCCAAGGCAGTTGCTCAGATTGGCAATTGAACCTCGAAAGTATGCGACCTGTATGCTCATGGGCACTGATTTTTTTTTTTAAGTTAATCAACTGAGCTGGAAATGCCATGTGACTAATCACTTGGAAGCTGCAGGAAAATCAGGCCATGGAATAAACATCTACTACACTGCCCTGCAAAGACAAAACCACTGGCGGCTGGTGCTTTTCAAAATTGGGGACTATTGTTTTTGGTGTCTGCAATGTTAGTCCCAAAAGCAGCTCAAACTACTACTCAAGCAGTGACTTAACAAAAATAATTAACTAAGCTCTAAATTTGTAATTTTTTTTTGCATCAAAATAAGCAAAATGTCTGATTATGAAAGCTGAAATTAATGCGTTAAGTCAGATTGTAAATACCTATCTCAGAGCCGGCGAGCAATTATCAATTGACAGCAGTAATTTTACATTTCGTATGCTGCTAGTCATGTTTGGCTGTTTGTTGTGAAGTCCCACCCAGTCATGATATAGAGAGGCCAGACTTCCTGGTGGGACAAAATTACATCGATGGAAAGCCAATAGGCAATCAGATGGAGATCCAATGCAAATAGCTCTCACATAGACTCCCAGAGAAGCATGGCATGCTGTTGGAAACTAAAATGACATGTTTAGAGCCTCTCATCCAATTAAAATTGATCTTTTGAAAACAGAATGGTACAGGTATCTGCCATAGGCTCTATGGGCCATGCATCTACTGTCTTCTGTGGACATGTAGAAAAAAGCAGACTGACCAACCTATGGTATGGTAATGAGCAACAGTGATGTGTGATATTTTACACTTTTATTTGCTGAAATATTTAAATGCACAGTAAAGAGTTCCAATTTAATTTAATTTCCTTAGATTATTTGTACATAATATTACGCGCATCATCACCACATTTCTTATACTGTTTTAGGGGAAATCATGCTTCCCATGCTGAAAGCAATCTCCACTGGACAAAATTGAGTAACTGCTCTAACACTGAAACGAAGAAAAACGGTATCGAAGTTACTTAGGTTTTAGTGTTGTCTTTATAGTATTGCAGTTTTAACAATCTGTTTTCTCTGAATCTGAGCCAAGCCCACAGGACAGATAATGGATCAAGAGACTCTTATTCAATCACAGCTCAGTTTTAACAAATGTGTAGTTACTGTGGTTACCCTTTGCAATGTAGCTTGCCTAAAATGATATTTAATCAGAATACACGGTTCCTTTTCAAATGGCCCTGCTGTAGTGCACACGTATTGCCACACAGTGCCACTCCACTAATAAAGGCATCAGTCCAGAGAAGCAGAATGTCGATTGAGAGGCGAGAGAGGCACATTCTAATTTGAAAGTGAGTTCCCGTGTCATCTCGGCACGCACTGCTCCGTTGGGATCGGCGACTCTGCCACTGTGCCTGCGGCCATCAGCCTCCCCATCTGCCCCATCTCCTGTGCCCACCCGCCTTTCAAACTTTGATCTCTCTCTCTCTCAAGACTGCATAACCGAGTGTGTGTGCTTGTTTTACAGAGAAAGAACACTCAGATTATGGCTAAAGTGTTTACCACATCCTTCTTTAAAATCCGAACTTGAAGGGCAAATGTCAGTTTGTGTTTTCATTGCTGTGGATTGGCTGCTTGACAAAAAGTCGATAGCGTGTGACAAGCTGTTTTAGGGCCTTAGGGGGTACCAGAGGGCAGAGGTTTACTGCCGCTACCATGGAGGCAAAAAACGAGGATGCGGGCTGCTTTTTTGGAAGTCCTCCTGTCATTCCACTCTCTCTCCTTCTGTCATTTCATCTCCTTCATTCATC
The DNA here is from genome assembly GCA_032164185.1 of Moxostoma hubbsi. NCBI lineage: Eukaryota > Metazoa > Chordata > Actinopteri > Cypriniformes > Catostomidae > Moxostoma > Moxostoma hubbsi. Next base: position 37,747,800 of record JAVLUX010000008.1, on the reverse strand, counting down.
CACATGAGAGGGAGGTCACGGATCAGTCTGTGGGGGGCTCTTGAGGGACCTCAGTGCAGTGAACACTGAAAGATCACAGCACAGGATACATCAGGGAGGACTCTGCCCCTGTCCCTCAACCATGAAGAAAAAACAGTCCTCCCTCCTGACTTTTCATTTGCCATATAACATCTATCATATGGAAAGACCATTGATTTGTCTGAGGGAATTCCATTACAAAGACAACAAAATCCCCACTGAGTAGGACATAGATGGTACTTCTATGACTCTCAGGGATGATTTGAATAGCAGTATGGATGTACTGTACATGCTGATTTTATTTGTTAGGTGGGTTTATTATGTGGTTTTTGCATCCCAAATGCTTTTTGTTTTGTAAAAGTGCATATGCTGTTTGCAAGCGAACCAAAGTGGATCTTTTTGAAAAAAATTAATTAAAAATATATTATATAACTGATATATATATACTAGTGGCCAAATGTTTGGAATAATGTACAGATTTTGTACTTTTATGTCTCTTATGGAAAGAAATGGGTACTTTTATTCACCAAAGTGGCATTGAACTTCCAAATCAAATCCCTTTATTATCACTCAACCATATACACAAGTCCAACATTGAGTTAAAGTCTTGGGTGCAGCTCCAAGCAACATAGCAGTATGACAATTACAATAGAATTCTGATTTACACATAACACAATTTAAACATCTTGTTATACAATATACAGTATATACAAAATAAGAAGACTGTATACAAAAACAACATGAAGTGTGTGCCAGTGTGTTATTAAGAGAAGCATAAAATGTGAGTCCAGTCTGAGGCTAGTGAAGTGCGGTGCTGATATATGTATCATGAGTGATCAAGAGTTCAAAAGTCTGATTCCTTAGGGGAAAAAGCTGTCATGAAGTCGGATGTTGCGGGTCCTGATGCTGTTATACTCCCTGCCTTATGGTAGCAGTGAGAGCAGCCCATGGCTCGGGTGGCTGGAGTCTCTGATGATCCTCCAAGCTTTTTTCATACACCACCTGGTATAGGTAAACTACAAAAGAACTCTTCAAACAAGAATAGTTCTCATCAAAAATCCTCCATGTGCAACAATGACAGCTTTCCAGATCCTTGACATTCTAGCTGTCAGTTTGTCCAGATACTCAGGTGACATTTCACCTCACACTTCCTGTAGCACTTGCCATATATGTCTGTCTTGTCGAATACTTCTCACACACCTTACAGTCTAGCTGATCCCACAAAAGCTCAATGGGGTTAAGATCATAACACACTTTTCCAAATATCTGTTGTCCAATGTCTGTGATTCTTTGCCCACTCTAACCTTTTCTTTTTGTTTTTCTGTTTCGAAAGTGGCTTTTTCTTTGCATTTCTTCCCATAAGGCCTGCACCTGAGTCTTCTCTTTACTGTTCTACATTTACATTTATGCATTTGGCAGACGCTTTTATCCAAAGCGACTTACAGTGCCCTTATTACAGGGACAATCCCCCCGGAGCAAACTGGAGTAAAGTGCCTTGCTCAAGGTCACAATGGTGGTGGCTGTGGGGTCTCATGAAACTGGTGTTAAGAAGGTTGTATTCAGTGAAGCTGTCAGCTGAGGATTTGTGAGATGTCTATTTTCTCAAACTAGAGACTCTGATGTACTTATCCTCTTGTTCCACATCTCTTTCTGTCCTTGTTGGAGCCAGTTGTCCTTTGTATTTGAAGACTGTAGTTACACCTTTGTATGAAATCTTCAGTTTTTTGGCAATTTCAAGCATTGTTTAGCCTTCATTCCTCAAAACAAATATTGACTGATGTGTTTCTAAAGAAAGCTGTTTTTTTGTTGTCATTTTTGACCTAATATTGACCTTAAGACATGCCAGCCTATTGCATACTGTGGCAACCCAAAAACAAACGCAAAGACAAAGTTAAGCTTCATTTAATGAACCAAATAGCTTTCAACTGTTTTTGATATAATGGCAAGTGATTTTTCTAGTACCAAATTAGCAATATAGCATGATTACTCAAAGATAAGGTGTTGGAGGCTGTTCTAGATTTTATCAGAAATTACTTTTCAAATAGTGATGGTGCTGTTTTTTTACATCAGTAATGTCCTGACTATACTTTGTGATCAGCTGAATGCCACTTTGGTGAATTAATGTACCAATTTCCTTCCCAAACAGTAAAATCTGTACATTATTCAAAACTTTTGGCTGCTTGTGTGTGTGTGTGTGTGTGTATATATATGTATCTACTGAAGAGAGAAAACAATGTAGAATGTAATGTATCCATTCATTGAAAAATAGATAAAATGCACTTTCATTTGTACCAGATTTTTTAATTATTTATGGCATTTTGTATATATTCTTATGTAAAAAAGAAAAAAGAAAAGAAATATAGAACATATCTATATGAAAGTATATTTGCTCACATGTTTATGACATTGTAACGTGTATGTGTGCCATTTTAGAGATGTTTAAACCTGTTGCCTGTGATGTCATATTGCTCCTTGTGGTTGGCTGAAACAAAGTCGACATAATTGTGTAAAAATATACACTAAAATGTGTATTTAGGACTGTAAATTATAATTTATGATTAATGTCTATTACTTTGAAAAGCAAAAGACTAGTTTTTTAATCTGCCTGCTTTCATTATATATATATATATAAAAAAAGACTTTTCTCAAAGCATGTAAACACGAGATTGAGGTGTTATTTGCATCTATGAATAAAAAATAGCTTTCAAACAGGATTTCAAAGGCCTCCACTGTAGATACTGAAGGGATCTACAAGGTCTTGTGTTCTTTAGATCAGCTCCATAAGTTCTTAGTGGTGGGTCTTATGTAGACAAACACACAGGTGTCTACAAGCCGTTTCTTCTTTCATACACACAGATATTAATTTCTTAAATGTCTTCTTAAGACCTCCAACAGTCTTGCTATATTTCAATGCTTTCGCTATGCTTACAGCTCTTCAGCTGAGCCAAGTCTACTTACCAAAGAACTCACATGCTTGTCTATGAAACAAGCCCTTTCAGAGTGATGGAAGGACTGAGCGTTCCTCCATAGAGGCCAAAAGGGCTCCCCTGTGCTCTCAGCCTCTGTGGCCCCCCATAATTTGTTAGTCTGGCTGTCCCTTTGCTGTCTGATCCCTGCTGTTATTCAATATGACATTGTAGCATCATACGCTGTGATCCAGTACAAATGACCATGCTGCCAGACGCTAATAATCACAGCTATGCTGAAAGCAGGAACACTTGTTATTTATTAACCTCAGCATCCTCCATCACTCTTGGGCTGTCAGGTTCAGACCATCCTCAGCGTCTTGGGATCTAATCCCAATCCCACCACAATCCCTCGCCACTCCCGGAGGCCAGCTCTCATAGAAGTTGAAAAGGGCGCGATCAGGAAATGGCTCATTCTTCAGAGAGGTCTGGGTAGATTTCTTTCTGGAATCAGTTTTTTTGGAGGGGATTGATTATTAAACCCACATGGCTCTGTCTTGGATCAGATAACTGGGTGAGGAGCTGCCTTCCATGCTGTGTTTCATCTTAACATAGTTTTGTTCCTTTGGAAAAGGGGCTTGGAGCTGCATCTCAGAGCCAGAAGGAAGGCCTGTCTCATGGACTATGACTCAATCTAGGCTACAATAGAAGAAAACGTTTTACCATTTTCTTACAAACTGAGCTTTCATCCTCAGTAAATATTGAATATTTAGAATAGCATACTAGTATATTACTCTTACTATTTCATATTATAAACCGTAAGTACGAACATTTTCTCTTTGCATCGAATACCTGGATTACCTACTACAGTGGGCAAAATCAGCAGTATTCAACGGAACATAATGTGTAGAATTCATGATTATTGTGGGCGCAACTTGAAGACATCTGAAGAAAATTTTATTAAAAATGCAATAATCATATATTTTTCCACAATAATAACTGGACAGCACTCGCATCCAACAATGCTATTGTTTCAATGGGTGATGTAACCTCCGTTCCCTGATGGAGGGAACGAGACGTTGTGTAGATGAGTTAACACTAGGGGTCGCTCCTGCGGAGCCCAGACATCTCTGATCTTGAGAAAATGCCAATGAGAATTGGAGTGTGGAATTTGCATGCCACTCCCCCGGACATATGGGTATAAAAGGAGTGACGCTGCAAATACACATAAGGTATCGCACTGAGGAGCCGAGCCAAAGACCCAGCGCTTTCAGCGGTTGGTTCAGTGTTGTGGCCGGAGGGACACAACGTCTCGTTCCCTCCATCAGGGAACGGAGGTTATGTCAGTAACCGAGACGTTCACCGTCTGTCACTCACTCGACGTTGTGTCGATGAGTTGACACTAGGTGTCCCAATGGAAAACGCCAAAAGAGCTGATCCGAGTTACGCAGACTGCCGGTGCGAGACGGGCAGACCTCGGTGTGCCTCGTAGCCAGCGCAGCAAGCCGTTGCATAACTACCCCCAACACACTGGCAGGCATGAAGCGGTCCCCTGCACCTAGGGAAATGGCTAACTGCTCAGAAGTATAAGGACTGGCTGGCCCAGCCGGGGCCTTCTCTCTATTATTCTCCCCTGTAAAAGGAACAAAATCGTTTGGCTGGGGGCCAAATATATGGTCCAAGCTGGGGGGGTGTCCCTCCAAAGAGGAGGACACCGCGGAGACCACATCCGGTCCCAAGAGGGGGGTTAGGGGCCCCTAGGCTAGAGAGGAAGAACATCCAGGGTTCACACTTCCTGCGAACGTATCTGGTGAAAGAGCGCATGTCTTCGCCTCAAGGGAGGGGAAGGCGCTATGCACAAGCGATACACCCGGACAGCTGACCCGAAGTTTCCTGTTTGTGTCACCTGATAACACACGGGATGAAACTGGCTCAACCCTGAGGTTATAGAACCTCGAAAAGGTGTTAGGTGTTGCCCAACCCACGGCCCTACATATGAGAGTCTGCCAGAGAGGCGCCGTGGGACAACGCCCAAGAAGCCGCAATGCTCCTGGTAGAATGGGCTCGTAGGCCAGCAGGGGGCGGCACGTGCTGGCCGTGGTATGCCATTGTGATGGCATTGACAACCCAGTGAACGATCCTCTGTTTGGAGACAGCACTTCCCTTCTGCTGTCCACCGAAGTAAACAAAGAGCTCCTCGGAGATTCTAAAGCTCTGTGTGCGGTCCAAGTTTATGTTTATTATTATGTTTATTATTTAAATCCCCATTAGCGGCTCCATTAAGCAGCAGCAATTCTTCCTGGGGTTTAACAATTTTGACCAAAATATTCACATCAAAGCTGTACAACAATGAAGACAAATACAAAAGTGCACACAACATCATCTAAGTAATCTAATTCACACACACACCCACGCACAAGCATATACACACACATACACAACATAGCACAACACATACACTAAACATAACAACATAATATCTGAATATAAGCTCTTCTATGTACAAAATATTACGTCTATAATTATGTCTGCTGTGCTGTTGAGGTAGCCTGGGATGTGAGTGGCTCGCAGCGACTTGAGTCAGTGCTGACTCCAAAGGAGGAGATGGTGGGCGAGTTGTGACATGCGGCGAGAGCGTCCATCTGGAGCAACACGTGCTTGCCCTGGATCAAATGGCAAAAGCCTCCTCAGGGCAAGTAGAACTGCCAGCAACTTGAGGCAGTTGATGTGCCAACGCAGTCACATCCAGTCCAAGGGCCGGCGACTGAGTGCCCGTAGCATACTGCGCTCCAGCCCCATTGGGAGGCATCTGTTATAACCATGACGTGCCTGGAGACCTGGCCTAGGGGAATTCCTGCTCGTAAGAACACTAGGTCTGACCAGGGGCTGAGAGAGTGGCAACAAGCCTGCGTGACAAGGACGCGGAGTGTGCTGTGGCGCCATGCTCGTCTCTCGACTCAGGTCTGTAGCCAGTGCTGGAGTGGTCTCATATGCATCAACCCAAGCGGTGTGACCGTCGCTGAGGATGCCATATGCCCCAGGAGCCTCTGAAAGGATTTCAGTGGGACCAGCGTGTTCCGTCTGAACGTATGCAGACAGCTCAGCACTTACTGTGCGCGCTCGCTGGTGAGACGCGCCCAACTCAGGGACAGGCTCTATAGCACCCTTCCGTGGAAGGGAGGCGATTTCTGCATGCAGACCTGGGCAGGTCGGACGGTCCTGATCAGCCAACGCAACGGGTTGGGGAGCGCGAGCCACACCTCCAAGCTCCGAGCGAGAGGGACCAAGGGTACTATAGCGTCAAACGTACCGGCAGGCAGGGCCTCGCGACAGGGCAGAGCCCGGGGTACTGAGTCTAGGGACATCGAAGCACTCACCTGGCTCCATGTGACCGTTCCCGGAACAGCCTGGGACGGGGGAGGAAGAATTTTGTCCTTGTGGCCCGCGGAGACCGTCGGCTCAGGGGCGGGGTTGTGCCACGGCTGGGCGCGTGGAAGCTGGAGGACCGGTTCCATGGCGCTGTACTTGCCAATGAGAACCGGTGGCCGGCAGTCATCATAACGACAGCCGGGTAGACCGGAAATAGAGCCCAGGGGCTGAGGAAACTGCTCTTTTTTTTTAAAATGTGGGTACCGCAGCCCGTTGGGTTGTGGCGAAATAAAATTCAAAAGGAAATAAGGATTCTCCACCCGCCCATCCAGCGGGGGAGAGAGTGGTCTGCTTACCTGCTCCCGTAGTGCAGTTTCCTTAGTCCCGGGGCTGCCCATCTCAGGGGCGCTTCGAAGCCTTCTTGGGGTTCTTGGTGGCTGGCCGTGAGGCGGGGGCGTTACCATCCTGCGGGTAGGTCCGCGTCGGGGCCGGCCCCGAGGGGCGGTCTGTGGCGGGGCTGGTGTTGGTGCTGGCACCACAGAAAGACACGCTGGGCGACGAGCAGACGGGGTGCGGGGTCTGTAGCTCCACCTGGGCAGGATGTGCTATATAGCCTCCGTCTGCTTCCTCACCGTTGAGAACTGCCGGGCGAAGTCTCCAACGGTGTCACCAAACAGCCCAACCTGGGAGATGGGGGCGTCAAGGAAACATACCTTGTCAGCCTCTCACGATTTGACCAGGTTGAGCCTGAGGTGGCAATCCTTGACCACCAAGGTGGACATCGCCTGCCCGAGAGCCCCGCGGGCCCGTGACCTTCGTTGCCCGGAGGGTGAAGTCAGTCGCCGAGCGCAGCTCCTGTATTAGACCCGGGTCAGGACTACCCTCGTGTAGTTCTCTAAGTGCCCTGGCTTGGTGCACCAGCACCAGTGCTAGCCGACACTGCCTCATAACCCGTAGGTAGAAGGACCGAGTCGGGGAGCGGCTGGGGTGGCTTGCGCTCTTACGAGGGCAAGCCTCGACTGCAATGTAGCCATGGTCATGCCCTCGCAGTGAGGGCATGAACCATCCACAAACGCGTATATATATATATATATATATATATATATATATATGTATATATATATATATATATATATGTAAACAAAGTTATTCACTACGCAAGTTCTTTTTCTGCTGCTGAAGCGCCCAGGGGTGTGTGCTCAGCACAACGTAGTGTGTGAGGGGGAGAACCGCTGGAAAGCGCCGTAGAACCAATAGCTTGGAGAGATGAATGAGACGGCAGAGGAATTCACCTTTGTGACTGCTCTCTCGGCTCCGAAGAAGATATCTGATGTGTATTTGCAGCGTTACTCCTTTTATACCCGTATGTCCGGGGGAGTGGCATGCAAATTCCACACGCCAATTCTCATTGGCCTTTTCTCAAGATCAGAGATGTCTGGGCTCCGCAGGAGCGACCCCTTGTCGAGTGAGTGACAGACGGGGAACATTACATTAAAGGGATAGTTCACCCAAAAATGAAAATTCTCTCATCATTTACTCACCCTCATGTCATGCCAGATGTATGAGACTTTCTTTTTTCTGCAAAACACAAAGATTTTTAAAAGAATATTTCAGCTCAGTTGGTCCTCGCAGTGCGTGCATCTGTGACCAGAACATTTAAGGCCCAAAAGGCAGATTAAAAGTAATCCATAAGTGAAATCCATATCCTCTAAAGTGATATAAGTGTGTGTGAGAAACAGATCAATATTTAAGTCCTTTTTTGCAGTAAATCTACATTCACTTTCACATTCAGCCACCTACTGGTCAGGACTGGTCATAGGTGGAGATTGATAGTAAAAAGGACTTAAACGTTAATCTGTTTCTCACCCACAGCTATCATATTGCTTCAGAAGGAATGGATTTAACCAATGAATGGATTACCTTTATGCCTATTTGGCCACCATTCACTTTCATTGTGGGGACCAACAAAGCTGAAATACTCTTTTAATAATCTCCATTTGTGTTCTGCAGAATAAAGAAAGTCATAAACATCTGGGATGGCATGGGTGAACTATTTCTGTAAGATACTTATACATTTTGTTCTACAACATAAATTACATAGTCATACCTCAAACATGAATATTGAAGCTCCCTTTTATATATATATATATATATATATATATATATATATATATATATATATATATATATATATATGTTGCTTCAATATGGCTTTAAATTCACATTGGAGGCATCTGTGTAATTTGTGTTGTAGAACAAAACCTCTTAATTTCTTCAAGTACTGTTTATAACAGACCTTATTTTTCTCCTAAATCCAAAATTGCCATTATAAAAACCCAAAGGGAACCCATGACGAATTATGTTCCAGGTTTGTGGACTACAACCTGAGCAACTCCCATCCAATGTCCATTCCCTTCTCACACCTGAGGGCAAAGCCTTGAGGAAGGGAGCACGGCATTATGGTTGGGTACAGTGTGTTCATGTGGAACACCCTACGTGTTACACTACAGGTCAAAGGTTTTGAGCTTACTCGTTCTTTATTATTTAATTTTTTTTTCACACATTTTAAAATAATATTAAAGTCATCAAAACTATGGAATAGCATACATTGAACTATGGAAATTATGTTGTGACTAAACAAAATCCAAAATAAATCAAAACTTTGTTATATTTTAGCATCTTCAAAGTAGTCACCCTTTGCCTTGAATTTGCAGACATATACTCTTGACATTTTCTCAACCATTGAGACAGTATTGAAGGAGTTCCCATCTATGTTGGGCACTTACTGGCTGCTTTTCTTTATTATTTGGTCCAAGTCATCAATTTCAAACTTTACATTTTAGTTTTATAATGAAATAAATAAATATGGTTGCACAATTATATTTTTGTCTTCAAAACTAATTTCAAACATTTAAGCATACTCCTCCAGATCAAAATATTTTTAAGATCATGAGAAACATTTCAGTCAAGTGTTTCAAAACTTTTGACCGGTAGTGTACTGCCACTTTATTTGAATGATAAAATAAAAGCTAAATTCATTGCAGCAAATAAATAACTTGTGCGCTGTCTCTTTATGTGGCACTTGGTAAAGACAAATATGGAAATACTGAAAGAAATATTTTAAAGGGTTTAAATTCCAGGTAACATTTCAAATAACTTACCTCAAATACTGCAATGCACCATGCAGGAACTCATGATTTTAAATTACTTCCTCTGTGAAGGGAGTCACTTGGTCACTTTTGTTTGCAGTAACCCTTCGAGTGGCGTCCCCTTCAAGAGCGCAAAAATGCCATTTGGAATTCTCCCACAAGCCATTTCAAAAATAGTAGGATACAGAAAATAAAAAATAGTAGTATGCAGTTTAAGTAGAGAACTAGTTTTCCCTTTTGAACATACTGTATACTGTATGTCCTTGCATATATCCTTGCAAACAGAGAGTCAAATAAAATAAGACTTTCCTAAAGAAAACTTTATTTTACAGTTTGATATTATGAAAAGTAATACAAGTATGACAAAATATGTAAAAAAAAACATTAAAAGCAAATTTCCCTAGTGTTAGCTACAAAACATTCCTGTAAATATGATAAATAAAATCTCTCTGATTTAACATATTAACAACAAAGCACAGAAGTAAATATCAAAAGTCAGAATAGGTTCTTAAGTAATAATTATTTGCTCACAATTAGCATTTAAATGCATATACAAATGTTTGTTCCACAACACCAGGCAAAATACATTGGCAATTTCACTAGTAGTTAAACAAAAGCCACAGCTTAACCACATGACCAAAGATACATTCCCCTTTCTTTTGTTTCATTATATAGAATATTTTAGATCAGGTCAAAATGCAGATTCACCAGTGAGCAGTGCTGTCCCCTCTGCCTGCAGATCTTCCAGCAGCTGCACAAACAGACTGGCCTGAACCCCCTCACAGTGTCTCAGTGCTGGGCTGACCTGTGACACGTACTGCTCCATACTCAACAGAGTTTTCAGGTCCTCAGCCAGGGTCACCGCACGGTAATCTCCCCAGGCAGAGTCTAGCGTGTTTGGATTGAGGTGGACCAGGGTGTGGCATACAGTGGGACTGAGATCAAGTGGTTCGAGGGAGGTTTGGTCGGAAGGTATGTGTTGTTCTTGGAGGTAGGTGAGAAGCAGACAGCTGAGCACCCAAGAACAGGCCTCTACGAAGGGCAGATCCTTCACCTCCATGCAGGGAGCATCAAGAGCTTTGTCGCCTTCTTCTGCACAGCGACGGAGCTCCTCACATAGGGCTGCAGAGGAAACCAGATCCAGAGGGGTCTGACCGTTATTGTCACACAGCTGAAGCAGAAGAGAGCCTGGCAAGAAATCAGAGGAACAATTTACTGTACTGATTTAGAAAGTCTCAACTAATTGAGATGATCAAGGGTCGTTCAGATCAATTAAGATCAATTTTGTAAAATTTCTTTGCTTAGGTGTTTGACATCATGGGAATTAATTTATCGCCAAGTGAAGTCAGCAATGGACCCTTTTCACATTTCTGTGTGTGCAATGCAGACTTAAACTATAGCAGGGCAAACTTCTAAAGATGTGAATGGGAGACCATAGCAAATAATAATAATAATAATAATAATATTAATATTGTGTTTAGGTGAATGACACTGTGCATTTCACATGTCTTTACATGTCTATTATTTATTGCTCCTGGAAGGGCCAATCTTGATGAACTTTATGCCATCATGTGGCCTTCTATTACTATGGTGATTAACAATACATTCTAAAGTGAAAATCAGACTTTTATAGCTCCAGAAGTTTAGTATCTAGTTTATATCATTTAATAATATAAACGTTTGTGAACCGTAAAATATACAGGCATCAAAATGACATCCCGTGAAGACTGAAACATGATAAAATTTAAGACTTTTTAAGACCTGAATAAATAAAAGTAATACCTTGTGTCCATAGCAGAACACAAACCCACACAATCTCAAAATAAATTATGTATCACAGATTCTTTTACTCTGACAGATATCTGCCAGTTTACAATACTTAAGACATGTTTAAACGCACACACCCTTATGAGGACTCTCATAGACATGATTTTTAAACTGTATGAACTATGGATTTTATCCCCTAACCCTGAACCTCGCAAAAAACTTTCTACATTTTTACATTTTACAAAAAAAAAAAAAAAAAAAAACATAGTTTAGTATGTTTAAGCGATTTTAATTATGGGGACATTAGAAATGTCCACATAAACAACATTTATAGCATAATACCATGTAATAACCAGTTTGTAAGCTAAAATAATATCCTCGTAAACCACCCTAACCTGCCTAAACACACAAATTGATTTATTTATCATTATATCACTACATATGAATTAGAGGTCTACCGATATTGGACATTGCCGATATGTTGAAAAATAACGGATTAATCTGACGACGGTTGTTAAAATGAATAGCCTATATTAAATGTGTTAAAAAAAAAATCTTTCCTTCCTGTGACAGGGCGAGCCTGAGAGGCTTCAAGAGTCTTAAATCTCATATGCAGTTTATTGTGCAACCAAAACACCAATAATACCCCAGAAAAAAACATTTGATGCATAACGCAGGACTTTTAACATTAAACAAGCCCAAAATACACCGTGGACTCTTATTTTGAAATGACCACTGTCTGTGCATTACTGCTTTCAGCTGCTCAATAAACAGATAAGGGAAATAAAATATGCACTCTTGCAATAGTCTACAATGTATTACGATTTAAACCCTCCTAACATATTGCCATAATTCATAAACAGTGAATCATCACCGATACCTGGCCATAAATGTCTGGTACTCACTGACTGCGGACTGCTCTGCAACCACTGGAAACAGTATCACAAGCTCCCATCATGCTTGGAACAGTGCTATATCTTTTAAGGACACAGCACACGCATTTATTGAATTAATTCATATCCTTCTGAAGTTAAATAATCACACCAGGACATCGCAATTCAAATATTTCCATACCTAAATTTAAGACCTTTTTAAATGAAAATGAAGACTTTTGTAATATTATTTAAAACATTTATGACTTTTTATGTCCTTAAATTTGAGAAAACTGAATATTAAAATCTGTTAAGACTTTTTAAGGACCCACAGGAGCCCTGTCTATGGTACATTTCTGGCAACCACAGCTGCCGATATATTACCGTAAATGTACGTTTTTTTTTTTACTTTTGAGTTTAATGTTTTTAGTTAATGGGGACCAAACTTGTATTTTTTTGTTTAACTTGTTTTTTTTAAAAAAAATTTGTGAACAGTAACAAACTTTGAACAAATTGAAATTAACAGGAACAGATCAGATTTTTTTTTTATACTTTATACATATATTTAGACACAGTTGAAGTCAGAAGTTTACCTACACCTTAGTCAAATACATTTTCACAATTCCTGACATTTAATTGAAGAAAACATTCCCTGTCTTATGTCAGTAAGGATCTCTACTTTATTTTAAGAATGTCAGAATAATAGTAGATAATTTTATTTATTTCAGATTTTCTTTCTTTCATCACATTCCCAGTGGGTCAGAAGTTTACATACACTTTGTAAGTACTTGGTAGCATTGCCTTTAAATTGTTTAACTTGAGTGAAATATTTTTAGTAGCCTTGTGACTGAGCTTAAACTTCCTGGCTGATGTCTTGAGACGTTGCTTCAATATATCCACATATATTTCCTTTCTCATGATGACATCTGTTTTGTGAAGTGCACCAGTCCCTCGTGTAGCAAAGCACCCCAACAACGTGATGCTGCCACCCCCATGCTTCACTGTTGGGGTGGTGTTCTTCGGCTTGCAAGCCTCACCATTTTCCTCGATGTAATGAACGATGATCATTATGGCCAAACAGATAAATTTTTGTTTCATCAGACACTTTTTGGGATATTTCCCCAAAAGGTAAGATCTTTTTCCCCATGTGCACTTGCAAACTGTCTGGCGTTTTATGGTGGTTTTGGAGCAGTGGCTTCTTCCTTGCTGAACAGCCTTTCAGGTTATCTCGAAATGGGACTTATTTCACAGTGGATATAGATACTTGTCTACCTGTTTCCTCCTGCATCTTCACAGGGTCCTTTGCTGTTGTTCTGGGATTGATTTGCACTTTTTGCACCAAACTATGATAATCTCTAGGAGACAGAATTCATCACCTTCCTGAGCGGTTTGATGGCTGCGAGATATAGATATATATATATATATATAGATATATATATATATATATATATATATATATATATATATAAAACAAATCTTCCACAAACCTACTTCTAAACCTTTCACAACAGAGCTGGTATATACTGATATAAGTTTAGGTTAAATTACTTTTCCTCTCCTCTGTACATGACTGCAGTTTAAGTGGCTTTAGTTTGGCTGAAGGTAAAGCCCACACACACTTACTTTTGGCTTAGCAAACAGTAGCCGTGTCAAGTACACTCTTTGTTTGCATTTAGATCTATCCATTCTGACAGCAAATGGCTCTTGACAATACTTGACTCTTAAACCCCTGTGCTAATGTGGCAGCCATTCTGCTAAAGCTCAGACAACTCTGCACCTCTCTTAAAAGCTTTGCCGTGCTTTCCAGCCGCTGTTGACACTCAGATGAAATCCCACTACAAAAGCAGGATCATTATATGCACAAGTGCAAGAACCAAGATAGAAAGATGTGCTGCTTTATATTACAGGTACAACATACTGGGGGACACAAATATACAACTTTTGCATCTTTCCATTGCAGATATTTCAGTTGATCTGTTCAAATAAATGAAATTTGGAACTACACAATTATCAATTTTAGACCTTTCAATTGTTGCTATTTCTATGAATCTCTTTGGATTATCAATATTTGGAACCACACAATGATCAGTGTTCATTCCTTGTGGTATACTGTACAAGAACATGTTAATCATTTAGTACCCTGGTATATATTAAAGCACCAATGTATTACCAACTAGTATCATCGTGTAGCATGGTAGCATCCCAATACTTTTTTTTGGAATGGAAATAAGCATTTCCAGACAGATAACCCTTTGTATCCTGGATCAAAGTGATTGTTGAGGTCAAGTAGCTGAAAATGAGAGTGATAGAGACAGAATGGTGAAGAACAAGAACAAATTTCTTCATAGCAGGTCATCACCATGACTCCTCCATGGATAAAACCTTGCCCAGAGCTCAGACAGAACTTCAGAAGTTTAAGGTCAGTGTGCACCTCTGAATCCTTGACATATGTATTCAATACCTAACAAGTTTCTGCCTTAAGGGAAAACAGTGTTGCTGTTTGACAAGACGAAAAAACTGTTTACCTTTTGGTGCTTACTATAAGACTTTTAAATACAGCGACAATTCAATAAAATTTCAAATGTCTTCTTTGTTGAAACCCTGGGTTGCCTCCAGCTTCCTCCTGCTTGATGCTCTACAACTTTGATAAAAATTGGACAGAGAGTAGGCCACGTTTTATGCACAGTTAAATGGTGCCCGATCTCTGAAAATGATTGATTTTTCCTTTATTATGGGGAATGCTGGCGTACTTGAAAACACACAAGACTTTCAAATATCTCTTTCATTCCTAGCGCACACACTAAATTCAAGCTCAAGTGCTTCATTCTGCATCACAAGTACCATGACACTAACATAATAATGAAAAAGCATTGGCATTCCAATAAAAGTATTAATTTAGTAGCATTAATTAATAGCATTAGACTATGCACGTGTTTAAGCAAAGATTTTACTGCACAAATGATAAAACATCCGTTTTAAATCTGTTTAATCCAAGTCAAGTGGTTTTTATTGTCGTTCAACCATATACGGTTAGTACAGTATACAGTGAAATGAGACAACGTTCCTCCAGGACCATGGTGCTACATAAAACAACATAGGACAAACACAGAACCACATGAGACTACACAGACTAAATAACATACCTATATAAAGTGCACATGCAAACGTGTGCAAAAAGTACGGGACAGTACAATAAATTACTAACAGGACAATAGGCACAGTGAGAGACAGTGCAGCACCGACCAGTACACAGTTGTTCAAAATGATGACAGTTTCTAAAAATGCCAAATGTAAACATAACATACTATGAGAGTTATTGAGGTAGCAGCCTGGTATAATTGACTGATGGCTTGGGGGAAGAAGCTGTTACACAGTCTGGCTGTGAGGGCCCGAATGCTTCGGTACCTCTTGCCAGATGGCAGGAGGGTGAAGAGCTTGTGTGAGGGGTCATCCACAATGCTGGTTGCTTTGCAGATGCAGTGTTTTTTGTAAATGTCTTTGATGGAGGGAAGAGAGACCCTGATGATCTTCTCAGCTGTCCTCACTATCCTCTGCAGGGCTTTGCTCTCCGAAACGGTGCAAGTCCCAAACCAGGCAGTGATGCAGCTGCTCAGGATGCTCTCAATAGTCCCTCTAGAACCATGTTGTTCACCAGCCAAGAATACAAAATAGCACAAATGAGCCTTGGTCATTTCAACGCACAATGCTACTAAAGTTCTCACATGCCCAGTCATCAAGCTCACGTTATGAAAGCTACCTGAACTATGGATAGGAATTGTAAGAAATGGTACCATAATGATTCAATTAACAATTCTTTTAGTATACATCACCAACAATTGTTCCCAACTGTACACTAAAACATGTAACAAATAATAGTATTGTTTTTGTTTAGCAATAATGTTTAATGATTCTTTTGTCACTGAATTAACATTACTGCTACAATTAGAACTAAAGCACTACCATTACAACTAAACTCTGCTGTAAATGTGTTTTTACACAAGTAATTGAACTGATTTTAAGTCTCTTGAGCCATTAGCACACATACTGTGTTACACAACAGTTTTCAGTTGATTTCGAGTTGGACATAACCATGTAATGAATCACAGGACCGATTCAATGAGCAAGTTGTTGGACTGATTCAAACATATATCTACTGTGGCCGTGAAGTGCAAAACAAAAGAGCAAATCCAAAGTCAAAATAACAATTCAGAAACACACCACCACATAATAAAACACAACGCCAAATCAGATAACAAAAGAGCAAATCAGATAACACAACAGCGAATCCGGAAACAAAACAACAAGTTAGAAAACACAAAAGCAAATTAGAAAACACAACGACAATTCAATTGAAATGGAAAGGGTTGGTTCTCACCGGATTGGCTGTGTGAATGAGGCCTAGTCCTTTCTTCAGGATTGGTTTACTGATTATATCAAAATCCATGCCAAAAGGTCACTGACTGAAAAACGAAATAATTTGGAGTGTTTTCTCTCTCGGGGAAAACAGTAACAGGAAATTTTATAACAGAGAGTAAAAACAGCTTTATGTTTTATGTACAATGTTTATGTATGGTCTCATGGTTCATCTAGTGCATACTGGACATTCTTAAAGTCCATAAACTGTGCTAAAACATTGGTGGCGTTGAAGCATTAATTCAACTTGCATGTTCTAACTTAAAAACACAGTTTAAAAAAAGATAATAATTATAAAATGTTCAGGTTGCTGCCAATGGATAGATTAAGTATATCTAATTATATGGATACAGTCTTCAATTATTTTATTTTACCACTAAAATTCATCAAAATGTAATTTTTACATTGCAATGGTTGTAATAGGCTGCCAGTTGTGTGAATGACTAACTTATTGTTTTTTTTAAATAATTGAATACTGTAACCTCCACATCAAGTGGAAAATCTCAACTATAGTAAGTCAGCATATATAACAGCAGCCTTCTACAACCTTTACTATATGAAAATAATATCTTGGAAAAATTTCAACAATTTTTTTTCTAAAATAATTGAACACTGTACTGTAAATTGGACATGCTGGCTTCAAATGTAGAAAGTATGCCATCACGCCGGCAGTCTACTGCAACTTTTTTTTAATAGCAGTGTTTATGTTATGTTTGAATATGCAATGGACACCAGTGTTTTAGAACAGTCTGTGAAATTTTTAGACGGTCCCTTACACACTGTAGATGAACACCGTACCTAAAATATTTTCCAGCTCGCTGTTTTTGCTCTCCGCGTTATAAAGTGTCCCATTAATGTGTGATAAAACATAATTTCCAGTAATTGAGCATTTGTAATGAATTTTTTAATAATTAATCATTTTAAAAGTGGGCAGAGAACCAGTCCTGAGTTCTTCACACAGCCAATCAGGTGAGAAGCTATGATACAGTGGGACCTTATATAGACAGGTGTGTGCCTTTCCAAATCATGTCCCATCAACTGAATTTACCACAGGTGGACTCCAATCAAGTTGTAGGAACATCTCAAGGATGATCAGTGGAAACAGGACGCACCTGAGATCAATTTTGAGTGTCATGGCTGTGAATACTTATGTGCATGTGATTTTTTTCATTTTTTATTTTTAATAAATTTGCGAAGATTTCAAACAAAATTCTTTCACATTGTCATTATGGGGTATTGTTGTAGAATTTTGAGGAAAATAATGAATTTAAACAATTTTGGAATAAGGCTGTAACATAACAAAATGTGGAAAAAGTGAAGCGCTATGAATACTTTCCGGATGCACTGTACCTATCCTTTCAGTTTTGACTGAATTGCTGTGGTGTTTTCTGTCTTGCCGTTGTGTTTTCTGATTTTCTCTTTTGTTTTCGGACTTGCCGTTGTGATTTATTATTTGATGTTTTGTTTCTGAATTGTTATTTTGTCTTTGCCGTTGTGTTTTTAGATTTGTTGTTTTGTTTTACACATCATGGCCACTATAATATCACATGAGATCGAAATTGATGAGTCTTTTTGCCCAAATTCATAAACAATAAAAAAGAACCGACTCATAAAAGTCGTTTGTTCACAAATCGACAACACGGTGGCAGCACGCTGTATGTTTGTTGTCGTGTGCAGTGCAAAACATGTTCTCAGAGTATATTAGATCAGAATGAATCCACATAGGCGGAACAATGCAGATGTTAACGTTTAATTATTCTCAATCATAACCTGAATTGCTAGAAGATCCCATGAAAATCAAATTGGAGATTTGTGGCCTTTAGTCAATTAGCTTTGTGGCAATCTATATACTACTGTACTCCCAAAAAGCTAACAAAATGAACCCTTATCAGATATACAGATTTTTGACTAATTAGCAAGTAGCCGGAGGACGGGGTATTGACGAGTGCAGTGAGCTGCCTGCATGAATATACGCTCACCAGCAACTCCTGATGAATGCAAGCTATGGGCAGATCTCCCTCCCCCCGGAACAGCCACAACCTTTTCTTCACAATGACCCATGAAATACACATCTGTCATTGCTTAGCCACACAGGCAACACACATACACATTGCCTGAAGTGGTCAGTCGGGGTTCTGATATGATACTGGCTTGCTCGTTGAGGCGAACAATTGAATTGCATCTCGGTATTGGTGTGATGTGTCAGATACTGCATTCGGCAGATAAATAAAACATCTGGGGGGGGGATTAAATGCCAGTGCTAGTAATTATGCACCCCATACAGGGCACACACACAACAATAAAAACACTCACACACACATACGTAAAGCAAGGGAATTCAGTCCTTGCAGATATTTGCACCTATTCCACATACAAGCTGGTGCAGCTAACGTGCATATAAACTAGGCATCAGTCACAGCAAAGCAAGCTGCCCCATAGCCTTTAGAGGGCAGACGAAGACTTGGAATAGAGAGGTGGAGGAGGGGAGGCAGAGACATAGAGAAAAATATTTTATCTCTTCAGTATCCCCACACACAAGACTGGAGACAATGTGGAGAAAAGACAGACTATATTGTATACATGAGCAACTGGGTACATTGATTAGGGATAGATCACAATGGTCGACAGCAGGTAAACGGCTAACTAGTTGATTAGTAAGTTTGACTAGTTTAAATAGGTTTTTCTTAATTTTTTATCATTTTAACCTTATAATTATGTGCTTTAATTATCATGCTGAAAATGGACTATGCTGTGTATTAAGCCAGTCACGCACAGGACAAGAAGTGTCACGCTGGGTCATGAGTTTTACAATGAACAGGAAAATGCATAGATGGCAGTTCAAAACAGTGAATCTAATCACCATTAAGACAAGTTACATAAGAACATTTTTTAACTTCTTACAGAATAAACAAAGTGATGTTAATGAGCCCTTGATAATGATTTGGCAAAATCTGATGTAATTTAATGGAAAACTATTTGTGTGCCACTCACAGATGATTAGCTGTGGAACTGGTGCGAGTACATTCATAGAAATCAATGGTTACGAATTTTAGGATGCTCTGTGCTGCATCAGGTGTGCAACCCCTTTTAGACAGTTTGCAATGTAATACCCTCTCTGAAAAGTTGTGTCTTTAAATCCATCCCCAGCGCTACAACCATACACATTCAGACCCATGTCTTTGGCCATTGCATCATGTCTTGCACTGTTTTTTTGAGCATCCCTGGCATTCTCTTTCTGTAGGTTCACCTTGATTTTTTTGTTTGTTTTTGAAATGGACTAGTCAGTGGATTGCCTAAACCAGACAACTAATCTGTCGTAATAATGGCCTGTATAATTAAGCTAGTTTTGAGATAACCTTAGCCAGATGTGTCAATCACCTTTTAGATACAGACATTGTCAGTCAACGTGAGAACCCACATGAGCTTTAGCTGTACTAGACTGTAAAATAGAAGTTTTTGCTGCGATCTGAGCTAAATAAGATGAATTTATGATACCATTGTTGTAAGATTTTACTGCTGGTTTGAAGTATGTTTAATACTGAATGTTTTCCTACTCTTGACCAACCATTTTGGAGATTTCGGTCTTTCCCCATTTAAGTACATACGAGCTGTAATTTTATGCCGTATGGAAATAGCTGCCAGGGAGCATTCCAAAGATGGCCGTAGAGTGAACTGCCTTGTCTTGAAAGGGACTTTGGCATTAATACCATTTGAGCCTTTGCAGTCCAAAAGAAATGCTAGAGCAAGATGTAATTGCTGGTAAATGACAGGAGATGAAGGTAAAACAACAACAGTAGATATGCATGTCAAGAACATGTGTGTGAGGAGGTCAGGAGATACCTGCATTTGTATAACTCTAATCTGAAGTAATATAACGTCAAAACTTCTGAAGAGAAATAGTTTGGTGTCTTATAGCAGTCATAGTGCACATGTACCAGCCTGTGTACCGTCATGATGGAGTATACTTTGACATGCTCACATTCTACTGTACGCAGATGCTAAGCGTGCCAAGTATACTTTGGGTTTTATTATACAGGGTGTCCTTTCGACAGATGATATGACTAGTTCAGGAAGCTCACGGTTGATTTTAAAAACAGCAAACAAATCTCTAACACTGAAACACTTCTTTCTCATGCTGCAAACCTACAGAAATAAACATTACAACATAACAGTAGAAGTCTGTTTCTGTGTCTGAAATCACATTATAATACCGAGCAAACAGAGATTGACCAGGACAATGGGCCAGGCAGGCACAGATTAGGACAGATTACTGGGCATGGGGGGCACAACAGGAGCTTTTTGTAACCTAATTCCATGGCATCCATTTCTCTATTCATCCATACCATGTCCCCATGCATCACATCACGAGCACAGAACCCTGGTTCTGTCGATGCCACCACGCTAGGCTGATGAAGAGAGGGGCCATTCCTCCATTCTAGATTATCAGAGCAAGCTCTTAACACAGTTTCAGTAATAGCACACAGATGGAGCTGTATATACATTTCAGCTTGTATCGATGAGCATTTCATCTCCTCAATAGTGTTTATTTTGATTCTGAGACACGGCAATAAGACCTGTATCAAACAAATGATCAACATATCAATGGATATCTTCCACTGCATTATGAGTGCATATCTTCCATTGTGTTAGGAAAATGGGACGAATGTGTCAATTTCATTTTTGACAGAATTACATATTTGACAGTTGGTATGTCCATTTCATTGGCAGGTTTTCACACATTTGTATAATACAGCATCATTATTATATTTTACCATGGTGGTACTGTGGTACAGTGATGGTATCAGATAATAATACCATGTCACTCTGATATATACCATGGAATAGAATGAGTACAATATTAATGTACTATGTATTTTTGAAGTACCTTGGAATACCATGTAAATACCAATGGAATTACAATGAAAATGGCCAAAAACAAACAAACAAACAAACAAACAACAGGCTATTCCCACAACAACTTGCTCTGTCTCTGAAATGATTTTCATTTTTGGCCAATTAATTTGATCGTTCAGTTATTTCATCCATTATTTCACATTACCTGAAGAACTGATTAGCAGGATCCTAAGCATTTACAATATTTCTCTCAAACATTACTAATATGCGTTTTATTCTGTTGTTAGATACAAACACATTTCAGAAAATAAAAAGGTATTCAAAAATTATGACACTGTGCATTGTCATTAATATGCAAGGACCTTAATAAATATTTCAAATTCTTGTGATAAAAAGTTTGGAGGAATACTTACACACACCAAACTCAGCATCACACATTCAGCATTGCTCTTAACAGTGCCACAGCATAAAACCTCAGCTCAGTCTGAGGAAGTGACTTAGTTAATTTAGCATTTTAATAGGAGAAATATTATGCAGAAGAAGCTCAAAGGCACTCACAATAAGAGAGAGAGAGTCTGAGAAACTGATTAATGTATTTGGTGTGACTAGCACAAACAAACAACCAGAGCATGAGGAGTTGTGTAATGACTAAATCGAGAGCTTTGCCAGAGCTTTAATCTAATGCAGCTTCAATGCAAAATGAGAGAGGGAAATACTCCCATTAATGTACACAAAAAAGGAAAACAACTGCATTTGAACTCAGCCTTATTAACAAAGACAGAGCCATCGTTTGTCATAACAGAGCTGGAGCAACTGAGGAGCTCTAAGCCTTTAAGTGTATTATAGTCTAATACCACAACAAAAGAAATTACGGCTCCTTTGTTACTTAGTGAATTAGTGACAAATATTGTAAATATCGACAAAGGCAAGGAAATACAGTCACAAAATCATGGTAAACTATGGAGGCAATTAAACTTTTGAAGGGTTCAGAAAGTCAAAAGAAAAATGTTGGGCAAGTTCAATGACATGGATTGTTTCACTAACAAAGGCTGTTTGGGTAACATAAAACTGATATATTTAGTCAACATTCGCAATGCATTTTAAGTTATAAATTTCAAGTGAAACAGAACATTCACGGGGAAATAATGATTTCACACTAAGGTCCAAAAGCGAGGGGAATCTCACACACAATGTGTACGGTGTCTTACAATTCTTTATTTTATTGAGAGGCCAAAAAGTGCTCCGCTAGAGGCTAAAATTATCAAAAAATTTGAAAAACTTATTTAAACTAGTCAACCTAACTAATCAACTAGTCACTTTTTGCCTCTCAATAAACAAAAAAATTGCAAGATTTTTCTACATTGTGTGCAAGCATTCCCTCTCTTTTGGACCTTTGCTTGCTTTCAAAGAAATCTAAATAAATTTAGTGAGGTTTATGTTTGAGAAAAGAAAAAAACTATTTGCCAATGGGGTAAGAAAAATACAACTTATTTCAAAAGGAAAACACGTTTATTTTTCTTACCCATATAGCACATTTTTTTTCTTTGTTAACAAATAAAAAAAAAAGTCAGATTTCTCTAAAAACAAGACATGCCATTTTGCTTGGCAAGTAAATATATCTATAATTTTTAAATCAAGTTTATTTTTACTGGAAAACAAGACAAAAATTACTAAAGAAAAATATTTTTGCAGTGTTGTACTTCATTAGGGCTTCATTGAATCAGGAAAACTGGGCATTCTAAACCAGCGTATTATGCTTTGATATCATTTTTGGTTACCATTATTTCTCCATCCACTCAGCTTTGGTTGTGTCAGCAGAAAAGAAATTTTTAGAGATAAACTTACTTTAATGAAAGGTTGATTTTTGGATTTCATAGTGTCCTTAATACACTGATGTAGCATAGATATCCTATCGACAAACTACCCATAACATTTGAGTCCCATAACATTTCATGTGTCACTTTCCATTAAGAGTTTATGTTCGAGCAGGACCAATTAGGAAACCCCGACAAATCAGCTCTGGTAATTTCCTGGCATGCATAGCTGTAACATTACCGGAAAAGTTCTGCTTATACAGTGGATATAAAAAGTCTACACACCCCTGTTAAAACAGCAGGTTTTTGTAAGATGTAAAATAATAAACAAAGATAAATCATATCAGACTTTTTGCACCTTTAAATGTAAAAATGACAACCTATGCAATGTCACTGAAAAACAAAGTGACACATTTCAGTGAAAACATACACCCTTTTATAATTGGGTATGAGGCGGTGTTCAGAATCAACCAATCATCAAGCTCATGTTAAATAGTACACACCTGTCTTCACCTGAAGTGACTTTGATTAACTCTCAGGTGTTCTTGTAGGATTTTTCTGACATCTCCTTGGTTGCATGCTACTACAAGAGCCATGGGCCACAAAGAGC
Organism: Moxostoma hubbsi; assembly: GCA_032164185.1. NCBI lineage: Eukaryota > Metazoa > Chordata > Actinopteri > Cypriniformes > Catostomidae > Moxostoma > Moxostoma hubbsi. The sequence continues at coordinate 37,724,028 of JAVLUX010000008.1, read as the reverse complement.
TTACAAAGCATCAACGGGATCGCATTGTTGAAAGGTATCGCTCAGATAAAGGCATTAGAACACAGTGAACACAGTCATCAACAAGTGGAGAAAGTATGGCACAACAGTGACATTATCAAGAACAGGATGTCCCTCCAAAATTGATGAAAAGACAAAGAGAAAACTGGTCAGGGAGGCTGTCAAGAGGCCTACAGCAACAATAAAGGAGCTGCATCTCTTTCTGGCAAGTACTGGTTGCTCCCAACATGTGACAACTATCTCCTGTATTCTTCATCTCTCTGGGCTATGGGGGCATGGTGGCAAGACCAAGACTTTTCAAAAAAAAATAAAAAAAATCCAAGCCCGGCAAAAACCTATATCCAGTCTTCCAAAACCATATGGAAAAATGTGTTATGGTCTGATGAGACCAAGATTGAACTTTCTGCCCAAAATTGTAAAAGGTATGTTTGGTGCAAAAACAACACAGCACATCAGCAAAAGAACACCATACCCACGGTGAAGCATGGCGGTGGCAGCATCATGCTTTGGGGCTTCTTTTCTTCAGCTGGATCTGGTGCTTTAGTGAAGGTGGAGGGAATCATGAAAAGCACCAAGTACCAAGTACCAGTCAATTTTGGATAGAACCTTCTGGCATCTGCTAGAAAGCTGAAAATGAAGAGGTCTTTCACCTTTCAGCATGACAATGATCCAAAGCACACATCCAAATCAACAAAAGAATGGCTTCAGCAAAAAAAGATTCATGTTTTGGAATGGCCCAGGCTTGAATCCTATAGAAAATCTGTGGGGGGACCTGAAGAGGGCCGTACACATGATGCCCTCGCAATTTGACAGATCTGTAATGTTTTTGTAAAGAAGAGTGGGAAAATAAGTCAAGATGTGCCAAGCTAATAGACTCTTATCCAAACATACGGAGTACTGTAATAAAATCAAAGGGTGCTTCAACTAAGAATTAGTTCAGGGATGTGCACACTTATGCAGTTATGTTATTCTAAGCTTTTTTTTATTTTATTTTCTCTGAAATGTGTCACTTTGTTTTTCAGTGGCATTGCATAGGTTGTCATTTTTACATTAAAAGGTGCAAACATTCTTATATGATTTATCTCTTTTAATTTTGTACGTCACAAAAACCTGCTGTTTTAACAGGGGTGTGTAGACTTTTTATATCCACTGTATGCTATGTGCTAACAAAGCTGTGAGATTCATGTAAGAAGTCTGTTTTGAGCCATTCACAAAGTTGTTGAAAAGAAACAGTGCTGAACACCTGTGATTTGGGAATCCAATTTTTTTGTTAAATTGGACAGAAGCTCCTGCAAGTGAATAGCAGATGTGGTACATTTACTATAAAAGGCAATCTGACAGTTGTACTGAAATTTTATGGGTTTCATGTGTGAAAGTAGCTAATGGCTGTAACATCTTCCCTATGACCACATGCCTGGCTTACAGACACTACTTCACCCTTTACAAATGATTAAGCAGCAACCTCTTGCTAGCAATACACAAATGGCTACAGTACATACAGTAAATGGCATCATATCTGTATCAGGATCTCATCAAAGACTCAGCTAGTATTTATGCAAGAAACCTCAACTGGGTTTTGAGCAACAACTCTTTTCTGTACATTCTGAATGAGACGGATCAGAAAAATCTGTTAGATGCAAGGCACTCATGCAAGGGACCCAGAATCATGCCAGCAAGCCATCCTTAATCCATCCCATCCCTGAAAACAGAGCTGTATCCAACAACAACCTCAAAGCATTAAAGGGATAGTCACCCAAAAAGGAAAATTCAGTTGTCATTCATTCATCCTCCTGTTCTTCCAAACTTGTATAACTTTCTTCCATGGAACACCAAATGATCATTTTTGCACCACGCAGGGACTCACAAACACACAGCTACTCTAATGAATGAGTGCTTGCTCAGCCCTTTATGCAAGACAGAGTGGCTTTTGGAGGATGAGTTGTTGGCAATTCTATGCATTCACAAATTTAAACTTTCAGACATGCTGTAATTCAGATGAATATGCCGGTTTGGTTTTAAAAATGCGTAAGAATTACACATGTTTGAATATTAAGCTGCCCATTTTCTAGAGCAGGAAGAGGATAAAGAGGCAGTTAACGTGTTTAAAACTAATTAAACAACAAATAAACATGCAAATACATGATACGTGATGCGAGTCGTGACAATCAGGTGTTGTGTTGAGCAATAGAGACTGTTTGAGCGATCATGATCCCGTTTAGCTTCACTCCCTTCAACATGAGTGCTCTTGGTGTCAATCAAACATGTGCGCTCTCATTTCGAAGGCTGCGTGCTAGGTAGGACGCGTCATTTGAAGGCTGCAGTATACAGAGTGTCCTCCTTTAAATAAGACGGCCAATGTAACATGGTTGCTATGACAGCACGCCACTCTTTAACAAGCGCAAGCACTTTGAGTGAGAAGGTAACAAAGTCCCTTTAGAAGGGAATGTATGAGGTACATTTTAGGAGAGTTATAATGATGTAAAGAGAAAAGGAAATAGATTTCACAGGTGTTCTTTTAGTCTAATATTTTTATTTTAATTATATATTAATATGATTATACATATTATATATTCTGCACCAATCTACTGAGGTACTTCAACTTGGGAATTAACTTTCCTTGCGTTTGAACATCATATTTACGGGCAAATTAGCATAATATTGCATAATATTTTCCGTTAAAGCGAAGAATTGTTAGTTGTGAGTGCCCATGAAAGATACACCTCATGTATCCTCCGAATTCCCGTGAAAGAAGGTCGCATTCAAAGGCTGCATTTGAAGTGTCATACTCGCTTTTCTGAAAAGAGACAGCCTCTATGCCATATTCTGTGAGGATCCTGATTTAAATCAGATTAATATTAGTCACAATACCACCCATAACAGATGTAACTATTTAACCTTCAACAACAACACCGCGTCTTCACGCATTTGCTTAATTCGTTATTTGTGTTACAAGAAGACACCAAAGACAGTAAACAAATCATAGATATGAATGATTTCTCACTGGAGCAGTTTTAAAGCTTGTAATGGGTCTATTTGTATTATATTTGAATGTATCCCTGTGGTGTATGATGCTCTCATCCCAGTATGTCAAAATAAACTTTTGATATTGACAACAGAACTATTAATAACTGTTTTCAATACAAATAAATGTTAGCAGTTCACAATTAATATAATTTTAGTAAAACTTAATAAAGGTTTCATTTCTTTAACATTAGTTAAGGCATTAGGTATCATGAACATACAATGAACTATATATTTTTACAGCATTTATTAATCAATGTTAGTTAATAAAAATGCAATTCTTCATTGTAAGCTCATGTTAGTTCATAGTGCATTAAAGTTACTAATACAAATTTTGATTTTAAAAATTCATTAGTATATGTTGTAACTAGCATTAAGTTAATTAGTTCATGTTAACTTCAGTAATGTTGTTAAATAAATTAACAAATTGAACCTTTTTGTAAAGTGTTACTGTAATTTTACTGTGTGGGGCATAAACATTGGAGCATATAACCTGCAAAAGTGTGGCAAATGGCACTTTAAAAAAAAATTGTATCGGCCGATCTTAGTGTTAAAAAAATAGGAGATCGTATCGGCCTCAAATTTCCTGATCAGTGCACCAGGACTTGACAGATCAGGACTGCGGAGAGTTTCAAATTAAAATTCATCAATGTTTTACATTTTATGACTTATTCATTTGCTTTGCCTGTGTTCGTGTGTCCCGTCAGACACGTCGCTTTTATTGCCTGTAAGACAGGCTGGCCCGGTCACTTCATGTACATACACCTGTCCTTTTTTATTCTGTAAGTACAACGCAAGATTTGGCCAGTTATCATGGACCAGTTATCCCCTACTGGTAAATGCCATAACTAGAGGTAGACCGATATATTAGTTTCACCGAACGTTTTCCCCCTTCATGTTTGCCGACAACGTGGAGAGGATGCTTACATTGGCTATTGAGATGGTTAAAACAATGTTACAAAGTAAAGGATGGAAACAGCTCTCCTTTCACCTGAATTCACCATTGTAAATAAAGAAATAAGGATATATATATATATATATATATTAATATTCAACTTTATTGTCATTGTGCAGAGTACAGGTACAGAGCCAAAGAAATGCAGTTTTTTCACATATCCCAACTAAGCTGGGGTCAGAGCGCAGGGTCAGCCATAAAACAGCACCCCTGGAGCAGATAGGGTCAAGGGCCCAACAGTGGTATCTTGACGGTGCTGGGGCTTGAACCCCTGACCTTTCGGTCAGTAACCCAGAGCCTTAACTGCTGAGCTACCACTGGCCGCTGAGTGTGTGTATATACACACACACGCACGCGCACACACACAGTACTGTACATACATTTTAGGCAATTGTGAAAAACGTTGCATAGTGAGGATGGTAACAACACCATTTGGCTGAAAACCATCTGGCATTGATGGCCATAAATAATAGTTATGTATTCTGATTTTTAGTTTTTAATATGTAATTATTTTGCAGTGATTTTGGCAATGATTAGTTTTCATTGGCAATGAAATAATTCTTACTTTTTTTGTTGTGTCTTTGTCATAACAGCTCAGGATAGTTGCTATTGAAGGGCTTGGGACTGTGCGCTTTCATGTGGTGCATGTGATCAGCCAATCAGTGTTGTCTCCAGAATGATTAGTCACACGACATTCATGGCACAAGATTGTGCATTTCAAATTACGTACTGTAATTCCTGGGGTGCCTGTGCCAGCCAAAACAACTGCCATTGAGATGAATGCAAAAACCTCCTTGGTACAGTCATAATTTTGTTCCTTTATGCTTTTGTAATTGCAGGGTTTTCTACATCCAATAATAATGTACTTTTGATTTTAAAGGGCATTGTGAACCAACACCATTCATAAGTGTGGTCAGAATTCCATGTCAAATGTTGGTATTCACTTAATCGTATATGGACCTCTATGGTCTAAGACGGTGCTTCTCAAACTTTTTAGGCTAAGTACCACCTTTGATCAAATCAGAAGTACCACCTAGTCACTATCAATGTTCACTCAAATATTTTCATTATTCGGCAGATATACATTTTTAGCATAGTCTTATGGATTGTAAGCAACATACACAATGCCATATTTGATGAATATCAATATTCCTGTACTTTACACACAATCAGCAAGAGTGTGTTTCTAAAATAAAACACACAATATTAACATTTACACATTTTGCAATCCATTTCATACAAAACTACTATATACAGTACTGTGCAAAGGTTTTAGGCACTTGTGAAAAATGTTGCCTAGTGAGGATGTCTTCAAAAATAATAACATAAATAGTTTTCATTTATCACTTTATGTCATACAAAGTCCAGTAAACATAAAAAAGCTAAATCAATATTAAGTGTGACCACCTTTGCATTTAAAAGAGCACCAAATATTCTAGGTACACCTGGACACAGTTGTTCTTGGTTGTTGGCAGATAGGATGTTCCAAGCTTCTTGGAGGATTCGCCACAGTTCTTCAATCTATTTTTTATTTTATTTTTTTGCTTCTGTCTCTTTATGTAATCTCAGACTAACACAATGTTCAGTGGGGGTCTTTGTGGGGGGCCATGCCAGCTGTTGCAGGGCTCCCTGTGGTTCTTTTCTATTTGCAAAAGTAATATTTATATTTCCTTTTGACATACTAAAGCTGAAGATATAAATAACCATCTTAAGACAAATGCTTTTGTGAAACATCTTATGTGCCTAAGACTTTTGCACAGTACTATATATTTAAACATTTGTAGCTTAGGCATTGCTAGACCCTGTTTTTCATCTCAGCCATCCTAAAATTATGCAGCTAGCATCACCCTTAAAAATATGTGATAATGTGCAAACAGCATCTGCAGTAAGCTATTGGATGTTCATTTTACTCTGAATCATGCCCTTACCAGTCGTTAACTTTAAAACTTGTCAAACTAAGTAATTTCCCTCCCTCTAGTCATAGGCGGACTCGGCCATTGGTGACCCAGCGGCAATGTTCGTCATATAGCCCGACATTGCGCAAAGCTGTCTGACGCACACTCCATTTCTCTGTTCCTCATCCGAGCAATCTTCCAGTGATGTCAAAAACAAAATACAGCCAAATACACCCTGTATCTTTGAGTCAAAAGCACTATTTAAGATCATAGACTTTAAGGAAGTCTGAGAATGTGTAAAATGTGTTTTTTCTGTTCTGTTTTCTGCATGTTTCTACTGTGGTGTGCACACAGAGACATCAGCGCAGCCGTATGCAATGAGAACGTTACATATTCCCATCCTGCACTGCTGATGTAAAAAAAAAGAAAGAAAAGGTGTGCTACATTAAAGATATATTACAATTGTAATCATACATTAGAAATAAAACATGGAAAACATTTGAATAAAGTGTTTATTTTTGTAATCCTGGGTCGTGCTGCGTACCACCTGAGGGCACTCCGCATACCACTGGTTACCTCGTGTCTTATGAGGGTTTTCTGCAGCTGTCTGCTACTCAGACACATCACAATCCTAATTTCAAAAAAAATAAAAAAAATAATAAATATATATATATATATATATATTTTCCTGACCTCTTGTCATGCATTGGTTTTGGGCCAATCTCTGTCAGCAAGACGAGAAATAGAAAAAAAAAAAAACATTCTCACTGGGACCAAACAATCCCAATCTAATTTCGTTTTTGAGGCCAGAATATCTACACGAGTTAAGGGGAACAGAATCAAATTAACTATAATTAGTCAAAATGGAAGAGAGAGAGAGAGAGAGAGAGAGGTGTTCTCGTTTCATCTCTTCTTTAGGTCCCTCCCTGTCATCAAGCCATGCCGCATTGACACATGTCATGCTCACTTCAAAGCTCACAAACATCGATTGCATGTGGCATGCAAACAGCTAGGCATGCAAATACATTTCTGTATTGACAGATTTCCCCCGTGAAATAAATTGGTGGATTTTGCGAGAGCAGCAGACCTGACTCGTCTAATCTTTTCAGGAGGATGCTAACAGCGTCATTCACGCCGATGGGTTATTCCTGTAGAAGGATGTCTTTTATAGACCAAAGAAAATAAAACAGCTTGGCAAAAGAATCCAGTTGAAGCATGACGTGAAAACGACACCATATGTGTGTGTGTGTGTGTGTTAGCTCTCGATTTTTAAGCCACAGGAGAGGCTTGGATTTAACAGATTTCTATAAAGCACTTGTTTGTTTACACATGTAATGCTGCTGTAATATGACTTCCTGCCTGTTTGTTTATACTGAAATCACACAAGGAAACAGAAAAAACTAAATGCAACAGGGTTTTTCCTCTTGTTCTTATTTACTACAGTTGTAAGAGGTGCACTTTTATTTGAGTCAACAAACTTCAGTGTCAATCTCAAAAGTGAAGGATGGATTCAGAACATGTTTTGAAGCAATACTGTATAATATAGTATTCAATACATATCACGGTCCTATAGAAGGGCCTTTTTGATTGTGACTGGAGCATTTCTGAAGAGACTCTAGAGAGATGACTGAGAATGAACCAGGAGGAACAAGTGAACTCATCACTTTTTTTAAATTCAACAGCTTCTTTAAAGTTGTCGTTGAAGGGTTTATGTTTATGTGAGTGTGTTTGTATGCATGTGCTCTCGTGTTTTCTACCCTCTTATGTGAAGATTTGTATTCGTAGTATGTGTGAATCTCTATGTATTGCATGTGACCTCAGAGTATGTGTGTGCGTGTCAGATCCAGTATCTGCATGTACATATTTGGTTTTAAATTGGACATGGAATGAAAAGTGAGCTAAATCTGACACAGCCTCCCTTTAGGGACATCTGGGCACATACTCACCTGGAAAATCAAATCATATCATACATCTATTCTAAAATAGAAAAAGAAAAAAGAAAATATTTATTTTAGGCACAGGGTTAGGGTGTCTGTTTGAATTATGCTGCCTGCGTTAATGCATCTGACTGACTCCCTCCACTTGACTGTCCATATATCCACATAATTTCCCTTCCTCATGTTTTGTGAAGTGCACCAGTCCCTTCTGCAGCAAAGCACCCCCACAACGTGATGCTGCCACCCCCATGCTTCACGGTTGTGATGGTGTTCTACGGCTTGCAAGCCTCACCCTTTTTACTCCAAACAAAACAATGGTCATTATGGCCAAGCAGTTAAATTTTTGTTTCAACAGACGGACATTTCTCCAAAAAGATGTCCCCATGTGCATTTGCAAACTGTAGTCTGGCTTTTTTATGGCAGTTTTTGAGCATTGTCTTCTTCCTTGCTGAGCAGCCTTCCAGGTTATATCGATATAGGGCTTATTTTACTGTGGATATAGATACTTGTCTACCTGTTTCCTCCTGCATCTTCACAAGGTCCTTTGCTGTTGTTCTGGCATTGATTTGCACTTTTTGCACTAAACTATGTTAATCTCTAGGAGACAAAATGAGTCTCCTTCCTGAGCAGTATGATGGCTACTTGGTCCCATGGTTTTTATACTTGTGTACTATTGTTTGTTTTAGATGAACTTGGTACTTTCAGGCATTTGGAAATCGCTCCCAAGGATGAGCCAGACTTGTGATGGTCCACAATTTAATTTTCTGAGGTCTTTGCTGATTTCTTTTGATTTTCCCATGATGTCAAGCAGAGAGGCACTGAGTTTGAAGGTAAGCCTTAAAATACATCCACCGATACACCTCCAATTCAGTACAACTACTATCAGAAGCTAATTAGCTAATTTTCTAAAGGCTTGATTTAATTTTCTGGAATTTTCCAAGCTGCTTAAAGGCACAGTTAATTTAGTGTATGTAAACGTCTGACCCACTGGAATTGTAATAGTGTCAATTACAAGTGAAACAATCTGTCTGTAAACAATTGTTGGAAAAATTACTCATGTCACGCACAAAGTAGATGTCCTAAACGAATTGCAAAAACTAGAGTTTGCTAATATTAAATCTGTGGATTGCTTAAAAAAATTAGTTTTTATTAAATAACCTAAGTATATGTAAACTTCTGACTTCAACTCTACATATTTTCAGGAGGTTCTCACTTGACTAAACTGCACATCCTAACACTGAAACTGATTGTGTGAAGCAGAGCACGCTTATTCATTATGCACAACATTTGCCCCGGGATTAATAAACATGGGAGTCGATTTACTTTACGGAGAATTAAGACTTCATGCGCAAGCAGATGTTCAGCATTCAATATGGTGTCTATCAATGCATTGGCAATGTACACTTAAGCTTCTCTTTCCAATAAAATTTGATATGAATTGAATCTACCGATTTGATCCTATAATTAAAAGACCACTGGAAAATGCCAGAAGATTTTAACCAAATTGTAACAATAACATGTCCACTGAATTTATGGCACGTTTACATATACTTGTATAAAGATTAATACCTGTAAAAATGTGTCTAATTAATTCTATCCAAAATAAATAAATACATTGAAATAACATAATTTTTTACATGTACATATTTAAATAATTAAAATACATGATGAATAACCAGTTACTTGCAAGTTTTTTTTTTTAGATAAAAAATAATGTCAGTTAAAACCAGCCCATCAGGCACCAACAATCATGCCATGTTCCAAATCACTGAGATAAATTTTTATCCACATTCTGATGGTTGTCATTCTGATTGACAATCATTCTGATTAATGAAGCCCCTGACCTGTAGCTGTATGCTTTTATGCACTGCAGCAACACATTTGGCTGATTAGATAATTGCATGGATGATTGTTGGTGCCAGACGGGCTGGTTTGAGTATTTCTGTAACTGCTGATCTCCTGGGATTTTCACACACAACAGTCACTAGAATTTACTCAGAATGCTGCCCAAAAAAATACAAATATCCAGTGAGGGGCAGTTCTGTTCTGTGGATGGAAATGCCTTGTTGATGAGAGAGGTCAACAGACAATGGCCAGACTGGTTCGAACTGACAAAGTCTACGATAACTCAGATAACCGCTCTGTACAATTGCGGTAAAAAGAATATAATCTCAGAATGCAATTCTGAGAATCGGGTTGTGCTGCTTTGGCAGCACGAGGGGGACCTACACAATATAAGGCAGGTGGTTTTAATGTTGTAGCTGATCTGTGTATATACTGTATATATACAGTAAATATAAATATATAAGTCTATAGTAAATCCCCATTTTGATAGATAAGCACAAGTGTGCACTGGGCACTCACCTCCACGACGCAGCAGCATCTTGGCGATTTGTGTGTGTTGGTTCAGCAGGGAGTCATGCAGTGGACTGACTCCCTCCACTTGACTGTCCAGCTGCAAGTTTGGGCAATGCTGTAGCAGGGCCTGCACACATTCGGTGCTGCCATGGTTACAGGCTTCATGAAGGGGCGTCCAGCCAGCGTGATCTAAATACAGTAACACACAAGAAATCTGTTGGTTACTATGTCTACATGTAAAAGACAAGGCCTTACCTTCCTCCACAACAAGGCGACATTGAAACAAACTTCTCAAAAATCTTTCAACGCACTGCCATTCATAAACAGAAAATATCACAACATCAATAAATAAAAAAGTTACGTATATGGCAGAATACAAATATCTGGCATAATTTGCATAACAGGTACCTTCAATTGTGCCATTAAATAGTATATTAATAATCAAATACAACATCACACAAGAGTGAGAGAATTTGTACCATCATCAGGTTTAACTGTGTTTATCTAAATCTGTAGATTTTGGGCTCTCATTCAACACCACATTAATGTTAGGTTATGGAAGACATACTACTGCTAATAATAATAACAAACAGTAGATATGTTATCAAATGTTGTTTATTTGTTGAATTGGAGTCATGATAACATTAAGAGTAAAACAAAAATTTTAAATGTATTTGACTATTTTAGTGCAGAGGTCTCAATTTTAAGCATTTTTCACATCACAAAATATTGACAAAATCCTCTAAAAAGCATTTGTTTGCTGATAATTTTATGTTTACCCAAACAAACAGATCCCCCTTTTAAAATCCCAAGTGCAGTCTTTTAGAGAATGCGGCAGAAACCTAGTACTAAAAAAGCATTAAACTAATGAAAATACAACAATATAGAACATGTTTATCAAGGTCTATGTCACACCTACCCACGGTTATGCCGGGATCAAAAAGCGAAGTGCGTGCAGAATATTTGCTTAATAACACAATGGTAAATCGAGTCTGAAGCACCATCTGCAGCCTCCAGACACAACCTTACATTTGATATAATAGGTTAGATGTGTGATGTGTAGTTTTCTTTTCATGAATTAACCGCTCATCAAACAAAATAAGTAAAACAGAAGAGGGACGATTCAGAGGGCAGGGGAGGAATATAGACTTACCTTTAACATTGACATCCGTTCCAGGGAGGATGAGGGTACGCAGCAGTGTCTCCACCTGGTTCCTCTTGCTGGCTCGATGAAGGAGTGTCTCGCCTGCACATGGATGGAGAGGAGAGAAACTGAGAGAGAGAGAAAGGGCAAGTGGAAGAGAGAAGTGGGTAACATCCAAAATCAGGGTGTGTCCTGACAACTGCCCCCAATGGTCCCGTAACCGCTTATATCACATTTTTTATTGCTCGATGCACAAATAAAAGTAGATGGGCGTAGCGAAAGAACAAGGGAAATGTAAAAATTACATGCATACAGGGGGCTGACCTAAAAAAGAAAGTCCTACATAAGAATTTTTTGGGGGAGTGGGACAGGAAGGAGAGAGAGAGAAAAAAGAGAGCTGATGAAAAGAGCTCACCCTCTCTCTTTGTCCCACAGCCCCGTTTTACGGACAGAGTGAATTCTTTACTTGCACTAGCATCCCAAGTTGAAGACCATTATGGGAAAAGGCTTCCTGGCAGTCTGGTATTGTTCAGCCAGAGAAAGTTATGGTACAGAGCCCATACACAATGCCTTTGTCGGGATGTTTCAAACAGCCAAAGTTCAAAAGCTCCACTGGGCAGTACGAATGGGAACACATGATTTTTACTTTTGCAAACTACAACTGCCTGACACCAAAGCCTCCAAGGACTTTTATTTACATTTTCCTTTTTTGTACTCCCTTTGTACCCCCCAGCCTTCATCCCTCGCTTTTCCAATACAATATCAAATCAAGAATATATTATAGAATATAAGGCTGTTGCCTTTTTTCATGTGTGGCTGAACTTCACAAGAAAGTAAAAGGCCAAACTTGAGTACCTCTGTGACTGCCATTATAATGGCACTGTGCAAAGCTGCTGATAAATGCTTTACTGGGTCTCACCAGGGCGCCCATTTCTTCGCAGCCTTGGCCGGCTAGATAAAACCCGGCATGCTCAAAGAGCCAGAGCGGAGAGAGGCAGAAGGGATAAGGAGGGGACAATAAAGCACAGACATTCTTCTTTCTTCTTGTGGCAGCGAAAAAGAGAGAAGCTTTCACATCAATATTTTATTGCATTTTCAAGAGCCCGTTTTTAAGCCAGATCAAACAGAGAAAATTAGGTTATAAGAAAACGTAAATGATCAGATATGGCTGATCTGCGTATGCAACGTGAGTCATGCTAAAGTGAGAAAATGTGAACAAGACAAAGAAATTAAATGAAAACTAGAAAAAAGTAAGAAGATAAAGCAAGTCAATAAGTAAATTCAAAATGTCTTTGAAATTTAACAATTCCTGAAATCAAAGCAAAAAAGAATAATAAAGGGATAGTTCACCCAAAAAAATAACAATTATCTCTTTACTCATCCTCATGCCATTCCAGATGTGTATGATTTTATTTCTTCTGCAGGATTTTTTTGAAGAATGTATCAGCTTTGTAAGTCCTCACAAATAAAGTGAAAGATGACAAAAATTTTGAAGCTCCAAAAAGCACATGAAGACAGCATACAATTAATCCATAAAAATCAAGTGTTTTAATCCATGAGGCAATCGAATCAGTTTTGGGTAAGAACAGTTCAATATGTAACTGCCATTGCAGACACTATCATGACTTCGTGTTCCAATACACTTCCTAGTCCTTGATGCATGCACAGAGCGCTAGGAAGTGTGATCAAGCTTGAAATCATGATCACTAAGGAGACTGCAGATGCCAAGTTAAAGGAGTTACATTATGTTCTCAGCCAAAACCGATTATATTGTTTCAGAAGATATAGATTAAAACACTTGAGTTTTATGGATTACTTTTATGTTGGCTATATGTGCTTTTTGGAGCTTCAAAATATTGGACATCATTCACTTGCATTGTATGGACCTACAAAGCTGATATATTCTCCAAAAAAATCTACATTTGTGTTCTGTAGAAGTCATACACATTTCTCTCCTCATTAAAAGTTGTTTGTCCAAGTTTCAGAATGTTAACTCCCGTAATCTATTCACTCGTTGTAAATAGTTTGACTGATTTAGCAAAAAGAACTGCACCAATCAAGCATGTTTCCTTGCAGACAGAGAGAACAAGTAATAGAACTAGTCTGGGACACAACTGAAATCGCAGACAACAGACCTTGATAATACAATTATAGCTTGCCTTCGTCTAGTATGTATACATGGTAATTGGTATTTAACACTTCCTAGTACGACTGTAACTTGATATTAACTGTGTAAACGTACTGTAGGGACAACAGTGTAAGAACATTGCACCCTCTACAATACTAACTATTCACTATTTAAGTGCATGAAAGCAAATCGCAAAAGGCCAACAACTGAAAACAAACTAAGGCAGTGCATTACAAAGAAATGTAACAGAATGCAATAAAAGTATGACTTAATAACTGCCTCAAAACTATGGCAAGCTCTGGCATGCTGTGGCCCCTTTTACACACCTTAATAGGCCCTAAAACCCAGTGATTAAAGATTTCTTAACTCCCCATGTGTACATAGTCTCAGAAATACCAGGCCCAATCTTTCCTCTGTTAAATCACTTTAATGGCTCCAATTTGGACACAACGCTTCCATTATAGGGTAATTGTATACTCAGCATTTACAAGTTCGAAGAGGATAAATCCATCCTGTCCTTTTCTATAAATTGCAAAATGTGTTGGGTTTGCTGTTATTCTCGAGTACTTTCTTGCGTGGTTGTGACGTTTGGCACGACAGCTCCGCTGCAGGTAGGCTAATGGTGCTATTTGTCATGAAAGTGCATTTTGAACACTGCGAAAACTGGATGCATTCTCAATTTGACCAACTTTTCATTTCAAGGCACATTTCTGGCAGTTATAAAAGGTTTAAGCATCTAGTTCATGGGATTACGAATAACAAAACTAAGAGAGACTAATAATCATGTGTTTTGTTAAATAAATAGTATATTAAAAAATAAATAAGTCACATATTATGTTCTGAAATACCATTACATGGACAGTTCACATATTTTATGTTTTTCCAAACTTTTGATTTCCTTTCTTCTGTGGATCACTAAAGGAGATGTTGAGCAGAATGTTCATGCTGCCCTTATTTTTACAATGACAGTCAATAGTGACCAGTGGCTGTCAAGTGTCTAAAATGACAAAAAAAGCACCATACCATTAGTCTATTAAGACTTAGGTGCTATCTTCCAAGTCTTCGGAAGTCATAATATAGCTTTGTGTTAGAAACAGACCGAAATCAAACAGCCCCTTGGCAACCATTCACTTTGAGTATATGGAAAGGAGCAGCGTGAACACTCCATTTGTAACACAGTTGGCCTTTGCAGATCCAAATTCTCACAAATTGGCTCAATGAATGAGCCCACTCGGGCCTACTGGGAGATGTTGAAATGTTCAAGAAAAAATATGGGGGAAAATTAAGGCTTAACCCACAGATGCATTTGGTGCAAGATGGAATTTTATTTACAGAGTGGCAATACAAAATGTGAAGTAATATTTACAACAAATGCAGACCAAAACCCCAAAATACCAAAACAAAACAAAAATGTAAATATAAACAAATGGGTATCCACAATATACACTCTTTGAAGTTGCTCACAGCACTACTACGAATCTACGTCACATTACCTCCCCACTCTCCTGGAACATGGACAAGTAGTTGGCAACCAGGTTCAGTCTCCCCAGGTGGTGCCAAACCTTGAAGGTGTAGGGTTGGAGGGACAGGTACATCTCATCACCCGAGCGTTGTGTTCTTTCATGGAATGAATACAGGCCAACGCCCGATGGTCCATCTCCATGTCAAACTCCATCCCTAGGAGATGTACCGGAGACTCTCTAGGGACCAATTGATTGTGAGACATTCCTTCTCAACGTAGAGTACCTGGTCTCTCTGGGTAACAGCTTTCTACTTAGGTAGACTACTGGCTTCTAGGGCAGTACCACTTCAATTCCCTCCTCAGAGCCGTCCACTTGTAGCAGGAATCTTTGTGTGAAATTTGGACTTGTGGATCTCACAGTCCTCGGTCAAGCTAACAGGGTTCTTGTCAGTCTTGCTAATTAAGTTAGTCAGAGGTGTGGTTATGGTGGCAAAATTGGGGATGAATCGGCGGTACCAGCCCATTAGGCTCAGGAAGGTCAACCTGGAGTCGTTGCTCACTGTTGCCTAGATGGTACCATAAGTAGCTGGTCTCCCATTGTGCCCACTTGTATTTTATCACATTTAAGGACAGGCCTGCTGCTTGGATCTTCTCCAGGGTCTGGTGCAGATGTTTCAGGTGGTCTGACCAGGTGTTGCTATAAATTACCACATCATTAAGGTAGGCAGCAGACCAAACTTTGCAGCCCTTGAGAACTCTGTCCATTAACCTCTGGAAGAGATCTGCTGCCACATGTATTCCAAAGGGTAGGACTGTAAACTGAAATAGCCCCAGTGGCATCCTAAAGGCAGTGTATGTTCTAGAGGAAGGATCACGGGGCACCTGCCAGTATCTCTTACACAGGTCCAGTGTGGCAATGAACCAGGACAGTCCAATCCTCTTCAGCAGATCATCAATTCTGGGCATAGGGTAGGCATAAAATTTGGACTGGGCGTTCAATTGTGGAAATCAATGCAGACACCTAAAGATTCATCTTTCTTCGTGATGATAACCAGCGGACTGCTCCATACGCTCATGGAGCCTTCTATCACTCCCAGCCATTTCATCTCCTCAATTTATTTATTCCGGAGAAACCGGTCAAGGCTTGGGGAACTTCTCTGTAGTGTAACAGAACGAATGGCAGCCATTTATCCCAGTCATATCCCGTGTCTGCAACGCCTTTCCACAGCATAGTATTCAGGGTCTGGTTAAATCTCTCCACCAGTTCGTCAGTCTCAGGGTGGTAAGGACTGGTCTTCAGAGCGGTGATGCCCAGTTCTTGGTGGAGCTGCCTCATCAGACAGGAGGTGAAGTTCATTCCCTGATCTGTTAAGATCTCCTCAGGGATGCCTACTCTTGCGAACAGCTGGGCGTGGTGATAATGCAGAGTGGAAAGGCTTCTGGGAAACATGTAGCATAATCGCAGATGACCAGGATGTATCGATGTCCCTTGCTGCTCTTTTTCAGTGGCCCCACAATGTCCATAGCAATGCAGCGTAAAGGGGTAGAGATGACGGGCAGTGGATGTAATGGTGCTCTGCCCCGCTGACGCACAGCACTGCTCTGACACACAGGTGGTGCAGTATGTCTGAAAGTCAGTGCACATGGTTGGCCAATAAAAGTGTGAACTAATGCATGTGTATGTTTTCTGTTGTGCCATGGGACCAGCCCATGGGACTGTGTGTGCAAGGTGTAGGACTAGTGGTCAACAAGACATTAGAACAATTAAGCGAGTAACACCACCAGTTTGCCCCGGAGCTCCAGAAGATTCCTCTTCTCCCTTAGCTGCAGTGTGTTAAGAAAGTCTCTCATAAGGTTCACCATACCCTCACTGGATGTCGCCGGAGTGACTGTACTGGTCTGTGGAGGGCTTGACTCTCTGTGCTCCCTTGAGAGGTTTGCGATCACCTCCTCCTCCGAAGTCTCTAAAGAGTCGCAGTCCTCCTTAACTACGGCCTTTGGTTGGGAGCACAGGCTGGTCCTTCTCCCTTCAGCACACTCTTGCGGGTAGCCATCTCACTTCTGACACCAACTGTGATGCAGTTGGCCTTTGCAGATCCAAATTTTCACAAACTAATGAGTCCACTCGGGCCTACTGGGAGATGTGGAAATGTTCAAGAAAAAAAAATATGGGGAAAATTATGGCTTAACCCGCAGATGCACTTTGGTGCAAAATGGAACTCAATTTACAGAGAACCAATGCAAAATTTTAAGTAATATTTACAACAAATGCAGACCAAAATACCAAAACAAGCAAATAAAAATAAGTACATTTATACAAATGTGTATCCACACTATACACTCTTTAAAGTTGCTCACAGCCCTACTACTGCACGCTCGCATTGCTCACTCAAAAAGCCCTGATAAGGAGTCTGGGCTCCCCTCCCATAGCCCCAGACTCCTCCCCCTTATGAGCATACCACTAATCAGGTAAGTATCAATCACCTTAAGTACTGCTTATACTTTATTTAGAAACACAGAACAAATAAACTTAACATTCCCTCATTATCAGATCAAATGCTGACATCAAACATAACAAGAAGCAATATACCTTACCAAAATATACCAAATATATCAAAAACCCTTGTTCTTCAGGTATATTTTCCCCTTATTCCCCTTTTGGCAACACAGATGGTTTCATCAGTTTTAGGCTGCACTGCGCCAGCGTGACACAGATCAATGCTGTCATAACCGGTCACCATTCGACCGCTCAGTTTGGCCACCGCAGCTCCACAACACGCAAGACCGACTTTACCCACACAAGCCACAAAGACAAGACAATCATATCAGACAAGACAACACATGTAAGTGTTATTTATCTGTGTATGTAAGACTGCAGGGAGGGGCATGTATGTGGGTATAATGTCTTTGTGCTACCGGAATTGCGTGTGCACCAGCTCCTCCAATAGCGGAGATGGCAGAACGGGGGAAAAATGAAGCGTGGTTGAGGTGAGTGTGTAAAGCCAGTGCTGCTGTTCCCAACGTTGGCGATCACTTCGTCACACTCTTAACATTTTCCTTTTGTGTTCCATGGAAGATAGAAAACCATACAGGTTTGGAAGACAAAAGAGTGAGCAAATTATGAAAGAATTTTCATTTGTTTCTGCAAACTATCACTTTAAAGTAAATCAATCTGCTCTAATCTGAGCTGTAACCCTAAATCATCTGCATTATGTTTAAAGCATCATTACCTGTAGCCATAAGAAATAATGAAGTGTAACGAACAGACAGACAGCTCAGAGTGAAGTTAACAAGGCACCACAGACCCACACAACCTATGAAATACACTGCAGTGTCTACCTACAGAAATCTACAGCTGAGAGCCTGCGGATGCTTCATCAAAAATGTATGAACTGCACATCAGTACAGGGAGCACGTAGTGCAAAAACAACACAAGGCAGGGAGCAGCAGACTTGAGTCTCATTTTAAGCAGAGCTCTCTCTCTCTCTCCATGCCGTCTTTCTGATCAGGTGCAGGGGGATGAAGTGTTGAAACCTTGGTGGGTTCACGTGGAGTGACAACCTCCTAATTACAGAAACTTCCAGGTTTGGCTACCTCTCGGCCTTTCTCTCTCGCCCCCTCTTCCACCTCTCCTTCCTCACAGTAGAATCCTAATTGCAGTGTTTAATATTCTTAAACGGGGGGATCTGACAAGCATTATGTTTATGTGCGTGCCACTTGATTTGTATGCATTTACACCTCTTTCTCACTAAAGGATGAGTGTAAATGCGGTTGTCTGAGGTTATGCAGAAACTCTGTCGAGAGTTTTGACTCAGCTGAATGTAATACAGAACTGTGACAAAACATAGATAGAGAGATAGATGGATAGAGAGATGGATATATAGACAGACTGACAGACAGGCAGGCCTCTATGGGTCGTGCATCAATTGATTTCGATAGAGATATTTATATAGTAAAAAGCTGATTGCATTACATGAACAGCACAGTAGTGATGTGTGATATTTTATACTTTTATTCACTAAATCACTTAAATGCCCAAAGGGTAACATGTAAATTAGTGATGGGCATTCATCAATAATTTGGTATTCAAATATTTATGCTCCTAAAGAAAATGAATATTCTATTATTTAAATTAAGGTAATTAATGAGAAAGAGACATTGTAAAATTCGTTTTTTAGTCATAAAGGTTGCGTCACCGTTAAAAAAAACAAGCTGGTCAGGCCAGTGCTTCAGATTTTTACTAGCCCTGCCAAAATTTTCACTGGCCCCCAACACAAAAACGATAAATAGCTGTTTTTACCTTCATGGCTTTAAAAATGTGTCCGAAGATAATTATTTTTACATATTATGTTTTTAAGATAATGTCTTAAATCAGACTGAATCACACTTATAATTTGTAAGATATGATTTATGCCTTATGTCATCCCATATAAGTGATTTACATATATAAATTCATAAATACATAATATAAACCTCAGCCGTCCTGCCATTTACACATGTGTTTTTAAACAAAGAGTTCTGTTGTGCAGATGATGGGTTTTCGGTCACCTGTTTAGTCATGCAACTTTTGGCCATGTGTAGAGTTTTCACAGACAGGATCAAAGATTTAATCACAGAGTTAAAGATGTGATTATTGGCTGAATGTAATAAACATGAATCCCTGAGAAGAGACTTGCTACCAAATCGGTTGTGATGTGTAATATACATTAGGGTGATATTAGGCCTAATCTGTGAATTAAGAATGTGTATATAACATGAAATCAGACAACCTAAAGACTAACACAGCCTGATGCACAAAGCACAAAAACACCTGTACAGTCCAGAAATGAGAAATGTAACTGGTGTTTCATGAGGATGATATGAAGTAGACTGTTTTGAATATTCACCTTCACCCTGTGGCCGAACAGCTCTGATAATAATAGCCTAATAGCCATAGTGATCTTGCTTCTTTTCATATCAAACGCCATTATCATGTTGAATTAATGATTACGCTTTGAAACATTACCTAAATGTATGTATTTTATACATATATAAATGTATTTTTTTTTTACAGAATAAAATAGTGCTCTGTCCCTTCATGAGAGCACACGCATGTTAAACAGTCTGCACTTCATGGAGAGACATGAATTTTCAGTCCTATAGAATGAAACTGTTGATTTTTTTTTTGTGTTCCAATGTGAGGATTACTGCTTTTCTAAGGTGACCATATTCTGGTTTTCCAAAAAGAGGACACCTTTTTTTTTCCCGCCCTTCGGTTGGAATAATAGGGTAATGGTTGGAGCAGACTCAATTAATGACAATAATGTGCTCATGTTTTGCGTGATAGTCATCAATCATTTCGACATACAGTATGATGTTGACATTTACACTCATTTACATTTACAAGGGAGAGAAAAAAAACTTTCTTTTTAAGCATATTCTGGTTTTCCAAAAGAGGACACTTTTTTTTTTTTCCGCCCTTCGGTTGGAATAATAGGGTTCAAAACAGTGTTACTATGAATGCAAACTTTAATACAGCGAAAAAGACACTCTATAAGCATAACATATACATATATATATATATATATATATATATATATATATATATATATATATATATATATATATATATATATTTTTTTTTTTATTTATTTTTTTTTTTTTTTAATGTCCATGAACTAAAATAAAATATTTGATCCCATGAGTGCTGGGACATCACTAGACCCCTTTTACTGGGGCACATGCCCCAGTATAAATCTGCTGTACTCCAGTAAAATCTGAAGTTTGAGTTTTAACAATTTACTTTATTTGTCAGTGCATTCATTTATATTGATAATCCCAGAAAAATAAATGGATCTATCTAAATGCAGCGCAGTAACCCACCCAATCAACGCTTGTAAAAGCAACACAGTTTCACCATAAACACAAATCTGATGCATGCATGCAAAAATCTATGTCTGTGCGGCGCACGCCTGTGCACTTGCTATGACCAAAGACACTGCAGCGTGTACAGCCACACACACAAATCCAGGGGCTGGTTGCAACAGCTATACGTACGTTACAACTTAGACTATTTGTGGCGTAAATGGGCACTAACTCACAACTTACGTACTACTAAATATTTGAGCGTTGCACCATTAAACTTATGTAGAACGTAACCCTATGTATAAACAAAATATTTATGGAAGCCTCTGACCAGGAGTAATGGTTGGAGCAGACTCAATTAATGACAATAATGTGCTAATTTTTTGCGTGATAGTCAATCATTTCGACATACAGTATGATGTTGACATTTACACTCGTTTACATTTACAAGAGAGAGAAAAAAAACTTTCTTTTAAGCAGCTCTTCAGCATGAAACCCATCTAACAGTGCAGTTTTCAGGGTGCATCGTCTGGTAACAAGTGCCAACATATACAAAATACATAAGACATTAAAATGAACAAATATCCATTTTTCCAGACTGTTGTATTAGTATTTATTAATTACCCCATATTTATTTTAGATATAGTTCATATATATTGATATTTACACAGTTCAAATATACTATTTATTAAATCTACTTTTATTACGTATTGTATTGTTGGATTATACATGCAGAAGAATTTCAGTGACATGATTTGAATCTAAGAAAACCCAACCTTTGCAATCCTGAAATTCTTCACCGTCATAAATTAAGTGACTCGAGCATCAAGCTTGGTCTGAAAGACCCCTCATAATGACCTTCTGAACTTCCACACAGAATTAAAGCAGACTTTCCTTTGTAAGGCTTCCAAAAGTCCATCAGATTTGCACGACTCGAATACCAAGACATTTCATCTCAATCCAGGAATATTTTACACAGTCACAGTACTTTGCCTGATTAAACATCTAAAATGAACTGAATGCATTTAAATCCATGATATACACAATACCTAGTCTTACTAGGTAATTCTGACAATTGCTTTGAACTGTGGTAAATTACATACCTGACAAATTAAGGATTATAGCCGATGCACCTCTTTAAAATATGTGTAATGTTTATCCATGTTGTATAACCAAGGAACTAACCAGTATGATTTTGTAACAAGGGATTTTTAATGTTTTGTTACCTACATGTACAATATTCATAAAAACATGTCCTGTTTATTATGTAAAAATTAGTTTGGGTATGAAGAAAAATCTGATGACAACGAATATCAGGTATCTTGTATCATTCTTGAGATATGAGAGTTCGTGATTAAATATGCATTATTTTTGAGCGGGAATTTGTAAGACTCCGAAACAAAGAGTCACAAATCAGCTGTCGGCAAGGACAGCCGAGTCGACCATGTGACTCTGAAAAGTCACTTCTGATTGGCGCAGGACACCCTTGGGGGATGCTCCAATTCTCGGTTCAAATAGTTCTAGACATGAAGAACTCGTTCTCTTAGCTTTCCTCTTGACTCTGCTCTCTGAACACTCTCCCTCCATGTTTGCTCTTCTGACCACTGCACTGCATCTCGCCGGAACCAAACTCATGCCATGTGAGATCCACAGGAGCGTGGGACTCGACGTCCAGAGGAGGAGTGGAAAGGCCTCGCTTCATAGCGAACCTCACCATTCACACAGACAATTAGATCACAAAGAGATCAAAACATCAACGGAACGAACTTTCGACCAAGCGCCAAGAACCTTTCCACGAACGCAAGGAAACACCACAAAGACAAGCAAGTACATCTCCAATATTGTGCTCAAAGTGCTGATGAATAAGTTAAATACTTTGGATAATCCGATAGCAAATAGATTCAAAGAAGGATAAATGGTTCTTAAGGCATTGTCGATAGACTCCACAGAGTTAATTTTCAATGTATTGATCAGTTATTTCACATTCTGTCACTCTTCTCACCAACCTGTCTCATGTATATATGTGTTAGATTAGATTTATGTTTAGAATAGTAATAAAGTTTGTCTCTATTCAAAAACGACATGACTGTGGTATATTTTGATAAATAATCTCGTCACTGTTTCTAAAAGATTTCGCTTCAACGCTGTACCTGAATACGTGTGATATTATTTTCATTAAGCCATGAGAATAATATCACTCCAATAAGTGAATTAATCATAATTCCCTTATTAAATCTAATTCCTTACAAAAGAAAGTGTGAGTGGATAAAACTAGACTTGATAGTCCTTTTTATCTTTAAATTATATATGAAAATAATTCTACAGTATTTTAATGGGGATATAATTTATTACAGCGGCCAGTTACACAAGCAGACAAGGTCTGGACATCAACCGTAGCTAGAAATTCACGGCTTTTTAACATTGTGTACAAATTTGAAGGCTGTTTATTGGATCAATACAGGTAAACGTCATAATATGCGCCTACGCATTACTTTATGGAGAGGTTACGACCTTCTAGTTAAGTCTTGCCTTAAGAACAGGCGGTGCAACCAAATTAAGCACCAAATTAGTTACAAACTAACTAGTAAGCCCTAAGTGTGAACTTTATGTCCAAAATTTCGTGAGAACTTACAGCTGGTGCAACCCTACCCAGGTGTCGGCATGCAAGTCAGAATTGAGGTAGGCTATGAAAATATGATGAAACTGAAGTTTCTAAATAATACAGACGATCTTATTTTGACTCAAACATTATTGGCTCCTGTAGATGGACATCAGAAAATACTTTGGACAAAGCAGGGACAGGAAAGCAGAAAGGAGAGATGAGTTTTAGGGAGGTAAGACTTGATAAACAAACTGCATCCTCAGCCGTCAGAGTCAGGTCTCAGACATCAGATGAAAAAGCATCAAGTCTCAGGTAATCCTCTGTCAAGTCTATGGAATTGCAGAGAAAATAAACATTTTTTTTGTGTTCTGTAGTACTATCTTTTATTGTGTATGATAACAATGAATCAATCTTTGGGATATGAAATAAATAATTAAATTCGCTAGTTTAGGACACTACATAAACAGTTGGCAGTAACTATGGCTGCTGTGTGCTAATTACCTAGTGACTAAAAAGGACTATTGTTTGGCTTGTTTTGAGTTGCTGTTGCAAGTATACTTAACGAGTTTCAAACGTCAGTTTAAACTTACACCAATTATGTTAGCTAGCTAGTTATTAATTTATAGAAATGACACTTCTGCATTTATAAAGTTAGAGATAGCTCAGCTAGTTTTGCAAGCTAGCAACCAAACTCAAACCAGTTTAGCGACCAACTCTCTGCTCATTGTGAGACAATTTGTCTAAAGCCGTTTTGTCAGAGGCCGTTTTACCTGACGTTGTATAATGCAATTCCATAGACTTACTTGACAGAGGTTTTCCTGATGTGTAATGTGAAATATAGAAGAATGGAAATGTGCAAGAAAGTTTTCTCTGGTTTTGTTATTTGCATACAGTGTATGCATTTTATGCCATAAAACATGTTAAGAATGTTCATGTACAGTATGTTGAAGATACTTAAATAGATATTTTCATAAAGATTAATATCTCTACATGTTTACCTTTCCCAGTACTTGTTGCAGTGTAGGATTAGTGGGTTATGCAAGGTTTTGTATAGTGCATTGTGTTGCACACTTCTTTCACGCAGCAGGCTTTCAAGAAAGAAAAAATAAAAGCTATATGAGTAATGGGTGGCCTGTGTCCCAGTAGAGCTTTGTCTAGCAATGCCCCTGCATGAGTGTACCTTCATTAACTATTACTATTATTTTGAATGACTATTGAAAATAAAGGTGATAACAATTTTACCTGGTCACAAAAAGTAGTCCGTTAATTTACCTGATGAACTTTCACCTTTTGCTGACCCTTTATGCTTGGCAGAGCTAATGTGTGCTCCTAAATCACCTTTATTAGCAACTGACACCACTTTAAAAGCCAGCTTTACATGTCATACATTCTGCTTATATCTCAACCTGGACAAAAGCATGGGAATTTTTTGTGCAAATCTTCTGAAAATTTGCACTTTCGTTTGGGCATTGTTTCCACTCAGGAGTTATTTGCTGCTATTGTCAATCAACAGTTTGATGACGAACACAACCGCATTTCACGTGTTCGTGGAGAGATTGACAGGCAGGAATTTGGCAATATATTGCCAATAGTTGCTGCAAGCCTCTTATAATCGACCAATTGGTGTGCGAGAAGGCGGGACTAACAAAGCGGGGTTAAAGCAATGCAAATATGCACGCAAACACAATGAAGTATTTGACCAGATGCATATCATCATGCAACTAAAGTCGAATCCCAGACATTTTCGGAAATTTTGAAATCCCAGCGGTCCGAAAAAGAAAACATGTCCGGGAAAAAGACCACATATGGTCACCCTAGCTTTTCACCAACATGTAAAAATGAAAAATGTGGGGATTTCACGCACTGTGAATACACATGTTGTGTATGACATGCAATTCCGCTTCGAAATTCATTAAGTGGGATATTTTCCTTCCATTTTCTACACATTGGTAATAGCTGCTGCTAAGACACTTGGAAAAGAGCGAGGAGAATGCTAGAAGAGTGCACTTAGTGTCTGCACGATCTTGTGCGTGTACGCGACTGTGCTTTGGTGCGTCCAGTATATTATGCCCTTGTGCATCTTTGTGAGCTAAATATACTCGCACTAGCTCCTTGGTTAGAAGACTTCGTTCGTGCAGTGAAATTGTTGTGCTCTCTCACTTGTTGTTTGCTTGCACCAATATTATAAATACAGCACTGGCACGATTGGGCAAGTGACAGTTCTAACAACTGGCCCGAAGCTCTCTCACACTGGCCCCGGGCCATCGGGCAGTCCTTATTGTCGAGCCCTGTAATTATATTCAAAACAAGCTTATATCATGTCCTGTATTTTTTAATATTTAAACAAGCAATGCGTGAAAACAAAAAAAGAGCAGAATGAAAGCATTTAAGATCACGCAAAGCGAAGAAAAAGAAACCTCTAATGAAGTAGACTAATACAGTTAACGTACAGGACGAGTATAAACACTCGGCATATAATAGTTATCATGTTTATATTGTATCTCGTCACGTTTTTGATGAGAAAACAAGCATATCCACGTGCTCAGTAAACTATACTAATTTATACACACCAGTTTAAATGATGGAATGTCCCTTACCTCCGCTAGCATAGTCTTTCTCGGATGCCATGTTTGTTGTTTACAGAAGCATTGTGGGGATTACATTTCAAAGGGGGACGCTGCTTTCAGAGTATGTGTACTGTACTACACTTTATGAGTAAAGTGTACACCGCTTATCCAGAACATTTAAACAGGAATCCAGGTTGCTCACAGTAAGCCACATTCTCACAATAACCCGCTTTTTTGGTGTCCATCTGAATATACTGACGGAACTGTTTGTCCATTATCAACTTGTGTCCATACTCAACAGCGCCACCCAGTGCATTCTGTTATAACTGCCAGTTTTAGTTTGTGT
Source organism: Moxostoma hubbsi (assembly GCA_032164185.1). NCBI lineage: Eukaryota > Metazoa > Chordata > Actinopteri > Cypriniformes > Catostomidae > Moxostoma > Moxostoma hubbsi. The sequence goes on along the minus strand of JAVLUX010000008.1, from coordinate 37,697,751 downwards.
GTTCAGGATTTAACATGCATCTCACTGTATATATGGCAAAAGCTAAACCTAAAGCAAAACTTTACGAAATATGTATAGTATTTTTACTATTCTAATAATTATTGCCAAACAAATATTTGAATATTCAACTACTTGTGCACATCCCTAATGTAAATTATATAAATATGTATTGCTTTTGCATTTATTCTTCACTCAAAGCTATTGTATCCAGTTTATATGGCTTGGAATACAGCAAACAAGTTGTAGGCCTTGTTCACTTGAACAATCTTGATTTTGATTCTTAAATCTCAATATTGATCGTTTACTCTATGCGCATCTCTCTACAATGGGAGTAAATCACTTGCATATGAGACCAAATTGCGCGCTATACAACTTAAATGTATGTGATTAGCCACCAGCTGTTTTGTGCTCCACAAAACACAAAGTCATACAGGTTTTGTAGAACACGAGTGTTAGTAAATGTTTAAATTTAGCTTTTTTGTACATGTGAATGATTCCTACTTCAAAATTAGAAAAATTACACACACATCTCCATTAAAGAGTTTAATTAAAACACCTTAAACTAATAAAAATGAATAGAAATGCCAAAAAGAACATTGCTGAAACTGAACAGTATAATGCTTACTAGTGATATCAACTACTAGAGTTATGGGAGTGATAATAACAGAGCACACTGTGTCTTACGGTCCGTCAAATGAAAACGACTTTTACCTGCAGCGTTGACTCTGTTGTAACCTCTCGGAACATTCTCTCTGCCTGAATCTGCCGAGTCTTGCACACCTCTGAAAAGAACACATAGTACAATATTTAACAGAGAGATTGAGACATCATGCCATGTATTTTTGGAAGGACAATAGACAGGAGAGTTCACTGTAGCAAAAATGGGAGAACAGATAGGAAATATCATGTATTTAAATGGCAGCACATCATAAAACTGCTTAAAATGGCTAGATTAAGAATCCATAGCCAATAGTCTGGGGTGCTTTAAAAGCCTGCAATATTTAAGAGATCCAAGAGGAAAATCCCACAAGGTGAACTGTGTGCTAAATACAGGCCATGTTACACCACAAACATCATTATATCACTGACACTACATCTTCACACTGGGACAGAGTTGAAAGACTGGCATATGAGTCTGCCTGAACGCTAGCTGAACTTACTGAATCCTTTTATCCGAGGAGACAGCTGGCCAGTGTTTAAGGAACTGTCACTAAATGGCACCGTAAGTGCTACAGTGATGCAGGCAGGATGTTCTGGATGAGTGAGGTGTGCTTTCTTCTAGCTTAAATGTTGACTAAGACATATCCTATAGCTGAGGGAGGACAGCATCAGACTGATGGAAGGATATGAATGGAGGATGTCAAATAGACCGTTAAAGTAAAAACATGTGCAGTTGTTACCTTAAGGAGCAATTTCTACCATATTGGTGCCAATGGTGACGACACCAATGTTCAATAAATAGTTACATTTATTATTGAGAATTTTAATAATGAACAATTGTTCTGCTATAATATTCATTGCATTCAGTCACATAAATTTTTCCTCGCAAACGCCATGTTTGTGGCCATCTGCGGGGGAAATGGTGGTAAATGAACAAACCCCCAAAAAAGGGCAGAGTTTCACTACTGACGTGTTTCACTTATTTTGTCTTCCAATAAAAAAATGTAATTTCTAAGTTAATTTAGTTCCAATTTTATTTGAAACAAATACCTTTTTTATATTATCTTGCAGTTAACATGCATGTTTACATGTTAGTCTGGCAGCGTGAATAAAGTCTTTGCTTCATAATCTTAAAATGTGTTTTTTATTGGCTTACATTAGTATATTGTAAAACAGATCAAATTCGTGGGCAAGGAAGAGGCGAGAAACCGGCTTGACATATAAACTAAAGGTTTAATGGAAAACTCAAAAGACAAACACATAAGATAACGGACGTCCGTAATTGAGCTCTCTCTCTCTCTCTCCTCTTGACGGCTTAATTAGCCTAATATGGGACCGGGCGTGCGTAATCACGCGCCGGTCCCGCCCTCCACCGTGCCACATATATACACATTTATTACTGTAAATTGACATTATAAATTGTATTTACTGTTGCAATTATCACATACCTATTTTACAATTGTACAGTATGTGTGTTGTGAATTTAAAATAGTCCTTCATGCATTTCTAGTTTAACTGTTTCTAACTCAGTTAGGTTAAAATTTTAATTAAGGTAAAAGATTCAAAGCATTAGACTAAACATTTTCTCAATAAATAAGCAAAAACCAACACGTATTTGAGCTATTTCACTTGAAAGCAAACTTAATTGAAATAAAATAAATATTTTTTAGCTCTGGTAAGTAAAAGCAGTATTGCTTTATCAAGCTTTATAAAAAGAAACAACACTTTTGGTGATTTTTGTCGCATTCCACAGCGGTTTCAATCACAAATATGGCTGCAAATTTTATGAAACAGATTAATTGTTCACTGTATGCTCTTTACCAAGCAATGTAAAACATTGGGGCTTAAAATACAAAAATGGGGTTGTGCGCATTTGGAGTGATTTTACCCAAGGAAAATTATGTTTTTTATGTTTTTTACTTGGTTAGGTTTAATATAGGTGGTATGGCATAGTCGTAGGGATGCTTGATTATGGGACAAATCATAATCACGATTATTTTTGTAAATACTGAGATCAATTAATCAATTATTTAACACTCATTGACTTTGGAAACATAAAAAAAAAATGTTTAATAGCGGATTTCCTTGAACTTGAAATGTAAACTTCACTGGGTACGGGAGGAGGCTATTGTCATATGGTACTTATTATGTTATATATGGTAGTCATATAAAGAAAAGTCTCCATCAGCATCATTAACAGCAGGGATGTTCACACTTCTATCGAATGAGATCTACTTTTTCATCATGTTATTGCTGCAAGATCTACCATGTACAACAAAGGCTATATTATCACAATACCAAAATTTTAGTAGGGTAGATCAGCAAGTATTGATGCTGACTACCACCCCTGGAGTCACGATTTCGAATCCATGGCATGCTGAGTGACTCCAGCCAGGTCACAAAAGTAAACAAATTGGCCAGGTTGCTAGGGAGAGTAGCATGAGCCTCCACATGCTGGGAGTCTCTGCAGTGCCATGCACAACGAGCCACGTGATAAGACGTGTGGATTGACTGTCTCAGAAGTGGAGGCAACTGAGACTTGAGACCACCAGGATCGAGGCAAGTAACCGCACCACGACGAGGACCTACTAAGTAGTGGGAATTGTATATTCCAAATTGGGAGAAAAAAGGGAGAAAAAAAAATTGACATTAATACTTTTGATTCTGCAGCCACTGTGTACAGATGTTTGCTTGACAGGCAGCTTATGTGCTAATGCTTTACATGCGTGTGTGCTCCCATAGCTCTCACTCTGCGGATACTTGCCAAAATGGTCAAATACCCTTAAAAATCTTTTTTGTCTTGGCGAGGTCATTTTATGTCTGAAGTGAACGAAACAGTGGAACAAAAAGCAGATTTGTATCAAAATGTCTGACTTGATGTGTAAATGTAACCTAATAGATCTGCCAATGTTCAAATATTAACAATAATAAGAAAACAACTCACTGCTCTTGGCTGGATAACTTTAGTAGCTTTACAAAGTATTAATACATTTTTATCAAACAGTGAAGACATAGCTCATTTGTATTTTTTATTCTATTATTTTTTATTTGTTTCTATGCATTGATTTTATTTATTTTTTCAATGGTTTCTTTATTCTTCTTTTATTACTCATTATTTATTTTATGACTGTTTACTTTAGAACGTGAAACAATCCTAACATAATTAGCAAATTCGTTTTATTATTTGTTTATCATAATTGTTAGAGAATCATCAAATTTGGTTTAGTGACCATGCATGTATTGCGCATGCCATATCTTTCTTTAATAACATTACAGAAAAAGTAAATCTCATTTCAAAGAAGTGTGAGATAATGCAATACAGATATCGACTGAACCCAACAGCAACTCTGACATCAACACCATTGCATTTTATTTATGTACCATTTAGTTAAAAAAAACAAATTATGATCCATTGTGCGGTCACATCCGCTGATTTTTGACACAGGCAAGAATGTCTTTCAGAGGACATTATGACTTATAGGCTACCGCAATTACGTGATGTAAGGGTAACGTAACAGACACATGTTGGGCATAAACCAGGAAGAGGAACATTATCAAAAATGTAAAAATTTATGAGGAGAGTCAAATGTCCCCTAAAGACGATGAAATTGTGTTAAAAAGAGGTCACACACCTTATGTAGAATTAAATCCAAACCGGTTATTTAAAACCCTTGCAGAATGTTTATTTTTAGAGGCAAGAGAACTGATTACTTGTCAAACTAGAATGATATCTTAGTTTTACCGGCAGTATCATCTGTAATCAACATTTCAAATGCCATTATGGCCAGATGTGCAGTCCACCAATAAAGTTTTACCAAAGAAATTGGTAACACTTTACAACAAGGTTCTTTTCGTTAACATTATTTAATGCTTTCGGTATCATGAACAAACAATGATCATTGTATTTTTTTTTACAGCCTTTATAAATCTTTGTTAATGTTAGTTAATAAAAATACAATTGTTCATTTTTAGTTCATGATGCATTAACTAATGTTAACAAAAACAGCTTTTGATTAAAAAAAAATGTATTAGTAGAGGTTGAAATCAACATTAACTAAGATTAATAAATGTTTTAAAAGTATTGTTCATTTTTAGATCACATTATCTAATGTTAATGTTAAGAAATTGAACATTATTGTAAAGTGTTACCAAGAAATCAGTAGGAACGTCCACTAGCGACACCAAGCGACAATGTCGTTGGCCGTGTGAACGGGGCTTTATAGCTAGACTTGGACAGAAGTCTGGCTCATCCCCCTGCTGTGAGTGTGCTAAATTACAGTGCTGTCTCTTGCTTTTGGATTGTTCAGAACTAAGACAAAACCTCACACAGCATCGCAGTACAACAACCCACATTCTCAAAGACACACGATCATTTAGTTGCCTATTAGTAAGGAGCAAAAATCATTGTGCACAGTGTTTGTGTGTGGGTGTGTGTGTGTTTGAGTAAGAACAGAGTATGACCAATGCCTACCTAAAATATTCAGTGAGAGGAGTCTTTTTAAGCAAACAGTAAATCATTTTAAACAAGATGGAGAGTATAATTGCTTAGTCTAATTATCATGTGTGGAACATAAACATTTACATTTGTTTTTTGCCACATTTATTGACAGGGATAATAGTGAGATAACATGAAATGACAGGAAGAGGAGGAGAAATGGGGTTGTGAAATAGGCTGGCAATTTAATGTGTTAATTCAGCAAAGTTAATTATTTAAAAAAGTAAAGCAATGTGTACAACTATTAAAAAAATAGCGCAGATGAAATGCAAGAAGGCCCAGTCTACCTCATACTGTGCTTGGGTCATGTTAAATGATTTGGAAATAAACAAAATAATATATTGACAGCTAAATATGTTGGAGTATGTGTTAAACAAGTGTTGCACTTCAAACAAAATATCCTGGTTGTCAGAATAATACAACACAACCAGATCTCTGCTATCTATTCGAGATCCCAATTATTACTACATATTCATAAAGGAACAAAAGTAACGACATTCTTCTTCAACTCATATAATCTATGATTTCAATGCAGGAATGGTCTGACTAGGCATTATGGCACAGCTGATGCCTGTGGGGATGAAAGGCAGATATAAGCATATGCAGCTCCAATTACCCTCATGTCTCCAACTGTCCAGTGCTGCTGTCACAGGCTGCCTCAACAGAGAAGTACAGCACCCTGTCTCTCTCCATTAGCCATCTTAAACCCCTCTAATGCCCCATAATAGCAGAAAATTGTCCAATTAAAGGCACCTACCACTCTTTCCCTCTGTCATACACGTATGGATGCAGACATAAAGAGGATCTTATAGTATTGTAAGTGTAGAGTGGTTATCTCAAAATGTGTTCTGATGGTACAGATATGTACAAAATTACATCTATTAAGCCTTGTTATTCTACAGGGAAAAATCTTACAAAAGTAAACACTAGCACCATCTCTATTCATCACAGATTTTGTTTGTACGAGTTTAGTTACACAAATATAAAAGAGAAATCAAATTTATACAAATATAAAACTACATCATAAAAAGCATGTTCTTGCTTTTATATTGTGTTCTATAGTGTCAGTATGGAGGACAGCAGGATGAGCAGGTACATGTGTGGTGGAGGTGAAACTCACTCAGAGTCTGGCATATGGGCAGCACTGCTGGAAGAAGGTTGATTCATCTCCGTTTTGTCAGTCTGGGACTTCAGGGTTTGGAGAGGCTCGCGATTACACAGCTGCCCCAGAGCTTTGAGGTAGGGTGAGACCTGCCAGTAGACCAGAGCATTTTTAAAATCTCAGCCTGAATGTTCCATTCACTGCATTGTATGGAGAAATGAACACAGACTTCTGGGATCCAGAAAAGTCTGGCTACGTATGTTTTTTGTTTTTTTTAAAAGCAATACTGTAACTCAGCTAAAAATGAAAGTTTCAATTATTTAACCACCCTCATTGCGTTCCTTATCTATATAATATTGTTATATTCTTTTCAATGGACCACAGATGATTCTTTACACAGCTCTTTCCATACAGTGACAACGTCTGTTAAATTCCAAAAAAAAAAAAAAAACACATCATAAAAGTAGACCACACAACAATTGGGCTACATTAAAATTCTTTGGGAGGCATACGATAGTTCAGCATTTTTCACTGATATTCTTGCCCTTCACCAGAGCTCGCATCTAGCCAACATTCGCGTCCAGAATAATAAATTGTATGTAACTGATGCCAAAACTAAGTGAACTTGGGCTAAAGCCGGCACCACACAAGCTGATTTTACCAGTGATTTTCAGGTGAGCTTCATTAACACAATCGCCGACCAAGCGGAGGGAAATGGAGCAAGCATTAGCATCTGTCAGAGGTAGGCTGTTAATCACTTGAGCGTCAGGACTCCCTGCTGAATTAATGGTTTCAGCATGCAAAAATGGATCCAACATGAGAGAAAAAATCCTTCTGTCAAGGGCGGGCTTTTGTGTTATTTTCAAGTGACCAATGAGCTGCTTCTTCTACTGAAAAACTGAGGAGAAATTAGGTCTGGGTGATAAAACAATCCACCATATCAATGATAAGCTTTTGAGTAATCTTCGATATTTAGCCTATGTTCTACACCTAGACAATCAGGTCCGTTTTGTTAAAAACGCAAGAGGCGCCGTGTTTTTCCTTCTTAATTTAGCTTTATTAATTGGCATGTTACGAGCCTTTAATAATAAACAAATTGATTTCTGTTCTAATTTTGTGAAAATGAATCATATTGACAAGGAAATAAAATAACTAGTTGGTAGCCTGGTCTTTATTACTTTAAAAAAATATATAAAAATGGTCCATTCAGACTTTTACATTTTCAAAAAAAATTCTCGGGGGATACCCCTGAATTCCTCAGGCAAAAGGGCTTCTATGCCCCGATACTTGGGTATATGAATGTAAAGAAATGTAAATATATACAATCTGAAAGAAAAAATATTCCAACAAATACTTTAAATTGAGCTCTCTCATCAAAAAAGGTGTTTCCATTCGCAGAACTGCCGCTCACTGGATGTTTTTTGTATTTGGCACAATTCGAGTAAATTCTAGGAACTGTTGTGTGTGAAAATCAAAGGAGATCAGCAGTGTAGATAGTGAGGACAGCTGAGAAGATCATCGGGGTCTCTCATCCCTCAATCAAAAATATTTACAAAAAACACTGCATCTGCAACCAGCATTGTGGATGACCCCACACACCCCTCACACAAGCTCTTCACCCTCCTGCCATCTGGCAAGAGGTACCAAAGCATTCGGGCCATCACGGACAGACTGTGTAACAGCTTCTTCCCCCAAGCCATCAGACTCCTCAATACTCCGAGACTGGTTTGACACACACACACACACGTGTCCTGAGTTGCACTTTAATTAATTATTGTCACTTTATACCGGGCTGCTACCTCAATAACTTCTATGTGCATAGAACACTATCTCATAGTATGTTATGTTTACATTTGGCATTTTTAGAAACTATCATTTTTTTGCACTACTGTGTACTGGTCGGCGATGCACTTAATTTATTGTACTGTCCTGTACTTTTTGCACATGTTTGCACGTGCACTTTACATAGGTATGTTATTTAGTCTGTGTAGTCTCATGTGGTTCTGTGTTTGTCCTATGTTGTTTTATGTAGCATCATGGTCCTGGAGGAATGTTGTCTTGTTTCGCTGTGTACTGTACTAACTGAAAATGGTTGAAACGACAATAAAAACCACTTGACTTGAGTTACAGAAATACTCAAACCAGCCCATCTGGCACCAACAATCATGCCACGGTCCAATTCACTGACATACATTTTTCCCCATTCTGATGGTTGATGTGAACATTAACTGAAGCTCCTGACCTGTATCTGCATGATTTTATGCAGTGCACTACTACCACACGATTGGCTGACCGCATAGATGATTCTTGGTGCCAGGTGGGCTGGTTTGAGTATTTCTGTAAGAGCTGATCTCCTGGGATTTTCACACACAACAGTCTCTAGAATTTACTCAGAATGGTGCCAAAAACAAAAAACATCAAGTGAGGGGCAGTTCTGCAATGGAAATGCATTGTTGATGAAAGAGCTCAACAGAGAATGGCCAGACTGGTTCGAACTGACAAAGTCTACAGTAACTAAGATGACTGCCCTGTACAATTGCGGTAAAAACAATATAATCTCAGAAAGCTATTCTGAGATGCGGGTTGGCACAGTTTTGATGGCCTGATGGGGACCTACACAATATTAGACAGGTGGTTTTAATGTTGTGGCTGATCCGATGTATCTCATAAAATATATATGTCAGAATTTTCAAAGCTCTGTGATTAATTTTTTTGTGGTGGGCATGAATGGAATGGCGACTGAGAGACACCTCAAAAGCCTGATGTATCATATTTGATACATGAATTTCAAAGGGGGGGGTTCAATAAAATAAATAAACAAATTTTAACCATGCACAAGTTGCTTATAGTCAGCAAATACTCATTTAAAATATCAATAAAAATATAATAATTACTGTCACTTTTACTTTATTAAATAAATCTGTCATTTATCTCAACATTAGTCACTTTTCGAGCAAGTCCGCCATCATTTTAAATAGATTGATATACACTGAAACCACTTTTTTTTTTCTACAAATATTCACTAGATGTTGCCATAAACGTGAGGAACTTATATACTCTAGATCAGTGGTTCTCAAACTTTTTACACCAAGTACCACCTCAGAAAATATTTGGTTCTCCAAGTACCACCATAACGACCAACATTAAAATACAGTAGTAGTAGGCCTAACTATTCAGCTACAGTTATGCACAGCTCAATAACCAGGCAGTTTTATTTATAATAAGAACATTTATTATTGTCAGCCACTTTGAACATTGTAACAACACAGTTTTAACATGAACACTGCACTGTGCTGCTGACACAGAGGTAAATAAAATACAAATTAAATAATGATTCAATTAAAATGTATTGCACCTAAAAGTGAAATAAAAACTGTACTTAAAGATTAAATGAAAATTTATTGCTTCAGTTCATCACGTTTTCGCAAAATTTTTTTTTTTTTAAAAAATCCACTGGCTTGTCCTTCAGCGCGTGTGTTTGGTTACAAGATGCCGTTTGAGATGCGACGGTTTCATGAACTTTGCCACATACCACACACTGCGGCCTGGGCTGAGGAGCTCCCGCTCCAAATAAATCCAAATTTGATATAGTTTGGGTCATGATTTCTCACTATTTTGAAGCGTTTATCAAAGTTGCCACTGTTTGCGCCTGTGCTCTGTTCACTCTCGTCCTCTTCAGTTCTTGTACTTGAAACATTCTCCTCCTGATCCGAACTTCTCTTGCCAGATTGAAGCCACGATAGCAGTTTTGAAATTTTCATAATTTTATCATCCACCTAACATTCATTTATATTTAACCCTTTCACAAAATTCCCTGCACTCAAGTGTGCGTTTTTCAAGGCAACCGTTATAGAACGCATCACTTTATTGTTTCCATGGTGACGCGTCATTGCTTGTCACGTGACCACAGACGCTGAACGACTGATGATCTGACTGCTTTTATTTCTTTTTTTATTCAAAATATTCACAAATTTGTTCGCTATACTATAGCATTACCTTTATAAACATCACCTTTATTAACATCGCCATTTTAAACATCACCTTTATAATTATCACGTTAGTTGAGCTCTATACGCGATGGGCGCAACCCGATTATAATGGATAGGAATATTATTGCCGCTTCCATAGACATCAGTGTGTATTTTACAAACTCTAAATGTATTGTAAATGTATTTTTTTTTTTTTTAGTACTTATGTGAATTTAAATGTCTGAAACCTAAAATAAACATAATGTGGATGAAAACACTGAATAGTTGTGAATGATTATGACTCCGCTGAGCGCGTACGTCTCTGGCTCAGCGTCAGCCAACGCGCGAAAGCACAGTTTGAATTTATCAGTTGGTCAAGTCACGCACTCACCGTTCTACTGACACTGGTGAGAACGAAATTTAGTGATTCCTCTGCGTACCACTCTTTTTTTACAGTCTATGGTACCACTAGTGGATGTCTGCGTACCACTAGTGGTACGTGTACCACACTTTGAGAACCACTGCTCTAGGTTGTTTGGCTCATCAGCTTGAACAGAGAGTGATACAGGAACCCTCAAACATTGTGTATCATATTTGATACACAAGGCATTATAGAGTTGCAGAGCTTTGGTAAAAGGGAGGATTCTACTGTGATTGTTTGGAAAGAGCTACATAAATATTCATCAAAGAAATTCTACTTTTGATTTACCCGGAAAAAAAATAACTGCATAAGGGTTTGGAACGACATGATTTTTTAACTATTCATTTAACGATGTAATTATAACAAAAACAATAAAATTAGTTAAAACCCACTATCTTGAGCAGGGAGAGGGGTTGTGAGTGGATGACCAGGCCCCTGCTGCAGCAGACGTTTCTGTAGATGGCGTCTGCAGTGAACATCCGGAGTCTCGGGGAAAGGAGTGCAGGAATCACTTCCTTCAGCACGTCAAAGTGAAGGTCTGTGGGAGGAGATATCACACTACTTAAAGCCATTAAGCTTCAAAATCAAACCTGTAATGAAATTTTCAACTAAAAAGACACTGTGGTGGATCATCTGCTTTGTCAAACATTGTGCTGTTATTAGGTATCAATGTAGGAATCTATTAACACATCAAAACAAAGTATGACTGGCACAGAAATGATGCACAAGCACCTTATAATAATATTTGTTAAGCCATTGCAATAAAATAGACATGGTTTTATATTATATATGCAAAATCAGACAAAACTGCAACTATTATCTCTTGTATTTATGTGCATGTACATGGTTCTACACTGGTTTCCCATTGCACAGTGGATTACCTTGGCACAGTATGGCGATGTGTTCTGACAGGTCTTTAAAGCCTTTCTCCACCAGACTGCTGTTGAGTGGACTGTGTTCCTGTGCCCAGTACTCCACCACTACATACAGAGTCTCCTGCAGAGTGACCAGCATTCCCAGCCTCCACTCCTACACACAAACACAGCAAACACAGCCTGAACTTAAAAACTTATATCCCATACCTGCAAGGTGAAAATGCATGGGAATATCTCAAGGTTACTGAGAGAAGGTTACTCTAAGTGCCTTGACAAGTTATAAAAGCTAATGATATAATGTAGCACATAAAAAAATAGCTTAGATTATCATGGGCAATAAAAAAAATAAAATAACAATTATAAATCACAGACTGAAAGACACCAGAATCATACATGCTATTAAGCATAGAGTGGCATGAGGACTGGACTCCCACCTGAGTGCAGTTAAAAGCCCACATTACAGTCTTGATCAGGAGCTTGCTGAGATGTTGTAGTGCTCTGGAGCTCAGGGTTGACTTCTCCCACGTGTTCCAGAATGCACTGTACAGCACAGATGCCCGGCTGCTTCCGGGTGACCTCCTGCAGAGAGTTACCACTGTTCCTTTACAATTGTCATTCCATTAAAGGCAACTCAATGCTTTAACTAATAACTCTTAAAGGAATAGTTCATCCAAAAAAGAAAATTCTCTCATCATTTACTCACCTTTGTGCCAGCCGAGATGTGTATGACCTTATTTCATCTGTTGAACTCAAATTAGTGATGAATTTCTCAGCTCTTTTGGTCCATACAATGCAAGTGAATGGGTGTCAAAATTTTGATGCTCCACAAATCACAAAAAGTCAGCATAAATACTCCAGTGGTTACATCAAAGTCTTTAGAAGCGATATAAGTGTGGGTAAGAAACAGATAAATATTTGTTTTTTTATTATTATAATTTCTCCTCCATGCTCAGTAAATCTCTATTTTAACATTTAAATTCTTCTTGTATTTTTGGTGATTCACATTCTTCATGCATACCCCACCCCCCCCAATTTCACAATTTCTAGCAAAAAATTACATAAACATTATATTACTTATGAAGTTTGGATTAAAACACTGGAGTCATATGGACTACTTTTATGATGCCTTTGTTATTTTTAGTGTGTCAAAATTTTGGCACCCATTCCCTTGCATTATATGGACCTACAGAGCAGACATATTCTTCTAAAAATCATAATATGTGTTCTGCAGAAGAAAGAATGTCATACACATCTGGGATGGCATGAGGGTGAATAAATAATGAGAGACTTTTCATTTTTGGGTGAACTATCTCTTTAATCCTCAAAAATGTTCACTTGTCACCACCAGGAGAAAAGTACACAGTTCTTTTTCAATGGAAGTGGAAGATGCAGTTTGCCAAGTTAATGCACAAAAATCATGCTGCTTTCTTGTGCATGAATTAAGCTCTATGAAAAATGTACAAATAGTGCATAACATGGGACTTTTGACAATAAATATGCACCAAACACACCAGGGACTCTAATTGTGAAATGATAGGGACTTGTCTCCATTACAATGCTCTATATTGTGTATTAACCAAATTAAGCTTTTTATAGCCTATATATTCACTAGATGAAGAGCTTTGTAAATATGTATCAAATCAGATGAGACTGAATGAGGTTAATTATTATTAAAAAATGATAAAGCTGGAGACAGGATGGACGATGATGGGGTACGTTTCCGTATACTTCCATTTCTTCTTGTATGACCTCACTTAAATTTAGAGAACTTGGTAATCTAATCAAAATATGCATTGAAGTGAGTGAGTGTCCAGTGCCAGCAACATAGGCACAGAGAGAAACAATAATAAAAAAAACTATATGCAACTATCAGCATTGATTGTTTTTTCTATAACTGATTGTACCAAAAACTGACCACTGTATAGGCTTTAACTAATAGCTAAAACTGATGTATCAATGGTCTACCTTTCCTTGCTACAGATTGTGTTTCATTTCTTTATTCTTGTCAAGTTGTTTTATTCATGGAGTGGTAGACAAGAGCAAAGGGGAGAAAACTGCATTGTCTTTATATAGAATTTCAAACAATTGTTTTTGTTGAGTTAGAGATGAACAGAGATCAGATGCTCACCCTGAGCTAGCAGCGTGGAGCTCCAACTGAAAGAGTCTCAGAAAGAATTCCTGCAGGTTACAATGGAGACCAAACAACTCGGTGGACAGTGGGTTCGGCAGGGAGTGACAAGTGGGTTCGCTTCCCAGACATACTCTTGAGTAAATTAGACAAAATTGCATTACTGAAATACATTTTGCTTGCTTTTATGGGTATGAGTTTTTCTTAGAGGTGAGCTAATTTTTCTTTAAACAGAGAGAGGTGAAGAGTACATTTGAGATCATACCCAACTGACGTCTGAAGAAGTGACCAGAGACCACCCTTACACTCAGGACACTGGAGGACTTGAAGGAAGTATTTAACACTAACAGGGGAACCCCAGGTAGGATTGTTGCGCAAAATGCTATGGAGAACTGTGATGAACATGCTGAGGTAGAGTGGCTTCGTATTGCCCTGAAGAAATAACAGAACAACAGGGAAGAATGGGCAATCTTGACAATTCAGCACAGGGTGGATGCATGATGTATATGATGCTTCAAAATGATATCACAATGATAATAACAGCACTGTAAGTACACTAGCTATGACAGCAATAGTACTGCTGTTGTAAATATGTTCCTTTAGCTCAAGTTTCAACAATGTCAACAGCTTGAATCTATCTGGAATGCCGGTACATTGTCTGGACACATAAAGCCACTAAAGGGGTCCATAAGAATAATGGCCCCACCACTGATCTATATATAGAATGATTTTAATAGTTCCCCCAAAAATGAAAATGATCTCATAATTGACTCACCCTCATCCCATCCCAGATGTGTATGATTTGATTTATTCTTCAGAACACAAATATATTTGGAAGAATATCTCAGCTGTGTTGGTCCTCGTATTGCAAGCGAATGGTGGTCAGAACATTGAAGCTCCAAAAAGCATAAAAAAGCAGCATAATCCGAATCCATATGAATCCAGTGGTTAAATCCATGTTTTCAGAAGTGATATGATATGGTTGAGAAAAAAAAACAAATCTTTTTACTACAAATCTCCACTTTCACTTCCATATTCTTCTTCTTTTGTTTTTTGGTTATTGACATTCTTTGTGCATATTGCCACCTACTGGGCAGAGGAGAATTTATAGGAAAAAAAAAAGGATTTAAACATTGATCAGTTTCTCAACCACTATCTTATCACTTTTGAAAGCATTGATTTAACCACTGTAATCCATACTGGATTACTTTTATGCTGCATATACGTGCTTTTTTGGAGATACAAATTTCCAGTCACCATTCACTTGCATTGTATAAAACTACTTGTATGTAAAAATCTTCATTTACATTCTACAGAAGAAAGAAAGTGATAAATCTGTGATAACATGAGAGTTAGTAAATCATGAGAGAACTCTTATTTTTGGGTGAACTATTTCTTTAAGACTTTAAATTACAATGTAAAAATTCCATGAAAAATTCCTTTTTTTTTTTTTTTTTTTGGCAGTGGGAACCCTGAAGAATGCATTGTTTGGCTTTAACATCTTGTCGTGGCAAAAATGTGTGCTCTGTGTGAATAGGCCTTTAGTCTTTAGTTGGTACAGGATAATCATGTTTTGATGTAACAGAAACCTCACTTGTTAAAACATCCTTACTTATAGAGAAACTACTTTGTGTTTCTTTTAAGCACAATATACTACTGGGTGAATGGTGCTGAAGTAAATAAGGGCCTGTGGGATTCAAGCATGCTATTATTGTACATACACGTAGGGCATGATGCATTAGCTGGTGAAGAAGTGGGGCTGGGGGGAGCACCCCGGGCTGCAGGGACCCCAGGATCTCCTCCAGAGCTTGAGGGTAGAAAGCACACTCCACCAAGCTCTGCACATTACTGAAATCTAACACTGGAATCTGGGTAGAAGAGAAACAGAGAAAAACATACAGTAAAATAAGTCATTCTAATTAACAGGCACCTTTTCCAGTTTGATATGGTGATTTTTTAAGTAAATAATTCAAGCATGATGATGTCATTAAGACAAAGTTTTTTTTTTGAATTTATGAAATATTTTATTACTTCAACATAGCACTTGGAACACAGAAAAAAAATCAACATGAAAATAAATGTTTGGTTGAATAATATATATATATATATATATATATATATATATATATATATATATATATATATATATATATATATATATATATATATATATATATAAAAATAAAAACACACATTCACACTATCAGTCAAAAGTTTTGAAACACTTGACGGAAATGTTTCTCATGATCTTAAAAATCTTTTGATGTGAAGGCATTTGCTTAAATGTTTTAAATTAGTTTTGTAGACAAAAAATATAATTGTGCCAACAAATTAATTTATTTCATTATAAAACAAAAATGTAATAATAAAAACAGTAGTATGTGTGTGTGTGTATATATATATATAAATTCAGGGTTGGGAGGGTTACTTTTGAAATGTATTCCACTACAGATTACAGAATACATGTTGTAAATTGTAATTTGTAACGTATTCCGTTAGATTACTCAAGGTCAGTAACGTATTCTAAATACTTTGGATTACTTCAGAACTGGTCGATTTTTTTCACTTGTTTTGACTATAAAAACTCTTAGTACAGTAAAACAAAATACACATGTAAAAAAATACATTCTCTGAAAAACCTAAATATCTTATGCAGTGTTGTTTCTAAAACAAGATAAATCAAATTGATCTTGTTTTCAGGATTTTTACATATTTCTAAAGGAAAACAATACAAAAATAATTATCAAGAACATGATTTTTGTCCTAATATCAAAGGTCTTACTAGAAAAAAATTAATTATGATCTAGCGTGAATTTCCTTGATAAAAAAAAAATATGATTGCGCCTGGTAACGTGCATGTGAAATGGCTAGAAATAACATTTTAGCTTAGTGTAAAGCTGACAATTTACAGAAGATTTATTTCTATTTCTTGTGCTCCAAACTTACTTCAAACTTACTTCTCTGTCTGCTCGTATTAATGTAACACATCATAAGAAAGTGTTTCACCAAAATACATTGAATGTAACTGTATTCTAAATACCAATAAGATAACATAGTTATTTAGCAATTCATTATAGTTCACACATCATTATAAGGGACACAAATAGCACCCATTTTATAGAATGAGCAAAATAATCTGACTGATGATAATGTGTTCTGAGGGTTTCAAAAAAAATAAAAATAAAAAACCTGCTCCAGACAGAACTTTTGGACATTTCTACTCGGGAAATCAGTGAAGGGCCTGATTTCTTTAATGGGTATGCCAATCACAAGTGTACCGATCAAACAGATTTGCCTAAATCAAGTGACCTGGCTGTGCTGAACCCTTCGTTTATTACTCCTGTAGTGGGTGACTTGTTGGAAATTGAATGACCCCATCCTCTTGGTAAGTCAAATTCTAATTTTTGCACTTTAACATATGTACTTGCCTATGACAGCTAGGCTTGTTCATAAGTCTGAAACAGATCTGAATACCTGATCTGGCAGGCTGGGTGTGTAGTAGTTGTAAAACTGTGGAACTGTCAAAAGCATCTTCTTTCGTTGCTGAAAGGAAACATCAAGCAGAGCATACTTGAAAGAAATTTCAATGATAACTGACAAATTTCTAATTTGCACTCAATATCAATCTATACAAGCCATAAGAGAATACAAATATATTATACCTCCATTATAATGATGTATTCTTTAAGCTTTTCCTCCAATTCTTTAAGTGACATCACATGAGTAACAACCATAGACTCGCCAGTGACTGTGGAGGGCTGGGCGGCTGTTACAGAATTCTCTTCATCCAGAGATTCTTCGAAATTACAGGACCAATTTAACTCTGAGCAAACATTCTGCAAAAGAACAAAGAAAGAAAAAAAAAAACATCTCCATTACAAACATTTGAAGTAAAAAAAAAAATTAAAAATTAAAAAAAAGGGAAGCTAAACAAATCAAATGCATTCTTTATTGCTTAATATAGGACTTGTAGGGCTGCCCCCTGATAGTCGATCAAACGTTAGTGAATGACCAAGATTTCATTGGTCGGTTGGTTGAAAGAAAAGAAAAACTCCACAGGAAACCGACGAACACCGGTATTTCCGCTTGTTGGAGCCTAGGTGATACCGTGGAGTAATTTTTGTTAAGCAGGGGTAAGCCTACACAATAAAGCAAGACACCTTGATTTCAAACTTTTAACTTTATTTTTTATTTATTTTAGCAAAAAATTAAAATGAAACTGGAAGAAAAAAAAAAAAAGTATAATTAAAGTGTGTTGTTCAACTTTTTGAAAGATGGCTTTACAACAGTTGTGAACATCCCTCTGGCAAAAAACCTACTTCATTTGTGCATTCTATACCTGTCGGGTATTTCGTTGTCCGGGAAAATACATCATGTGTGTGAATAAATTTGCTTTGTTCCCTCCTTCTCTATATATTTCACAAATCATCATCATATCCAATTACATCGGCAACCCCTGGGTTGAGGGATCGGTGAAAATTCTTGCTTTCATTGAAAATTGTATTTATTTATTTAAAAAACGAAAAACCAAAATACATTTCTAAATTCAAAATGCACTTCAAATGAAAAGAAAAAGCAAATAAAAAAAAATTATAAGTGACAAAATAATAATAATACTACATATACAAAAGCAACCACCTTTCCATTTACCATCGGGCAAGAATCCGCCTAAACATGCAGGTGGAACTAATAACTTTAATAATAATAATCATAATAATAATCATAATTAGTTTTTGTATTATTTTAATGTTTTAATCACAGATGTATATGTTGCAGAGTTGAGGTCACAATGAACTTCTCTGTGGAAATAAAGCAAACTGAACTGAAGAAAACACCTCCTGAGCGGAGATGTCTGAGGTCATTTGCAGCACTCATAGATGATGCTGTTCTTGCAACAAACAAAAAAGACAGAAGACAGAAACAGAGGGAACCTTTTATATGTGCGTATGCTTCACGAGACTGCACGCATCCGAACAAACATACATGCGCATAGACGACTTTTCTGACATCTGTTCTAAATAACAAAGTGTTTTGTCAAGTAATTTTGTGTCTGTGTGTCTACGGGCAAATCATTTTTAATATTAATTTGATATTAATAATAGCCTAATAGTAATAATTTAATAGATTAATGGGAAAACAAGTCAAATATCATCTTCACATCGTCAAAGGCATCAGCTATTGTCGATTACCATCTGACCATCGTCGATCCTAGAGATCATTGTCTGTGGGCAAAACCCTAATGGGCATTTATGTCTATAAATTAACAAAATGTTCAGACAGTATCTTGCTGGTTTTTCCAACACATTCAGGATCATTACAGCTTTTGCCAGTGTCACTGTGGCTCGCTTCGTGCATGCGCTTGTAAAATGTATATTTTAAAGGGTCATTATTATTGTTTAGTATTTCTCTGTAATGTAGAACAGTGTTACTTATATAACATTCTTTCTCAGCCCTGGAACTCAAACCACTTTCTTGATATATATAATTTAAGTAATATCATAAACGTGCTACTAGTCGACTAATGGATTAATTTAAAGCCTACTAGTCGACTTGGAAAATATTTGGTCTGAGGCAGCCCTAAAGACTTTAACTGCATAATATTCTACTAAGTGAAACTTTTAAAGAGTTGGGCAAGTAACTTAAGAATCATTGACTCTCCCTTGCCATTCCAAATCTGTATGATGTTTTTTCTTCGGTGGAGCACAAACTTAAATGTTTTGCATAATGTTCGTGATGCTCCATTTCTATTCAACAAAAGCATAAAGTGACCAGGAGATGCCAAGTTTCGAAAAGCACCATAAAATTAGTGCTTACAACTTTTGCGCTACATATTCCAAGTTTTCATTTTGCCAATGACATCAAACCTGGCGCAACACATCTTTGAAAATGCACATGCATGAGTCTTATGGAAAACTTATATGGTGCTGGCCATTATATGCTTATGCTGTTTGGAAAAGAGCAGCATGAACATTCTTCAACATTTCCTCTTTTGTGGTTCATGGAAGAAAGAACGTCACGCTGGGTTGAAAAAACATGAAGGTGAGTGAGCATTGACAATTTAAGTGATGAATTATCAGTAAATAAAAACAACTGGCATACAACACAAAAAGTTCCATTACCCCAAAAAGATGTTTAGCAATATAGCTGATCCTATAGTAAGAGACTCCAGGCTTCTTGGCTTCATCTTTGGAGTCATCTTTGGTTAACACAAGAGTTACAGCTTGTGACGTTGGACAGTCCGTGAAGACAACAGCTTTACCTGCTTTTAATATCCTGCCAACAACATTCATTGTGCAAAATTTGCATCAGCAAATTCCACCACAATCCTTAATTTTTCAGCAAAACATCAGCAACAAATTAGAGACATTTCTTATAGTCCTGAATGTTAGGAAACAAAAAAAAAATCCATAGGGGAAAACTTCACAGTCCAGGGCAAACAAATGAACCAAAAGGATGGCTGAAAGAACAGCACCGACACTGACTGACTGGAACCATCAGACACATAACAGGGTTAAAAATCACACACAACGAACTGGCACAGGACAGAGAGAACAGGGAGATTAGACAGGGAAGGAAATGAGGAGGGTAATGAGGGAAGGAAAAGCAAATTAACTTATAACAAGGAAACAAGTGGGTAGGGTCTAGATGAGACAGGAGAGCACATGGCAAACAAACCTGATAGAATCCATGTGCTCACACCAAACACGATGACAAGACAGTAGAGCACATGGCAAATGAAACCATCACTGACAATGTGCTCAAACAAAACACAAAAGACAAGAGAGAGGAGCGAATGGCAAAAGAGCCGAAACTTAAGCCATGCACAGACATGGAGACATGGAGATTATCAAGACGAGACATGGAGCATGAGTATCCAGATCCTGACACAGAATAAAATCGAACAAGACTGAAGAGCCAGGATCCAGACACATTGCTCCGAACATAAAAACACAGACTGGAGAGAAGAGCAAGGAATTAACATCCAAAACCATGCACTCACACGAAAACACTGAATATGTGTCAGGATTTTGTCACCACAATAAACATGACAGAACAAAGGTACAGGACTCTGACACTAAAGCATCTATGTTGTCCAAACAAAGTGGTGTCACTCACCTGACAAACATACCCCTCCTCACTGGGTCATCTATGTCAAGGAGCACAACCCAGTCCTACAATTGGAGATGGGACATGTCTTTGAGAAACTTGCCTCAACACATTTAGCAGTTTACTGGTGAGCTAAGAATACAGCCATCCTCACCTGAAAGGCTCCAGACAGTGTGCCGTTAGTTACCTTCTCCCTCCATGTTGTGAGTGGGTTGGGTATTCCAGGGGTCTGAGCTATCATGTTGAACTCGTATGAAGCCTCTGGCAGCCATGCCATCTGTTTAACACTGTCCAGAACAAACTCTGGAGTGACTATCCACTTACCTGAAACAACAAGCAACTGGAAAAAGTCAATATTTATATAAATGGAAAAATACATAGCTATAAAAAAAAATCTCTTCAAACATATTGTTTACTTGTTTTATTAAAGGAATGTTTGGGGGTTAAATAAAAGCTAGTCACATGCTATCTATTACCACAGAAAATATGTTTGACTGTTCTCTGCCTGTAATATAAACCAAAAATTGCTTAACTTGTATTGAACCTGGAACATTCCTTTAACTTATCTGTAAATTGCTTATTGAATACACTATTGAAGCACACGATAATCTTATTATAACCCACATAATTATTACAAACCTCCAGCACAGGCTGCGAGAAACTTTTCACTGGCTACAGCTCTTTGGACAATAAGGTGTGTTGTTGCCGCTTTATAAACCTGGGATACAGAAACACAGAAGCAATGCAATTAGGGTTTGAAATTAACACCCGCCAACCCACCAAATGAGAGTATTTCATGTGTTGTGGTGGGGAGTTTTGCTCATCTACCCGCCACTGTGGCGGGCAACCTGTAAGATGTCTGAGTGATTTGGCAAGAAATGCTGTTAGACACAAAATTCGCATTTGAAGAAACAAAATCGACCCTTCAAAATTTCTGCCTTAAAAGCGCTTCTGACCAATTCTGTCTTAGAAACTTTTGCTCTGCTGCCATTACTCATGTGTTTTCTATTTTCCAATGAGAGCATATGGAAGTAATGTATGTTGGAGTACTTTTAAGTGGGATTTTATCAAAATAATCCAAAATTTAAAACTCATTGTTGCTTGGTCATTTGCAAAAGTGACACAAGTTACCCAGAGAGGATACATGCAGTGTTTTTCTTTCATCTTTAAAAAAATATGGAGAAGATTTAGTAATGGATTAAACGGTGTCGGCTCTCATTCTCAAAAGAACATATAACATCTGCAACGTCACCTACATTTGTTCCCAGGAAAATTAAAGCGAATAACTGAAGAGTCATTCATTTTTGTATTGATTCAAGTCAAAGTAAAAGGGATAGTGTAACAAATCCCTTTCTGTTCTCGAAATGAACAAGCGGCAGATGATGCGTCTCGTTCCAAATAAAGTCTTTATTTTGATACTTTCAGTATTTTATTTCTTTATTTTTTTTATACACTCAAGGTTTGCTTTTCAGCAGAATGCTCTTTGGTGCACACACACTCTGGAAGCTCAGCTCTCTCTCTCTTTCCAAGTTGCTGACTCCTCCCCTTTTATCTCCATGTTACAGCTCAGTGGGAATACAAACAGGTGTTAGCACAGGTGTAAATCTTAACCACTCAGCCTTCCCGGACCTCACCTCACTCTCCACAGATCAGCACTCTACCCTGCCTCCGCATAGCCCCACTGCCTGGTTCCCCGGCCTGCCACCGACAAACCCCCCTCCTTTTCAAGAAAAAAAAAAAAAATAAATACAAATATCGGCCATTGGAGCAGGGCATGATCCAAACTGAGGATGAAAGCCCTCCCAAGCAGGTAGTACTTGGGGTGAGGACCACCCATTTGATGGCCAGGCACTCTTTCTCTATCGTGCTATATATCGGGGCGCTCCTCCCCCTTCACTACCTGGGGTAATACAGCCCCCAACCCCCTGTCCAACGTGTCCGTCTGTAATAAAAAAGAGAGAGAGAAGTCAGGGGAATGCAAGAGTGGTCCGCCACAGAGTGCAGCTTTCACTTGGGTAAATGACTGTTGGCATGGTTCCATCCACTGGACTGGGTCAGGTGCTTCCTTTGTAGACATTATTATACTTACTTTATTATTATTATTATACATATTTAGGTACAAACCTACGATAATAGCCATCAAGTCCCAGGAACTGTCTTCCTTTTTGGTCTTTGGTCTAGGACAAGCCAAAAAAGCTCATCTTGTCAATTTGGGGACGCACTTGTCCATGACCCAAGTGGAAACCCAGGGTGTCATGGACAAGTGCCGGGTAGAGGCAAAAACATGATGGTAAACTCATTTTGCAACCTGACAACCTCATTGACTTGGGATGGTAAGAGGTGGTCTCCACAGGGAACTGGGGTGGTTTGACAGGCTTTTTTTATTCCAACTCCACTGTCTCTGGGTCGACCGCCGCAAAAGCCACGGTTTTAGGAGATTCAGGAGGTAAATTTGCCATGCTCTGAATCGATCCATTCGTATTACATAATAGTTGACTTTTCCAACTTGCCATGTGACCTCAAAAGGCCTTGCCACTTGGCTAATAATTTAGAGTTCTGTGGGTAATAACACGAGGACCTTATCTCCCTGTGAAAACTCCCGTAACAGAGTGCCCGTTATTCAGCCAGGACTGCAGTTCCTTGTGTTAGTTATCCCAATGTTTGGAGTTTTGCTCAGGTCCAGAATGTACTGAATTTCACTCTTACTTTCCAGATGGTCCCTCGTCCCAAATTTCCCTCATATCAGCCCCGAGGCTTGCAGCCGTAAGTACTTCAAAGGGGGAAAACCCTGTGGAGGCTTGTGGGACCTATAGTACTGCAAATAACAGGGGTTCTAGCCATGTAAAATCCCACACCGAATTACCATATTGCAGGACCCATCTGCACATATTCCCCTTAATAATGTCCAATTCATACCCCAAATATGCGGATGGGTGAGGCGGGGACTAACCACTGCTTCAATTCTATGTTTTGTCCCTGGAATTGAACCATAACGGGCACTAAATGGTATTCTTGTATATCTCCATGCACACACCTCACCTTCCTCCAGCGTACTGTACCCAAAGCCTCACCTTGAACCAAGCTTTGGTGAATTGAAGTCTGATTACAACCTAAATCCACCAAGGATAGGTATGTACCCCCTTGGTTACTCACTGGCATGCGGTACATCCCTGCTTGTGATACGTAGGAAACCCGGACATGCATCCATCACTTGTTCCTGAATGCATCCTGGTTTCAAGCAGTGCCAGCACACACACCTTACCTCCACACCTGCGGCCCTGGATTTACCAACCTGACAGGGAGGGGGAACAGAAACAAAGGATTTGGAGACAATAGAAACCTCCCCAGGTCTGGGGAGCCGGCTTAGTAAAATTGCCCCCCCCCCTCCATATCACTGGGGGGTAGGGACAGGAACAATATGGGATGGGGAAGGAGAAGAGAGAGATGGAGATAGAGGAAAAGAATCACCATGTCCTGAATGCACCACCAAGTGGTCCTCTGCCAGCTGGATGGCCTTCTCCTGTGATGCTGTATGGTGGCACTGAACCCACTCCAATGTTACCTTTATCAGATGGTCAAGGAACTGCTCCAGGACCACCAGGTTGACAACTCCATCAGCGCCATGGTCCTCAGCCAGCAACCACCTCTGATAGGCTGCACGGAGCTATTGGACGAAGGCAAACGGGCTGCCGGACTCCCCAAAAGTCAGCGCCCGGATATGCTGATGGTGCTGTAACCCGTTAGCAGGATGTCTCGTTTCAGGTCTGAGTACTCCAACAGGCTTGGAACAGGTAACTGTTGTGTCACAAGCTGAGCCTCCGAGACAACAGCAGCAACAGACAGACTGCCCACAGGGCTTGGGACCACACCGACCCCTCTGCGGCATGTTCGAACAGAACTATAAAGGCTTCGAGGTTGTCCAGTGGTCCAATTTTTGCCAGCGTGATTTGAGGCACAGCAGCTGTGGTCATGGGCACTGCTGGAGAACCACCATGTTGCAGTAAGCTCCGGAACATCTGTCGGTCCTCCACCTGGGCTTGCATTATGACCTGGAACTGTTGTTCTTGTTCCACCCACAGCTCCAGTAGGGTCTGATGTAGCATCTGGTGGATGCCACCAAGGTTTTGGACCAAGGATCTCGGCCAGCGGCGAGGACTGCATGAAGTCGATCTTTTCCATTTAGGTTTAAGCGCCACTGTAACAAATCCCTTTCTGTTCTTGGAATGAGGAAGCAGAAGATTATGTGTCTCATTCCAAATACAGTCTTTATTTTTATACTTTTCAGAATTTTGGAAGCTCAGCTCTCTTATATTTCCAAGCCTCAGTCTCCTCCCCTTTTATCTCCATGTCACAGCTCATTGGGAATACAAATCCTTAACCACTTAGCCATCTTGGACCAAACTCACCACAGATCAGTGCTCAATTACACCTCCGCCTCCACAGATAATAATTTAACAGTTCACAAGATCAAAATGAGTGTTACAAGACTTTATAAACAGCTCTGCACTTACGCTAATATTAGTATGTGTAATCACTGTAATTTTTTATTTTTTGTAATTGACTGTAAAAATTGTTTGCCTTGATTCTGATTCACAGTCTTCACAGTTTTTAATCAAATTACTGTGTAATTTAACAATTTCTTTCACAAAAAACTATAAATATGAATTACAATGTCACCCTTCATACCAGCCCACGTTAAAATATTATCCATTCTATTTATGAGAATATTTTGCCAAAATCTGTGCCATCTACGGCAAACTCTCATTCATTCCAATGGGGAGTACAACAGAGCTTGTCAAAGTGAACAACCAAAACAAAGGTGGGCAGACCTTAGCAAAGGGTCAATTGATTATATTTTGAAGAACAGACGAAAGAAAAGCTGTTCATTTGCATGTCTGATTCGCTGTGCGTTCAGATGCATGTTGTAGCAGATGAGCATTTCTAAATACACATGTATAGAGTTCTCACTCTTTCTTTGTTTAGCCATCTGAAAGCAGTTTGCAAGAATTACTTTGTCTATGAGAACTCAACAATTGAACTCACACAATCGCAGGAGGTGCTCTGATTTTAGATTGATTGATTTTCACAGAGCATTTTGTGTTTTACATGCATTGTAACTGCAACTCTGCAGGTTCACTTTATTTTGACATTGCTAAATTCCAAATACTTATGTCTGTATATGTTACCATTCAGTACATAGCAAATTACATGCATCGACATTAGGTCATCATAATTAAGCACAGATGCTTGAACAAGAAGTTTCTCTTCTGTGCTTATCTAGTTTTAGCCTCCATTTGTTGCAAAATAATTATTTTGATGATAATAATATGGTATAATACGTTATACTGCAAAAAATAACAACAAATATATGTACATTATATACAGTGGCGTGTTGGCAAAACAGTTAATTTCATACCCTGAATGCAATGTTTTGAACTTTAAATGGAAAAAGATCTCTCTTATCTGGCATTAGAAGTCACCTTACTAATCTGGTCTTCACCTTATCCATGGGATAGCTTCAAAGGTCAACAACTCTGAGGTTGATTTTATCCCCATAAGGGGTTCAATTAGTAGCGAGAGCAGTCTGGGTCTATATTAAGATAGTATTGAGGGCAAGGACAAAATTACACGGTCCGAAATACACTATAAGTTTGGTAAGCAATTAGAGTATATTTTCAGGGCTAATCACCAACACTTTATCATTTTCAGCAAGAACTGTAAAACATGTTTAATGTCATGGAAGGAATGGTGGGTTTGTGTGATTTTTACAAAGGCTGTTTTATATAGCAGTGTATATAGGGAGTCAGAAAGGTCAAATCTTACAAAACCTTCAATAAATGTAAAGCCATCATTCTGATAGCTGCAGTGACATGATACAGTGACCCCACAACATACTGGGACACTTAATAAGCAATTGACTGGCCCCGAGTTTTTTTTTTTTAGTGGATGTATGAAGTCAGTTCCCCTTAAGGCAATTTCACACAGGTGTCCTAGCACAGGTGTAGTTCATCACATTAACTATTGCTTATTTCTGCTAAGTTTAAAAACAGAAAATGTCAAGACAATTTTTTTCTTAATTTTAAATTTTAACTGTATTGTTTTATAAATTATTTAAAAGCTAACAAACTTATTTTTGCTAAATATGTATTTTTGCTTGTGCTTACTTTCATTCAAATAAGTCCCAATCGGTTTGATAATGTGTTATCTAATGCAATGGCATTCCATTACGTGTGGCTTTAGTGTACAAATATTAGTTCTGTATGTGAAACAGCCTTCATTCATAGTGACTTTAAGATTAATTTGATCATCATTAAGTATATGGTGGTAACTGTTAAGTGTAAGAAATACACTGCAGAAGGCATTAAACGATATTTAAACCATTTGTAAAATATGTCTCATTAGTACAGATACTTACAGAACCCCCAAAATACATCCCCCCTAACCATCTGATGCCTTGGAGTAATTCTCTTTTCTGGGTGGGATTCTTGATGCCAGACATTTGAAAGATATATTTATTGTCCATCATCCTATAGTGGGAAAAAGGAGATCATGAATGATACCCACCAAGTATAACTGAGCAAATAAAAACATTGATAATATCATTATAATTATTGGGATGGTATAAACAAAGCAATATAAACAATGCATAAAGGAAGACTCAGGGAGAATTACAAGAGTCAAACTGATGCACTCAACGATGGATAAAAATTTGGAAACAGAAAGTCATTATAATTTAATTTATTCAAGGGATCGGAACCAGATGACCGCTTTGCGAACCCAAATATTTGCTCTAACTGTAAGATGCGTGGATTTCATATACATTACCTGAAACAGAAATTAGTGAAATCACTCACGCTGCTTTCACTATGAAATCGGCGCGCCAAATATCACGCGAAGACTACCGCTGACAATTCAAGCTACATAAAATAGCTTTTTATCGAGCGACCCCTCCAGTACTTTTGCTAAAACACACACACACAATATGGTTTTAATGTGGCAAACTGTAAGATTTCTTGATTTGGTTCTTTTTCGCCATTGTCGTTTCTGTCAGTTTCCTCAGTTTTACACCACTTCAAAACAAGCGAACAGTTTGATGACTGAGGACGTTAGGGGTGAACACTTCAGACATGCTGGTATAAAAAAAAAAGCTTTCACTATTTTAAGACAAAATTGTAAAAACAAAGAACTAAAACCATATTTAAAATATTATATGTATAAAAGCAGAGCAAAAAACGACAAAATAGATGAATACAATCAAATAAAAAAAAAGCGAACCCCCATTTCCTCCGCACATTGAACTGTTCCGCAGTGCGGAAGTTGTAATGGATGTGCTTCCGGTTGGTTGTCAGAGACGCTTTGCGCTTGAAAAACACAGCAACACGTCGTCAGTCATGTTGATAAAACAAATGGATGCGTCTGTCTGTGCCATTAGACAACTTTCGCTTTCAGACTGAGGAGAACTGGCTGAACAGCTATGTGTCGTGCCCGTAAGCGATCTTTATAGCATGCTACGTATCCACCTGAAAGCCAGTTAATCTCATACAATACTTTTGTCTACAATCTGGTATTGTCCATTGATATATTTGACTGAAACCCTCGTTCATATGTTCCCATTAAAACTCCCAGTTTATCTCTGTGTTGCCTGCTGTAATTTGAAGAAAACGCGCTAATAATAACTGCTAATAATTTACACGCCTCTATAACACTCATGCTTATAGATTCGATTGCTATAGTAAACACTTATCAGATAATTTAGCTTAAATGATGAAAGGTAAAGATTGGGAGTGAAATGCACTGACAAACTTGCTTTGATTTCATTCCTGAATATCATCCGTTGCTCTTTGATGTCATGCGATGACAGCGTGAAAAGGTACAGTGAGCTTTGAGTTTTCTTTTCTTTTGTCTCTCTCATTGTATGGTGTAATAATTTATGTTAACATGTGTTTTGTTTAATGCTTTGAAAAACAGTATAGCCACTACTAGAGCAACAGGTGCGCTCTAGTGCTCTGTAGAAGGTCAAAGGCAAAACAATAGCCTATTAATAAAATAATGAACTGTGTGGTCAATGCAATACACATAAACAACAATCAGTGGTGATATTTAAACTAAAGTGAAGCCTTTTTCCCAGGTGCAGAATATGTGTAAGTTTAAACTTAATTAATAATAACCTTTAATTAGGGCTGCATGATTATGACAAAAATCACAATTGTGATTATTTCCCTTGATATTATAATCACTATCATTAATTTGAATTAATGGAATTTACAATAAACATCAACAGCTGATAATTAGTACAATGAAAGTACATAATTGAAATGTGATTGTGATATTTATTTCTTTAAAAATGGCCAAACCAAGCCAATGCAGGATTATAAATTGCTAGTTGCAGAGCGATGCACAGACTGAAAGCCTATCTGAAATGTAATAAACACAAACAGGCGGAGTGAAACAAAATCCTAGTGCTGTTAAGCTTAATATCAGCACTCTTGGAATGTTGCTTGTCAAGTCAGATTAGAGGACTGTAACAAGCTGATGCATAAAATAAAATAATAGATAGAAATTTTCAAATACCAACTACTGTCCTACTGTCAAGAACCCACATCTAGATTTGAAATTTATTGAATGTGAGATATTAATTCATGTGCTTTACAGTGGACTGTGGTCATTTCAAACTTTTTAAAGGTGCTTGTAAGCAATTTTAGCCATTCTGGAACTTCCACAAGACTAAGCTGTTGAATTAGAGGGCTTTCACACTGGTAGTTTAGTTTGAAATTGTTCGGTTGAACAATTGGTAATGTGAAAGCTGTTTTGCAGACCGTGGTACCGAACATGAGCTCAGTTGCAATGGAACTGCGGCATGGTTTGGTTGAGTGAGAAAGCAACCTGTACTTGAGTCCGCACTTGTTCAGCCAGTCACCATCAGCTGCTCCAAAACAAACACACGTGCACCAAAAGTGGCAGGGGAACATTGTGGGACACAGAAGATGCGAGGTGCCTTTTTTTATATAAGTGCGTGTGAGAATGCAACCAGCTGTGTCTTCAAAAAACATTATTTGTGAGTGTAAAGGGATTGATGGAAAGGAGGAGGCGAGAACCGGCTTGACAATATAAATAATATTTTAATTATAAACTGAAACAAAAAGACAATCACACAAAGGTGTCGGACAGCTGTCCGTAAATCTCTCTCTCGCACTGCAGCTTCCAGTTGGCCTTTATCCCTCTCTGAGGTTTGATTAGCCTGATTAGGGTCCGAGTGTGCGGAATCACAACCCGGCCCCGCCCTCTGCCCTGTCACATTCCTCCCTTGTTCTCTCAGGCTGGATAGCCCCCGGCATGACGTAAACACCTCCCCCCCCCCCTTTCCCAGGGGGCGCATGCCTTACGACCCATCTGGCGGCATGTCATCCCTGCCTTCCTGAATCTAGGAGCGGACAGGGTGAGGGAAACAACAATGATTAAAAACACAGGGGGTACTCCCTGTAACGGTGCAGTACCCCCTAAATACCAAAGTAAAATTTGGAAAGGCCAATGCGTAGTGGTAGAGAGAGCTGAGAGAGAGAGAGAGAGAGAGAAGGAATAAAAGAACGTTTACTCTCCGGTTCTCTGATATGCCATAGCTTGGTCCTCTGCCACTCCTCCACCCACTAACGGATGACAGCCGCGCCTCCCCCGGTGGATCAGAGGCCGTCCTCCGGCTCCTGGCGGACGGATGCCCCACCGCATTTTTGGTGGATGGTAGGGGTCTCCCCCGCCCCTGGCAGCGGTAACCGCTGCAGGCAGTTGGTTGGGAGCCCCTCCTCCCCTCGCGGTCGGCGGCTGTTCCTCCGTTCCAGGCGCCAGGCACCTCCGACCTCCAGTGGATGGCCGTGGCTGCTCCTTTGGGGTGGATGTTAGTGGCGAGAACTCCACTATGGCGCATCCCTCCTCCTTCCCGGATTTTGGCACCAGTGTAAACGGATTAATGGAAAGGAGGAGGCGAGAACCAGCTTGACGATATAAATACTAGTTTAATGAAGAACTAAACAAAAAGACAAACACACAGTCAGACAGCTGCCCGTAAATCTCTCACTCTCAGGCTTGATTAGCCTAATTAGGGGCTTGGTGTGCGGAATCACGACCCGGCCCCGCCCTCCGCCCAGTCACAGTGAGCATCAGATAATAACCTTCTACTGTACATGTACAAATGCTGAATTACAGCATGTGACACACAGAGGCGCAAGTATCTTTCACTCTGGAGTACAAAATTACATCAAATTAATAAAAAACACAAATATAGCAACCTGCCTTGTTTTCAATCATGTGTACGTTTGTGATGAGGCAAGTTGATAATGGAAAAGCACTACTGCTCAATAATTTGTGAGTCTGAAACCAGGCCAATGCTTCAAGGTTGCCAGGACCAATTGCACTCGGATACAGACTGCACTCCCCCTCTTTCAAAAACCTGTCCTCCAAAGTTAAGCTTATGTCATTGAGACCGTCCCTGTGCAGAAGAGCAGCAGTCTTGTCTTTTCAGGGTTGTCAAACACAACAGTAGCAAAATAGCACCCTTTAATTACGACTGTTTTGCAGTCCCACCATGGTTTTGCAGCATATTTTCCTGATTATGCCTCATAAATGACTGAATTTGCTGCTGCTTTGAAATAATAAAGTACACACAAAAATACAATATATTTAAGATGTAAAACCTGAGATATGGCTAATGTGAGTTCAGTTGGAAGACCCTTAAAGTGCAGCTATTATGGTTTTGAAACGTGCCTAATTTTGTTTTAAAGGTCCCACACAATAGATTTACATGCATCCAAGGTCAAAAAACACTTTAATTTGCTCATAATTTAAATTGCAGCATTACCTTTTTTCCCCAGTGTAAAAAACCGAATCGTTCAATGATCTGTTCTAAAGGATTCATTCTAAACTCATCCTTTCAGAGAGCCTACTCTGCTCTGATTGGTTAGATGTCCCACTCTGTTGTAATTGGTCTACGGCTTAGTGTATTGTTTGAGGGCAGGTCAAAGTGGTTCGCGAGCAGCCAATGAAGACCAGAGGCAGGTTTTTTGTTACCAAATTACGTAGGTTAGTATAGGAAGTAAGCCTGGAATTACTAACGACTTGTTTCAGGTGTTCAGAATCGGTTCTTTCTTTTGAGTGTCAATAACTAAATTTTTTGTGCACTTTGGTTTTGGAAACTTTGCAGACTTTTTTACATTCACAAACAGCTATATAAAACACTACATGAAAGGTAATATTTGAAAAACCATAATAGGTGCTCTTTAATTATTTTTATAGACAAATTGTCTGCCAAAAAGTCTGCAAGTGAACTTTAAGGATAAAATGACACGTAGTGGCACAGAGTAAGAGACAATGAGGAGATGCTTACTCTGTTGTATGTAAAATATGAGTAAAGTCATACCATTCACCTTTCAGAAAAAGAAGTCAAGACTATTTCACTGGAACTTTTTTATTTTTTCCTTTTTTTTTTTTTTATATATTTTTTTCTGTTCACCGGTATTGTATGAATAGTGTCCACAACAAACAACCTTCTAATTTCCAAGTAAAACAATTCAACTCTTATTATTGCCTGAATGGTATTTTTAAGAGTTTTTAGACCAAGAACATGACAAAAACAAGCTTTTTAAAAAAGCATTTGAGGCACTGGCTCCTAAATATTTCACACCACTACCTCCAGTCTGAGTGGGGAGCTGTTTGTAAGGGTAGACATGTGGAGAATTGCTGGTGTGTCTTTAAGTGTCGAGAGAATACATCTGCCTCAGCTCTCAGACACACACACACACACACACACACACACACATACACTCACACGCACACACGCACACACAAACAAACAGGCACACATACATACACAGCACCAGCTCTGTTCCTTGTGTGGCAGCTCTCAGAACTACTCTGGGACTCCACAACATCTGAGTTCAAAATAGATAACAAGACAAAGGAAATAGAGGGTGCATCTGCCTAATTGGGCCCTATGTGGTGACAGCATGAACCTGACACTTTTCCCACAACTCTCATGTGGATGAGGCACAGGCGATGCGCATCCCTTTGTAACATTGGCTACACACATACATACTTTCACACATGCAGACACACATTGATGCAGTCAGTCCCAGTGTAATTACACTGTTCACTTCCTAATCCTGTCTTTAAAAAACCTGCACAAGACACTTTCTCTTTTCACTCTTTACCCTCAGACAGTAGTGGAGGCTTGAATGGAGTTTAGAAAATAATAAAACACAAGCTTAACTGCAAAGTCTGTCAAGTGAGGGAAATAATATTTGTCCAGCTGGACAGCGTTTCCCTTTGTGCAGGCTAAATTTATGTTGAGATTTCTGTCTGTGTGAGGAGAAAGGGCTGCCGTGTCGGAGAAGAAGTGCGAGCTGCTTGGTGTTTGACAGGGATTATTAAAATCAGCCCAGATGAAGGGGAGAGGGGCGCTGCAAATCCAAATTGACACTGACACTCTCCATTACACTCCACTTGACTTGTGATGACGACGTTGCTACAGTCTCTCTCTCTCTCTCTCTCTCTCTCTCTCTCTCTCTCTCTCTCTCTCGTGCAGGATTTGTGTCTGCAAGACTTGAACATCGAGGGCTTTATAGCACTCTGTGGCCAGATGGATTGTTTATTTAAAGCGAGGGCAAAAAGATGTGTCATTCTATATTGCGATGACGTCTAGTACCGCAAGGCCAGCATTTCCGATATGCATGCATTACTGCCGAGTTGTACTGTAAATTGAATGGCACTCCACCTAGATACAGAGAGGGAGGCAGAGAGATGAAAGCAATTGATTGAGACTAGATATATTTATGGCAGATGATAACTAGCATCTTGTTCCAGCTTCAGTTTGATGCACAGTCACTGATAAGCATCTTGTTGGATGTGAAATCAAATAATTTTGTGTAAGGGGCCATCATATGTGTTCAAGGACACTTTTCATCAAACATAAAGGCTTCTCTTTTCAGACATACATTCGATCCATTTTGCACAAATGCAGTACATAAGCAGATGTGGCTAGGCAACTGAGCCACAATTTCAGTTTCTAGAGCTATCTGCAAAGTAGGTTATCATGCCCACAATAGTTGTGAAATGGACCTGTGTGGACCTTCTGTAAAATTAATTCTATGTGCTGCAAAAACATTGCGCTTCTTTTCACCCTAATTTAAAACCGGTCCATTTTAGCATGAGCAAAGTATATGGTTTATTCTTTTGTGTTTATCTAATGATAGAAATGTAATGATGATACCAGTCAAAAGTTTACAACATTTATGTTTCTCGTGATATCAAAATAATAATAAATATAGCTGCAAGCAGCCATTACGGGGCCAAGCCCCCCTAAATAGCCTATTTGGCCTACAGGACCCATAGCACCCAAAGATGTTGTGGCACTATATAGTTTGTCCAAGAGACTCCTAATTTTGTCTGGTGGCGATTGATGCCTACTTCTATCAGTGTACCAAAGTTCATAATTGTCCTATGTACAGTTCTATGGGCTGTCATAGACTCCCATTGGGGAGGAAGAATAATAATATTAAGGGATGCAATTGGGTCTACAGCCACTTGGCCCCTAATAATAATAAAATAATAAGAAAAACTAAAGTCTTGTGCTTAAATGTTTAAATTGTTTTGTAGACAAAAATGTATTGTGCTAGCATATGAATTTCTTTGCAAGACTGAAATTTTATACTGAAATGTTGGAACAGATGTTGATGGAAAAACAGACAACAAGTCAATCTCAGTTTCTGGAGGGCCACAGTCCAGCAGAGTTTAGCTCCAACCCTAATTAAACACACCTGAAGCAGCTAATCAAGGTCTTCAGGAGTGCTTGAAGATTACAAGGAGGCATTTTGGAGCAGGGCTGGAGCTAAACACTGCAGGGCAGTGGCCCTCCAGGAACTGAGTTTGACACCCCTGGTTTAGAACAATAATTTAGCAATTTATTGGCTACTTTAAAGAAGCTAAATTATAAGATAAGTTTACAATTATGAATGAGAAGACTTTTGACTGGTAGTTTAAAAATAGCGATTTAGCTGCTTACGCAATGTGCAATCAAATGCGTTACTGGAATAGGTAAACACATTTGATTTGATGCAAAAATGTCTGATTGGAGATAGCGCTTGCCAGTAACTTGGCAGAATGGGGTCGAGGTCAGGGTACAGGAGCATTTGGTAGCATCATGCCAAGTTACTGTGTGATCATTTGAAGTGTAGGTTCTTTGTCAAAGTTTCACCAGTATTTCATTGTTTTGTAGGAGAAGATATGGACTGGCAAGGTGACTTCCTAAACGACCATGCATTTGTGGAGCTGCAGGTCGAAGGGACCCCTGGTGAGGTGGACATCCAGAACTTGATCAGAGACACAGAGGAGAAACTTAGACTCAATGCATGCAGGTCAGAGTCAATTTTCTCAAACTTTGATCTTAGATTTCCATTAAGTTGTTGTTTGTCATGTTTTTTGGTGTTAAAATACTTTCTTCCATCCCAGCCCAATATGCATACACAACAACTATAATGTGTGTGGGGCTTTCAAAATATTGTAGTAGCCTGACATGACAATTTCTGGCTCAAACGATTGTGTAAGTTTGGGACTAGATTGCCTGGTTTGAGCGAAATATGGCAGAGAGGCCGGTAGGATTGTTTGGGAAACCTGCTTACAATAAAATTATTTGCAATTGTGTTTCAGGATTTATTAAACACAACTATTTCTGCTAAGATACGCATGGGTGTTTGTTTTGCTATTGTATGCCCATGTGACAAGGAGTAAAACATTACTTTAATGCTTTGTCCGATTCCCGCCGCTTCCTTTCCATTGAACCCTGTTACATCGGTGCCGAAGCCCTGGAAGGAGGAGGGATGCGCCTTCGTAGAGTCCTCGCCACTACCGTCCTCTCCAAAGGAGCAGCCGCAGCCATCCGCCTGGATACGGAGGTATGGCCGCCATCCATGAGGGGAGGAGGGGCTCACTGCCAGGGGTGGAGGAGTTCCGTACCAGTCCGCCCAGGGAGGAGCGGCTGTTGTCCACCAGAGGGTGGAGGAGTGATCGAGGACCAGGCGACGGCGTGTCTGGAAATCGGCTACAATTTTTTTTTTTCTCTCTCTCACTGTCGCTTCACGTTGGCCTTTCCCTCTCCTCTTTTTGTTGTTTTGTTTTTCCCCCTCCCCTTGTCTCCCTCCCAGATCGCGGAAGGTGGGGAAGGCCTGACGGCAGGCGGGGCCGGAAGGACCATGCCATGGGGGGGGGGGGGGGGGGTTGTATGCCATGCAGGGGGTACCCCGGCCTGAGGCAAAGGAGGGAGGAGTTTGAAAAGGAGGAGAAAAGGGGCCGGGCATGCATAATCACGGCCCGGCCCCCAATCGTGCTAATCAGCCGAGGAGAGGGATAAGTGCAATGAGATCGAGAGAGAGAGAGAGAGAGAGCTACAGGTAGCTGCCCTGTATGCGTTTACATTTGTGTGTCCTTTTGTTTAAGTTTAAAAACATTTATTAAAAAAATTATTTGATGCTTCGTCTGGTTCCCGCCTACTCCTTTCCATTGAACCTTGTTACAGCTCACAAGGAGTAAAAAATAACAATGGCCTAAGTCTAAGAAATGTTGCAGATAAAGAAAGATATATGATTATATATCTTTGTGTCATTCACTGATAAACGGTGAACAAGATGACAGCTCCTCCACACACACACACATGAATACAATGGGTTTGTTCAAGCTGGCCCATTCAAAAGAAGGATATCTCCATGAATATTGATAGAGAGGGTGTTTCAGTCTCAAAGGTGGTGGTTCTTAATGAGGGTTTTTGTGTATCATGATCTAAAATCCAAGAATTTACAGACAAATGACCTACATGTTTGTACTTCAAGGACACTATATAAATTGCCATCAATACCAAAAAGTAGCATAATTTGAGAAGAATCAAAATTGTAAGGGGTGTAACTGCAGGTGTTTTAGTCCACGGAATGTGTGCAGTGCTTGAGTGAACATTGTACTCTGGTCTTAATTTGGAGAGCTGTTATTTCCTTAGAAGCTTTCTCCACTTTTGGTAATCCTAACATTGAGACCACATGATTAATTGAGGGTTGATGAATAACATGCCACTTCATCTGAAATCAATGAACTTAAACACGCTCTGAATGCAAGCTTGGAGATAGATGTCCTTTTTTCCATTTTGATGGAAGGTTGAGGCATTATCAGATATTGGTGTTTTGTTGCTGGTGAAGGACATGTTGATGAGTTCCTCTAAACTAAAAGACTGTCTGTCTCTTTTTCCTTTTTTAATTCAGAACCTTTTTACACCAACCATGCATCTCGTGACAATTTTTTATTTTATTTTTTAAATAAGAGTTGTTTACCCACAAATTTACATTTTGTTATAATTTACACATGACTTACTTTCTTTAAGCGATAGTTCACCAAAAATTATATTTCTCTCATTATTTACTCATCCCCTTTTTAATTCTTGTGTTCAACACAAACAGTGTTTTTTTATTGATTTATTTTTCAATTGCTGTATGAGGTGTATTTGTCCATGCAATGTTTAATTCATGTCTTTTAAATCAATACGATGAGAGAGTCTTGTTCACATGTACACATTTTCCGCAAGAACTTCCGGATGTATCGTGCACAAGTGAACGAGCTTCATTATTTCTTTGTTTGTGATACAAAGCAAAAAAGATACCAACACAAAATTGCAACTGAACTTGACAGCCATGTATTTTTGTTGTATTGGACAAGAGCAGCTTTGACGTTTTGTTCCATGGGAATGAAGTCATACATGTTTCAAGCAACATCTAGGGTGGTTAGATGATGACAAACTGTCGGAACTGCCAAAATTCCAACTCGATTGGACTGACCAAATTTACAGAGTTTTATAATTATTGTAAAACATAGGTTTTTTTTTTTTCTTTTTTTCTCCATTTGCATTAAAAATATACTCATCTGATGGCTGGTTCACACCTGCATTTGTAGTTCTGGAAGACAGAGCTGTCTTTGTCTTTCTCGCTTTCTTAACCTTAACCTCTCTTCTCTCTCTCTATCCTTGTCTCTCCACCTCATCCTCTCCTTCTCTCCCTGATGGCACCTCTCTCCATTGTGCCGCCCGCACCAAAAAATCTATTTCTGCCATGCTTTTATCCTTTATGTTGCACTGAAGACACTCGCAGGACAGAAGGTTCTTCACTAAATGTGTTGTGCCTGAACAAAGGCAGTCTCACCCCCCTGCCATTAGACACACATTCTCATTCCTGTCCGGCTGGCCTCTCTCCTCTCCAAATGGGAAAGTAATAATTAAAGATTCCACATCTTGAAACGAAAACCCTTGTGCGGGTCATTCAAGGATTATTACTGAAGGCTGAGACAGTTTTTCTGCCTCTCCAAGCATTAAAGGGTTATTTTGTGTTCTTGGAGAAAGATGGAAGATGGGGAACCATTATAAGAACAAAGAAGCTGATAATAAGGAATTGTGCTAGAGAGAGAGAAAGAAAGATAGAGAGAAAGAAACTCAGCTCTGGTGGTCAGTCAGCCCTGGCTGTCTTAATTTGAGCCGATTTGGATTGAGGTAGGCGGTGACTTCGCTCTTCTCCATGACCTCCACCAGGGTGGGCTAAAGCTGTATTCTACACCTGCTACCTAATCCACTTATCCATGTTGTGGATAAATTATAGAAATGAACAGGAAGCGAAAGAGGGAAAGAGAAATTGTGGCTGCCCTGCTCTATTCACAGCCCTAACCTATATATGGGTCAGTGTGGCTGGCCGACTTTCAGCTCTAGAATGTCAGAGATTTGCCTAAGAGCTGCTTCCTAATTGAAGGAGATTAAGATAGCCTGTCAAACAGCCTCGGATCTCCCAAACTGAAACGCTGTTATCCAATTAAGCGTCATCAAATCAGACACTTGGAGAGGCCACCGGTAGTATGTGGCCCCTAATGAAGTGTCAGCCATAGTCCAGCAACGGGAGACTGGGCTTTGGATTTCACTGCAGTCGGGAAATGACTTACAGCAGATAGCCGCAGCACGATGCCAATTTACCTTGTGCGAGTAAGTGTGTGTCCTGACAAATAACCCGTGGGGGTTTGGCACTGGAGGAGGCTAAGCGGGCCAGATCTAGAGTCGGCAGGATCCACTTTCACGTGCTTCATTCAGTCCGGCTTATTCTGGAGAAAGAGCCATTCTTTGATAGCTCCTAGATAGGCTATTTGTTTCCTGGGCACATGACTTGGTGCTCAGTGAAGCTGAGGCTTTTTTGAAAGAGATCTCTTCCTTTCCTCCCCTCCCCTATCACCCTTTTCTTTCCTTCTTTGCTTCTCTCTCCTGGAGCGTGACAGCCCACCCACACTAAATTAATTTTGACAAGGAACTTAAGATAACGTCAAAGCGCTGACTAATCAGTGTATTGGGTTTCTGTAAGGCAGAGAGCTGTGAAACATGCCATCATATTTAATAAAAGACTCCCGTCGCCTCTCTCTTTCAGTCTTTTTCTCTTGTTCCTCCTCTCTCTCTCTCTTTACCTGGTCTGTCATGTCTGGTTTGCACGGATTTGAAAAACAATTACAGTTTTTGGAAGCGTGATTGGCAAACGGAGAGGTAACAGAGAATGAGGCTTAAGGGAGCTTTTCCTAGTCTCTGCGTTCTGGGTATTGTGTGAAGCTGGCCTCCCTGAAATTCCTTTCAACTTCCCCTTTTGTTGTTGTTTGATTTAAAGGGTAGATTAATCAGGAAGTTTTTGTGCTTGAGGCAGTTGACAGTCCTTTTTGGCTTTTGTGTTTTTTTTTTCTGTATCTTTCTCTCTGCGTCTGACTCTGTTCTTTTTTCTCTTTTCCTGTGTGTCTTTCAGAGTGAGGTAAAATGATATTATTGGATCAGATTAATCTGGAGGTTTTTAGCACACCTCTTCAGGTGAGGTCAGGCAACAGGGCAGTTTATCTTGATTTTCTACATGTACATACCATCTTATTCTTAGTTGCATGCTCTCATATACTGTAGATATATGTACATATACAGGTAGCTTTATACATTAATATATATTTATACATTATTTATATATAAAGTGCATTATTACATATGATCAGCAACCAAAAACAGAAAATGCTTGTAATTAATGCGGCTGGAATGCGATATTAACATGGTGGCCACCATGGGTACCACCAATATGTAAAATGAAAGAGCTTTTTTCCGGCCACTAATATTCATGGAGTCACTGGAATTATCAAACTCTTTGAAAAATAAATAAATAAATAAATAAAAAAAATTTAGTACACTTAAGAATATCTTCTTTTACTTAAAGGTTAGCACTCCTGAAAACCTTGATTAGCTGCTTCAGGTGTGTTTAATTAGGGTTGGAGCTAAACTCTGCTGGACTGTGGCCCTCCAGAAACTGAGTTTGACTTGTTGTCTGTTTTTCCATCAACATCTGTTCCAACATTTCAGTATAAAGGTTTTACTTGTGTCATCTTGGACTTACAACCATGATTAATTTAATCCATGAGTGAAAATTTCCAATAACAAGAAAATTAAGCATGTAGTATTCAGCTGATCATGTGATTTTTATAATGGCAGCCCCCATGAAGGCACCCCTACTCCATGTATAATAAAACTGCTTTTATAAGGTTACTGATATGACTAGAGTTTAAATGTGAAAAAAATTACTGAGTGCTCCTTTAAAGGAACACTATAGAGGATTCCGAAAATGAAGATAAGCATTTCATAAATTTTAAAGGCTTTTATTGGCAAAATCATTCAATTTATGCAAAGAGTCAATATTTACAGTGTTGACCCTTGTTCATCATAACCTCTGCAATTCACTCTGGCATGCTGGATATCCACTTCTGGGCCAAATCCTGACTGAAGGCGATCAATTCTTGCCTTATTAGTGCTCGGAGTTGATCACAATTTGTTGGCTTCTGCTTGTCCACTCGCCTTTTGAGGATTGACCACAGGTTCTCAATGGGATTAAGATCCGGGGAGTTGCCTGGCCACGGATCCAAAATTTCAATGTAATGATCTCCGAGCTACTTCATTATCACTCTTACCTTGTGACATGGGGCTCCATCATGCTGGAAAATGCACGGATCATCACCAAATTGCTCCTGGATTATTGGGAGAAGTGGTTCTTGCAGGACGTTTTGATACCATCCTTTATTCATGGCAGTGTTTTTGGGCAGAATTGTGAGAGAGCCCACACTTTTGGATGAAAAGCTACACCACGCATGGATGGTCTCAGGATGCTTCACTGTTGGCATGACCCAGGACTCATGGGTGGTTCACCTTTTCTTCTCCGGACAATCGGTTTACCAGATGTCTCAAACAGTCGGAAGGGGGCTTCATCATCAGCAGATGCATGCACTGGTGATGACACGATTCCGTAGATGACTCCTCAGGAGGAGAGGGTCCTGGCACTTGCTGGACACTCTGGTACGTCCTGAAGCCTTCCTCACTGCAGTTGAACCTCTCTCCTTGAAGTTCTTGATGATCCTGCAAAGAGTTCTTTCAGGTGAAATTCTTTTCATTTTGATGCAAAGCGATGAAGGCTGCACGTCTTTCTAGAGGTAACTATTGCGAACAAGAACACAACGATTGGAAGCATGTCTTCCCTCCTTTTATAGCAATCAGTCTACTCTTATAATCCAATCAGAATGATAGATTGATATCACCTGACTAGCACTCGTTCACACTTTCCCAGGTGCTGCTGAAATAATTAGTGAAATAATGTTAGCTGGTCATTTTGTGCCAGGAC
This sequence comes from Moxostoma hubbsi, assembly GCA_032164185.1. Lineage (NCBI taxonomy): Eukaryota > Metazoa > Chordata > Actinopteri > Cypriniformes > Catostomidae > Moxostoma > Moxostoma hubbsi. Next base: position 37,656,260 of record JAVLUX010000008.1, on the reverse strand, counting down.
CAAAACTGTGAAATGTTTTTTTTTTCTTTTTAGGCCAATGAAGCTTTTTGCAATTATTTAAAATGCATCTGATCACTCTGCACAATAATCTAGAAACAATGTGAATCAACACCACAACAAATGAAGCAGAATACTTTGTGAAACAAAATTTATGTAATTGCCAATACTTTTGGCCATGGCTGTATGTCAATTTGGCAAAAATTAAGGCCATTAAAAATAATTTTTTAAAAATTAAAAATTTTAGTTTTTGTTTTGTTTTGTTGGAACATTTTCCTCCTCAGGTCATAAGGTTGAATTAAATAGTTTTTTTTGAATATCTCTGTTGCACAGGGTGATTTTGCGTGCATGTGTAGAAGCCAATAGAATCATCTTTTAATTTGACACCACTCATTTGATTTAGTCTAACTTTGCACCAATTAGATGTTGGAAGGACCGCAGTGTACTGAAATGTAAGTTCCCCACAAAATAAGACATTTTGTGAATATCACAATTAATTTGGAGAATTGTTTTATTTGGCCACTACATTTCCTATAGAGCACATCATTAGACTAATTTCACAACCCTTCACAAGTAGGTCTGCACAGTTAATTAAGATAAGATAAAATAATGATATGGCTATATGTGATTATTAAACAGCACAAGGATGCTGTTCTATGTGTTTGTCCAGGGCTTATAAAATGCTGTTTTTTAGTGGTGTAGTGGTACGAAGGCAAAGTGCTGCATGTTCACACATTCGTGCAATTTCAAACATCTGCACATGCTAACCCCTTTAACTATGTCTAATATTTCATATTTATGAAGCGTTATTTAATTCAAACCGAAAGTTGTGATAATATTTTCTTGTTCACTGCATGTCCCCAAATATTAATTATTGCAATGAGAGACTGACAACGTCAGCTGTCACTCTGGCAGAATTTTGGCTAAAGCTGGCAGCATCTGCTTTTTTGTTTGATGCCAGTCCACACGAGTGGCCAGACCAAGACACTTCGTGACTCACTTTCCAGTGATTGGTGACCCCATCCAGCACTAATAGACAACATATTACATGGCCATTTGTATGTGCGGATGATGGGTGGCAGTTTTAGGGAGTTTTATGAAGTTTTAGCGCTGTGTGGCTGCACAGATGGAAGCTCGTTTAGACCCTGCTGTTGGAGCAGAGTCCTGGGGTGATGCCTGGCTCAGTACAGGCTCTGAGCGCAAATCCTTGTTTTATTAGAAACATTAAGCTGACTTAGTCAGTATCTCTGCCTTTCTGCTTGCTCTGGATGGCTACATTTAACTAATGTATAAGAGCTAAGCTAAGAGATATTCTTGAGTAAACAATGTTCACAGAGAAAACATATTTAAGCAATATCACATGAGTGAGAGTGCTGTTAGACTGAATATCAGCTCAGCTGTGATTTGATATTCAATACAACAACACAATTCCAAATGTGATATACTTTTCATACAATAGTTCAATAAAAAATAAGTTGAAAATTAACATACATTTTCAGACCAAACATGGGCAGTTATTTAGTCTATTTTTGGTCTGCTAGCAAAAATAGTTTGAAACGAAGACAAAACTAGATCAACTGTTGTGTCTGGAACTCTGAAAACAAAGACAAGTGGAGTGATTTAAACAGTGAAGCGTCCCCATGCTGTTTACTAAATATCAATACTTGGATCACCGACCGGAACTAACAGGTATAGAAATGCCCTATAAACACAGGTTTAAAAAAAAAAAAAAAAAAATTGTGAAATAAAATTTCAAAAGAAACACTGTCAAAAATGCATCATCATCACATTTTAATAGAATTTAACAAAACGAGTGCCGTCATTGACATAGAGCCAGATTGAATGACTATAAGCGACAATTCACCACAATAAAGGGCAGTTTTGTTTGTATGTCTGTGTCGACAGCATTTTCAGTTTGTAAAACTGAATTTTTATGTTCCCTGTTAGCAGTTGTGTTTTTACAGCAAGCTTTAGGCTGTTCATTAAATAGAATGGGGAGGTTTGCTTTTCCAGCACAGTCTGTCAGCACCTTCACATCCTCTCATCTCACATATTTCCTTTTTACTACAAAAAGAGACACATTTGTTGAATTCCTGTCGGCAAACTTGCATTTTAACCAACGAAAAATGCTCTCTTCATCTTTCTCTTCTCCAATATTCAGCTGCATATCGTTAAAATTAACAACACTTTATGTTCACTTTATGTTTGCTCTCTTTTTTTTCCCAGGAAGTAAAACTGTGTCAGGTTTAAATGGAATTTAATAAGCTGCCATTTGAAGGCATCTGGCTTTGTGCATAGCCTCAGTGTTTACAACAGTGGTTTATAGTTTTTTTATGTTGTCCTGCAAGAGAAGAGTGTTTTATGCAGAAGAGAGCTGCAGTGTAGTGAATGTGTGTATGTACCTGCAAAGCTTTATGGATTTTTGTCATGACAATTTTTTTATGAACAGAAGTGCTGAGACTGAGAGTTTTATCTGCTCATCCTGTGTTGATGAAAGAGACATGCCACATGCGGACACAAAGAGCTTGATGATATATTGATGTCTCTGTTCATTAGGGCTGATGTTTCTGAAATCAGTTGTTGAGTTAAGAGTGGCAGTATCTGGGGCAAGCTGTAACTTTAAGGGGACAGTGTACATGTAATCCAACAGTAGGACATGTTTTCATTGTCAGTGGGTACAAACAGGGTTTTGATTTATTTTAAGGATGGTTCCAATTCTGATTACTCTTAACATTACTGATTCCTCAACAATTCCATTAATGATTCTTTCAGTACTTTTGGGGAGTAAAATGTGTGCCAAGTATTGTAGAATGGTGTTCTGATTTGCATATTGCTTTTTGCCATTTTATGGATTGTGAAATTAGGAAAATCACAGTAAATAATGAGAACAGTAGAAACCAGATTGGGACACTGCTGTTCACACAGCAGCAGAATAAGGTTGTCAGACCTGTTTTGAGTGCTTAATACGGTTACGTACACACAGTTCATTTATTTACGAGAGTGACAACCGCATCCTATAACCGAACTGACACCCACAAATTTTCAGGTCTCACAACTGCATTCTCGGCAAACCTGTGCTGTGTGAACGGAACCGTCCTGGACAACTAGTTGTTAATTACGGCATGTATATTGAGAGCCATGCTGCACTGTACTGTACAGTGCAGTGTGGCTCTCAATATACAGTCTGTACATGAGCATTTCTCGTGTGTTTCATGTGGGGTTTTGTTAACTCACGGAGATGGAGAAATGAGCTGCGTGTCATCTGAAGATTCAGCCGCTGTTTTACCCCGGCTGCTCACGGGTGTGAGCTGCATGACACAAAAGCTGTGAGCTGTACACTGTTAAAAAGCATTGAAAGCTGCTGTCTTTTAATTATGATTTGATAGTTGAACTAGCACCTCGATTGGACTTATTTATTTAATAACATGGCAGCAATTGTGATAACACATAATGTTGTTATGGACGTCACCATCTTTTTGTCACTGTTACTATGGTTACAGTTGTTAGAATGTGGTTGTTCATTCATACAGACCGCATTCAAGCTGCTACTAAAAGCTGCTGTACAAACAGGATATTTCAAGACTCACAACTGTTTACACACAAGTAAATATGGCTGTCAATCCCAAACATTGTTTGAATGTTGCCAAAGCAGAATGGATTCAAGAACAGTTCTGTTTGTTTGCCACCAGGGCCGTAGCAATGTATTCTGGGCCCCCTGACTTTTAATTGGTTTTGGCCCCTTTCCTATTAAAAAGTTTAGAATTTGATGTCTAGAATCATTTCCACCTTTCATCCCACTAGCTATGACCTTGTTTGCCACAGGGAAAGAACAAGATTTTCCACCATTAATCCATTATGCAGGTCTTCAGCTTTAGATGATATCAACAACAAAATTGATGTCACATGATACATGCACTTTTATTTGAAAACCATGAACAAAAATATAATATTTTATTTATGTACTGTCTCCACTTGATGTCCAATGTAAAATCTGTGTCCTTCAGCAAAACCATTTGAGAACCACTGCACTAGTGTCATTATAAGTGTAGTGTATAATTTCCGTGTCACAAGTATCACCAAACTGAATTGCAATATATAATGTTTCAAAAAGGTTTCCCAAACACTTCCCGTAGCTAACAGTGCTCAACTGTGCTGACAGATTGCCTGTAGTGACGTGGTGACATGCAACTGATCACTTGCTCAGTCAGTCTATTCTAATCCTGATTTTTCTGCACCAAATGTGAAAAAAGAAATCGTAAATATGTCAACAAGCCCCTATGCAGGGTCTGAAATGAACTTTTCATACAGGGGCTCAACTGTGGCTCAGTTGGTAGAGCAGGCCAGCCTCTAATCGCAGGGTTGGTGGTTTGAATACTGGCCCACACGACTCCACATGCCGAAGTGTCCGTGTGCAAGACACTGAACCCCAACTTGCTCCCAATGGCAGGCTAGCACCTTGCATGGCAGCTCTGTCACCATTGGTGTATGAATGTGTCACAGTGTAAAGCGCTTTGAATACCGTTAAGGTTAAAAAAAACGCTATATAAGTGCAGAACATTTACTTACTGTACTGTGGCCTACAGAGACCCCTTGAGGACAAAACTAGAATGTGTTTAAATTTATTTTACAAACTGATAGAACTCAAAAACCACCCGCCAGAGTGGCCTGGGATGCTGTGACATTCACTGGCCAAACATAATATTTGCCTGCATTTGGTGCTTGGGGGGTGTTTATTTTGGACCCTACCGGTACGGAATGCCTTGGTTCTTGCAAAGAGAACCGATCTGCCCAATGGTAGAAAACACCTAATATTGCTGTCATGCTGGTCAGGAGGCCCAATGAACAGAGCTATGTTTTGATTGTACCACAATGTTTACTCTCTGTGGGGAACTCAACCTGCAAATGGTGTACTTAAATAGTTATCTCTGCATATTAATTTGTAATAGGAAAAATAATTTTAACATTGACAAAACGCAAGACCTGTAAGATTATGGTTGCAATTGAATCTACATCAATGGTGTTTGAGGTTCAGAAAAATGTACAAAATTATAGCTAAAGATCTACTCATTCATGAGAATGCTTTTGTTGTTTATTTGTGTATACTGTAGTATTGAACAAAACCTTAAGGAACTGCAAGCCAAGGTTGGCGAGGCCTGGACCGGAGAGAGAGTGCCCAGTCCTGTAGAATGCCTCCAATGGTTTGGTCAGCGTAATTTCAGCATCCTGAAACCAGTGGCCACTGGACACCAAGAGCTGCTGGACTTCTTCCGAGCTGTGGTAACGAAAGCCTTAATTAACCCAATATGCCATCGTCATAACCTTCTGAGGAATCGGATTGATTAATATTTCATTATGATTTATAATCAGGGCTGTACTGGTAATCTGGCATACGTGGAATTTTCCCGGTGGGCCGCGATATACAGAAAAGGACAGCGAACAACCCCCCCCCCCCCCCCCCCCCCCCCCGCTCAACTTTTGGGCCAGTTGCTATGTAGAATCAGTCCAGCCCTGATTATAAGAGTATTATGAATGAATATTTTTTAACTTAATTCTGTTAAAATTCTCTTTCATATATTTCCACAGCAAAACTTTCTTAAGACAGAGGAGGCTTGTGAAGAGGCCATTCTACAGTTACTGCTTAACATCTCCTCACAGTGTGGTGTTGCTTTTCCTTTGTGCCCTGCATCTACCCAAGAGCAGACACCAATCGCTACTCTATCCACTCCACGTGATGATCTCGCTCTGGGGGTCCAGGAAGCATGGAATGATATTCGTTTCTCATTGAGGAACCACCTACTGGGCAGACTGCAGATGATGGCTGAGCCAAGCCAGATTGAGGGTGGACTGGGCATTGGTGTTCCTCAGAAGAATCTCTGCCTTCAGGAACTGTTTTTTCTTTACCCTCAGGCCGAGGTCCTCAGCTGGTACCAGCACATTCAGATCAAGGCTGTACTATGTGTTCTCCAAAACAACCAGGGCTGTAGCCCAGGGGGCGACAAGGGCTTCGACAGACTGGCACTGAGCTTTCAGACTGCCTTCCCAACTCTCAGCTGTATGCTCAGTCAAGAAATCCAGGTGCTTAATTGGGTGGCAGAACCAGATAATATCCTGGCATTCCTCAACAAGGTCTACTTGAGCACAGTGGCACAGGAACTGGGCGTACTAATGGAGAAGGAGATTGAAACAGCACTGAAAGACAACACCACACATGGCAGCAAGGGAGGAAAGGCGTCAAACAAGAAGTCTGCAGTGGGTCAGTGTCTTCATGTCATTAAAGTTTAATATAGTGTGAGCCTCAGATGGTTCATGTAGCATTGACTGGCCATTCAATTCACAATGCAGGAAAAAAAAGGCAAGAATAAGTTTCAAATAGCTGGAATTTCCAGTTCCAATCTGATTGGCTGGCTTCTATGCAATTTCCGGGAATCAAGGTGCAGCATTTTTATCAGTTTATGCTAGTTTGAAATAATAGCTACTTTTCAACCATCGAGCCCAATGGTTCTGAGCAAGGTGAGTAATTGTTCCAGTAGCATTTCCAATTGAGCACGACTTGGTATGTTTGCAAACTGTTCCTGGCTTAAATTTTTCTGCACTGTTAGCAAGCTGTACTCAACCGCGCTGGTGGAGTGGCATGAGTTCTTTGCCGAAAAAGCAAGCAAGTTAATAAGCCTGGATCGGTATAGAACAGCACGATTCACAACATTCGGATTGAAAGTTGAAAAGTGGCTAGTAAGTATTTATGAGGAGCAGTTAGGCACTGGTTCATGGCCTCAAATTTTAAAGACATTCAGAGTTTTGTTTGAGATAATTAGTAGCAAGTAAACGAGATATCCTTTTGGTATATCAACATAATCCCTATTCTTCTTCAGTTTCTGATTTCAGATTTTCCCAACCCTAAACTTCACATGAAAAAAAAATTAGTGTGCAGACAAGCTTTGGACTGTTCTTTGTCCAGAATAAGCAGGAAAGTATACCAGAATATGCCGACAGCCAAATGTCTGGCTACACAAAACTAGTACCATATAAACATTCCTTTCCTCCTGGCATCTTGATTTGACCAAATCATTGTTAATTTATAAATGATAGAATGTATATTGTTTCACAGTTGGTCATTTTTAAAAAAAACATATTCTACTTATATTATGCCAAGCAGTCTTTATCTGACTGGCCTGTAATAGATGTATATATTGCAGCTCCTTGAATGGTTATCACATCCATTTTGAATGGACTTATTAAGGCCTCTCTTCCATTTTATTCACCTTCTTGGCACAATTCACTAAGTTTTACTTGCAGCAGACTCTCTCCTTTTATTTTTTGGATGTAAAGACAGGATGAGAAAGCAGCAGGGCCAATTAGGCCCTATGTTCATAGGGCCGGTTGATCCAGTGCTGCACACTTACATGGTGCCCAACAATTCTTCAAATGAATAACCAGAGTTACAGCGAGAGTGAAGCTGAATGTGTATTGCTAGAAAATGACTGTGTGTCAGACACTGGTGACTTTACAAGAAATTACTTAAAACGTAGTATCAGAAGCCCTTAGGCAAAATTTTATGACTGAAAAGTTATGTTAGGTTTTCTATTAGTCAGTTAATAATCTTCACACACATTCTTTTACTTCTTTATGGCTGGTTCTCCAGTTAACAAGCATCTCAGGAAATCTAAACATGAATGTTTTGACAATTTTTTTTATGGTTTCAGGGTTTCGCGTTTTGACTACATAGCTGATTTGTATTAAAAGGTTAGTTCACACAAAAATGTCATTTTATCACTCTAATGTTGTTTGCCTTTCAAAGACATAGCATATTACACACTTGTCACATAGACTACATTTATGATACTTTTGGGCATTTTTTTTTTTTACCTTTTAAAGTGAGTCATTTTCAACTACCAAAGTATTTAAAAAGACAGACTGGCATATTCATTAAAACGTCTCCTTTTGTGTTGTGCATAATAAAAGAATATGCATATTAAAATTTTTGGGTGAACTCTTAATTTAAATAAACCACAAATAATGTTTTTGTTTGCAATAGAAGTCAAAACACTGACGTTTGCTTTCTTTGTCTTGAGTGGTGTTCTTTATTATGCTTTATTCATTCTCCATATTTTGCGGAAATCCCGTCAGGGAGAAGAGGGGGATCTTGATGCGATGTCCCACGGGAGCTCCGCCACTCCTGGCATCACACACTGTCAAAGCACTGAAGCATTTAACAGCTTTTCATGCACAGATATGCCTTTTCTTTTAACCCCTCCATCTGAAAGGGATGAGCAGACTTTGTCCCCCCCTTTTTTCACCAGATGTGGGAGTCTCAGCCCTTCGTACCCATCCTCTCCCATCCTTTGCTTTTCATCCCTCTCACTTCATGTTGTCTTTTTTTTCCCCCACTTTTGCTTCGAGGTAATGGGGTGAGGGCTGTGCTCAGGAGACTGCCATATAGTTCAGCTGATCTGGAACAATAAGACCTTTAAACCCTTACTATCACACCTCAGTGGATTTGTAGAAAACAGGATGAAGAGCTGAAAGGCTGGAATGTGTGTGTGTGTGTGTGTGTGAGAGAGAGAGAGAGAGAGAGACAGAGAGAGAGAGAGAATGATGTGGTTGAGCATTGTTGTTTACAGTAGCCTAATTGTGTACATGGGATTCTATATTTGAGACTCATTGATATTCGCTGTGCTCCAAAACCTATTGAGCCTATCTAGACACAATTTTTCCAGAATAGTTTACCCAAAAAATATAATTCTGTAATAATTTTCTCACCCTCATGCTGTTCCAAACCCAGTTGGCTTTTTTCTAAAGTGGCACACAATAGTTCTTTTAATGAATATTACAGGGGATCTTTTCAATACATTGACAGCTGATAGTGACCCACTTTAAAGCTTAAAAGAGGACTTAAAAGTGTCAGAAAAATGTCCATGTGGCATGTGTGTCATATTATGAGTCTTCTGAAGGCATACGGTTTTTGTGAGAAACAAACAGAAAATTCATCACAAACATCACAGGCACACTCCCGATGTGAAGGCAGTGCCAAAAGGTAACTAAACTATGTTCTTCTTTGATAAAACTAGTTTTGGCAGCATTGCGTGATCTTGTCTATCCTTTGTAGACAAGGCATTTCCACATGCACATTAAACATTCTCAAGTATGCAGTCATGAATGCTTGGCTAGAATCAAGTGTGTGAGTTCTTTGTTCATGCTTAACATGCATTCTTAGCAGTAACAAGTCTTTTGTGCTCAATGGGGGTGATAGAGTTGACTTAAAATGTCTGTGTCATTAAATCAGATGCTATTATTCGGGTAGCTAGTTATAATTATGCAGAGAATTGAAATACTATACTCTGCAGGATTCATCACCACCATGACAGTAGTTGACTTGAAATAGGATACTGACCATCGAAGAAGACCGTTTATGATAATTCCTGCTACAATGCCCCTTGCTGCACAGCTGAGAATGCAAACTGTTCTTGCGTTGCCTTATACATTTCGATATGCTACGATGCATGAAATCAAGCTCATCTTTTAGGCCTAAAGCTTATAGGAAAATCATTTTGACCTGTCTATTTTTCAAAAGGACAACGTTTTCAAATACATGCTTACAATGTTTGTATGACATCGGTCTCTGCTTTATACAGTATGTGTTCTCTGCAGCCATCTTACTTAAGTAGAAAGCACTCAACTCTCTGCAGAATCTGTCAAAGAATCTGAGTGTTATTATTTAATGAAACCACAATTCTCTAAATTATTTCTCTTTCTGAGTTTATACACTGTCAACTGTGGCATTTATGCGATTATGGCATTCTGAAAATTTTGCGCGATTTAAAGAGAAACTGACTTTTTTTGAGAGATCGAGTTTTCATTCTGGGTAATGAATCTTTATGATATTTTTAATGAGAGCAAAGGCATTTTTTATTTAGTTGTTATTTGATTTAAATCATTGTTCTTGGTTAAATAACACTTTAGTTCAATGAATGATTGCTGATTGGCTGATGATGTCGATTACCAAAGAATATTATTTTGACTTATTTTGACCCACAGTTTGTAAAACAAACAAAAATACTTTGACAGAAAACCACTTACAATGGAAGTTTAGGGTTGAGTCAACGTTTTTTGTTTGTTGGTAGAACTTAAAGGAGTAATATGTAATATATTCAGATAAATAAGAGATTTAACAAACATGCTAAGTTGAAATACTGGCTTTTCTGAAAACAATGCTACAGCCAGTATATTCTACTTTGAAATGTCTGTTCTGTTTGTGTTTTGGCCTGTGTGATCCTCCCCACTGCCTATTTCCCAATAGTATTTTGACACCCCGGGTTGCCAGATGTTAAACAAGTTAGCGGGCAAACACAGTGTGCTGCACATACCTGTCAACATTTGGGTACCAAAATCCTGGAGACCAATGGGGGGGGGGGGGGGGGGGTGGGTTTGCTGGATGGCAGAGGCAGGCTAAATACAAATTGTGCCATTTTGATTTGATGTGCTTATTTCCCCCACCATTAAAATCAGTGAGACACATTGCAAAATGCGTGGGCATTGTCGATATGGCTTCAAGATATGAAATTAAATTCTTCCGTCCAGCTGTTGTTAAATTTACATGTGTATATTGCTAGAGCACCATCTGAGTCTAATCCTCCCATCTACTGGGATGCTTCATTCAACTTCCCGCATCTGCTGCCTGCGCAGATATCAACAGTGCTGGGTTGTAGGTTGCCAGGTTGAGGTCACAAATGGGTTGAAGTTTGTATGATGTGTCGATTGTGTGAGTAGGATGCATTTCATAGAAGATCTGGAAACTGGACAAATTTTGAATAATATATTGATGTGATTATTCTTATAACGAGGTTTGGGCCATACTAATTGTGGGAGTTTCCCCGGGAGAAATGACAAAATGGGAGGGTGGTGGGAGATGGGTGTGAAATACGAGAGACTACCGGGAAAAACGGGAGTATTGACCGGTATGGTGCTGCAGCTATGGAAGCCAGCAATACATATAGCTAACATTGACAGAGTTATAAAAAATCCACATGAGCTGGTTTATAATTTGCAAACTATAAAAACATTGCAAACGTATACAGTAGCTGATCAGCTTGCAACAATCTTACAAAGTGTAAGGCTCGTCACTTGCCATTTTCAGTTTGCTCATTCCTGTTGCGTGTCCTCAACCTGGCAACCCACGTGAGCTTCGAGTCTGGAGTGGGGGAGACAACGCTCTACAATATTTTGAATTTGGACTGCAGTAACCATTTTAAAGCTTGATGTGTATGTTACATATTTGTGAAGTTAAATTGGACTTAAAGAATGGAAATTTTAACAGATATTGTCATCAGAAATATGACAATTTAACAATTTAAAGAGGTCATATCATGCTTTTTAAAAATTATTTTCTTTTGAGGTTCACTTATAATGTTGGGAAGTTTTTTGATATACCATCATACTCATAAAATAAAAATTTCCATCCTCTCTCTGGCCCTCTTGCCTAAAGCTCTCAGTTTCTGTGCTGTATCCCCTTTAATACTTCAAAGTACATTGCCACTGTTAAGATTTACTAATGTCTTTGCTGGCAAATCCTGTGGAAGGTATTAAGAAATGTTCACCTGTTGGGATTCCCCTTCGATTGTTTTGCCGCTTAAATATGGACGTCCTGACACCTCTATTTTGAAAAACGGCAGATGAATTATTCACCAGCATTAGGTTTAGCAAGATGGCAACTGGTTGTGTGTTGGCAAGCCGTCACTCCTTGTCTTCTCTGTGTATTTTCATGCTTGTTCCAATCTGGTTTATGATCGCCAAACTCTACTTAATACCCATGCATATTTGCCGAACAATGCAGTCGGGATTCTTGAGGAGAATGGTTTTCTTATCCACAATCTACTTAATTTTTTACCAGCTAAAGTTTGGCACTTGGTCAGACATGTGCACCAGAAAATGAAACACCACAGCAGGAGGAGACGTCAAAAATGAGCCAGAATCATTGTTTGAGTGAGAAGGGGCCTGGATACCTCAATTTATTACCATGTGATTTTCCTGAAGAATAGTGCTGAGATGATGCCGAGGCAATCCTGTTTACCTTATGTCTGCTCGGTTCTGTGTGGTGTGCCAACGTCGCAGACCGTTCTGGCTAGATAGCAGAAGTGTAGCAGAGGAGTAAATCTTAATAATCTACAGAACTTGGATTGCAGATCAGCAACATTAGGGCCCGGTATCCAACATTATACTCCTAACTCTACCTTAGTGACACTTGCATTGGGTAACACTAGCTCTGTTGCCAATACAAATTTTATTTTAAATAATTTCTTTCTATCATGGGAGCTGGATTTTTTTAGGATTTATTATGCTTGATTTTTTTTTTTTTTTTAATCTATTTCTGAACTCTCACCAATGGAATGTGACTTTTTCAGCACCCCCAGGACTGCAGGTCAGATAGAGGTGTTAGCTGTGGTCTTTTAAATTTTGAGGTGCAATTACTTATGGTTGATATAGCTCGACATGTGCTGTGTCCTTGTATATAAACCCCCTAAATAAATTAAATACATCAATTGATTGCCTACCTCTGACAATATTTTAATTCTTGGTGATTTCAATATCCATGTTTGTCATGCTTCAAAGCGTTTAGTCAGAGTGTTTTTAAACTTTATTGATTAATGTAACTTTTCTCAGTGTGTCACTTTCTCCACTCATCAGCTTGGTCATGCTCTTGATCTGGTTTTATATATGTAATGTGCAGGTTGCACATAACTATTTTTCTGATCACAAGCCTATTGTGTTTAATGTTACTTTTTCATGTAAACTCTCAGATCGACAGTCGTGTGTTTATTGCTCCTAAGTACTTACATCATTAACTGCCAGGGATTTCTCAGCTGCATTTAGAGCTGCTTCTGTAACTGGCACCATTGTGTCCCTGCTTCCTTCTGTGGGTCCAGAGGAGTTGATTACTCTTTTTAAAACTGTCTGTACTGACATTCTTGATTGCTTTGATCCTTTTAAATTGACGAGACATAAACTTAGATCACAACCCTTGTCAAATTTTAGGATAGGATTGTAGGAGAGCAGAACATGAATGGCAGAAATACAATCTACGTGTGTCTTATGAGATTCTGAGAGAATGTTTGTCTAAGTATCAAAAAGCTGATATTATTGCACATTGAGTCCAACACTATAAAGACAATACTAAATCCAATGGATACTATCTCTCCTCATCCATCTACAGATACTTGTGGAAGGTTTTTTTTAGAAGATTGATAGCATAATATCTACTATTATACCTTCAGTGTCTGACTCGTTTGTTCTGACTGCTTTTTCTAATATTTTAAGTCAGTTTGAGCTAGTGTCAATTTCACATATGAAGTATGTTGTTGCACATCTGAAGATAATTTCTTCCCCTAGTGATGTGGTTTCTCCTCACCTGTTAATTGAGCTGGTTGATACGAATGGTCCAAGTATTCTGTTTCATTAATGGTTGTTTTCCATCTTGTTTTAAGCATGTGGTTGTCCAGCCCCTGCTTAAAAAGTCTAGTTTAGACCCTCTGGAAATTTTTGGCCAATTTCTAAATGATAATTTATGTCAAAGATTTTGGAAAAGGCAGATTTTACTCAGGTTTGCTCATTTGTTTTACAAAGAATAATGTCTTCACTAGATTTCAGTCAGGTTTTAGAGCTGGCCATAGCACAGAATCTGCTCTTCTCAGGGCAGCAAATTATCTTTTGCTGATATGATTGACCATGATATCCTCATTGACCCATTTCCAGCAGTATGCTGGCATTCAAGACATGGCCCTAAAATGGTTTACCTCATACCTGCATGAAGAACGTTTTCAGTTAAGATGGGAAATTTCTCATCATCCTCAGCTTCTATCACCTGTGGAGTACCTCAAGGATCTATTTTAGGACCAGTTTTATTTTCCTTATATCCTTCCCCTTGGCTTAATCTTTTAAAAAAACATGGCATTTCATATATTTTTTATTCTGAAGATACACAAATCTTCCCTTTGAAGTCTGGTGATGATCTATCTGAGTGTTTGGAAGACAAATAAAAACTGTATGGATAAAACCTCCCCCCTTCCTGACCCTAGAGGCTGCATAAAGGATATTTTAGACCGTTTAGCACCCTTTCAATATGCATGCCCATGTCAAAAATCTGGGAGTCATCTTTGACTCAGAACTTAAATTTGACAGGCAGATTAATGCTGTTGTAAAGAATAGTTTCTTTCAACTGAGATCTATTGTTAAACTTAAATCTGTTCACTCGTTTAATGATCTGGAGAAATAAATTAATGCTTTTGTGTCATCACGCCTATCTAGGTATAAACAATTTATTTTTAGCAAGTCAGTTCACTTGGTGACCATCTTTGGAATGCTCATGGGGAGCTATTTTTCTAGGTAAACAAGCGGCATGCCAGTACCAGCTATTTGAATGGGGAAAGAATGAAATCTCCAAAACGGTTGGTCAAGATTACAATCAGAGAACATATTTCAAATCAGCAGTGAAATCTAACAATACTGGTATCATAAATTGTGCTTCTTTACGCTATAAAAATATACATTTTCCCACCTTGTATATCTAATGTGCATGCGGGTTCTCGAGTTGATTGACAGGTGATGTTTGTATCTAAAAGGTGATTGGCTCATTTACATGTACGGCGGGACGACTTCTCTACATCCGTTGACCATTGGGTGTTCCAGGTTCTCCCATTCATTTTAATAGATGTGACCCATCTTTGCTAAAGAGTCTCTGGTATAAGTCAGTATCTGTTGTCTTGCTTGCAGCTGGTTCAGAATGCTGCAGCAAGGCTCTTGACTAATTCCAGGAAGAGGGACCATACATCACCAGTCCTTGCCTCCCTTAACTGGTTACCGATTAGGTTGAGAATACAATATAAAGTGTTGTTGTATGATTTTAAAACTTTACCTGTATGGCACCAGAGTATATTTATGAACTCATTCCATTGTACCCAGATGTCTGTTAGATCTGGCAATCAACTGTAAAGGGGATCGTGCTTTCCCTGTTGCTGCCCCAAGGTGATGGAATAGTTTACCACTATCCATCAGGTCCTCTACCTCTACAAATATGTTTAAAAGCCATCTTAAGATGCAGTTGTTCTCTATAGCCTTTGCAACATCGTAATGGAGCTGTGTGCTGAACAGCGTTTTGGAACTGTGTGCTGAACAGACCGCCTTTGTGCATTTCTTGTTTGTGTTTTTATGTAGATTTCTGTTTTTAGTTGTATTTTATTTTATTCTTGTGCAAATTAGATTTGTCTTGCTAGCTGGTTTTTAATGTACAACACTTAGGTGTATGCTGTAGTTTTTAAAGTGCTTTATAAATAATTTTGAATAGAATTGAAAAAAAAAAATACAATTACTGTCATGTCCAATAAAGTTGGCACTGCTCCAGCTTTCAAAATATGTTTCTTTGCAAAGCTGTTTTGGTTCTCAAAAGAATCCATTGATACAACAACGTCTGGGAACCTTACTCAGCTTATTCTTATTCAGTCTTAATCTTTTCATTGGTTAGAAGCAAACTACAGTAATTTTAATACCACTTTCGGTATTAGAGTTCCTCATTCGCTCTCTCTTTCACTGTGATGGTTACAAATATTGTGGAAATGTGGCTATACAAATGAACACCAAATACTGGTTTCAAATTTTCAAAAACGATTCATTTTTTAAGAGTAGACATGATAAAAGCTATTTTTTGCACTTGAGAGGACATTTTAAGTTCTGAAAATTACAATATGTTTTTATAGAACGATGACCTCTTACTGCATGTGTCAAATTTCCTTGAAATTTTGATTCCTCATGACAATAAACCTTTAATAAAGACATCAAAAGCTGACATTTTTACTCCAAGAAGGGCTACATAACCCCTACTGCATCCCAGTTGGACTGTGCCTCTGGTATTGAAGGGACCTGTAGAGAGAGCGTGGATGTATGCGTGTGTGCTTGTCAGTGGCGGCGTCATTTACAGTGCCGCCTGTCTTGGTGAGCAACGAACTGCAACAGACATCCCACTGCACGGCACAGCAGCTAGCCTCCCATAAGCCATCAGGGGCTCAACATGTGGTCTGCTCAGGCCCAGGGCCCCTTCATCAGGCCTAGACCCTGCCAACCACAACACCACCCAGAGCTCACTTACAGTTATGTGAAATAAACTGATCTTTGCTCCTTTTATTTTTTCAAAGGCAGTGAAGCATTCTTCCCAATATCATAGTAAAATATATGCCAGTTCATATAAACAAATCCTTGGGGCCAATCACAGCCAATAACTGCATCTGTACGCATGTCTGTGTTTCACACTTGTGTTTGAGTTGTTGTTGTGCTGTCATTCAAAGTCATTAGAGAGTGTCGCCATTGATTTGCCTGGTGGATAAATGCGCCTTTTATTGTGAATGTTTAATGTTCAGGGTTAAATTGCACGTCAGGGACAGGCACAAAAAAAACATTGAATTCCCGCCTGTCCTTTTACAAATTCTGTCATCATTGAAATTTACTCCCCTTCATGTTGTTCCAAAGCTGTATGATTTTCTTTCACTGAACACAAAATTTAATATATTGTCCAATTTTAGCGATATAATGAAAGTTAAAATGGAGTTGGGCTTTAAAGCTCCAAAATGACAAAGAAAAATGCACTAGTAAAGTGGTCCATGACTTTGTTTTTTCAAGTCTTCTGAAGGCATACAATATCTTTGTGTAAGGAACAGATAGAAATTTGTTTTACACAAAAAATGCAGATATCCGCACTAGCTCTTTTTTTGCCCTTTTTCTCTTTTTTCAAGAGAGAAGTAGTGGTGCCCAATTTGTAAATGAATCACCCTTTTGAGTTGGATCTTTCCAATGACTTAATTGATCCAATTCACAAAACAAGAATAATCTCAATAATCCAACCATAAATCTAGCAGTTTACTATTTGAGAAGTTTACAATATCTGTGAGTAATGTTTTAAATTTTGTTTAATTTCTCTCACAATCATTGTGGCTTCAGAAGACTTGGAATATAGCTCTCGAATTATATGGACCGCTTTATGATACTTTTGTGGTGTTGATTTTTATTATTTATTTATTTTTATTTTTTTATTTTTTATTAGCCTATATGGAAAAGAATTGCCAGGATAACCTTAAAAAAATCACTGGAAGAAAGTAAGTCATAAAGGTTTGGAATAACATGAGGGTGAGTAAATGATAACTAACCCTTGGGTGAACTAACTCTTGAAGATCGGCCCCTTTCTCTTTTCTCACTTTTTTTCTGCAGAGGCCAGTCAACACTGATTCGAGAGAGAGCGGAAATGAAATCAGTGGCTAAATTGTTACGTGATTGGCTGTTCCCTAAAGAGGCTAGGCATCATTTGGAGAAAAGCATTTTCTTAATTGCTTTCAGGGCCATGTCAGACACATGCGATTCCCTTCACTAATGGCATAGCTAGGTAGAACACGGCCCCAAGGGTCAGAGCAGGACAAGCCAGCCAGCAAGTATTGGAACCACACACCTGTGTTTGTGTATGTGTGTGTGAGACAAAGGGAAGGAGAATGAGGGAGCAGGCATGAAGGAGATGAAGTGGCAGCAAGTGGAACCCAAAGGGGAAATGCACTTCAGTGTGAGTTTAATACTCCAGGCCGGGGATTTGGCAACCTGCCACACAGCAATTGTTTACCTTTTTGCTCACTGGCTGCATCTGTTCTGTTTTGTAAACGGCACTAAACTATCTGCTGGTAAACACTGGAATCAATAACAACTGTTTGGGGATTTCCCAGCCTCCCTTACATTTCTACATTTTTTCTCTCTTTCTCCCCTCTCTTTCTCTCTCTGTCATTTTCTTTGTGACATTTTTCACTGCCACCCCCATTTTTCAGACGAAGCAAGTGTGATATGAATACTTAAAAGGTTTCTTTTTTTATTCTAGCGAGCACATTTGAGTAAAACAATTAGTCTTTTCAAATAATTCTATTTGTATATAATGCAAGAGGTTTTCCTTGTCACGTGATCAGGGCCAATGGAATTTTCATGTGACATTGCCATATGAAGTGACAGAACAGTTCTCTTAGAGCAGCATGGACTCAAAGTATTCTGTCATTATTTACTTATCCTCATATCATTTGACACCTGAAGCTCATGGTGTGTTTGCCAGGTTTAGACAACAATGACTTTGTCATCAATTGGTTCTTGTGTGTCTTGCGATCACATTTCAAATATGGATTTCAGAAATATTGGGAATTGAACCATTTTCGGGGAATGATGTCTTAAATTTTGGTCTTCGGCTGAATGATTAATCAAAATAAAACTGAAATCACTATATGGCAGTGCCATTATCAAACAGCAAAGGCTTTGATTTAATTAAATAAATAAATAGTCTCCAGCCAGCTTGCTGCACTTGCTGTATTTGCACAGCTGGGTTCTCTGCAGCGAAAGGACGCATGAGGCTAATAAGCTGAGCACATTATATTTGCAGTGCTCCAGATTCACTAATTAACTAAATAATTCCAAATCTGTTTGGCCAATAAAAGTTACAATCAAAATCTGAAGTTTTCTCATAACACTGGGTTTTGTGGACAGTGGATGAGAGAATGTCTTTGCAATAAAAGGGCATTTTCAACTCTAGTTAAAACAGAAACATCTTCCTTCTTACAAATTAAAGTGTTCTGCCAAAATATAGGTTTCAGGTTTTAACCGGACCATATAGCTATGCAGCATGCAGGTTGAGAAAATAACATAAATATGTTGCTGTTTTATAATAATAATAATAATAATAATAATAATAATAATAATAATGATATTATTATTATTATTAGTCGTGGTGTTATGTTATAAAAATATATATTTCCATAATAATTTCTTAACTTAATACTGGGTTCCCAGGGACCTGGGTAGCTCAGTGAGTAAAGACGGTGACTACCACCTCTGGAATTGCGAGTTTGAATCCGGGGCATGCTGAGTGACTCCAGCCAGGTCTCCTAAGCAACCTAATTGGCCCGGTTGAATCCAGGGGCTAGAGTCACATGGGATAACCTCCTCGTTGTTGCTATAATGTGGTTCTCGCTCTCGGTGGGGGAGTGCGGTGAGTTGTGTGTGGATGCCGCAGAGAATAGCGTGAAGCCTCCACATGCGCTATGTCTCTGCGGTAACATGCTCAACAAGCCACGTGATAAGATGCATGGATTGACAGTCTCAGATGCAGAGGCAACTGTGATTCCACCACCCGGATTTAGGCGAGTCACTACGCCACCACGAGGACTTAGCCACCAAATTGGGGAGAAAAAGGGAGAAAATAATAAAAGTACTGGGTTCCCAAAAATTATGATAAAAGTGAGCTGAGACCCTATCACAAAGTTGACAAAAACAGATACACAGTGAACAGATACAGTCTATAATGTGAATCTGTTTTTTCCCCTCAATGTTTCACTGTATATTTTTTTATTTAGTCTGGTTCTTTAGAAGATTCTCAGGTGTGAACATGCTTTCTTGGTATTTCTATTGGCAGTAGAGCATGATTGCCCATGACTTAATTTTGGTCAAAAAGGTAACACTTTGTAATTTTATTATTATAAATTTTTTATTTTATTTTATTATTATTATTCTTTCGCAGATCAAATAGCAATTATAATATTTTTCCAAATAATCACTGCTCGATTTTTTTTTTTTTTTTTTTTTTGTCCAAATCGAACAGCCCTATTTCGGTCTCTTCCTCACAAGAAGAATTTCACTTTAGAATTCTTAGAATGTAAAACACAATTCATATGGTCTTCATTTATGATGCTTTGTTGTCATTTTTTTTGGAGTGGACAGCCCCAGTTCCCTTTCATGTTTTTTTGTAAGGAAACAGGTTGGAAATTCAGCTAAACAGGATTTTATTTTTCAATGGAAGAAATAATAATAATAATAATAATACAGGTTTGTAATGACATAATGGTGAGTAAACTATGACAGAATTTTCATTTTGGGTTTACAATTTCTTAAAATATATTTATCACTGACATAATGGTGATTGTTTATGGATCAAATTCAAGTCACATGCAGGGTTCAGTCTTGCAGTCATTCAAGTTACCAGTCCAACATCTTTAATCACTAGACTACACCACTCAATGTACATTGTCAACACTCTTGTATATTACCTTTAACTTAATCTTAATAATGAAGGAATAATTACAGTAACGCTACAGTAAAAATATTGTTTTTTATTATTATTTACAAACCCTAGTCTTGCTCCAAACCCGTATGACTTTCTTCTTTGGAAGACAAATGTGAATTTTAAGTCTTCAAATAGTTTATTTGCCATAATGACAGTGAGTATTGACTATGGTCTGTCAAGCTTGGAAAAGGACACAAAAATAAGATGAAAGAAAGAAAAAAAACATGATAAAGCTGCAGTAAAATTAAACAATAAGAGTCGTGCACTACATTCCAAGTGTTCTAAAGTGATATGATCACTCTGTTCAATGACGCAAACACCATTTAAGTTGTTATATTAGTCAAAAGACTTTAAAAATTCACCCTTGAGTTCCACATTAGACAGAATGTCAGTTTGGAGCAAGAGTAAACAATTATCATTATGCCGTTTAATATTGTTTCATTTTATTTTAATCATTTAATTCCTTATGGGTTTCCATAGATGTTTTAAACACTTGAGCAATGGGCTGTTAAACTATTCATCACCTCCATTTGCTGTTCCCTCTCTCTCTTCCTCTTTGCTGCCTACATCCTTCGTCTTTTACTACATCAGAAATGAGTGCGATGCCCTTTTAACGACCACAGCGAGGCCCTGACTCTCAGCTCTTTTCACAGTAAACGACATGTATCGCTGCTCTCAGCACCTTCAACACCTCCACCCCATCAGCGTGTTGTAATAACCCCCATTATGGCTTCAGTGGCTGGGCCATCCTCTCGCTCAAGACTCCTAATGGTTAGCTATGAGAGAGGCCCTAATAAGCCGTTAATGGTGGGGTAATAAATAGCCCCGCAATGGCTGGTTGGGCAGGGGACAAGACAAGATAGAATGATAGCGAAGCATTAAACTTAAAGGTGAGATGCCTGCTCTAAGAGAGTTAGTGCTGGGGGTGTACATGGCCAGTGGGGTTCAAGGACACGTCACCGCGTTAAATGAAGAAGAAAGTGTCATAAAGATGACATAAATGGAACAATTTCTTAGAAAGAAAATGTACTGTTATTGTCATCTATAGATTGTAAGAATTGTGCCATTGAAAAGAAGTAGCGTATGCAGTGAGCATGTCATACAATGTACAGCACGGTTAAAGGAAGAGAACATGATTTATCCTGTTATTATTTATAATTCTCAGTTTCAGTTCTGTATGACTTTATTTCTTATACAGAACACAAAAGTGTTCACAAAATGCAGTCCATCTTTCAGTACAATGGCTGTTGATAGTTGTTGACTCCTGTTCAAATCTTTAAAAAAAAAGATTGTGCATCAAATTGCAAGTCTTTAAGCATACAATATGTTTTATTGAAAAACAATGAATGTAATTATTAGTGAAATTTATTGCAGATTTTGCAGTTGACAACTTGCTGTTTTTTTTTGTTTTTTTTTTAAAGATCTTCACAGAAAAATTACACATTTTAGGCTGTTTCTCACCAATCGCATGACTTTATTAGACTTGGATATGCCATACGATCCACTGCCATTGTATTGAAAAGATGGACATTCATTATATATTCATTAAAACATCTCCTTTTGTGTTCTGCAAGTAATACAGGTTTGGAATTACATAAACATGAGTAAATAATTTTTCATTGTTGGTTGAATGTCTTTAATGCATGCTACATTCACGTCATTTCAGTGTTCCCGTAATTGCAGGATGATAACTCTGCGATTGTACTCCAAGTTTGTTCATGTCCTCAAAACCATAAATTATTAATTGGACTGGGTGTCTATCCAACTCTTGTTATAGTTATGCTAACAGTAATCCATGTTTTATATCTAGTATTTATTTTCAGTACTATTAAATTAATAGTTATAAATACGCAAATACATGTTATAAATACGTAAATATCATATAAATATTATATATATACGTGAATGATTTTTATAGTCCAACATGACATCATCAAAGCATTAAAAGTCTGTTGTAAATTATGGAGTTCTAAATAGTCCACATTTTCTATAGGATTTACATCTACATTCCCAATATGCATGTTACTTGTGTGCTGAATGTGGCACTTAATGCACAGGTCTTATAAATAATGCAGTATGTATGGAGTGATATTACTGACTGGCTGATGTGCTTGTCTGAGGGGTTGTGGATCTCAACGGAGTGTATCTCGGTGCATTCATGTAACCATTTCCCATTGCTGCTTCACAATCTGTAGTCTCCCCCTGGACCCCATTAATGAAGAGCCAAGATGCCGAGATGGCACGCTCACCTGTGTAAAAATATGTGCATGCACCCACACAGCTATACATGACAAATATACTATTTATTCCAAGATGCTCACTAACCCACCTCATGTGGTCAGTCTCTGCATCACTATAATATACAAATAATGATAAATGATGTACTGTACACTGTATAAATAGTGTCTAAAGGGAAGATCAGGGCTGATTGTCACAATTGTTACTCTAGTGAAACATTCTCGAGATAAGTTTATTTTTGAAAGTCAGTTTCTGTATAGTCACTTACCTTTTAGTTATGGCTTCAAACAAGTTACATGTGAACATGTCTATTGTTATTATCCAGGAGAAAAGTTACAGTTTATTGAACACTGGTTGACATTTTGTGACAAGGTGCCCCAATAGTGTCACACTCCATGGGTTAAGTTGTCTCAATGAAACCTACCATTAAAAAGCCTATTTTAAGTTTTCAGCTAAATTGAATCAGTAAAACAATTTTAAAAGACAAAATGATTTATGAGACTGTAAGAATTTTGAAGATGGCATACACAAATATCAAACCATTGTTTTGGCCAACAAATATTGTAATTAATACATTTTATAAATTCAAAACATTTAAAACAGAGGTGACAACTTGCCCCAATCTGACATTTATGGACTACTACACTTGTCCAGAAAACATAAATAAAAATCTACCGTCATTAAATATAGCTGACCCTTGCCAGAATGTAAGCTAGAATGGTTACTGAGATATAGTGAGAACTATAGTGACTATATATAGGGTCTACAACTAGTCTGTGTCTTTGTACAGTATTTATGATCAATGCTCACATACAAACTTGATTAAGCAGACTGAAATAAGAGAATAACCATGTTGTTATATTGCCTGCTTTGCAATAACGATACAACAAAATGGCATTAGAATCCAGAGGCGATATTGTTGCAATTATTGGTGTTCCTTTTTTATTTTATTTCTCTTGTCCCTCCATCCCCTTCCCACTCAATCTTCCCAGAGCTTTCATAGCTGGGACTAATGCCTTCCTGATCCACTCCCCAATGCCTTTTCTGTCAGAGGAAGTCATTTAAGAGCACACACAAAAGTATTTGTCAAAGTGTCTGAAAATACTGCAGCCCTCTTCTGCGCGGCCCATTCTTCAGACCTAATGCGGAACATCCCCTGGGTGATGGCTTTGGCAGCTGCAGAAATGAGTGAGCCGCACTGGAGATGAGGGTCATCTGCGGGTTACAGGAGAAAGTTTGTGCCCAGCAATGTTTGACTGTTGATTTGAGAGGGAACTTTATGGACTCTGCGGGATTTGTGTAGATTGCGAGGCCTTGTGTCACATCCACAAAGACTCTAAATTTTTATTCTTTCATTTATTTATTTATTTGAGTACTGTGCCACCACGATTCCAGAGTTACATATTCCTTGTCGAAAATGTCCTTACAGTAACTGCCAAACTCAACACTAAGATTTAGTTTTTTTTTTAGCAATGCATGTTTTTATGTATGCCAGAAAAAATACTTCAGTTTTCTTAAGGGCCTTCCACATGACTTGCGTCAAGCACCACTTTGACCTCTACATGAAAACATTGCAGATAGTGCCAAAGAGGGGCGATTTTTCAAGTTTACCAGGCAAGAAAACATGTATTTCGACTAATAATTGTTTTGAGTCATTGCAGTAAGAATTAAGAGGACTTGTTTATGTTAGGATATGTTTGGTGAATTTATATTAGTTCATCTGAGGTCTCTGGACGCTCGGAAACAATAAGGTAAATATATATGACTAAAATTAATGAGGCATTCAATATCTCTTCAGAAATTCTGACAAGTTTAAAAATATTTTTGTGGAATTGTAAACCAGCACACCAGCATCCCACACATCCAGAATCCAACAGTGATGGTTAAACAACTCTGTTGTATCCATCTACAGCTCCTCGTGAACCTACCCAAAGAGGGCGGAACTTCTGCCTCACTTCCCATCAGCTCAGGTGCCTGACCCAGCTGGCCTCCACTTTACTGGAGCTGGAACAGAATGTGGAAGACCTGACAACCCATCTGGGTTTCCTTAGCTGCACTGGAGAATCAGTCTGCACTGCCAAAGGTACAATTTAATTACCATTGCTAAACATCACACACAGACGCAGGGCCACCCATATGGAGGGAAAAGGGGACAGCTTTCAGGGGTCCAGCCACTGGGGGGGCAAGAGAGCTAGTTGAACACAGCTGATAGTGCTATGATGTACGGCGATCACCAGGTGTAGAAATACCGGCACTCCAACA
This sequence comes from Moxostoma hubbsi, assembly GCA_032164185.1. Lineage (NCBI taxonomy): Eukaryota > Metazoa > Chordata > Actinopteri > Cypriniformes > Catostomidae > Moxostoma > Moxostoma hubbsi. The sequence goes on along the minus strand of JAVLUX010000008.1, from coordinate 37,631,650 downwards.
TATAACGGCACAACCATTTAATGCCATAGCAAGCGTACACAAATAAGCTTTATACTGTATGCAGCTCTATCAGACTGAATGTGATATATGCCAGTCAACACGATATATGTTTGTTTTTTTATTTTCTGATGAATATTAGCATAGTATAAATAAATGGCAGTCCATCAAGATTTTTGACTACAGTCTTCTCCGAATCTATCATATGAAATGATTTGTCACTATGGGAGCTGAAAACCTAGAGGTGTATTGTGCTCAACAAAGCCTTTACAACAAGCATCCAATTCCTGCATATAATAGCGATGTCTCTACAGGCAGATTATGTGATCTGAATGATGGCCTGTTGCGTTACCATAAAGACATATTTTTTCTCGTATTTTGTTACAGCTCTTTTTTTTCCCATTTCCTCTTTCTCGTTCTCTATCGTTTTTCTTTCTTATGCACATATGCACGCATAGAAACTCATTCCAACACAAACACATATGCACACCCACAAATTGAGGGGGCCGAAAACTTATTTTCTTTTTTTTCTTTTTTTCTGCTATGAAAGTGACTGGTGCATATAGTAATTTCTGTAAAGGTTACATTAAAAACAGGACAAGCAGAAAAGGGCTGGATTTACTGAGAAGTAAACAGCCTTTAAAGGGCAGTTATCCAAATCATTAATTCAGACAATCAAACGACTTAATTACCAGAAATTCATCAGATGGGCTTAAAGGTCAAAAAGTGACATGCTGGCTGCTTCTTTCCTCCTTTGCCTTGCTCGACTCTCTTCTTCAACTAAATTGCCTTGCCCGGGGTCTCACTTCCGAAGCGTCTGATTAGAAAAATGCAGCCTTGATGCATGCACTTTTAATTTGCCCACAACAAGCACGCACACACATTTATCCTCCCTCTAACCCTTTCCATGGATTAGCCATTGCTATCAGGGGTTCAAATCAACTCTAAAGCCTCAGAATTTAACAAAGCTTACTGTTGCAATTACTGCATCCGCTTTTTAGTTTTCTTTTTCTTTTTTTTCAGTTTTATTTGGCAATGTACGGTGTTCTTTATAGGTCGTCACTGCACAGAGGACTTTAATATGTTGGCCTGGCCTGACCCTAGCAGTCTACATATTGATTTATTTTCCAAAGGCACTGTGAAAGCATAAGCTAACTGAATGTATACGATTTTCCTGCGTGAAATGTTTTTAATTAGCAATTAAGCAAAGATTTAAATGGAAATTAGGGGGATTTGGAGAAGTCTCATGGACTTCCTTTAGTAAGATGTAGTGAAAGTTTACTGTTGAGGCATTGTGTATGTGTGTTTTTGCTTTTTGCACACAGGGACGCTGAAGAAGGTCAGGGATGATTTGGAGGGAATGACAGTCGAAGACAAAACCACAACAGATTTTGGGCTGCGGACAACAGAGGTGATTCACATTCCTTTATTTATACCTAGTGCAAATTTGGCACAAATAAAAGACCATTTTTATTGGATAGTTTTGATACTCATTATTAACTGTCGTTAAACCCTTATTAAATGCTTTTATATGCATTTAATGGTTCTTGCAAATGTAAGAATAATAAAAGAGAGGATAAAACCATGAACATAAATTATACTGAAAATTGTGCATCCTTAACGCTGTAAGCAATTTTTGTTTTCATGGAAAAGTATGCAAAAAATGTTCCTACTCCCTTAAAGATATTAATGAAATAAGTGTCCTGAGATATCTCACGGTCTCTTTGACGGCTGTAGACTTTGTAAACAGGCAACAAAAATGTGTCCGTGGACACTGACGCTTTTCACCTGTCAATCATTTTGCTTGTTCTCATTTGAAGCTGATCGTTGAGGCCATGATTCATGTTTGTCAGTTGAGGGTGCTATTGTGCCACTTTTGAATTTGACAACCACTGGAACAAATTCCTCTTTTGCTTTTTAAAAAAAATATTTTTTAATTATTATCTTTGGAGAGCGGAGTTTTGGATTGAGGTGTACATTTACATTTATGCATTTGGCAGACGCTTTTATCCAAAGCGACTTACAGTGCACTTATTACAGGGACAATCCTGCTGGAGTAACCTGGAGTTAAGTGCCTTGCTCTAGGACACAATGGTGGTGGCCATGGGGTTCGAACCAGCCACCTTCTGATTAGCAGCCCTGTGCTCTAGCCACTACAACACCACCACTTCAACAGCTCAGTCATGTGAAAGCTTCAGAACGCTACAATTGCTTGCAGCACCTTTATGCCCAAAGTATACTTCATTTTGATGCAAACGCTTAGCATCTGCGTACAGTTGAATGCGAGCTTTTCAAAGTATACTCCATTTGAAGGTGCGTGCATAACACTGATATTCTATATTTTAGATTAGTGTTGCATATACAGGAGATTTGCGCATGCACTCATCGACTGCTATAAGAGACTGGACTATTTGTCTTCAGGAGCTTAGATCCATAAAGATGTCTTTATATTTCATCAGACTTGAGTTATACAAATGCAGGGTATCTCCTGACCGTCTCACACACGCACTCCTGTTGTGCATATCTACTGTTTTTTTTTTTCCTATTATTTACCGGCGATTGCAAAAATCTAGTTTATTTCTTGTAATTTTACATTAAACTTAAAGGGATAGTTCACCCAAAATGAAAATTCTCTCATCATGTTCTCACCCTCATGCCATCCCAGATATGTATGACTTTCTTTCATTTTCTGAACTCAAATTAGGTTTTTAGAAGAATATTTCAGCTCTGTAGGTCCATACAATGCAAGTGAATGGGTGCCAAAATGTTGACGCTCTAAAAATCACATTAAGGAATCATAAATGTAATCCATATGACTCCAGTGTTTTGATCTATATATTTAGAAGTGATATGATAGGTGTGGGTGAGAAACAGATCAATATTAAGTCCTTTTGGAGCTTCAACATTTTAGCACCCATTCACTTGCATTGAATGGACCAAAAGAGCTGAGAAATGTTTCTAAAAATCTTCATTTGAGTTCAGCAAAAGAAAATCATCCATGCAGAATTTTCATTTTTGTGTGAACTATTCCTTTAACTGTTTTATCTAGTTTTGAAACCACCAACATATGAACATTATTAATTACCTTTTTTTTTTTGCATTTAGGTGGTCTGTCTTGAGTTTGGGTGGAGGGCTGCATTCAGAGGGCTGGTACCTCAGATGGATCACTGTTTAAAGGTGGTGCTGGATGATGTGTGCACTAAGAGTCTACAGCAGGAGGAAGCCACAAACACACCAATCTCTTCACACATCTACATCACCCCTGTAACCCACAGATACGGACCAGAGAGAGACTCTCCCAAGACAGTGGCCAAGGTAACTTTAAATATGTAGATGAGCCATGAGCATGAACAATCATTTAGCAGAATCACTCCCATGAAAAATAATATTTATTTCCCTTTATTATGAGATTAGAACCACTTTGGTAATGTTTATGTATTTAGTATTGACAGATAAAAAAAAGAAATACAAAAAAAAAAAGTGCACAACATAGAGGTACACACAAGGGGCTGTACATACAGAATGCATTATTGCATTAAAGAAGATAGATGCAGTTCGACAAATGGAACAGAATGCAGGTGTCTTGTGAGATGTTTTTTGTAAAGTGTAAGTTATTTTAAGGCTTTTTAATGCACAATACTCTGCAAAAAAAAAAAAAAACTGTAATATGTGGCACAAAGGTCTTGTTTACATTGAAAAACAATTCAAAATGTAGTGCAGACAGGTGCAAAAACATCTCTACCCCTTAGGGCACTTACACCCTAGGGAAAGCTCAGACAGTGCATTTTACGCATGGGAGCAAGAAAGGTTAGTTTGGATGGTGTGCACTAAAATGGTAAATGGTCTGCACTTATATAGCACCTTTTTAACCTTAACGGTATTCAAAGTGCTTTACACTGTGACTCATTCACCCATTCACACACACACATTCATACACCAATGGCGGCAGAACTGCCATGCACTAGCCTGCCATTGGGAGTAACTTGGAGTTCAGTGTCTTGCCCAAGGACACTTCGGCATGTGGAGTCATGTGGGCCGGGTATCGAACCGCCAACCCTGTGATTAGTGGCTGACCCGCTCTACCACCTGAGCCACAGACACCCCACAGCTGCCCCTACAGAGGGTAGAGGTGGTCATGGATAGAGATGTTTAAGATATAATTTTTTTTACAATGTAACAGAAAACATTGAAACTCTTCTCCAGGCTCTCACTCCACAATAACGCTCTTTTTGGCCAGACAGAGAACTATAATAGAGGACAGGGAACAAATACACCGCCTGATTGAGTTTATCTGCAATGTTGTTGTTTTTTTTTTCCGATTTAACAGCGCAACTAGTCCTGCCTCTCAAAGATTCCAATTGGACAACAGATACCTACACCAGAGTGTGTTGCAGTAAAAGTTTAAATGTTCTCAACATTTGGTCACATGATGGAGCTTTACTATCGGAAACCCTTGCATTTTCCCTTTCTGGCATTCAGACTCACCATCCCCATTGGAATCAGTGCATTAGCAGCGTTCTCTCTTTCAGCATTAATTCTAGTGTGCAGAGCCCTTGGTCTGTTCCAAAACCTAGCGAGTTGCCTGCTCAGACAGCATTTTAATGCAATCATCAAATGCAATCCCAATGAGAATGGCCAATGTTAAAAGGATAGTTCACCCAAAAATGTATTCTCTCATCATTTACTCACCCTCTTGCCATCCTAGATGTGTAACACTATTTATTCTGCAGAACACAAATGTTGGTCCATGCAATGCAAGTGAATGGTGACCAGAACTCAGAAGGTCCAAAAATGACATAACCTAATCCATATGACTCCATTGGTTAAATCCACATCTTCTGAAGCAACATGATAGGTGTGGTTGAGAAACAGATTTAAAGAGGTCAATTTTTTACTATGAATCTCTAACTTTGACCAGCCCCAACCAGTAGGTGGCTGATTGAGTCACTTCCACACAGAATGTATTGGTGAAAGAGGAGCTTTATAATATTATCAGTTTCTCACCCACACATTTATCATATTTCTTCAGAAGGAATGGATTTAACCACAAGTGAAATGAACAATGGCCATTATAATATATTTATATTTACATTAATATGTAAAAAGTTAAACAATACAAAATAAAACTAGTATTTTACCCAATATTTGTTTGCACTGTGTAGTTTTTTAGATTTATCAGAGCATTATTGCATTGTTATCTTAGCAACATGCTGATGTCAAACTCTAGTGGAATACATTTTGAGTTGGTCTCTAGCGCGCTTCACGTGAAGAGCGACTAGTATGATTCGTGGAGTTGCTTCATACAAAGAGTTCCAAACCAGTAACTTAGTCACATAGTTATGTAGGAGCTGAGTTATAGAGAAAGGCATTTTGGATGAATTTGCATGTCTTCACTTTCTTTCATCTCTTGAAATACTCCAATGGTTCACTCTGACATGACATGTGTGCTCATCCTGAGCCGGCACCGTGGCTCCAAGAGCCTCTCAGTTCCTGTGGGTTTGCTCTAAAGTCTAGCGTCTTGCCTTATTTTATCACTCATCACAGAAGCCCTGTCTGAAACAAGCTCCACACAGTCCAGCTCAGAGAGATTGATGAGCCATCACATCCCTGATGTAGGGCCTCTGTAACAATGATTCTGGGGCAAGTGAAGGTTGAAAACCCAAATGCAGACTGTATTAAATTAACTAAAAGTAAAGACAAAAAAAGACCAGACTCACCTCACGAACCATACACATCAAATAATACTAGACAAAGACATTTTATACTATAAATATACATAAACTAATGAGGGAACAAGACTCAGCTGGGAATCAGAGACAAAACAATCATTTAGAAACTATATTTCAAAATAAAAGTCCAACATATACATTACAGCCTCTAAGCTGGGAAAGGATAAAGGTGTTTCAGGACTCATCACGCCTACTGCTCAGCTCCCTAGATCCCTTCGTCGTGAATCAGTATTTTGAGAAACACAAATTCAGGCACTGGCATGGGTGTTCATCCACTGAACATTGGGACACTTGTCACTTAATCACCTGCAGCACGATAACAAGCTTGCGTATTCAAGCGCAGCTGCTATTAATCAGCACAATATCTGAAAAAATGACACTATCATTCATTTTTGTTGAAGTTATTCAAACATACAGTGTTATTATAACAGATAAATTACATAAAGAAATAAAAATATATAGGAGTGTATTTTTAGTGTTATTTTAGTGTATTCATTTAGCAATTCAAATAGATTCAAAGATTGTTTCCCTATCATTGTAATTATGGATCAAAGACATTACTAACAACATATCTTTTAAAGAGAAAATAAGGCTTTGACATAATATATTTATACTTGTGCTCGCCTTCTAACAACTTGAGAGACTTCAGAAGACATGACAACGTTTCCGGTAAGGGACGTACTGAGCAACGTTGCTCCCTTGTTTTTACTGTGCATTGTTGGATTTTTTAGGGAGCGAATGGTTCAGTGCACTGGAATGATTAGCGAAGTGGCCAACTCACTGGTCAGTTCCCTGACGACTGAAATAGGGAACTAATTGAGATGCACTCATAGATGTTAACAGTAGACATAGCCTTTTTCATAGTTAACATGAAACAGCATTTGCAACCAGATTCACTTCTGTAATGTGACACATATTTTTGATGAAACAGAATATTCAATGAGAACAAAATGTAGGGCGGGATTTGATTTTATCCATCATCAATTGATTGGATTGTGAAAAGTGGGCATCCTTTACCAGAATGATGTCAGACCAGAATGCAAGTCTGTGGTTGATTGTGGAGTTCTACAACTGAAGCAATGCCGTCACCCGTTTTGAGGAGAACATCATGATGGATCTCAATGAAAATGCTTATTTTTTCCAGTTAATCATTATTTGCTATTATTGGCTTATCCATTGTTTCATTAAATGTATAGTTTACCCAAAATGAAAATTGTCATAATTATGTCCACCATTAACGCCCTCACGTTGTTCCCAACCTGTATGACTTGCTTTCTTTTATAAAACACACAAGGATCTGGCATTGTTTGTGAACTTGCAAAAATGACACAGTTCCTGTGTGAACACGCGTACAGCTATAAAAAAAAGTTCCTCTCAGAGCGCCCATAAATGTGCAATGGATGGCAAGATTGCCACTAAAAAATGACTTCAACAGACAGAAACCAACCGGCAGGGAAAACTCAACAAACAATTCGACAAAGGACTAAACACGAGGGGAGCTTTTGATGGGACAGGCTGATAGGGAGCAGGTGCTGCTGATGATGAGTTAATTGGAGAATGAGCTGTTGTCCAGGTAACAGAGCTGGCGTTCTCCACATGGAACAAGCAAAACAAAAGAGGGAGAGAGAGACAAACCCAACACAAGAAAACACTCGGACAAGACAAACTGACAGCCAGAGGAGGCACAGTCAGGCCAGACTGTGACAAACATCAGATGAAAAGGATGGTTAATTTTCAGGACAAGAAATGAAGAAAATACATTTTTGTTTTCTTTTAAATAATGTGCATGGATTAATGGTGTGCATCAAGACCATGAACATGTATTAAGAAAGTATATTTGGTAAATTTTTATTCCATCTTCATGATACTTTAAGAACAGGGGTGCTTCATGAGGATTATCACCAGACCACTTTTTCTGCCATTGTTTCTGCCAAGCAAACCTCTGCATGCAAACCTGCCTTAAAATCTTTGTCTAACAAAGAAAATAGTTGCTTTCACACAACATGGCCCCTGCTCTATGACTTTTGGAAAGTCTGCTTTCATGTCTGATTTCCATACTGCTTCATTGATAGCACTATATGCAATCAACGCCCCTGGAACCACATCACTAACAAGTGTCAAAATGCGTTAACTCTCAAGACCTGTACAACACATTTATGTGTAGGTCAGTGCTTGAGAATGAGCAGCTCTCATCTCAAAGGTTAGCATGTGAATTTATTTGCATTCTCTGCTGCCCGGAGTGTCTCAGAACCCTTCTCTTTTTGACACATGTCACATTGGCCCATAAGTAAGCAGCGGTATGCTATCCCAGGCCTGACTTAGCCAGAAAATAGTCAGTCCAGAAGCATTAAAGGGATCAATATTTCACCAATTCATATTCATACATTCATGCTTTGCTTCGAACTATGTGAGTCGCAAGACCACCCGTCTGCATAATACTTCAACAAATCATTTATCAACCTGAAACCACGATCCAGCTATTGACCACTTCACGTTGACAGTCACTTTGCATCATCCTTAAAGGTGTAGTTCACACTAACATTAAAAAAAAATATTCATCGTTTACGCACCCTCATTTTATTCCAATCCTGTAAAGGACGGGGTAGAAATATAAATTTTCCAATGCATGGCAATTGTCCTTTGAATGATTTTGATATTGATTCTTAAATCCCAAGATCGATGTTTTATTCTATGCACAACCCTCTTATAATATGAGAGGAAATCACTCGCATTTGCAACCAAATTTGTGCTATGCTACTAAAAATGTCCATGATTAGCCACTGGCTGGTAAATGTTGAGATTTCACTCTCCAGTGATTGTGTAGTAAATTGGAGAAGAAATTTTGCACCCAGAACTGTTGAAAAGAAAAGTTTGGTACTTTGACCTGTTCTGTGTATATCCGAAGATGAGAAGCAAGAATGAATTTGTTTCATATATAAGCAGATTGGACATTATAATTGAAATATACCAGTGTGAATCAATATTGAATCTAATTGAATTTGGAATCAAATCGAGAGCTTGTCAATCGGAATCAAATCAAATAGGGAAATCTGTATCAATACCCAGCACGTATGACTTTCTTTCTACCAAGAAACACAAAACGAGAGGTGGAATGTTACAGACTGGCATCCTAAATCACCATTTACTTTTCCTTATGGAAAAAAAAGTGAAAGTGAATGGAGACTGATGCTGTCATTCTGCTAAGCATCTACTTACGTGTTACACATGGGTTAGTAAAGGATGGCAGAATGTTCATTTTGTAGGTGAACTATTCCTTAAAATCAGTGTGAGGAGCAGAATTTAGCAGCGTTCAACTGTGCAAGAGTACTGCTGTGGAGTTCAGCTTTTACATGTTTGAAGCTGTACTAGGAAATAACCTTGCAGTGGCTGTCCTATTGGAATCCATATCTTTGCTCTGCTCTAGTTAAGGGTTCTCTGAACCATATCCATAAATCGAGTCCATAAATCTCGCCGACACCTCTCGGGTCCTCATCACCTTGGATTGCGGGGAGCGTTGGGTCTTTTCTTTCTCTCCCACCTCTCTCTCACACTCCCTGGTAAGCTCATAACAACAGTTCTCAGCCTGTTATTGACTCATCTGTCCAAAAAGCCTGCTGTTTCAAGACCTGTTTAGTCTTTAAGGGCTTCCGGCTTGACGAGATCTCTCATCATGCTGCATGTATTGCACATGGACTTCCCCTGCATCTGAAAATGATATAATAATTTTTATTGTATTAATGCATGTATTACAGTATGAGAGAAATTATGACTTGACTCTAGGTCAGTGATCGAGCACATTGGATTCTCCTTAGTACTTCTTAGTGCACATTCTGTAAATCTGCACTTTTTGTTAATAGGTTACAACGGTGATAAAGGCTTCCCAGGGTTAAAGGCTCCTTTGAAATTATTTTCTCCCAGAATACTAAATTACATCAAAAAATGTCTAAGGACTTTCCTAAACACCTGTTTGTCACTTTGCACTGCAAATTTTCCTGTTATGTGAGATTATTGCCTGTAACATCATTACATGCCATTTTGAGGTCTTTTGATCTAATATTAAATAATTCATATTAAATGTTGTAATTTTATGTAGCTTATAAAATCCCTGAAATTATCACATTTATTTTGTGACAAAATACTTCTTTGTCATTTTCAATTTTGTTCAAGGTGATTTTGTTTTTGTAGTAATATGCTGCACTGTTGCAGGGGCTACTAAAGGCTCCTATTAAACATGTAATGAATGTTTAAAGTGGACTCACATTGACTGATCCAATCACAATGGAGATTCATTTGTTTATAGAATAACTGATATATAATGAAATGTCAAATGTGATTGAAATTAACACAAAATAGTGCATCATTTTCTGAAGTGGTTATTTAGAATAAGCGTCATCTCAATTTTTTTACTCATGAAAGCATCTTGCTGTCTCAAATGTATTTGCATAAGTTGACAAATTGTGCTCAATAACTATTGCCCCAGTATTTACACTATATCAATACAATCCCCCTGGGATCCTTTTACCACAACTGTGGGCTCCCTTGCTACCTTTAAAACAAAATATTTAAATAAGAATTTTATTCAAAACAACCTTCTGTTGTTATTTATTTTCACACATATGATGTTGCTCCATCAATGTTCAATGAAAATTCATGTATTTCTTCAATCTTGATACACTTTATACAATATACAAAGCATAAGGTGTGCCTTTAGCCCCATTGTTCCCTACTTAAGGTTGAAGTCAGAAGTTTACCTACAACTTAGTCAAATACATTTAAACTCAGTTTTTCCACTATTCCTGACATTTATTTGTAGGAAACGTTCCCTGTCTTATGTCAGTAAGGATCTCTACTTTATTTTAAGAATGTGAAATGTCATAAAAATAGTAGAGAATTTTATTTATTTCAGCTTTTATTTCTTTCATTACATTCCCAGTGGGTCAGAAGTTTACATACACTTTAGTTAGTGTTTTGTAGCATTGCCTTTAAATTGTTTAACTTGAGTTAAATATTTTTGGTAGCCTTTCACAAACTTCTCACAATAAGTTGCTGGAATTTTGGCCCATTCCTCCAGACAGAACTGGTGTAACTAATTCAGGTTTGTAGGCCTCCTTGCTCGCACACGCTTTTTCAGTTCTGCCCACAAACGTTCTGTCGGGTTGAGGTCAGGGCTTTGTTATGGCCACTCCAATATCATGACTTTGTTGTCCTTAAGCCATTTTGCCACAACTTTGTAGGTATTTGTAGGTTATTGTCAGTTTGGAAGTCCCATTTGCGGCCGAGCTTTAACTTCCCGGCTGATGTCTTGAGATGTTGCTTCAATATATATCCACATTTTGACAGTCCCTCCTGCAGCAAAGCACCCCGCAACATGATGCTGCCACCCCCATGCTTCACGGTTGGTGTGGTGTTCTTCAGCTTGCAAGCCTCCCCCTTTTTCCTCCAAACATAACTGTGGTCATTATGGACAGACCAGAGTACATTTCTCCAAAAATTAAGATCTTTGTTCTCGTGTGCATTTGTAAACTGTAGTTTGGCTTTTTTATGGCAGTTTTGGAGTATTGTCTTCTTCCTTGCAGAGCAGTCTTTCAGGTTATGTCAATATAGGACTTATTTTACTGTGGATATAGATACTTGTCTACCTGTTTCCTCCAGCATCTTCACAAGGTCCTTTGCTGTTGTTCTGGGATTGATTTGCACTTTTCACACCAAACTACGTTCATCTCTAGGAGACAGAATGCGTCTCCTTTCTGAGCGGTATTATGGCTGCGTGGTCCCATGGTCCCATATTTTTGCAAACTATTGTTTGTACAGATGAACGTGGTACCTTCAGGCATTTGGAAATTGCTTCCAAGAATGGACCAGTTTTGTGGGGATCCACAATTTTTTTCTTTTGATTTTCCCATGATGTCAAACAAAGCCTTAATATACATCTGCAGGTACACCTCCAAGTGACTCCAATTAGCCTACCAGAAGCTAAATGCCTAAAAACTTGACATTATTTTCTGGAATGTTCCATGTTGCTTAAAGGCACAGTTAACTCAGTGTATGTAAACTTTTGACCCACTCAAATTGTGATAGTCAATTAAAAGTGAAACAATCTGTCTGTAAACAGTTGTTGGAAAAATTACTTGTGTCATGCTCAAAGTAGATGTCCTAAATGGCTTGCCAAAACTATTTTTGCTAATATGAAATCTGTGAAGTGGTTAAAAAATTAGTTTTAATGACTTCAACCTAAGTGTATGTGAACTTCTGACTTCAACTGTACATTTGAGTGGGGTGGAATAGCTTGAGTTAAACAGGCTCCAAGTTCACCAAAGGTAACACTATCACCCTAATGTTTACTTCACACAAAATCAAGACAATCAATGATTCATGTGGTTTAATCCATGTATTCTGAAACAATACAATTTCTTTATGAGAGAAACAAAGCCAAAATTCAGTCCTTATTAACCTTCACTTTCTCCCAGCTGTCCTATGCATTTTCATGAGAGAAACTCCTTCACGAGTCCTTGCTCTTGACGTGATTTTGTATTTACTGCTGTTTTTATGCTCTATTGTCTCTGAATGGGAGAATAGTTGAGCTAGACCCGCCTGTCAGGGGCAGATCAAAGTGTACTCTAAGAGAACTTGATAAAAATGTGTAGTTACTATGTTTTGTCTTTGCGCGACAGCATACCTAAATAACATACTGCATCAATGAGCGAGAAGTGAGTTGTTCATTAAATTCAGCAATGCTATGAAAGTTTGGGAATCTGGATGCTTAGTTTAGTGGAGAACTATGAAGTCACCTCTCTCTTGATTGATAGACCAGGTATTGGGAATGGTTCCATTTAACATATGCTGAGTTATTTTCCTCCGTGTTCGCCAGGCTTTGGGACATGGTAACTCCACGTGGAATAGAAAAGGGTGGAGGGGAGGGAGATATATACAACACCCACATATGTTTTACTGCTTTTGAATAGACCAGCATCGTAACTCATTTCTATAGATATATAAATTTGGTAGTGAACCCACCACATGCATCTGACTCTATGGCATGCCTCGATCTGTTGCCATTTGCGTTTCAGTAAAACATAAGTAAATGTGCCATCACTTATTTATCTTCATGTTGTTCCAAACCTGTAAGACTTTGTTTTGTTGAAGAAAGTTATTTGGGTGGACTATCCCTTGAAATAAATGAGACTGGATAGAGTGATGGAGAAATAAAGGTATTGAAAGTTCTAGATAGGGTTAGATTTGCAATGATGTCATTATTTGTCAATTTGAGGCACAAGTGTTGGAAAAAGATGGGTGGATGAAGTTTTGTGTATGCTCCAGTCGAGGGCTGCCTCATTTATTTATTTTTTTGGAAATAACCCTTAGGGGTCTTCGTTTCAAGCAGGGTGCCTCCTGAGGCAATGTAAGGCAGATGTAACAGGCACACACACACACACACACACACTTTCGTAATCATTTTGAAGAGAAAATACCATTGCTGATTACCTGTTTCCTCCAGGACAAATGTGGAAAAATGAGATAAGTGTTGCTTCTCTCTCCAAGCGCCACAGGAGGTGAACTGCAGTTATTTGAATACTAAAATGGCCCTGAATGTCTCGCTCTGCCATATCGGCATGGATGATTCAGTTATTCTACTACAATAAATTGTAGTCAGTTCATATATGGTAGATTTGTGTGAAAAGCTGAAGTGCAATTTCAGTCTTCAAAAAGGGAAGTTTGAGTGTATTACGTGTATTACGTAAGATGTGTGTGCGTGCGTGTGTGTGTGTGTGTGTGTGTGTGTGTGTGTGTGTGTGTGTGTGTGTGTGCATTGAATTGAATGTCTGGTGATGGTTTAAGTGGGAGAGGAAGGAGTACCTGAAAGTTATTTCACAGTAACTAGTTGCAAACAATTCCACCAATCGATTATTGTGGAAAGGAAGCTCGACATATGTCTCTAACAATGAGCTGTCAAGAGTGGAGAATAGGTTGATTGCATCAAACAGTATGCCAGTGGCATAGATTTGGTATGATAGGAATACTGTATGCCCCATTTACAAGTTAAGAGACAAAAAAAACATGACAGCAGTAGGTAGACTGGCTGTAGGTCTCTTGAACTAAGCGAATATATACAGTTTACATTTTAGATCCTTAAGATTTGACTTTTGCATTTCAAATTATTTAGTTGAAATATAATTGCATTCAAACACATTTAAAATAATCTTTCTAAACAAAAACAACTGATCAGCCGTGGGAACATTTGTTTGATTATTTCACATAGATGAGTGCTGCGTAATTAAGTGCAAATGTGTGATGTGTAAAATGCTGTTTGAGTTCTGAAACAAATCCATAGTAAGTCTCTTTTTTATTATTTTATTATTGATTACATCAAGATGGAATCAAATTCTTAAAACAGCTTCTTAAAATGATATGGTTTCTTAAAGCTGCAACACTAACATCACCAAATAAAAAAACAAACATCGTTTTCAAACAGATTTTCAAATAAACCCTCCATCTACTTTCACATTTCAATTTCTCTACTGTTAAATATGGTGACAACCAATTTATATAAAATGGCTAGAAAAACCTTTAATACATAAGTATTGAAGAATTAGGGATTTTTGTGTGCATGTGTAACTGTGCATCTGTATATTTTAAATCATTAAATGTCCCTACAAATGTTCAAAACAGCCCTTACGCTCTTGCAATATACTGATTGATATTAATTACAGTTAAAAACATGTAAATATTGTAGAATTGAAGCAAAGAAACAATATCAAAAGTGGGGTAAATAATAACTGTTACATCCCTGTACCCTGTGTAGAATTATGTAGTTTCATCATTTTCAGAACAGTATCCGCCTTAGTAGCCAAAACAACAGAAACCTCACACTTTCATTGTATCTCTAGTTTTGTGCAGACATTATAGAGGAGTTGGATGCTTTTCTCCCACTGGCTGTGGCATGTAGAGAGGACACCCTGCTCCCTGTGCGCTCCAGCTATATAGAGGTGTGTGGCCGTGTGACCTCCTCCCTATTGACGAGACTGGAGGAGAGGGCAGCGGAAGTGCCTGCCTCAGCTCCCCTTAAGAACCTGCCCATACTGATGGCCACCAGTGCATATATCCACCAGGCACTCAAGCAGTATGAAAGCCAGCTCAGAGACTCTACACACATGTGAGTTTCACAATTTATGGAAAAACAAAAAAACTCTGTGTCCGTGTTATTTATTTGTGTAATATAATGTCGTCATTTACTCACCCTCATGTTGTTCCATACCCTTTTGACTTACTTTAGTACTTGTAACACAAAAAGAGATGTTTAGTAGAATGTTAATCCTTTAATTACAATTTATGTGGATGGTATCCAGTGTTTGTCAAGCTCCAAAATGGGCAAAAAGAACCTGAAAACTAGTTTATAGGTCAATTATGTGACACTCGTGTTTTTGTCCATGTCTAATAAATTATAAAACAAAATACATAAAAAATGCAATTCACACATAACAGTTACTTGAATACACCTCTTCTAAGATGAACATGTTTTCAATTACTGAGTTCAAAGTCATTTTAATATTTTTTTCTGGGGCTTAAAAAAAAAATGTCATGTGGTGCAACTGTCCTGAGACAGTAAATAAAATAAAAAATCCAGTCTAATTAAAAGCTGAAATTCTTGTGTGGTGATGGGGACGTGGTCATTTGTCTGTCTGCAGGAGAGAGAGAGCGGTAAGGCTCATCACATCTAGAAAAAAATGTTTTGGCATGAGTTGTGCTGAATAATCTTTTATTATTATTTCTTAAAAAAAAAAAAAAAAAAAAAAAAGACCTTTTGTCTACTAAATCAAAGTCAAGTGGCACATATGGTTCAGTTCATTTGATGCAACCATGACAAAACTTCTTGATATTCTTGACTTAAAAAATCACGATGTTTGTAAAATATCTTTTTACCTTGAAACATATGTTTGAATACCTTTTTTTATTATGTACACTCTCATGAACATTATTCAAGGTGCAAGGAAACTATTTTAATTAATTTTTAATGTCATTAAATAAATGTTTTGTACAAAATGCTATAAATGTTTTTCAAACGATTTGTAAAAAACATTGTGAACTCAAAGATTACTTGTCTATAGACTTTTCACATCGGTTTTTAACCAAATTTATTTTAAAAAGTAACATTTTTGTCACCTCACACAACATAATTTGTTAATAACCCTTGTACAACTTGTGCGTAATATCGTAAGTGTTCTGAAGCCATATTATAACATTGTGTGGGGAACAGACCAAAATGTTATCAAAAATGCTGATGATAAATAATTGTCGACAGAAATTTACATTGTCGAATAGTCGTTTGATCTCATTTAATGTACCATGAGATCACATCAAACTCTAATGATGACACGTGAGAGCAGCACTGCAGTTCAAGCAAGACTGTGGAGAGGAAGAATTACACAGCTCACAGTCCAGATACGTTCTAAACTTTACAAACAGCTTCAGGTGATGTAGATCGCAAAGTATGAGGGAATTATAATGCAAAAATGATATAAGTATAAAATAAGTATATACTCTCATTGTGGAATTGGTGAAGCTAGAGCTGCCACTCAACTGAAGCAAATCTTGCGTGTCGAGCGTCTTTAAAAGAAAAACACCGGCATTACATCTTAAATGTAGTTATATTTAATGTTTTTTGGCTTTATTAAAGTTAAAATTATACAGAAGCAGATCATTTAAATAACTAAATACTCCAAAACTGGCATTTCTCTGTGCGGTCAGCGCCTCTTCTGTGAGTTGCATAAAGTATCCTGTTCTAAGAGGGAGAGATTGAAACTGCATCCGGTTGCGGGGGGTTGCGGGGGGTTGCGGGGACACTTGTCCCTCAAGTGCTCATGCTTAATGCAGCTAGATTATAACATGATGGCTCGCGACTTATTGAATCACAGTATATGTGTCATTGTGCATTTCTTATCATGAATAAAATTGGCAATACGCAGCTTTATTAATACGAGAGAGGTTTTTTTTGTGAGTTAAAATGGATTGAAGAGAACAGAAAGGTGAGAGAGGGGAGTCTTCACCCCATTTTATTATTTACATTTCATCTACATTTTATCTGAGAATGTTGAGTATAATATGAAAAATCACAAATATTTGAAAATATATATATATATATTTAATAAAGGTAAATGCAAATAAAAGTTGCATTTACCTGAGAAGCAGCATATAAGATATTTAGACTTGCTTTTAGAGAATAGATCTTGAATATAAGTATATTTTGTTTTTACTGCACTCGCAGAATTTTTTTTCCCTTTAATTCAGTGAATGTCATTTAGAGGTATTTTTAAAAGATAATTTTGTCCACTTTATTGTTCGTAAGCATGTTTAATACAACCTTTTAAGTCAGGGCACAAGCTGCATAATCAGTTAAGAGCTAATGATTGATCGTTGCAATAATCGCTGAATGGACGAATAATCGTTCTAATAATCGTTAGATTAATTGATTATTATCGATTAAATAATCGTTAGTTGTGGCACTAAAAAAAAATTAGGTTGTACATTCAATGACACATCTTCATTTACTTTAACAGATCAGCATGGACATTTTTAGCAGGTGCTGTTTTAGGACACAAAGTCTTAAAGATACTGTAATATTGTAAATCATAAAAGAGTGGATCTAATCAAATGCATTTTCAAATACACCAGCACATGATTGAGATCTCAAATATACATTTAATCAATAATGCAGTTCAAATATATATTAGTGGATGTGGTGTTGCGCATGACAATAAAACCTGAGCCGCATCCAGCACTCGATCCCATGGAACCCCTGATTTCATAAACTACTCCAAATCTCTCTATGGATGATAAAATTTAATCTAAAATGGAATATAAAAAAGCTCAGCTCAGGTCTGACCTGTGCATTTGTACATAAAATGAAAAGTGTTTGGAGAGGGTGAGGCTTGCTAAAGTTAATTTATAGTATAATTTGTCAAGACCAGGTTTTCTTGGCCAGGGAGCCTGTCAGACGGATGCCAGATTGACAAAAAATGTCATAATTGGATTGTAAAGAACCGGAGTGAGGCTGGTGGGTTCTGACAGAACTATTCACTATTATTATTATTGGGAAAAGGGTGTGTGTTTGTAAGAAAACAGATGTTATAGCTCAGAAGAAACCAGAGGAGTAAAATATTTCAGTAATTGTACTATATTACTTACTGTAAGTATTATATGTGGATTTTTACTTTGCTCAAGTTGATTCTGAATACTTCTGTTCTCACTAAATTACATTTTCATAGCAAAAATTATATTTATTATTTTTTTTTTACTACATGCAATTTCTGTTAGACCCTCTATTGTCAGTTAGACAAATGGATGTCAACATTTTGCATACCATAATGGTTTACATCTTAGTCTCATATAAAATGTATACATCACATACATTATAGTGTAATTACATGTAATTCACTTTAAAGAACTTTAAAGGTGTCTTCAAGCAAGCACACTCAGTAAACGGTGACTTAATGAATAATATACAAAACAAAACAAAAAAACTGTATAAATGTACAGAGAAAGGGTTAGGAAGTGATTTGATCGCACTAAAATCATTTTTACACACATATGCTTTGTCTTGTGGCTATACTTTTGGGAAAAAGTGAGTATTTTAATACTAGAACCAAGATATTTGCTTTTTTCTTTTTTGAATCAGAGGTGCTGGAATGCCGTTCCGGACTGCTCCTCTGCAATTTAACACCTGTATATGAGTCATTGACAAATAAGGTTGTCTGATGTAATAAAAAATAGAAATCTTTTTTTCTTCTAAGTTTTCTTAGGATTACTCAGTTTGACCTGAATAAAATGAACATTTTCATTAAAAAATGTAAACATTTCAGATATTTATTTGAAAAGCTTCACACACAGTCGTGAGTATCTAAAGTGGTCCGCTTTTTTTTATGTTTTTTTTTTTCAGTCACATCACAACAGAATGGCTACCAGCATGTTGGTTACACCACCTGACTTTGTCTTGGTGGGCATAAATTTGTCAAATGTATTATTATTTAAACCAAATAGTATCATTGTTTTTTAAAGAAATAATAATAAACGATTATTCCAAACTACTTATGCCAACATTCATTTTTTTTCAAGAATTTCATGTTTAAATTATATTTTAAGACATAATAGAGATTGGTGGGCAAAGGGAGGTGATTGAATCAGACCATATGTGTGGCCCTTTACTTGAAGAAGGGGAGTGAGAAAACATTAGAGGAGAAAGAGTGAGGTGTTGAATGATTGACAGGTAATAATCAGAGCCATTTGCTGATATTAATCACTTAGTGCCTCTTTGACCTGTAAACTACACCACTCATGCCTTTACCTGGCCTCATGTCTTTGATGTCTCCTTCCCCAGGCCTCTAACTCTGCTGCCCATTCAGAGAAGCCAGTATGTAACAGCAGCCTTGCACAAACACCTGACCAGCTACTGTGTCCATGTGTGTGCCACTAGTATACTGCAGGATGCTGAGAGTCACTACTGGAGTGACCCTAACCCATTTTACGAGGTACAGATGGCTCTAGTTTTTCTGGCAATATTTTATTAATAGTTTTTGTTACATGCCTGTTGAGTGGGGATTTCTGTGGGCTGGATTAGGTTATTGGGAGCCAAAACATCCTGTACTCCTATAATGTGCTCAAGGACAGAGCTGTGGTGAAGTCACATGTCATTTTCACATTAAAGTCATAATTGTGTCTATATTGAAAATGCATTGACCTTGGTTAATAAATGAGAAATTGTCTTATTGTATCCTTAAGTAAGCTCCCTCTTAAATTCTTGGATTTGCCCTCAATAAAAAAATGCTCTTCTTTACTATCTAGATGGCTTCTCTAAAATTGTCATATAAAGAGTCAGGTGTGTGCCTCCAACCACATTCCTTAGACGACCCATTGTGCCTTAATAGGGTTATTTAAGAATATATCTTAAAAAGATCCTATCTTACTCATTTAAACTTCTTGAGTACGTTGCATGAAGGGATAATATACAGTCAGCTGGTTATTATAGTTAAACAAACACTGACAGGGTGATCAGGACACCACTGCAAAGTGGATGGGTCTTGTTGTGTATCATCCTGAAGAGGTTTATTTCACATTATTAAACGGCTTTCTGAAATACTTGATTCTGATTGGTTAATGGCGCCACCTATCAGTCATATATCTCTGAGTAACAACCGCACATCTATGTATCAGAATGCGCATCAGGGTATTGCAAATTTGTGAGCCATCTTTACTACTTCTCGGATCACTGTGCACTCTCTACAAGCAAATAAAATAATGCTTCTTTTTGAGACCGGAATGGTAAAACAGTCCAGCAGCAGTCAGTCATCATGGTGATGCCATGGTGTGGACAATGTGAGAGACATTGAACTAGCACTGTGTAGCAGACTGGTTGCCAAGGACAATGGTCAAATTTGCCATTTAGCTGTCATTACATCAAAGTATTTGGCCACAGAATGCCATGATTGAGTACCCGTAATCAGAATGAATTTTTCCAGAGAGCTGTGTTATAAATATTTGTAATGAATCACAAATATCCTAGTCAACCAATTCGCCAATTTAATCAGTAAAAGCTTTGTCTTGAATAATCTTTTTATTGTTCTCAGAGTAACCCTTTCTGTAGTCCACCCAATGGGTCCTGTGGTATACTGAGGCTACGTTCCACTCAACCATATGTGGGTAGATCAGTCTAGCCATTCCTGTAGCCCTAACCTTTACCTCCAATAAGATATCCATGCACACACAAGCACTCTTACAGTCGCATACATCCGCCCTAGCTGTGGGGCAGACTGGCCTGCTGTGTGCAGGTGTGAGGTTGGCTCTGTGCATTTGCACAACTGTTGACCTGTATCCCCTCTTCCCCCTCCTTCATTCACCCCTCCATTTCACTTCCTCCTGAACAAATGCCAAAGGGCCTGAGTGCTTCCAGAGGCTCTGTCCCTTGCACTAAAAATCCTTAGGTCCAGACGTGTGGTCATGTCCTTGTGAGTGTCTCTTTCTATGGCTGGCGTAACTGGTGGACCACTTCCCAGCTCACATTAGGAGATGTAGTACATGGTTGTCTAATAATCTCTTTTTGATCACACTGTGAACCCCTAATGCTGCCTCTTTGCCTGAAAGTAATTAGCCTCTAAGGAAACATGACTCTCGCTTCCTTTTGATCTCTTTCACCCTTTCTGATTTGTGTTTCCATTTCATACTGCTCTTTTAGAACTGTTTAGCATGTCTAAAAAAATCTCAGCTGGCTCAACAACAATTACCCCTTAGAGTGTTTTTTTTTCTTCTTCTTCTTCTTCTTTCTGCCATCTTCACTCTGGCTGTTCTAAATCAAATGAGCCGCCGCACAGACAGAGTCCTACCATCATGGAACCACACATTGACTAAATTAAAGTGCTCTACATATGCAGCACCTCTGCACACCACACAAATAGTGCTCTAAACAGGGGATGTGATTGACAATTGATTTCAATTTTGACTTTAGTATATTGCTAAGCAAACGAAACAGTACTCTATTTGGTGTTGCAACCCTTCCTGCATTTTCCAGGATTGTCTTGTTTTTGGCCAACTGACCTGGAAAAATGTTTTTCCTTTCCAGGACGTAAAATATCCTGGAATTTAAACATGGACATGTTTAATTTTAGTGAATCGGTTTGTTTGCATGGTTAATGCATATGCAACTCCTAAACAGTCCTCTTCCTCTCATATCAAGCATTGGGAGGTCCTGGAAGTCCTGAAATATGCCCGTGCCGTCAGGGAATTAAAAATCCATTGACGTGCATTCAAGTACCCGCATAACATGCAGCTTAGACCTGACCAATTGAAGCAACCTAAGATCATAACCATTATTTAAATCCAAATGGCAACTTTTTTTGGCCAGGGAGTGTAATTAACTACTTTGTTTAAAGAGGTGCTTCAACTCAAAATTATTATACTTCTACTTATTTAAGAATAAGTAAATATTTTAAACTAAAACACAATAAAATGTTTGATGTATTGTTTAAATGAATTATATTTACAGTAATTTCCATATAAAACAAGGAATAAATGGACATACATTTTTGTTTTATTGCTTGCATGATGGCCAGCAGTTTGTTTTTTCTTCAGTTATTAATAAGGCATCAAGGAATTTTACAGGGCCAATGTGGCAAACCTAATTCGAATCAGAGTAAGAATACATAACACAAATATTTGGTGACTATATATATATATGTATATATGTTTTGAACAAAGCTAATGTGTTCCTAAATGTTGGGGAATGTTCATATGATGGTTATTGAATATCCAGATTAAAGCTTTAATGTATCCATGCACTTTTTTTTCTCTCACTCTCTCTTTATCTGTCTGTCTTTCTCTCTGAAAATGAGGGGGCCAGGTGCAGCGTGACCATGATGGTCAGGAGAAAGAGCGTCTGGGAAGACCTTTAATCTTTTCCTTTTATAATACGTTTTTATTTGTATTTTGTATTTATTTGTCGCTGACAAACATCATCATTATCATCATCTCTTTACAAGTCTTTCTCTCTTCCTCTCTTGTGTCTACCCCACCTTTTTTCAGGGTGAAAGGTGTTCTTTCTCCATCCAGATGTGGCACTATTTTCTCACAGGCCTGCGCAATGACCTTTGGGGTGCTCTTGGCCCCTTGCATGCCCGACAGATCCTGGCCCAGGTGCTGTGTCAGACCCTGGAGATCTTAGTTCAGAGGTACTCAAGAGTGCGGCCATCCTACAAAAGACTCTCCCAGATCAGGTATCAGATAACATGATAGTCCAAAGACAAGCCGCTTTTAACATTGAGATTTGAGAGCTATTGCCATTTGTCAAATATATCTCGAGATTGGAATTTTAAGGAATTTAATTATTCTGGTTCCTTTCAATTTCAATTCCATTATCCATAGTTTATTAGTATTAGTTTTGAAGAAGTACTCAAATCATCTTTAGTTCTAAATGTACTGTATAAACTATTTATAACAGAATATATAGCAAAAATGCTCAAAATCAAAATATGTTTGGTAACTTACAATATTTTCATGTTCTGTTCCTCCTCCATACACAGTTTGTTCATTTTTGACCGAAATCAATTTTTCCGATGTACACTAGCGGCCAACAGTTAGGAATAATGTACAGATTTTGCTTTTATGGAAATAAATTGGTACTTTTGTTCACCAAAGTGGCATTCAGCTGATCACAATGTATGGTCAGGACATTAATAACATGAAAAAGTACATTACAATTTGAAAGAAAATGTCAGAACTTCTTAAATTACTTCAAAGATTTCTCCTGAAAAAATGCTCCATGTGCAGCAATGACAGCTTTGCAGATACTTGGCATTCTAGCTGTCAGTTTGTCCAGATACTCAGGTGACATTTACCCCCACACTTCCTGTAGCACTTGACATAGATGCATTCTCATGCATCTTACAGTCTAGCTGATCCCGCACATGCTTAATGGGGTTAAGATCCATAACACTCTTTTCCAATTATCTTTTGTCCAATGTCTGTGATTCTTTGCCCACTCTGACACACACACACACACACACACACACACACACACACACACACACACACAGAGAGAGAGAGAGAGAGAGAGAGAGAGAGAGAGAGAGAGAGAGAGAGAGAGAATGACAACAAAGCCTGAGTCTGAACCCATTATAATACATTTTTCCTATTCCACAATGGAAAAGTTTATGCTTAGGTGCCAGAGCCTCACCTTCTAAACAAAAAAATGGCATCTTTCTGACAATTTTTTATTTGTATTTTTTTTAAAAGCTACACTTTGCAAATAATAGTTTTAGCTTAACTAGCTCATAGATTCATGAGTGTCATTTGTTCATGAAGCGGACATAACTGGTCATGGTGTAAGCATGTTTTTGTGTGCAACCAGTGAAGATTGCTCAATTCAAAAGCTTGTTGTCTATTTTTGTCTTGTTTTATTTTGCAACGCCAAATTTTCTCTTATGTCACGTTCAATTCAGACTGCATTAGCGTAAGAATGCATATGCTTAAGAACCATTAATGCAACTAAACATCATGCAAATCATTTGTTTCCATTATTTTTAACAACTGGTTCTGGATGAGAACAGTTCTCGATTCTCAACCCAATTTTAAAGAGTTTTTGATCAAGCTAGATTTCAGTAAAGTTTGGCTGTTGTTTATAGCCTGTAAGAAGTAAGAATGCCTATCCAGTTGCTCTCTTTCTTAGCTGAATTGTAATCACATGCATTTGATTGTCGGATTGTGTCATGCAGGAAATGGCCATGTGTGGTTAAAGTCAACAGTCTACATCTATGGTCAGTGGTCACTCTCCAGCACATTCTAACAAAGAGCAGTCATCCATCCTGTCTGATTATATGATCTTACCGTATTTCTTCTGTACCGAGAAGGACAAGCCCACCTTCTATTAGGAACCTCAGGATCAGCAGACAGTGTTGAATTCTTAAGTGATTATGCCAGTGTTCGGCCCCTGGGGTCAAAGCAGATCTTCAGATTTGTAGAACAGTCTCTCTTTGTTAGCACATGGCCCTGACTCAGCGCCTGGCGGAGGTCCCGGTTCTTTCATGCTAGACCGGGCCCAAACTGCCTGGGCTTTGTGTGTAGCATTAACACATACTTAAAGTGGTTAAAGATGCCACAAGAGCATGCTTCCCTTTCACTCCAGGACTGATGAGAAAGAGCAGATTGCCCAGGGCCATGGAGAAGGAAGGGGGAATAAATAGGGAAGCCAGTTTGTGTTTCATCAGATGAGCTTTGCTGCAAGGACACACGGTTATGAGCCCTTCAATGCCGGATGAGCTCAGGGCCTGCCAAGCAGATGGGCTCTGTTCTCTTTCTCTTGCCTTCTCTGTTTCTCATATTTGGTGAAAGGCGAGGAGCTTTCTGAGCACAATAAAGCAGAGCATGGAGATAGGTGATGAAAAGTGAAGACTGATAGGGAAATCAAAGTGGGTGTTCACATTGACCTCTCTGGCTGCTGAGAGACAATACAGATGTACATAATACACACATTTAAGAGAATTAACCTTGCAGGAAACATTTGAAAATGCATGTGTTTTGAAATTGTATGCATATTATTATTGTATATTTATATATGTATGTACACGTGTCCATACAATTTTTATTAGATACGAAATTTATAGATGCATATGCAGCTGTTCTGAAATTTGTATGTGTTTTTATGGGTTGGGCAATTAGTAAGTTTTACCAAAGAGCAGTGTTTCCCAACCTTTTTCTGCCTATTTTCTACTAATTCTAAATTCTACGGCACACCACAATCCCACAAAGACTAACCATCGTCAATATTTTTCCTTTTCAAGAACTTTTCCGTTTTCTGTCCATCTTATTAGCGTGTTTACTTGTAATGTATGAAATTCGGCTATGCAAAAAAAATAAAAATAAAACAAACAAGGGGTAGGTAGGCATAGGTAGGCTACGCTGTGTGAGGTCACAGGTGGCAAGAGCGCTAAATAGGAAATGAAAAAAACAACAAATTTGCTTCTTTTCTAATTTGTAGATTTGTTCTAGCAATGCCACAACAAAATACAGGGATGCAAAATCATGAGAGGTGAAAAAGGTAAGACAATCACTTGTCCATGAAATATTTTTTTAAAAGAATAAGCTAAAAGCATCAATTCCAGCTATTTTAGTGATTCAAGTTTATTGAAGTTTACAATCGTGCAGAATCGGCTGCAAAATAAAGAGTATTTTGGTGAGGCTTGCTTCTGTTTCACAAAATTGTTACATTTTGTTAACTGATTAGTTCAGTGACCCCTTCTGGAAATGTCACAAGGTGGCGACAAATGAGCGTCTTATGTGCCATGAGTGAGTCGGTGAATCATTTTGAGTCGTTTATAACCAAAATCTACCAAGAGACTTTCTAGTGTTTAAGCATTAAAAGAACAAAGCAGATCTATAGTCTTCCTTCAGTCTGAGCATTATATTTCATCCAAAAAGATGACAATAATAGTCCAATAATAGTAAGTTTCAATAATGTCCTTACCTTCTCCTTTATTAAAACTTGAATGGCTGCAAATCTACTGACTTCAGTATAAGAATTATAAACACAAAGCAGATCTACGGTATAATTTTCATACAGTAGCCTATTTAAACTGCTGAGCATGGCTTTTATCAGAAAAAACCACAATAATAGACAAAGAATAATCATTTTGAGTTTCAATAATGTTCTTTCGTCATTGTAAAGTGCATTTTACATGAGTTGCGTCAAGGTGTCAATGATCCGTTCAACGTCAGCGTCAAACGGTGCATTGCCCTCCACATGACAAGAGTTGCAGAAAGCGTCACAGAGGGGCGATTTTACAAGTTTGCCACATAAAAAAGTGGTACTTATGCACAATAAACATTGAAAACGTGTATTTTTAATAGAAAATTGCTTTGATAGCAGAAAGTAATAAAAAGACTCGTTTAACTCTGATATTCGTAAACAATAAGGTAATATTTAATTAAAAGAAATTATGAGACATTCAATGTCTCTTCACAAATTTAGACAGTTTTTAAATATTTCTTGTTGCTTAGTACTCTCAAAGACATTATTGGTGAAGCAAAAACATGTGTATGAAAAACACTTTGGTGTGACGTCACTTCATAGACTTCAATATATTCTGCAGCGCTGATGCTAGTCGTGTGAGAGACCCTTAACATGTATAAATATCACTCACATTTGCTAATTTATCATTGCTCTTCACAATCACAAAAGTGACCGATTATGGTATCAAAATGGCGAATTTCTCCTAAAGGTCAGGAGTTTGGATCTCTGAAATTATCATTTTTTTTCTTCACACATTTATTTATTTAGTGGAAGTTGATAATATTCCACAGCAATCCTGACAATATTTCACGGCACACTAGTTGGAAAACACTGCCATAGAGGACCTTTTGAGGGCCACTCTTGTGACTGGGCCCCTGATTGTCCCACCCTGACGACAGCCCTTGAGCAACCCACTGAAGTCATTTTGAATAGTTCACTTTCTCTAGATTATGACATTGCAACTTATTTTTGGTTTATGCTGTCTCATTGCCTTTTCAAGGGTTGACATTACAGCTATTCTGCTTTGCGTGGAGCATCTGATGTGGAGTGTGTGTGAGTCAGTGGAGGAGTTGCTCAAACCTGATGCAACCTGTGGAAGCTGGGTGTGGTCCATACACAGCCTGTGCAACCAGCTACTGAGTGTACTGCTCATCCTGACCTCACCTCTGCCTGAGCTGCACAGGTGACATGGCAGTCATTCCACATACTTCACCCCAAAATCAAAAGAATAAAATAAATAATACATTTTGTGCAAAGAAAATGTAGCCTATTTTTTAAGGTCATTAATTTGTTTATATTGCAACATTATTTTCATGCCTATTAAATGCCCCCACCATCAAATTGTAAGTCGCTAACTTTAGTGTTAAAAAAAAAATATTCTCATTATTGCAGTACACACACACACACACATAAATAGTATAAATATACATTTTAATGTACATTAGTAAAGTACACATGTAAATATACATATTGGTATTATTATATTAATGTACAGTATATTTTGTATTATTATTATTATTATTATTATTATTATTGTTTTACCTTATTATTTTGGTCTTTTGATTTTAGTGTAAAATTTGACCCAGATATTATGTTGTGATATTTACCCCCTGGCATATAAAATCAGTTATAGTTTCCACTATAGCCACTGTTTTCACAGTGTTTCTTTTGCTCTTCAGGGTTTTTCTGGGAGATTGTGGTGGAGATAGCATATCTGCACAACTTCCAGGGGGCGTGAACTGTTATGAAACTAAGTGGCTGAGTGCGATCAACCCCAGACTGTTCACAGAGCAGCTGCTGAGGTACTGAACAAACCAAAGTGCCTAGTAATTAATCAAAATAGTGAGAACTTAATGTAACAAAGAACACAATGAGAACATCTCTCTGTGGCTTTATTGATTATTCAGATTTATGTGTTGTGTATCATGTTTTAATGGAAAATTCAAAAATATTTAAAGTGCAGTTTCATTTCCACAAACAGTGGATACACTGTTGCTCTGTGACGCTTTAAAACGATTGCTCTGTTTGTTTGATTATCCTAACTAGCCTAATGTAACAATGGCTGAACCAGTGGTGTAAGTTTAGTCCAGGACTATTTGTTTGCCAACTAATGGAAGACAGGGGGAGTACTCCTGAAATCTGCTTGGTTTTAATAGTGGTGAAAAAAATTGCACACTACTTCAAATGGAACAAATGGAAGTTGATAATATTCCACGGCACTCCTGACAATCTTACCTATAGCCATTCCTATTAATAAAAAAAGTTCCACTGGAAAACGGCAGAAGTAATTACACTATGACCACTGATTTTATACCAAGAATACTGTACATCAGTGGGGATTTCTTTAAGACTGCAAGGGAAGCTCGGCTTCCCCTATAAAGTCAAAAAAATAATGGTCAAATATGTACTATTGTGTAAACAATTTATTGACTAAAAATGCGTTAGAACACGTTCATCTCGAAAACGAGTTCGTTCAGAATCAG
Organism: Moxostoma hubbsi; assembly: GCA_032164185.1. Taxonomy (NCBI): domain Eukaryota; kingdom Metazoa; phylum Chordata; class Actinopteri; order Cypriniformes; family Catostomidae; genus Moxostoma; species Moxostoma hubbsi. The sequence goes on along the minus strand of JAVLUX010000008.1, from coordinate 37,603,397 downwards.
CTACTTATAGCAGGTCGGCTGACTCAATTTCATTCTCATACATTCCCGTAGCATCACATTGCATTTCCCTGTTGAAGCCGAGCGTCCATTGACTTCAATGGGGCTGCTTTGAACAGTTTTTTTCAGTGCTCCGAAACTAGACGGTCATTGGATAAATGCTGCGATTATGTCCCGCCCACGGACGCTCAGCGTCTCTGGGGGTGAATGAGGAGTGGGCTGGCCCGGACTCCGGGCTTCCGCGTAATGATTGGAGGATCTGTCTAAAGACTGCATCTCCTTTTGACTGACAGCGAATCTGTACTATAAGAAGTCGCTGAAGCTATTCACGCTCAGTCCCATCGTGGATTTCTCAAGTGTAGTCGAAAGACAAACTGCTGCAACCTATTTCTTGATATCATTGCAATCATTTTCTCGAAAAGGAACGTAGGGCAGAATTGACTTTTAAATAAATGGACAAGTTTATAATGTAGGCCGAAAATGAGCTTCCCCTCTTTGAAAGACCAGCAGCCGCCACTGCTGTACATATATTTGTATCAATTATTAAAACCTGTAAAAATATGTCTAATTAAAAAATAACTTTTTCAAATAATTAAAGAGAAGTGATGACTAACCAATTTCTGGAAAGTTATTTGAGACAAAGTATAAAGTAACGATATTTATGATGTTTTTTTTTTATGCTTGTTGTAATATATCATGTACCATAATTTAATTGTGATTAATTACAGAAAACTCTGCAGTTAATAAGTTAAAAATGTTTAATCAATTCACAAACCTAATTTACATTCAAAGTACAATTCTATCCTGTAGGTATGTTTTCAGAGAATGTTTCTTGAATATAATTATATTCTGTCTTGGTCCATTGCCAGATTTTTTCCTTTGTTTCAAGCATACACTTCACTTTCAAACAGTATTTTTTGCAGTCAGATAAATATGCATTGTAATATAGTGAGATTGTGCAGTTCCCCCAACTTCTACTAAAGGTGTGTGGCCTTTCAGTTTTTTTTTTTTTTTCCTGAAATGTATGTATTAGATGCACACAAACACACAGTTAATGCATTACTGCAGTCACCAGACCCCCAGACTCACAGCTCTAATGCAGGCCAGATGTAGATGCCACAGTTAGTCATGCTGTTTATGCTGACATACGCTGCGGGTCTTCAGCCCGGGTGTGAAAGGCTGAAATGGAGCCTGTAGGAGGACTGTGAATCCAGGCAGAATGTCAGCCACATCTCACGTCACCCTCCACAAACCTCCCAGCACAGCACTCCAGTGTGATATCATTGTGTGTCCTGCTACACAAATCACCATTTGCCAGCCCCACAATGAAGCCTAGAGGATTTAAATTAGTTCATTTTTATTGCCTGTTTCATTTTTATTTATTTACATTGCCTCGCTGTGTTCATGACTCGCTGAGGGCCCTACCAAAGCCAAGAGGCCATACACCAAAATCAAACTCTTCTCCTCACACAGACACTCCAAGAAAAGTGACAGTTTTGATTATTAAATAAAACAGCAATAAAAGAGATGCAGAATACAGATAAATCAAAGAGCATTAGGGAAAGGAAGGAATTTTTTTTAGTTACATGTGTGTGAGAGCAAGAGATTGAAAACACTCCTCACAGCTCAAAGATTTATCTGGACAATAACAGAAGGATATATAGTGGATTACCAGCCCTTTTACATGACAAAGTTGTTGCTTAAATAAAAATAATGTTCCCCTCTCATGTAACAGGACACCCTGTCTCACTTTTTGTATGTTTAAGAGTTGCTCAAATCTCTACACCTTTGCTCAGATATACAGTAAAGCTGACAATTAGTGGGGCTTGCAAAGGAAAGCATCACTATTACTTTTGCTTATAATTAGGTTTATTGATTTAACACACCCCTAACCCTAGTATTATAGTTTATAATTATAATAACTCACATAATTCACCTGCATCATTTGTGATTCAGACATGAACAATACCAAAAATTGTGCTGCTTATTAAACAGAGGTATGGGTGCTTGTACTTTTCTTAGCCGACTTAAAATTTTTACCTGACGGGTGATAAAACAAACTTAAAATCCCATAGACTTGCGTTGAAGGAGAGATTTGATTCTAAAGATGAGAATAGAGACTAGGGGGTTGGGCTCTTTTGATTTGAGCCAGCAAGTAGCCACCTAGCAACCATCCAAAACACCCAAGCAACTTCTTTCTGGTAGATTTCTGGTGTTATTCTGATACATTAATATCACTGAAAAAATGTCCTTGGATTACAAACATTCTTGACCTCCAATACTTTTTAGACGTATCCAATGCCAGTCAACTTGTGTTTTTGTAAGTATCATTGACATTTTTGCTGGGGAATCAATGCATAATTGACATCTTAATCTTAATGTATGCAATGTTTTTACAACATGTTTGTCTATTAACAGAACATCATATGTGAGAATAAATATGTGCTATATGTTTTTGTTTGTACATTGATTCATTGATTTCTTTCTTTCTGTGGTTTAGGGATTTTCCAGCATCTGAAGGATCCACTCTATGTCTGTTCGAGCTACTGGTATCTGGGCCCTACTATGATCCAGCTCTACTTCTGCAGACCATCCTTCACAAGGACTGTCTCCTAATACAGCTGCTCATCTCATACTCACGTAAGGGCTTATTTACACTTAGTCACTTCATGCATCTTTATCAGTTGGTTTGCTATTTGATTCGGTATGCACATTCCATTTACATACACATGGCTAAATAAATATGTCTCCACCAAATAGATACAATCAAATCTACTATTCCCGTGTTATATGCAAATATAATATAGTACACTTCTGTTATAATGCAAATAACTGGCAGCAAAATTTAGCTTTTGAAAGTTTTAGAACACTCAAAAATATATATGTTAAAATAACTTAATTCAATTAAGGACAACATTTCCATGCATTTAAATTACATTTTTTTCCACACACAAATAGATAAACAAATACATAAATAAATAATACAAAATTAAAAAATAAGTTGATCTAGTCTTGTTGTATGAAAATTGCAACACACATGTATTGTATAATATCTATTGGATACATTTTTCATCAATTTATCAAAGGTCATCAGTTTAATCATGTTGAGGCAACATACATTAATTTGCTTTGTTTTCATTTTTGTTTTCATCAAACATTTGACATTAATTTGACATTAGTCTCAGAAGTACAACAAGAATTTCAACCAGATATACAGGGTCTTTAACATCCAACACACAAACCACAATGACTGTGACACTCATAAAATGGATTAACTGAAAGAGATTCACTCTTTCTAACATGACACATGACATTAAGCTTACGCCACATGTCAAAACTGAAAGGGACAAGAAACCCAATACCACCAGTGCAAGTACCTTAATAAACAGTAAACATAGTTACAATTTTTACGTATGATGCAGTGCCTGCTAGGAACCAGATATCACATGTAGATCTGGTTATTGCCAACAAAATGATGTTGTACCAATGCAAATCGATTAAATGAACTATCATTTTACAAATTTAAAATGATTGCAAACATTGAATTTAAGTTGTGATTATAATAGTTTAAAGAATTGTGTTACATTAGCTCATTATATTTACTGGTCACTAAATTCAACAAAAAACAAACATAATTTTTTTAATGAACAGTTTCTGTTTAGCGCTCTCTTAACCCTCAAATGGCAATTAATGTTTGTTTCGCAGTTGCTATATCCATGTGTCTCATCCATGATTGCTTACTCACATATATATTGCAGGCCTTCCAAACTTCTGTATGCTGAAGTTGTTCCATTTAGTAGGACATATGTGGCCTGTGTAGGGTGACCAGATTCCTGCTTGTGGAAAACGGAACAGCCCCCTCCCAGCAAAAATAAAATTGATGTATCCTTACCTAGGCACAGATCAATGCAAAGTAGAGGGCGCATTTGTAACTGTTGCCACCTTGTACTTTTCGCTGGCAGCAATTTTACTCAGAGTGCTCTTGTTTTCGAGAATTGATCATAAATTGCAGAGCAGTCCAGTCCAAAATGAAGATGTATGAAAAGCATTGCCTTCATGACTGTTACACTGAGTAGAGATTTATCCGGTGTCCATGCTGCATTCATTAATGAGAACATACACTCCACAGATGGAGATGTCCCAAGCAGGCATAAAACAAACCGATGTTGATGGTCTTGCTCGCCAGCTCACGAAAAAACATCTGTCCTATCTCTCAGACACGGCCGTCATGTTCATGTTCCACGTAGTGATACGATGAGTGACAATGTTTTTTGTGCAAGCCCACTCATCAAAGAGCTTGGCTTTGTCAATCAAACTGATTTTGGAGTAGAAGTGTTCGAGGCTGCTCTGAATGTCTTTCCACTCTGGGATGTCTCTCAGTAAGGCCAACTCAAGTTTTCTGTGTTCTCCAATGAGCGGATCCAATTTTGGAGGTAATCCACCGATGCTGAGTAAAAGTTTCTCCCTGCACAAAAGAAATCATCCACTCGCATGTCACCAGCTTCAACCAGGGCATCCAACTGCTTTTAATGTCAGAGGGTATGATTCCTCCAGCCTGGCCTGCAAGACTTTTCTCATGTCATGAATGTGCAAAGCCATTTCTGTGGCTGATATGTGGTCTTGCTCTACTATCTCCAGTGCATGGTTAAAAGTGGCTGTGTTTGCGTGAGTGTGAAGCCAATCCAAAGTTTAGTGCAAACTTTGGGCTTTTTTCTTGAGAAAGAAAGTATGCACACAAACCACTGATATTTGTGGATTGTCAACATATTGCTTCTTTTCCTGATGTGGTGGAGCCTTAATATCCATCAGTGCAAAAGAGATGTTTGCAATAAGAGATTACAAGAGACACCTTGATGGCTCTTTGAATCATCTCTTTACATCAATGCTTTCATCTGTTTCCACAAATGAATTTATATTTGTACAAAGACTGATTAGCTGTAATGATGGCACAGTGACCTTGCTGCTCTTAATAGTCTGCACATTTTTATTATGTGTCTTCTCGCACATCTCCTCTTAGTTTCAATAGGCTGTTGTGTGCACTTCTGAACTGATCACAAGGCAATAACATTGCTCGAGTTGCCTAACACCTGCTTTGATGAACCATAAAGAGTCTTTTCATTCTTGAAAAATAAGCCATAGAAATTGCTTATTGCTTGTCTACAATTTGAAATTACACTCTGTTGAATGTGGTCTTGAAAAACTTGGCTCAATCAACCATATTTGGGGGGGGGGGGGGGGTCAAGGAGGAAGCAGGAGTCAGTGAGTTCCAACACAAAAAATGCATTTTATTTTGAACACAATCTTAAATGTATATTTAAGCACACAATACTCTGTGGCTGCGTGGTAGCTCTCTATCCCTCTCTGTTGTCTTGCTCACCTTTTAATCTGTCTCCAACTCTCACTGCAATGACAAACAGCTGTTAGAGACAATCATTGACAGGGGATAATTCTTACCATTCTCATCTTCTGAACTCACTCTCCATTCACAAGCCAGAACTCAACCACACCCCCAATTCCACATACCCCCATCACCCGACAGGCCAGGGACCATCCGGCCTGCACAGTCAACCCCCCCCCCCCCCCCCTTTTCTGGAGAGGAAGTCCACGACAGCCATCTGCGCCCCTGATCTTGATGACCAGACATTTCTTCTCAATGGTACTGTACCTATCTAGCCCAAAAGGGAGAGAGAAATCAGGAGAATTAAACTACGGCCCCCCACAAAGTGCAGCTTTCACTTGCATGAAAGCCTGTTGATACAGCTCTGTCCACTGGACCGAGTCTGGGGCTCCCTTTCTTGGGAGATCAGTCAGCGGGCTGGCGACATCTGAATAATTAGGCGCAAACCTTAGGTATTAGGTCTCGGGCAGACTGCAATTGCTGCGGTCTTAACAATTTGAGGACGCACCTGCCCGTGGCCTAGGAGAACACCAGATGCCGTACTTCCACCCATCTAATAGAGCAGTTCTTAGGGTTTGCCATGAGTCCTGCCCATCGCAGTGACCTCAGACCAGCAGATGCCGCATGTGCTGTTGGCAATCATTATTGTATATTATGATGTCATCTAGATAGCAAGCGGCATAAGCAGAGTGCGGAATGAGGACTCAGTCCATAAGGCGCTGAAATATATCCGGGGCCTGAACAAACTGAATGGAAGGTTCACGAATTGGTCTCCATAAACACATCATAAAATACGAAATCAATTATATAAATGAACAATTACCGAATACCCCACTTCCTATTAAACAAATCCCATTTTCCTATCCTTATATAAATCACCTCCTCAAATACTGCCACTCCACCCATCTCCCCACACCACTCCCAAAACGAGGGTGCCCCAGCCGCCTCCACCCCCTAAGAATATTTAATCTGGCAACCATAACTCCGGCAGAGACCCAACCTTTCAAGTGGCTATCCCCAAATTTAATGACCACCCCATCACAGTCCACTCTGACCAGCAGAAAGGAGTGTCAAATCCAGTGTTGAGTAAAAGCGAGCCACACTCAACCGATCGAGCAGTTCAACAATACGTGGAATTGGATACGCATCAAATTTTGACGCAACATTGACTTTCCGATAATCCACACAGTACCGGACCGTACCATCGCTCTTTGGAACCAGATCCACTGGCTGGCCCAGTCACTGTGGGACTCTTCTATTTCCCTTATATTGAGCATGGCCTTTAATCTTCTCGAACCACTTTTTTTTGTGCTCGGGTAATCGATAGGGATGACTGCATACCACTACCCCAGGCTTTGTTTCGATATGGTGTTTGATGAGGTTTGTAAGACCGGGAAGGGGCAAGAATAGGTCAGAGAATTCTCTTTTCAATGGAGAACCCCGTGGAGTCTTGCGGGATCTATTGAACTTCGAATAACAGAGATTCATGCCACTTATCCCAATTCCGAGCATCTTCGTGCACAAAGTAACGAATCATGTTTTTCAACGTTTGATTAAACTGTTCGACCAAACTGTCCATTTGTAGTTGTACATGCTTGTCCGAATAAATTTAATACCCAATAATTTGTACTGCTCACGTAGCGTACATGACATGAAAGTAGTGCCTTGATCGTTGAGGATTTCTTTCGGAATCCCCACTTGAAAGATTATTCTGAAGAGTGCCTCTGCAACACTGCGTGCTGAGATGTTGTGCAGAGGCACTGCTTCCGGATATCAAGTTGCATATTCCACCAGAACCAACACAAAGCAATGTCCGCGTGCCATCCACTCTAATGATCCGACCAGTTTTATACCAATTCTTTTAAAGGGGACCTCGATCAAAGGAAGCAGGTGCAATGGCACTTTTGGTTTGGCCGGCGGATTCACCAGCTGACATTCAAAGCTTGCCGCACACCACATTCGAACATCTCTGTGAATGCCTGGCCATTAGACATGGGCCATTAGGTGGTTTAGTGTTTTTTTCTCATTTTTACTAATCAAAGCAGTTTATTTAGTGTGCTGAAGCATCTCCTCCATTGACATCTATTCAAAAAAGAGTGGACATTTTTCTCCTTGCTAACACCATTGTATGTAGGGTTATTTGCACGCATGCTAAGTATGTGTCAAGTCAAGTCAAGTCATCTTTGAACACAGACAAACTTTATTACTATTCTAAACATAAATCTAATCTAACACAAATTACATGAGACAGGTTTGTGAAAAGTTACAGTATGTGAAATAACTGATCAGTAGAGTGAAAATGAACTTTATGGAGTCTGTTGACAATACCTTAAGAACCATTTATCCTTCTTTGAGTCTACATCGATTTTCAGTCGGATTAACCAAATTATTGAATTTATACACCAGCACTTGGAGCTCAATATTGGAGATGTACTTGCTTGTCTTTGTGGTGTTTCCTTGTGTTCTTTGTGTGGCTTGGTTCTTGGTCAAAAGTTCGTTCCGTTGATGTTTTGACTTCTGTACGGTCGAAGTTTATTGTCTGTTTGAATTAGGTTCGCTGTGAAGCAAGGTCTTCTCACTCCTTCTTGGGACGTTGAGTCCCGAGCTCCCTTGGATCTTACATGGGAGGACCTGGCCATCAGCGGAGCGACCAGATGAAGCACGTGCAGGCCGAAGAAGAGTGGCGAGAAGCAAAGAGAAGAAGAGCCGAGGAAGAGGCCTGAGAGAACGAGGGAGGAATGTGACAGGACGGAGGGCGGGGCTGGGTCATGATTTTACACACCCGGTCACTTATCAGGCTAATTAAGCCTCCGAGAGGGATAAAGGCCGACAGAAAGAGAATGTTTATGGGCAGCTGTCCATCCTATGTGTGTTTGTGTATTTTGGTTTCAGTTTTACATTCAAATATGATTTAAAGAGCATCCCATCTCATTCTCTCAGAAGACACTGAGGACCAATTGGTTTCTACATAAACATTAACTTATGTCTGTAACATTTGTTGAAATGCTGGATTCTGTAGAAGGGGTGTATGGCGTATGGTGTAAAGCACCATCTATATGATTTTCTTTTCTCTACACTGAATCAGCTACAACATTAAAATCACCGACAGGTGAAGTGAATAACATTTATTATCTCATTGCAATGGCACCTGTCAAGAGGTAGGATATATTAGACAGCCTGTCTGGTCCGATCCCACAGAAGAGCAACAGTACCATAAATTTCTGAAAAACTCTGGCCATGATAGAAAGGTGTCAGAACACACAGTGCATCGCAGCTTGCTGCATATGGGGCCGCGTAGCTGCAGACCGGTCAGAGTGCCCATGCTGACCACCAAAAGTGCCTACAATGGGCACACAAGCATCATAACTGGACCATTGAGCAATGGAAGAAGGTGGCATGGTCTGATGTATCACATTTTCTTTTAGATCATGTAGATGGCCGGGTGCATGTGCGTCATTTACCTGGGGAAGAGATGACAGCAGGATGTACCATGGGAAGAAGGCAGACTGGAGGAAGCAGTGTGATGCTCTGGGCAATGTTCTGCTGAGGAACCTTAGGTCCTGGCATTCATGTGGTTGTTGCTTACCACTTTCCTAAAGATTGTTGCTGACCACATGACCCTTCATGGCAACTATATTCCCTGATGGCAGTGGCCTATTTCAGCTGGATAATGTGCCCTGCCATGCTGCAAAAAGTGTTCAGGAATGGTTTGAGGAACATGACAGAGTTCAAGGTGTTGATTTGGCCTCCAAATTCCCCAGATCTCATTCTGATTGAACATCTATGGGACGTGCTGGACCAACAAGTCCTATCTATGGAGGCCCCACCTCACAACTTACAGGACTTAAATTATCTTTGTGCCAGATACCACAGGACACCTTCGGAGGTCTTGTGGAGTCCATACCTCAATGGGTCATAGCTGTTTTGGTGGCAAGAGGAGTACCTACACAATATTAGGCAGGTGGTTTTTTAATGTTGTGGCTGATCGGTATATACAGTATGTGGCAACATCTCTAAACACACCAAAGCATGATCAAAACTAAAATGTTCCCAATTGAGGAATCAGTCGCAAATGGAATTAGTGACTTAGATATAAAAAATATATATATTCTAGAGTAAGTCCGAAGTCATTCCACTATCAGCCATCTTTGGAATGCTCTAGGGAGACTTTTTACAGCCATGCCAGTGCATATCCTATCTAAAAAACATATTTCAAATCAGCAATTCAATTTGATCATATTGAATCATAAATTGTGCTGCTTTAGCTCATATTACGCTATAGCGCGCAATTTTCCTGGCTTGTATAGATAATGCACATGTGCAACAGCGAGTTGATTGACAGGTGACGTCTGTATCTAAAAGGTGATTGGCTCTTTTACCTGTAAGGTGGGACTGAAGTTCTATATCTGTTGACTGTTGGTCACTAGTGTTTGGGTGTTCCAATTTACCCCATTCATTTAAATAGAAGTGGCCCGTCTCTGCTAAATAGTTATTAGTCTGGCTAATCTTATGAACTGATGAAAAAAGGTGTAGTCCCTCATAGATGGATTCAGAAATCTCCAAATATCTGTAAGACCAATATTTTTATGGATCCTCTGTAATGTCAACGTAGCTCTTAAGGGTCTACTGTACAGACTTATGCATCACTATGAGCAAGGACTGGATCATTTAAAAGATTGATGTCTCCACCCAAAACCATAGTTCTGATCATCAGCGTTGGGTGCATAAATATTAACCAAAATAAGATTTTGCCCCTGTATTTCAGCCAAAACTATAATGAAGCTTCCTAAATGATCTTTAATCTGTTTGAGACAATTAAATTGTAAATGCTTATTATCAGTTTGATGGCTCCCCTTCTCTTACTCGAACCAGCATTGCAAAACACATGTCCACCCCATGCACTACCATGTTTTTTGCTTCCTTTGAAGAAAGGTGAGTTTCTTGAAGGAACACTATATACATTTTTTTATTGCTTAAGAAAAGATACAACCTTCCTTCTTTTTATAGGTTGCTCCAGCCAATTTACATTCCACATGATAGAAACATTTTATCTATAATAAAGTATGAATAAATTATATAGACGACAATTCAACATTGCCGAAAGCTTAAAATACATAAAAACCAACAGAATAGAAAAAAAAAAAGATGCACTTCAACCTCAAGCATAACAGTCTCAACTGGTGTCCATCCTCTGGAATTTGGATGGTCCATGCATGTTTACAAGATTTTTTTTCCGTGACACTATTGCTACAAGATCCTGTCTGGCGCGTGCAACCGTAAATGCTTTTTAATGTCCCCACAGGCCGACGTTTTCAAATTCTTCGACATTCTACACTCCCAGCACAGTTTAACAATCAAAACAAAATCAGTTCTCACCGAGTAATATTGATTGAAAGGATAATTGTAGCAAAGTGTAGCGGAGCTTGCCACTAGGCTGCTTCCACTCGCATAGCATCACGTGACTAGAAAGATCCATTTTTGATTTAACACGTATTCATGTTCCAAGTTTCATCAAATTTGTGTTCCCTTCCCAGGAACATCTGAGCTTCATTCGTGAATGTTGTGAGAATGTCGTTTTACTCACTCATCATCGCCCTCATCACCTTCCTCATCATTTCTGAATCAATAGAGCTCAGTAATAAACACTCATGTGAGAGCAAAGTGAATGACCTTTAAAGATTTTCCTCCTTCTTCCTTCCACTCAGAAAAGTCTAACCTTTAAAGGCTGTTTTGTGCTTCCACATTAATTCATATTATAGCAAAGCTCATTAATAACTGAGCCTGGCTGAGAGCATGTCTGCCTGCGCTCTCTGGTGAGGGAATCACGTCGCTATAAATCAACACTGCCTGGCCACAGCCTGGATAATTAAGAAGAAACGCAGTGACTTGTCAGTCGTTTAGAGAAACCTCTTTTTAAAGTTCCTCATTTGAGTCAACGTCTCTCAGCGCAGTTTGGGAACGATTAGAGCTAAGCTGTGCTCTAAATACAAGCTTGTTCATTGAATATTTGAGGGACTGATAGCGATGTCTTGTTCCAATTACTGGCCTCCAGTGAAAACTCATCTGCATGGCTTCGTTGAAAATCAACAGGTGTCTTTGTTGGCAACATTTCAAGGTTGCAAAGGTTTGTTAGTGGAGGAGAGAATTGGTTTTTGGATCCTCCTCCCAAGAGAAGCAGCAGCAGTTAATTTATCACAGTTCATTCAGCTGCTTGTAAAGAGATGATTATGAAGAGGCAGGTGATTAACCTGTGTGACTCTTCAGTGCCCCTTTTGGCCATTAATATAATTCCTCTGTTTTGTAATGAGCATTGCAAAGCATTTGTTGAGGTTTTGCATTTTAACATACTGTATAGGAAAATGCAGGAGAGAGAGAGGAATGGGTTCAGGACATCTGTAATTGATTGGATCATGAAAAGGCATTCCATCTTGGCATGGTCTATGTTTGACAGGTGGTTGGAGGCGAGAAGTTTCAAAATATGAGGGCTTGATGGCATCAGCCAAAAAGGATAGTGTTGCGTCCATCAGGAAATTTAAGGGCCAGTTCCGATCACCAATGTTTTAACACTCTGATCGGCCAATAAGGATCCGATTGCTGATATTTATTTTTATAGTGTATAATTACACTCAGTTCATTCTAATTGTAAAATGTACATACAGTATGCATAGTGAATTGAAAACATTTATGAATAATTATTTTGTCACTATCAAAGATCATTGTGACATACTGGCAACCAGTTAACACCATAAGAGCAACACATACAGCAGAGATACTTCCATTACAAGCTTCAAAACCGCTCTGGTGAGAAATCATTTGTATCTATGATTTGTTTACCTTTGGCATTTTCTTGTAATGCAAATCACAAATTATTATGCAACTGTATGAAGATGCAGTGCCGTCAGTGAAGGTTAAACTGTTATTTCTGTTATTAGTGGCATGTTGGTGTGAGTGAAACTGCATCTTCCAATCCACACACCGTCTGCCACAACTCAGGTTACGTCACATAAACTCAGATTTGTTTTTGCTTCTTTATTTCTTGTTTAATTCATTTTTACATCCATTTGCAGCATCTTTGTCCTCTCCGCCTCTAACTGTACAGTGGATCAGAATTACCACCATAATGACTCTTGAATATGGACACCTTACAGTTTAAACACATGCAATATTATATTTTTTAAAACAAACCTGCACCTGAATTACAGAATGTTTTCAAGTGTAAATTTGCAAAAGCTTAGAATTGCAAATAACTCACTCTCCAGTGGCCGCAATGTCATGCTTTGAGGGCTGAGCAAGTGCTCATTCATTAGGGTAGCAGTGTATTGCGTGCTGCAATAAAATAAAAAAAATAAAAAAAAAGTAAAAAGATCGGTGAAGATAGTTGAATCATGCACAATACGACCGGGAAATGAATGGGACAATTTTGAATTCATGTTGACTTAAAGTGTCGTAAGCATGCACATTACACACAGCACCATGGCTCTGATGTAAACTGTTTTCTTGTAGTAAAAAGATCATAACAGTGAAAGGTAGCAAAAGGCACCAGACAATCTCCCACAACCGTCTGTACTGTTTTTCCTCTCACCTCTAAATAAAGAAAGCTGAATCGATACCCATCATTTTCTGTCCTGCAATGGAATTCTGGGTTCCTGTTAAAAAAGCAGTATTAGCAAACTGCAAGCTTTACTACGACAGGTAATTTACTCCTGTCATTTCAAAACAGTCCAACATTTGTCAAAAAAGTGCAAACAGCACCCTGCTTTACATCAAAGACACTCATTGAATGCTGCGTTGCATTCAATCGGCTATACAAATGACTGTCATCTCTTGGAAGCGAGACTGACAGGGGATAAACCAAATGCAAAAACATTCTGCATTGTTCTACAACCCTACAGGCCTGACAGGATTTGGACAAGGGCATTCAGTCAAATCTTGTTGTGGACTCATCTTTCATGTGTTTGTCCAGACAGTCAATTGGCTCTTTGCCTTAGAATGGACCTCTGTCACTTGTATTGATTAAGAAAACATACATTTCCTTTGCTAAGCTCATCTAATTGTCTGTCCATCCATCTATCTGTCCATCTATCAGTCTGTCTTTTCTTTTTTTTTTTTTTTGTCTTTTTGCATTTTTGCAAATCTTAAATGCAATGGTATATAAAAGTGTTAGCCATTCAGTACCGTATTTTGGCATCTGGTATCATCACTGTACCCTGGTACAGACACACTACTTCAGACTTTTCCAAAATAAATAAAAATACAGCGACAGAGTATAAAATTTAATTCTAAAAATATCAAATTTGAAAATGCTTCCATACAATTAATCTACTAAACTAATGTCAATACATTATGAAATAATTAGGTTTGTTTTACAACAGTCCACCATATTTTAGGATTGTGGCTATTTTCTTTGTTGATTCATTTGAAAATTAATAATACGGATAATGTGCTTTCAGATCTTTGTGTGGACAGAGAAATGGAGGTGTCCCCTGAGATGCAGACAGCGGCTGCAGAGTTTTTGGAAGCTGTTTTTGCCATCCTGTCCCCTCTAAACCACCTCCCCAGGGCTTTAACTCAAGTGCTGGAGGGCTTCCTGGATCAGAGACGCCTCTGGGAACAATTTTACAACCTAACAGGTACAATCAAACGCAACAGTCTTTGCCATGCTATGTCCTACATACACTTAGACTTTAAATGTATTTTTTTTTTTTTTGTCAGATATTGCAATTTATTGTTGTAGTCCTGTTAATAACCACAATCACCATGTCCCCCCCCACTGTGTCCTCAATATCAAATCTTACCAGCAGGCTAGTCAATGCCATGTGTGAAGAGAGGAAGCCCATCATCAAATCAAAGCCATAATTAAACCTTCAGCTGTGTTTTAGATTGTGTATATGATTCCATTTCAGCCATGTCTTTTTTTACCCTCTGTAAAATATTAATATTTCCTGTTGCGTTAATGGTCGCCATATAAAATTACTCATACTGATAACAAAATTGCAATTATGACCTGACACTTTTTGATTCAGGAGATTTAATCCACACTGAAGGCTCACATTTTCTGTATTTACTACATGTGTGGCATAATTATTTTTACATAAATTATAGGGGTGCATTGTGATTTTGTAGTTTTATCCTTATTTAAGGTGTTGTCCCTTGAGACATAATTTACCCGATCCAAATCCTATACTATACTGTGTTAGTCAAAAATGTCATAAAAGAACCATAAAACAAACTCACATGCTGCACTCACGGCTATTTTTAGCCTTCATAGCGGTACACAATATTTGAGCGCTACTCATGAACAACATCTCAGATGTAGATGCTCAATAGTTCGGTTCACTTATAATATGTATTTAGAACAGCACCGGAGGTGCATTTTACCAGAATTTGAACAAGAAGCTAATTAAATTACTGTGAACTTGCCTACAAACAGACACATACAGGACTTTCAGGAGAGTTCAGAATGTCAAAATAAAAGTGTGAGGGTTTAAAAGTTAAAGGTGCATGATTGAGATATATTACTGATGTATTTAAAATATAAAAGTAAATGATAATAACAATAATAATAATAATGTATTATTATTATTTGTTTACATATTATACAAATATTTAAGTTGAATGGGTTCCAAAAAATAACTGTGTGAATGAAAAGTGAGCGGATATCTTAAATCTAAAGTGAACAAAAAAGAGATCTGAATCCTTTAAAGTCCAGATACAAGTTGAAAATGTTTCATAAAGAAAACTGGATTCTTTTAAACTGAAGACTGGAATTAATGTTAATTTTGCTGCTACATTATCCTGTAAGCTAGTAAAGGGAAATAAAGTTATTTTAATAAGCTATACTTTTATATTGAAATAATGTGTACTTAGATGTTTGCGTTTCTTTACATATTAAAGAGTACTCCCAATTATTTCCACACAATAATATTAAGATATTCTAAACTGATTATGCAAAAAAACAACACTGGTATCAGATCAGTATCAGTATCGGCAGATACTGAGTGTTCAGATATGGGAATTGGATCGGAAGATAAAAAATGGTATCGGTGCATCCCTACTTTAAAAAAGTAGTAAATTGGATTAAAATATTATCAAGAATTCTTCTTCTTTAGCTCAGACTCGGAGCATGCAAAACTATGTACTTAGCTGGTTCAGCTAATGTGCATGTGCACTTTAGAGTAAACAAACTATCAAAAAAGGGGATTGGCTCTATTTTTTTTTCATAAGTGGTCTGCCTCTACCCCCTTATAATGTCTTTGGCAATATATTGCAATATATCTTCAATTAATTCCACCCATTCCTTCGCTGAGTAATGTCCTGTGACCGAATATAATATAAAGACAAACAGTAAGGTTGTTTTTTTACACTGCGATTCATTTCCTAATGATTTAGAAATTAAGTTTGCATGCAATTATTAAACCTCAATAACTTTATATAAAATATAACTCACACAATAAACAATTAATTTTCTCTTGATTCCAGACACCAGTAAAGAGGAACTCAGCTTGTATAAATGCATCAGGTCTATTGTTTGTGGATCCACTAAGAAACTCCTGACCCACCTGGTGGGCATGGTGCAGGCATGTAAGGATCAGCCTGGACCCCTGATTAGACAGCACCTACCAGACAATGTACTAAGCAAGGTCCCGAAAGAATGGAACTACACTCCCGAACCCAAGTTTAATGAAACCAACAAGAGTATGTAAAGTTTCGTTAGCAATAATAATCAGTAGTATTTTGTATTTGATTTTTTTTTGCTTTTAACTTTTTGTTTTTGCATTTGTAATGTCTATCTATCTATCTATCTATCTATCTATCTATCTATCTATCTATCTATCGTCTGTCTGTCTGTCTGTCTGTATTTATAGTGTATGCATTTTATATGCTAAAATCAAACCGGCTGTTTTGTCAACATTTCTCTCTTTTTCAGACAGCATGAATCTAGCAATCCAAGCCCTCTCTTTTATCTTCACCCACCTTCCGTCAGCTGTATCCTCCCTCCCTCTACCTGTGCGCTTCCTCTTCACTGTGGCTGAGAAGAGGCTTTCTCAGCATGCTCGGCAGATCAGGTCCTCTGGCCTGCTTCTCTGGGTGTTATTGGGCTGGCTCTGCCAAGATCTGGAGAATGGAGACACCCTGGAGCTACTGACTACACAGCCCCTAGATAGAGCAGAAAAGGATAGGCTGAGTCTGCTATCAGAGTGCCTGCAGGTCAGCTTGGGCCAGCAGAAAGGTGTGCCAAAGCCTCTGGTCCATAAAGTGCTCCAGGGTCTGGAGGAGAAGAGGCCCAAATACACCTCCATGCAACTGCAGAAGGCACGAAAGCTTTGTAGTGAGAGGTGAGCTTTTGAAGTGTCATAATGATTAGAGGAATGCCCCCTTTGGATCTAGCACCTTAAGCCTGGAAAAATAAAATCCATCATCGAGTGTTGTCTTGTAAATGATGACGCTAAGCTTTTTCATGTGCTTAAACAGTTAAAGGGAAAATTCACCCAAAAATATAAATTCTGTCATATGCTACTCACCCTCAAGTTGTTCCAAATACACATGACTTTCTTTTTTTCTGTGGAACACCAAAAGAGATGTTAGGCAGCCTCAGACAACAGCACTTTCATTATGTGAAAAAAAAAGATGTAATAAAGTTGAATGGTGACTGAGACGTACTGCCTAATATACCTTATTCACAGTAGTGTCATATTTGATATTTGACGTGAATGAGAACAAAACTGTGCGGGATAACAGTCTCTTCAATGGTTTGCACTGTATAAAGCTCTTAAATCACATCTAATGTTACACAATTGATGTTACATTATTGATATATATCTACACACTGTATATAAGAGTATATACATCCAGTGAGGGGCAGTTCTGTTCTGTGGACAGAAACGCCTTGTTGATGAGAGAGGACAACAGAGATTGGTCAGACTGGTTTGAACTGACAAAGTCTACAGTAACTCAGATAACTATTCCGTACAATTGTGGTGAGAAGAATATAATCTCAGAATGCAATTCTGTGATTCAGGTTGGCGCTGTTTTGGCGGCACGAGGGGGACCTACACAATATTTGTCAGGTGGTTTTAATGTTGTGGCTGATTGCTGTATGTATATATATATATACACATATATATATATATATATATATATATATATATATATATATATATATATATATATATATATATATATATATATATATATATATATACACACATATATATATATATATATATATATATATATATATATATATAAACACACACACAATATATATATATATATAAACACACACACACACACACACACACTACCGTTGGGGCCACTTACTCATATTATTATAATTTTTTCACATTTTAGAATAATAGTAAAGTCATCACAGCAATGGAATAATAGAAATGGAAATATGGGAATTATGTTGTGACTAAAAAAATAAATCAAAACTATGTTGTATTTTAGCATCTTCAAAGTGGCACACTTTGTCTAGAATTTGGCATTTTCTCAACCAACTTCTTGAGGTATCACCCTGGGATACTTTTTAAACAGAATTGAAGGAGTTCCCATCTATGTTGGGAACTTACTGGCTGCTTTTCTTAATTATTTGGTCCAAGTCATCCATTTCAAAAACTTTTTTTTTTTAAATAAAATTTTAGTTTTATAATTAAATAAATTAATATGGTGGCACAATTATAGTTTTGTCTACTAAACTCATTTCAAATATTTAAGCATACTCCTCCAGATCAAAAGATTTATAAATTAATGAGAAACATTTCAGTCAAGTGATCCCAAACATTTGAACAGTTGTGTGTATATATATATATATGCCACTACTGTGAATAAGGTCCCAACATTAGGGTAAAAAAAAGCTAGCTGCTTGTGTACATATTGTCATAAAAAATAAAAAAAACTCAACCTCACCATTTTGTCATTTATATAATTAAATTTAATCCTCATCCTCTTTGGTAAAAACGGTGTGTTCACCTGTGGCTCACCCGTTCAAAGTGTTTTGCTTATTGTAGCTTGAAAATGGGTTTGACGCACTGATCTGTATATATGTATATATTTTATAAAGATCAGTGGTTTGACGTCACCCAGTATATTGTATTTTCCAGATGTAAATATATATTCATGAGTAGTACTTTTAATCATCTTAGCAATTTGCAAATTCTGAAATATCGATGGATGAGATAATGCCTACCTTAAATAATGATCCTCCACTAATAATTTATTCAAAAAATCGATTTTTGAGCATTTTTGAGAAGTGACCTGTACTTCATACTATTTATCAATTTCTGCAAAAGCAACTTTTACCGTATAGAAGCAAAGTCTAGAAAACATGTCTCAGAGTTAATTACCCTTATTGAAAATGATTTAGCATCATATCAGACCGGTAAAAAAATCAAACTTTTAGTGTTCCGAGAAACATTGCTCCCAGTGACAGGAAAAGCAAAAAGAAGGAGTGGGGGGCAAAAAGGAAGGAGTGATTATGTATCGCCTGTCTTAGACAGTCAGTGGAACCATTACTATTCATTAAAATAACCTTCACTTTCAGGCACTGCCTCCGGTGTAAACAATCAACGTACAGTGTTGGCGTAAAGTGGCTTCTCTGAAAAACACCCCCCTCCCCACCTTGTCAACACACATACAAAAATGCACACACACCACCCTCATCTCTTGTCTTTGCAAAGTAATTTGTAGAGGAGAAGATGATTGTTCTCCATCACGGTGACCCTGGCAGGCTTTGACGGCATGCATGCACAGATGAAGATGAATGCAGTGGATTCGGTGGGCAGAGGGGGTGTTCAGCTTCTTTCAGGGCACATTGGTCCTAATGACGTGATTGATAGCTTGTCCCAGATCCGACGGGTGTCTCATTAATCAAGCTGCTGACTGAATCCAATCATTTGCTTCACCTGCACACTGATGGACAGGGAAGGATACAGGCACAGGTGCTGACAACCGGACGCTCACTGGCTGGGCTGTCCAGGTCCTTGCTGCTTCTCACGGTGTCATTGAAGCTAAAGGCCTGCCTGACAGGCAACAATTTCCTTGTCACTTTGTGATTGAAAAATAAAAAAAAGGTAGGCAGAGGAAAGTGGGGGGAACAATAAACGCGGGGATATCCGATGGAAAGGGTGGTGAGGGTGATGAGGCATGTTGGATAGAAAGGAAGGGCTCAGGAATGGGTGTATTCAGGGGACCTTGAGGTTACAGTAGCGGCACTGTGTCTCTTACACTTGATCTGTCCTTTCTCTTGCTCTCTTTCCTTCATTTTTTCCATTGTCTCTATTTCCCTTTTTTATAAGTCAACACAAAAAAACTTTATGTAGAAAATGTCCAGTAGGGTCCAAATGTCTGACTTTGATAATCTAGATAAAAAGTAGATTTTGGGTTATCACTTGAAATGAATAAGACAAAAATTTACACTTATCAAATGTAAGTCAAAATATTCGTATTACAAGATACTTTGGAACATTCTCAGATCATTCTGAGATAACATGTATCATCAGGTTGTGGAGTCCATGCAAGTGGGTCTGAAATTCATGTAACTTTCAGTCAGTTTTTCAGCTTTTTCCTCACATTGTTATGCTAATGATATAATGAATAAAATGTAATACAATATATGTCATAGTATATGATAATATAACAATAAAAGAGAATCTGGCATTTTAAATTCCATTTAAACCTTGATATAAACAAAGTTTTAGGATTTTGAATTATTACTGGAAATAATTCAATTAGGAGCAAATGCAAAATAGAAGCATTTTCTCTTTTGGACCCAACTTTGCATTGGTGGCAAACCATGTTAACAATTGAACATACGGTTCTTAGAATTGGTTTAATTTAATTATATAATACATTTAATATAAATATAATAAGCTTTTGTGTACGTTTCACATTGATCTCTCCTCTTTCTGTGTCTCTCCATCAGTGTATTTGAGCGCATGGAGAGCGGCCCGGCGCAGGAAAGGATGGGTCCCACTGAACTGACTGAGCATAAAATAAGGCAGTTGCTGCTGGAGCTGTGCCATAGAGCAGGTGGCAGCCAGCACCTCCGGCAAATCCATCACACCATCCAGCTCAATGAGGTAGCGAATTGCTGTTTTTCACCAAGCAATTAGGTGGCTGTTAGCCTGAGGCAGAAAGTGTGACCTGAAGCTGAGGGCAACGCCTGTTCAAAGCTGCTGTGCAGAGACAGAGCTGCTGCTGACCCTCTTGTGGACGAATCAGCTTTGACCTGATTGAAAGAATGATGGGAAGATGGAAAGAGATTTCTTTTAAACATCAAAAATGGCAGAAATAATGAGAAAGGGGTTCACAAGTTAGCAGAAGTCTTAAAATAACTCAAGAATTGAACTAAAGGGATAGTTAAAGCAAAAAAAATATATAATTCTGACATAATTTATTTACCCTCATGTTGTTTCAAACCCACATGACAAATGTTAGGCAAGATGATCATGCTGCAGTTTTCCATAAAATGAAAGTGAATGGTGACCAGAATTGTCATGCTCCAACAATGATAAAAAGCACCATGAAGGTGTAATAAAAACATTCCATATGACTTGAGCGCTATTTTCAAAGTCTTTTGAAGTTATACGATAACTTTGTGTGAGGAACAGACTAAAAATTGTGACTAAGATTTGGGTAACATTTTACAATATTGTTGAATTAATTAACATTTTACCTACAATACATTAGTTGAACTAACAATGAAAATACTTTTTCCCTACTTATTGATCTTGTTTAAAGTTTAGCTCAATTGACAGCATTTGTGGCATAATGTTGATGACCACAAAAATAATTTTGACTCATCCCTGCTTTAAAAAAAGCAGCATAAATCAAGGTTACAGTGAGGCACTTAAAATGGAAGTGAATGGGGACCATTTTTGGAGGGTTTAAAGGCAGAAATGTGAAGCTATCATTTTATAAATGGACTTACACATTTTTGGGTTTTTTGACATTACATTGTCATAGCAACTGGATAGGTTAGTAAGTGATTTTATCACACTAAAATCATGTTTACACTCATTGTTTATGTCTTGTGGTTATATTTTGAAACTGGGTATTTTAACAAAAAGGAAAAAAAATGGCCCCCATTCACTTCCATTATAAGTGCCTCAATGTAACCCATATTTATGCTTTTTTAAAGAAAAGGAGGAGCAAGAAGAAATCAATTTTTGTGGTTATCAATATTATGCCACAACTGCTGTCGATTGAGCTTAATTTGTATTGAACCCAGAATATTCCTTTAATGTTATTCTCAACATTAGGTATACTAGCACATTTTAAAAAGAATAAAACAGTTTTATTCACTAATACTCTAGTGAATGCATGATGAAATAATATGAACACTTGCATTTTTATGAATTAATATTCATCGAAATAATAAATGGTATAAACTTATATTATTCATTTTTTCCCTAAAAAATCTAATGCATTTACTGATGTTCACAAAAATAACCTTATTATAATGGGTCACAGATATTGAGAGTGAAGGCGGCAACTCAGTGAATAAAAACATACATTTTGTTTTTTGCCTTACACAAAGACATCTTTTGACTTTGAAAATATCACACATGTCGTATTGACTACTTATTTGATTGTCTTTGTTATTTTATTATTTTTAATATCGCCTTTTAATATCCTTTTGGGTACCATAAAAAAAGAAAGTAAAATGAGCTACAGTACATGAGGATGAGTAACTAATTATTCAATTTTAGTTTTTGGGGTGAACTATGCCCTTAAAAAGAGAATGAATGTTTAAGGGGTTAAACACTTTTTCACAGAGAGATCTAGCACACAAACTACACTTAAACTATACTTTTGTACCCCTTGCTCTACTTAAGAACAATAAGAATGCATCTTGGGAAATTAGTAGAACTTTCACTTATGTCTGTTCTTGAGAACTATGGTTCTTTGTGCTATATCTATACATATCTTTGTCCTCTTCCAATGTCCTGTTTTCAAATCCTATTCCTAGATAGACTGATTAATTTCTACCATTGTCGGCCAATTATTCAGGGAATAGAAAGGAAAGAAATGTCCATTATGTCCAAAATTGAGTGTGCAATAATCTGTAGAAAGTCTGTAGAGATTCAATGTTAATTTGACCATTTGAATAGTTATTTAGTTTTGCTTAATGCAGTCTAATAATAAAACTTGTCTAGATAGGTCCAGGTTTCTGTGAATGTATTTTGAGGAAGTTCACTGCATACCTGACCCTTTCACATGTTTTGTATTCTTTTTTGAAGGCATTATTGAGGTCCGTCCTAACACCTCTTCTGGAGACTAATGCAGACTCTCCTTTAGGACCAGTCAGTTTCTCATCTGAAGCAAACGGTCCTACCTGCCATATATCCCAGTTCAACCCTCTCACTGAGTGTAATTCTATCGGCTGTAACAAGTTTGATCAGGTTGGTCCTTTACTGTTTACCATACTTGAACTTTTCAGCCTTCCAATCCACTAAACAGAGGTCACACAAGTACTCCTCATTACTTGTAATTTCCGTAAATTTTATTTAAAGCACTTCATTAAAGCATGAACAACTTCTCTTCTGTACTCAATCACGCCCAACAAGTGTACATTTTCATCAAGGTGAATATGAGAGAGCGACTGAGAGACTTTAAACTGCATTTCTAGGATGAACTCGACAATTCTCCATATGCCACTCTGTCCCTAAGCAGTATTTTAGTGTGAAGGAGGCACAAAGAGAAACATTAAAAAAGGTTAACCAAAAGAGCAGAGAAAAAAAAAAACACTTGAAAGGTGAACTCTTCAAGTGTGATATGGCTTTGAACAAAGGCTGAAAAAAGCATCCCTTGCGTGCTGAAGAAAGTGTTGGTTGAAGGTTTAATTACAAGAGCCGTGGTCCTCTTTTAGCTTTCTCTTAAAGGTAGTATAGTTTTTCTCTGCTCACGTCATGAGACTTTTTTGAGCATCTTTGAACCCAGAAAGTATGAAAATTATTTTTTTTATTAAAAAAAATACAATTATGGGAACTTTTCATTTATTATCTTATTTGGCTTAGAGTTTTGCATCTGTTAAAATGCAAGTATTTTTCCCTGTTGTTCAGAGCTAGCTGTGATGCTCTTAATCCCTTTTGTTTTCTTCTTATCACTTGTGCTTGCATTGCTTTGCATAAAACACCTTATTAAGGGGATGATTAAAAAGCCTCCTCGCTTTCAGGTGGCTGTGCTGTTTGTCAAATCAAACAGAGGGAGAAAAAGCGAGTGCTGATCCATCAATCAGGCAGTTGGAGAACAGGAGGGGCTGGCACGTTCACGTCCTTTTGTCAATAAAAACTCAACTCAAAGTTAAGAGTGACATTCTGGCTATCAGAGCAATCAGATTTAATTTGGCTCCGTAACAAAGGGATGGTCCACTCACACTTGTGCACAGGGTGTGTGTGTGTGTGTGTGTGTGTGTGTGTGGGTTGGGGGGGGGGGGGGGGGGGGGGGTTTGGGGTGAAGGAAATGTTGAGCGACTTGCCACGAACAGCAGCGAGAAGAATAACGACTTCCTTCCCAAAATTGATTTATCTTTTTATAAATGATGGTACATCCCTCCCCAAATGGATTAATAAATTAATTGCTGTCCTATTGAAATAAAAAACTTCTTGTGCAGATATGATTGATATATCGGATTGGGGCAGCCTTGTCCGGGACCCCCTCCTCCTTGGTTAGTCCAGCCCAGCTGGAACAGTAATTTACTGATCATATTAACTGTGATTAATAACGAACAATACTTGCTGCTCATTTATCAACAGGCTGCTATGGGCGAGAGGGAGTGGGACTGGGCCCAACTGCTGCCAGCCTATCAGAGCATGAGTCAGGTGACTTTCACAACGCTGCTCGCTAACAGGTAATGGCTGCTGCTCTTGTGTGTCGTGATTTGCCCCCCTCCATTCTGTTACACTCGTGGAAGTCTGCCTGTCACGTCCCACGTGTACCGCCATAATGAATGTGAATATGATTTTTTTTGTTGTGTAGATTTTGGTGTCTGTGTATGACTTTTAAATTGTGTCACTCTTCAAGCTATTAATTCCCAGCTTGCAGCCTTTTCTCAAATTTTGGTGAAGAAAGTGCATTTCCAGTGAGAGCCTCCTAAAGAAGCACGGTTCCATTAAATGAAAAACGTATCTTAGTTCAGTGTTCGGAGAAAATGGAGTGTCTGCATTTTTCAGAACTGAGTGGAAATCAGAATCTGACATGTGTCCTAGTGTCAGAATGTGATTTAGTGGTTACTGAGGGTATGCTGCTGTATATCGTGATTTTGAGTTTTAGTTTTTTAAGGATTTTAAAAGGATATCTCAAACCAGAAACAAAGTTTGCTGCTCCAAATGAACCAAATAAATAAGCAACTGAACCTTAGTGTTGCTAGCGCTATGCTATACCAGTTGAGCTATTGGGAAAAATAATAAATGAACAAATAAAAAATTGCAGACACTGTGCTCCCTGAAATAGTCCTTAATTAATTAAATTTAAATCAAATTTAATTAAATCGAGACCTTTGAATAAGAATGGAATCAAATCTATAAATCAGTGTTGATGCTATTTTTTTTTAATTTTACATGTATGCATCTTCTGCTCTGTTTTATCCAAAGCAACTTTGTGAATTAGAACTAAATTTGAATATGGAAATTAGTGCTGATACTTGTTCCTCCACTGCCCAGATTCTGTAGATTCTACATGGTAATGGAACAGCAAGTCAGTAGAACATTTACCTGTATCTATATGCATGGCGAATCACCCCCCAAGTTCAGCTTGGAGAGTGTCCAGATGTTAGTGTTTCCTTAACAGTGGGGTGGAACCTCTGAGAGCATCTCTTTTATGTTCAGTAACTCAATGATGGAGCACCTGCCCATGTGGCGGAGCGGAGGTCCTCAAGAGCAATAAAAGAAGGCTAGGTGAAGGACGGAGGGTGAAATTTGCTTGCATTTTAGAAACAAAGATTCAAAGATTTTGTTTGATGATTATCCCTATCCACTGCCTTCAAATATATCTCCAAAGTCTGGTCCATAAATTGTGATTTGTTACTTAGTGGTAATTGGGGTTTGTACTGTCTGTCTGTCACCTGATTTCATACATTTAGGTCCACCTTCCACATTCTCTTGGAGACATTAATATTTATGCATTGAGTCAGTTTTTTAGAGTCAAAATGGAAACGGCTACCTGCACCTTTTTACACATTCACAACAGCTCCATGTCCATCACTCGCTTTGCTACATATAGCTAACAGAGGGCAAGTGACCTGACTAGCTATATTATAAGACAATACAAAAAGTGCCTTTATAAGGCAATATAGTGCTTATTTCCATATTATTAAACATACTGTAAGCTTATCATTTGCCTACAGTCCACAGAAATTCATTTAGCAATTGAATTTGTCAATCTTTCTGAGATAGATTCAATATAGGGGCTTTCTAAGGATGTGCCAGTGTAATCATTGGAGTGTCTCACTTCAGTGAGTAAACATCATATGTTCATGGTCATCATATGAACATGGTGCTTGACATTATGTTTTTACATCATGTGTCAAGTTAAACGTAGTTTGAGACTTAGAAAAACATGTCTCGAGATCCCTGCATTCAGAATTGTGCTCTGTCCAACTGTGTTTGAACACAAGAACATGTTTCCATCTTGTACAGTTGCTAATGTCATGGAGCTGTGTGTTGCCAATACAGCTGGAGTTTCGCTTACTGTCCCCTACTGAAAACAGGTGGTATTTTAAGCTGTTATTACTCTGATGGTCTGGGGACATAATTATTTGCTTAATTTTTTTATGTGTTATTTTTTATAGAATTAATCACACTTTATTAACATGTTAAATCACCATATAGATATACACTTATCAAAATATGCTGCCAAAATATTGCCAACCCGCATCTCAGAATAGCATTCAGAGAAGATATTCTTCTCACCACAATTGTACAGAGCGTTTATCTGAGTTAATGTAGACTTTGTCAGTTCGAATCATTCTGGCTATTCTCTGTTGAGCTCTTTCATCAACAAGGCATTTCCGTCCACAGAACTGCCCCTCACTGGATGCTTTTTGTTTTTGTCACATCTAGCTAATCTGACACATTTCCAATGTAAAAATAATTCATAGAGTAGGTGTTTTTATTTTTGTGTTTTTTTAAGAGTAGAATTCTGTCATATGTTCTCATTTAGAAAGCTAGTTAAAAGTGTGTGTGTGTGTGTGTGTGTGTGTGTGTGTGTGTGTGTGTGCGTGTGTATTCAACTTATTGCTGTGTTTGTAACAGATACTGTCACTTACCTTGTCTCATTGGAATAACCTGTGGATTATACATCCAAATACACTGAGAGGACATATATGCCATGACATAAGGTCTAATATATGGGAATAGAAGAAGTATTAGGTCATGTAGTGACTGCTAGACACTACATGGAGTTCCTCTCTGGAGACTGAGGATGTATGTAGGTCTTCTATATGCAGATATGCAGTGATCTGACTTACTAAAAGAGTTTTCATCCAAGCATATTTTTCTCTCAAATCTGTCTCACTTCAGTCTTTTCTGAAGTTGTTTTAATGGACTGAGATAATGAAACATTATTAGTACATATTTTGGTGGCCCCTTGAGAGTTGCGTTCATCTGGTTATATATGATTGAGATATGTGCCGTAATGTGGCTTCCGCTCTCTCGATTGTCTTGCTCAGAACGAGAGAGCATGTGTGTGTGTGTGTGTGTGTGTGTGTGGGAGAGAGAGATTTACACAGGTGTGGGTGTCCTTTATTGGCACCTGTCATTTGCCTGTCTGTGGCAGCAGTATCATAAATCATTCTCAAATGGAGCTTTTCAGCAGAAAGCGGCTGATTAATGCTCCTGTTCTTCCTCAGACTTGCACCTGACACACAGAAAGACAGCTACAGCAAACTTCCAGACATGACCTACCAACTTTTTGCCAGAGTTACGGTGCTTGATGCTGAAAAGAAAAATTGTATCAGTGGTTCAACAATCTATGTTAGCGTTCTCATAGAGATTTGCTTTCTATATTGTATTTTGGCATTAGATACTATAATTCAAAACTTTGCTGCATTCCAATTAAAGTCAGATATGGGATATTCCTATTTGATACCTCCAGAGTATATATAGCATACTGTGGTTCAGTGGTCAGAAAATGTCATATAAAGAAACAAATTAGCAATCTTAGCATTTGTTTTGCATGTGTACAGTTATCAAAAGAGAAGATAATGTACTGTACACACCTGTCAAACATTTGCTGAGCAGGTTTTATTTCATGCAACAAAATTTTCACACATTTGTTGAGTGAATGCTATTGTTAGCTATTTACAACAACTTGTTGCTGCTATGTTTTCAGGACGTCAGACATATGCATCTCGGAGTCCTTTCCAAGTTGGAAATCTGGGCCCGTATTCACAAAGTTATATCTTACAACTAGGAGTTCTCTAAAGAGTTCCTAGCTAAGAGTTTTGCTTGAAAGCTATTCACAAAACTGCTAAGAGCAAGTTATAGAAGTTTCTATCATCTGTCAGCAAAATCATCCATCAATTCATCGACACTACAAAGTTTAGCTTTGCCTGTGGCCAGAGAGTGCAAAGTTGTCAAAATGTATCTCCAGTGTAATTGGGTTGTTTCGGTTCGTGGGAGAGTTAACTGCATCTCTAACCGTAATTTACATAATAACTTTTTTAAAGGATTATGTCAATATTATAATGTTTATAATATTGTTATAATGTTATATTATTAAAATACATCCACTCAATTGTGATCCAAGCAATATATTTTTAAAAGGTTGATGTCATAATAATATTCAAATATATTGTTTTTAATGTGGATTGATGACAGAAGGCATGCTTCGGATCATTTGTGAGTCACTCTTAGGGATTTAGAAGTCCTCAGGAGGACTTTTAAGCTGTCATGGGTTTAGGAGCTACTTTTAGCATTAAAATGCTTCATGAATTACTCTTAGATGACAATTTTATGAGTCCTAAAATTAGGAGTGACACGCAAATAATTTTTAAGAGTCTCCTAAATTTCCATGTTAGGAGCTACCTTTAGTCTTAAGATTTTAATTGTGAATACAAGCCCTGATTTCAAGTAGCGTTCTGTTGCACTTTTCCAAGTAGAAAATTGGAAATGCTGACTTTCTTAGTTGAATGGAACATATCATTGCCACTTGTTTGCAGTTATTGTTTTGGAATAAAAGCTTGCCTGGCTTTTAAACCTGAAGTGAGTATTTTTTTTATGTTAAAATACTTTATCCCATCTTAATATGCAAGGATTACTAAAAGTTAACCATTTGTAGGTTGTAGGTTTCCCTGTAAAGTGTAGCACTGTGGGTCTGTGGCACTGTCAAAACATTGCTTTATTTCTTTTAGCATTCCAGCCATCCTGACACAGCAACATTGGCATAACCAATGGTGTAAGTTTGGGACAGGGCTATCTGTTTTACCATCCAATGGCAATTCAGGTTAGTATTTTGGATACCTGTTTGAAAACAATTACTATTTTTGCAATTTGGTTACGCTAATGGGACAGAAATTGCATAATTCAGCTTTAAATTTGCTATGGGGTGACTGCAGGTTATTTGCTGTTACACAACAGTGTTTCGTTTGTCCCATTTCCTCTCACCTGTGCCACAGCAAGAGTTAAAGAGTAGTCTTTTTTTATAATTGAGCCTCAACTTTTCAAACCATTGAACTCATTTCTTTAATGGCTTTCTCCTTAAATTTATTGTGCCTTATTTTGACATAGTGCTAGTTTCACCCTTATGAGACCTACTGATGGATAGGTCTTTAAAAATCTCCAGATGTGCCTTTCAAAGCTATAAAAATACCACGGGACACACTTTAACAAGCCCCTAAACCAATCTCCTGGTCATGGGCCATGGCTTATCTAAAAATATTTAAATCCCATAACAACACCAGTCACAAACTATGCAAAATAAGTCTTCTTGGTTTTCTTCCATCAAATTGCATGTTGCATTGAAAAGACATGAATTTTGACTTTGTAGTACATGAGCTAGGTCAACTTTTACAGCCTTGTGCTGTCATTATTCTATCACCTGGAACAATAGTGAGGGGAGAAATATCTGTTGAAGGAGATGGTAGTTGATGCCGGGTGTGGAGTGCTTTATATTGCAGTGATAGGCACTGCCGTTCACATTAGGCAAATGCCATCTGTTCCAAATGATGGCCATATGCTTAGCTTTCTGTCCCAGGGTAAAAAAAAAACAAACAAACAAAAAAAAAAACCAAACAAATCAGAATGTTAGGGCTTTTTGTACAGACATGCAGCGACTCGATTAGAGGCAGCATTGCAATGTGCAGGAAAGTTTTTGCCATCACCACCTTTGTGTTATGAGTAATGTTTTTTTGGTGGTGGGTGAGAGAATATGTCCTGGCTGAGGAAAGGCACATTTGTGCTGTGTTACACTTCCTTATCTGCCTATCTCATTTGTAACTTTTTATCGATGGGATTTGCCAAAATGTTTGCTGTGAAAACAGATACTAGCTATGTACAAAAACCAAACGAGCTGCCTCGCTGCTGACTGCTTATGCAATGGACACTTCACATTTCAAGGTTTGGAATGTTTTTTTCACGACTTGAAAAGAGGACAAAAAAATAGACAGTGATGATTTCGGCAGTCAGAATAGAGAAAGAAAGATACCAAATATACAGTATCTCAAAAAAGTGAGTACACCCCTCACATTTTTGTAAATATTTGATTATATCTTTTCATGTGACAACACTGAAGAAATGACACTTTGCTACAATGTAAAGTAGTAAGTGTACAGCTTGTGTAACAGTGTACATTTGCTGTCCCCTCAAAATAACACACAGCCATTAATGTCTAAACCGCTGGCAACAAAAGTGAGTATACCCCTAAGTGAAAATGTCCAAATTGGGCCAAATTAGCCATTTTCCCTCTCCGGTGTCATGTGACTCGTTAGTGTTACTAGGTCTCAGGTGTGAATGGGGAGCAGGTGTGTTAAATTAGGTGTCATTGCTCTCACACTCCCTCATACTGGTCACTGGAAGTTCAACATGGCACCTCATGGCAAAGAACTCTCTGAGGATCTGAAAAAAAGAATTGTTGCTCTACATAAAGATGGCCTAGGCTATAAGAAGATTGCCAAGACCCTGACACTGAGCTGCAGCACGGTGGCCAAGACCATATAGTGGTTTAACAGGACAGGTTCCACTCAGAACAGGCCTCACCATGGCTGACCAAAGAAGTTGAGAGCACGAGCTCAGCGTCATATCCAGAGGTTGTCTTTGGGAAATAGACATATGAGTGCTGCCAGCACTTTTGTTGCCAGCGGTTTAGACATTAATGGCTGTGTGTTGAATTATTTTGAGGGGACAGCAAATTTTCACTGTTATACAAGCTGTACACTCACTACTTTACATTGTAGCAAAGTGTCATTTCTTCAGTGTTGTCACATGAAAAGATATAATCAAATATTTACAAAAATGTGAGGGGTGTACTCACTTTTTTGAGATACTGTACATTCACTCGATCAGCAGCTGTATTCAAACCCCATCACAAGTATTTTATTAAAATGAATACTTGGGTGATATAACACAAATAATAATTTATTATATAAATTATATATTTTTTATAAAAAAAGTTTGCTTGATTTTTGCTGCCAAATTAAGGCATAAATGCATGTGTGAGAAAAATTCCACTGAACATTTTGTGTCTTTTTTTTTTTCAGCATAAATAAAAAGTATTTAATATACTTAAAAATATATATTTAAAAAAAGTATGAAACTGACCAGTCTAAAAAATCTCTTCACTGTTACATTATTGTGCATAAAAACGATAGACCGTGCAGGCAAACCCAGTCCCGTGCTCGAGCCCCTCTGCTTTGGAAACCACACCAAATATGTTTATGTAACCAGGACTATATGAACAAGCGAACTCGTGAAATGACGTTTCATCACACTCATAGTAAAAACACTTAGTCTGTGAAGCTGACAATCAGGGCAAAACAAAAAGGGTTGCAAATTTCAGAAATATCCTTGATCGACAGTTGTTAACATTAATGAATAATACATAAAGCATATTGATTCAGTCACAGGCTAAAAGGTGTTTATTTGTATGTGCAAGCACCCAGAGTAACATATGAGATAAAGAAATGTGGATTTCTTGAGTTATTTTCATTTAACAAACAAAATATATTAACAGTAACTTAGAGACACTTGAGGTAATCTTCACGAAAGTTTTTCTTGCAAGTCAGTCCACTGTCGGCCATCTTTGGAATGCCTTTGGGAGGCTATTTCCTAAATCAGCAATAAAATCTGATAAAATTGGAATCATAAATTGTGCTTCTTTACCTCATATACGCTAAAACACAATTTTAATGGCTTATATAGCTAAATTGCATTCGCGTTAGCGAGTTTATTGACAGGCGATGTCTGTATCTAAAAGGTGATTGGCTCTTTTACTTGTAAGGTGGGACATCCTTTCTACATCCATTGACCGTTGGGTGCTAGAGCTTCTTGGTTGGGCATTCCAATTTCTCCCATTCATTAAAATAGAAGTGGCCCATCTCTACTAAATTGTCTCTCTCTTCACTGAGCAGAGCAGAGGAAAGTGAAGGGAAGTCAGCTCACTAGCTTTGGAACAACAATTGTGTGGCACATCATGGATTGTGGCACATTGTGGATTTACTATGTATAATGTGGAGCTAGATAAATCTGATACATTTACAATTTAAGAATAATTAATAAAGAAGATGTTTTTATTTTTGTGTTTTTTTAAGAGTAGAATTCTATCATATGTCGTCATTTAGATAGCTAGCTAAAATTGTGAGTGTGTGTGTGTGTGCCAATGTGTGAATCACTGAAGCCTGGGAGAAGGCCATGGCCCAGCCTCACATGGCAGAGATGAGCTGAAAGTCTCATTAATCAAACTCCGAGTCACAGATGTGATGGCTTCAACACAATCTGCCAGCAGACTGTGAAAGTCACATCCAACAGAGTCAACTGTCAAGCAGCTAGGCCCACCATCTCCACCGAGCCCAGCTCATTCCACATTCTTTTCCTCTAAAAAACATCTTCCATCCATGTATTATCTCCTGCTTCCCGCTCTACTACCACTTTTAATGACAAGTTGGAGTCCCCGCTTAACACAGGCAACATATTTATCATCTGAATGTAGTGTTTAGCATAGTTCAGATGCTCTGCTTGAATATGTGGCATGCTGCATTTAAATATCATTTAAATATTAAATATATTATTTTTAATAATAATGAATCTTTTTGTCTTTTCTTTCTTTTTATTTATTTGGCTTTGTTTTAAAATTGCTGGACATATAGCTAATTACCTACCAACTAAACTACCCAAAGTCTTTTAGAAATTACTTGGACATCCCCTGCTTATCTGTTACTGTTATTCCAGCTTTGTAGGTATTCAGTTTATTTTTCATTTGGCATGTCAATATTGTTTTGCAACACCCTTGATTATGCCACACTCTTTAACTCAATTCAAACCCCCCTCTCTCTCTTGCTTAGTGAAGTACCATTATCTCCCATAATCTATGATCCTAATATGCAGCCATCGCAACCAGCTCAATCACACTCAGTGCATAGAGCTTTAATCAGACACCCACTGCATCTCCACATTGTGATTGACAAAGCCACACTGCTAGCCTGAGTGGAGGAAAATAATAATAAAATAATAAATAAACTGTGTGGTCCCTGGATGGAAGAAGGCCAGTGACAGGCTTCCACGCTGGGGGCCCAGTGTCACTGTACTGGCAGTCTCATCACACTTCCACCAGAACTCAGCCATTTGCATCCAGGCCAGGGACAGGTAATTAGAAGGATTCCTGCCTGTCAGCATTAATCTGGGCAGCGGTGAAACGTTCTGACAAGGAAATGGAGATGGAGAGCTTTAGCTGGGGTGGATGGAAAAGGAGTGTGTGGTTTGGTAGAGGCAATCATTGCTCTTTACAAATAAAAGTGATTATATTATTGACACATTACAGTCATTTATTTGAAGTGAACTGAATGCTGATTAGGAATGTCTGCATTTTGTAGAACATACTTGTTATTAATATGTTATTACAGGCATTTAAACAAAGTATAAAACAAATATTACAAATATTTCAATATTGTATTTATCTTGCATTGCTCTTTGTGTTTTTTTTTCCTTCTTGCTATTAAGAAGAATATAGGCAATAAGTCAGTCTTATTTCATAACTAGTCCTTGCCTAATCCCAATTTAGCCTGTGCACAGCCACTGCTTGCTGTGTCAATTTTTTAACTATCCAATCACAATGGAGCCTTCGTTGTTAATTGTTTTGAGAAGTTGGAGTGTGTAGTCAGTTGCCAGCATATGTGCTAAAAGATCTTTCATGGCTATGGTTTTATCTAAATGTTGGCCTTGACACAAATTAGTAGTTCATTCATATTTATATAATAAAATGACTGTATTCATTTGAGTGCTGATAAAATTCTTTGCCACAGCATATTCTGCCTCAACCATGAGGGAAGCAGTTAATTCCATGAGGTGTTTAACGGAGCAAAAATCCAGCGAAGGTTTTGTTCTTCGGATCAAAACCCGCAAGTGCTTTTGCCATCTTGCTGTTGCGTTCACTGAAGCGTGTGTCCATCTCTCCAAGTATAGCATCTGTTGCATTTTAAAACAGTCTCTTTAATTAAGTCTTTTCATCATCCCTGTATCCAATTGTCTCACTGACCACATACATGTCCATGTGTGCAGTTCTTGTACGTCTCCGTTTTGGTGCTTGAGGAGTCATGTCAATATTGGTGGTAGCATTTGTGGTGTCCCATAACTGAGGGAATCAGCAGGTGAGTTACCTCTCCTTGAATTTTCTTATTTGGAGGGTTGAGTAATTCAAGGACTTTATGGATGAGATCGGCGATGAATATGAAACTGTGTTGGGATATCTCTCTAAGAAGTCCAACCACCTCCGTTCTTACTTCTGAGCCAAAGATTCATGTAGTGTTAACCTCTGAGAGTACTATGGTGATATCCTTGTAAGTCAGAATAACTGATACAGTAGCAAGATGACCTGTCCATCATTGGTCAAGTAAGCGCTTTAATCGCTCACCCTTGTAATTGAGAGATACAGTAGGCTTTTTGATAAATTTATACAATGTGCCAGAGATGTCAAAGAAATCTTTGAAAGCTTGCTCAACTGACAATGTCACTCATGCAACCAGATAAATCTGGTGATTGAAAAAATGAACATATGGTGTTTCTCTGTCCACTAAAACCTTCTGCACACCACCATGGTTTCCGAACATGAGTAGCTCCATCATAGACCTGGCTTAATATCTTAGATGGGGACAGGCCAGCTTTAGTCAGTGCTGCCAGTATTGTGTCAGTCAACATTTGAGCATCCCCTGCTTCAGCAGTAGCTATTGTTAGTAGCCGTTCATTTACCTCATACGTTTCTGAGACAAAACAAATGACTATCGATATGTTTTCCAGTCCTGTTGGATCTCGAGTTCAGTCTACCTTTATAATGTACCATGCATCATCTATTAATTTGATGATTTTCCCTGTGACAATACTGTTCATAATTTCAATGAGTTCATTCTGAATATCATGAGATGTGTACGTAGCGTGGGACAGAGTTTATGACGTCAGCTAAAACAGCATCTTTGCTCACTGTGTACTCAAATAAATAGAGAAACAGTCTGCAGCCTCCCCTGTCTACATCATCAAAGGCTTCCATCTTTCTCCTTAAAGGTAAATGGTTGCTTACAAGGAACATAATCACATCGATAATAGAAGATATGTAGTACCTGTTCCTCTTCAGTTTCTCATTATTTTTCGGATATTTCTCTGCTGTTGTCCTTGCGCTTCTCTCGCTCCGTCCACATGGCTTTTCAAGCGAGGTGTTCTTTTGATGTCACATGCCTATGGAATCCCTTTCCCATTTGCATTGGATGTTTCCAGTTGCTGTACCCAGTAACTGTGAAAGTTGTGTCAACAGTATTTCCAGAGGAGCAGAACTTTCGGCTGATCGCTGCATCACTTTAAACACTCTACTCCAGCCACTCTTTATTCATGATCCAAGAGCTGACAAATGAGTGCTTTTTGTCTTGAAACAAACAACTGGGATATTTGGCCCGGATAACTTGGTTTGGATTGGAGATGCCAAGATCTTCTGGAGGCCCAACTTTAGATGCAGTACGGTCTGATGCAGTAGAATGGGGGCTGCTCCTATCCCTGTGCTTGTCAAGCTTGAAATAACTGCTAGTCTCATCAAAATTGCTGCTGCTAGCATCTGCCAGTGCACAAGTGTCTGATAACCCTGTCTCTACGGTGGTAATAAAAGTGTCACCAGAACAACTACTTGGCTCATCATTTTTGGATCCATTGTTACAGTTCTGTTGTGTTATTGATATTTTTTATGGAGACTACCACGGGTAACCCATTTTCTTAAATCCATTTCCATCTTTGAGCCTCTGACTAAATGATATATTGGGCAAATCTTTTTTCTAATTAACAAGAGCGCTGTGCGCAGTTAATTGACCTGACAGAGTAACTCCCTCCCCTAAATTTAACCTGATATGGTGATAGGGATTCAGCACGTTCAGTCACTCACCACAAAATGAGTTTAAGGATTAATTTGCTTTATTTTTATTTATTTTACTATGTAGTTGCATATTTAGGCTGTCAATCAGAAAGTAAAACATATTTAAAAGATAATAACTAAATAATAAAAGTTGGTTCAAGTACAACAGTTTGACTGAGGGGGCACAGTAGTCTAGCACCAACACCCCACCCCTTGACTTTCAATAGGCCCTTTGCTCTTACTGGAAAGAGAATATGAGATGTTGTAGGCTTACCTGCCATAGATCACTTGTTCCATTACTTTGACAAGTGTATTGTCTTGGCTTAGTGAATCTTGCCTCTTCAAACTTGCCTCTACTGTCATAGGAGCCCTGATCAGACATGACCTTCCCTCTCTGCTGACTTTACATGGCCTCAATGACATTGTTTCAGAGTAGCTTTAAAGGAACTGAAGACTGTCATCCTGTCAATGAGATGGTGATCCTGGTGCTCCGCAGAGGTGCTACAGATCCCCCAGAGACCTGAGCCTTGACTGATATAGGGGCCATGGTGCCACTCTGGCCCCTGGGCAGATGGTCAGCCAGTTATCTGAAAGCCGAGGGCACCTGGGTCTTTAATTGGCATTCAGTGCCCATGTTCAAACTCAGAGGTGGGTAAGAAGGACAAGAAGGAAAGATGAAGGTTGCTCAGACATTGATGACGAGAAGGTCTGTCACCACATCTGCCCTTCCGCAACCTCTCTGGTTGAGCACCACACACTAATTAATAAGTGTGTGCACTGCTATTGAACACAATACCTCTCTGGGGCCAACTTCTGAACTATTATCCTCACAGAATGAACAAAAGTTAAAGAAATGTATGTTTTATGCATATGTATGCATACTGTATATTGTAACATGTACAGTATATGACATCTACGTGACATCTGCTGTATATGTTTATGACTTACAGAATGAGTATTGTTATCTCAACTTTAGTTATTACTTTGCCTTCTGTGTGTTATGTCTAATTTTATAGTATTATAGTATAATTATAGTATTCTCTTCTGTGCTCTGCTGAGGATTGCCTTGATGTGATAGCAGCTATGTTAGCCCGAGTTGATTTTGCCAGAACAGAAAGAAATGCACACTGATTTCCTCTTCAGAACGAAAGTGTCAGAAATGATTTCTTCTTTCTTTCTTTCTTTCTTTCTTTCTTTCTTTCTTTCTTTCTTTGCTTCATCCCATCCATACTTACTTCCTTACTTCCTCTCTTTTTTCTTTCTTTCTTTCTTTCTTTGCTTCCTTTATCCTAACCATCCATCCATCCATCCATCCATCCATCCATCCAAACTTCCTGCCTGCCTGCCTGCCTGCCTGCCTGCCTTTCTTTCTTTCTTTCTTTCTTTCTTTCTTTCTTTCTTTCTTTCCTCCCATCCATCCATGCATCCATCCAAACTTCCTTTTCTCCAAACTTCCTTTCTTCCTTTCTTTGCTTCTTTCCTCCTATACATCATCCATCCATCCATCCATCCATCCTTTCCTCCTTCCTTCCTTCCTTTCTTTCTTTGCTTCTTCCCTCCTATACATCCATCCAAACATCCTTTCCTTCCTAAACTTCCTTCCTTAAGTACATTTTGATGGAACAAAAGATAGTGATACGTGTTATGTGTGCTGTGCAGCATTTTATTAGTGTTTTGTATCGTAGGTGTTACTGTATTGATTTTAGCATGGCTGAGCCACTGTATTGCCCAATCAGCATCCACGCCCTGAACTATCTGATTTATAGTAATATTTCAACCCCTTTGAGTCTCCAGTCTTGATAAATTATTTGAATCAATGCCTTCATTGGATGGGAAAATTCACCTGCTGTAAATCACATCTATTTTGTATCTCTGCTTTGTCATAAAGTAGCTGTTATACTTAGTTTGTTCAATTAAACCAAGCCAACTCATTTTGATGATGTTTTTTAATCAATGCCCAGATGTTTAACTAGGAGCAGGTTTCTCAAATGCTCTTATTACTGTATTCCTTGTCTACTGGCAACAATGGTGTGACTGTTTGTTGCAATTTTTGTGATACCCAGTGACAATATTATGAAAAACCATTTGGAGATGAGTGATGCTTCCTGTCATTCCCTCTATCTTTTTTTCTCTATCTCTCTCTGCCATCCTCTCATTCATCTCATGTCTGTTTTGAACTAGGATGCTCTCATTGGAAGGGGAGCAGATCTAATTAGAGAGTGAGCTGCCTGATTTGGGGGCATCTCTTTAGCCTCTACATTGGTTCTGTTTGACCTGATGCTTTCTCAGGCAATCCGTCATTCAGTGCTGCCTGTCCAGATCAGCTCTGGCCTTCCTCACAACCACACACACACAACCCAGACTCAATGTCAGGCCATGTACTACTTGACGGAGTGAACTGTTTGAAGACTTCCTCTCTTGCTCCCTGTGTTTCCCAGGAAACCCTACTGCCTGCTGGCTTCATGCCCGCAGCTCTTGCCCTCTTCTGGTTTGAGAGAGGTCAGAATGCCTGTTGTTTTTGACTAGCTCTGCCAGTTTCCTCAGGTTACTGCCCCCAACTGTGAGCATCAGCCCACCACATCACAAAAACCAGGAGAGGGCATGAGCAAAGGCAACTGCCTTCTTACTCTGTACTTCATTTTTTCCAGAAATGTCTTGGGGGCTTTTCAGACCGAACGCGTTCTTGTGCTAAATTTTTTTTGAAGCAGTGAAATGAATAAAAAAAAAATGCTGGTGCATTGAGACTGACTTTTAAAAGTTTACTTTAATTTAACTTGACACAGAGTCGAAAAGCACGCTACTGCATCACCGCATTATTGAAATGCAATCTTTTTGTGATTAACATTTTTTGATTGATTCACTCATCAAAGAAAAGCAAAACATATATACACAGAATCAACACTTAACACCCACTACCACCCCTCTCCCTCTCAATCCCCACCCCAACCCTCAACAAACACCCCTGTGTTCACACATGATCACACACATACATACACACACACACACACACACACACACACACATACACACACACACACAAATATATATATTTATATATATCACGCACATTAATAATTAAACCTCTCTCTCCACTGCCTACCCTGAGAGGCCTCCAAGAATGGCAAATATTTGCCCCATTTCCCAACAAACAAATTCAAATTCCCCAGCCTTCTAGATGACCCTTCTTCAGAAGCCACCACCCTCCCCATTTCTGAGCACCACTCCTGAAATGGGGGTGCTCCAGCTGACTTCCATCCCCTTAAAACAACTTGTCTGGCGATCATAACACTGTATAGGACCCCATTTTTTATGTGTTTATTCCCTATATTGATGACCACCCCATCGCCTAAAATACAGAGTCTGGGGGCACAAGGAAATTTGAGTGCCCAATTCGTCACACATAAAAATCTGAACCTTCAACCAAAATACTCTTGGATCTTAACATACCACCAAAAAATATGGGTTGTGGATTTATGGATTGGCAATGCCAGCAGGTGGGTGTGTCCTTAAGACCAAACCTAAACAATCTAGATGGGGTCCAATAGAATCTATGTAAAATCTTGAATTGAATAAGGCGTACACTTGCATCTCTAGATGCAGACTTGATGATTTTTAGAATCCTAGCCCACACTCTGTTCAGCCTCCTCCAATACCAAGTTTAAATCTTTCTCCCATAATCTCTTGACAGAAGTTACTGCTCCGTACCCCAGACTCTGAATTAGCACGGAGTTATACACTGATGCCTCATGGCCTTTTCCAAAAGCAGTAATCACCACTCCCAGTGTATATGCTGCTTTATTCCCAAAAGTAGTTGGCAGGTGGCGCAGCTCTAAATACCTAAAGAACTGAGATCTGGGAGTCCCAAAATGTTGAATCAAATTCTCAACACTCCATTCTCATTTAGGTCACCTAGGTGTATTAATCTCCCTCACAATCCACTCCGACCAACAGAAAGGTGGCTTATTGATACATAATTTTGGGTTCAGCCACATGCTCGAGGCAACATTTAAATAAATGTCTGAATTAAACACTCTGGACGCTTTTGTCCATACCGAGTGCAAATGCGAGGTAATGGTATAATTTCATTTCTCTGATTAGTTTGATAGAAAGGCTTTGGTGAAAAAGGGGCAAGAACTTCCTGTTCAATACAAACTCTCTCAGGTGGAAGCGACCAATGAGCCAAATGTATGAGACTGAATGCATAATAATAAAACAAAATTGTGGGTAGGCCTAGCCCACCTTTGTCAATCGGCCTATGCAATTTACTGAAATGTAATCTAGGACGTTTACCATTCCAAATGAAGGGCTTCACTATGCTATCAAATTGCTTGAAATAAGAGAGGGGTCATCTATATAGAAAGACTGTAGGAAGTTGAATTTTGAAAAACAGTTATTTTTAATAAAATTAACCTTCTCAATCATAGATAAATGTAATGAAGCTCACCTGCACACATTGTTCAAAAAACATTTTATTAAAAGGGGCAAAATTAACTAACTAAATTACACAAATTTGCTGGGAATAAAATACACAAATACTTAATCCCCTGTTTGGGCCACTGGAAGGCACCCAGCTGAAAAGCTGTTACCAGGCAGTATGCTGTCAGAGCCAAAGCTTCGGATTTAGACCAATTAACTGTGTTGGTCTAAAGAAGTTGTTCCCGAGAACTCAGAAAAGGCAAGAATAATTCTGTGGAGGCAAGGCATAGATCTAATAGGGTCGGAGATGAATAATAAAATAACATCTGCGTAAAGCAAAAGCTTATGCGCCACACCTCCCGCCACCACCCCTGGAAAATCATCCTCCTTTCTTATCGCAGCTGCTAATGGTTCCAGGGCAAGACACAACAGTAATGGGGAAAGAGGGCAACCCTGCCAGGTGCCCCTATCCAGAGTAAAATAATCTGAAATTAATCCATTTGTTTGTACCAACACTAACGGGTGTCTATAAAGTAACTTAATCCAACCAATAAAAGTGGCCCCGAACCCATACATGTCCAAAATCTTAAAAAGATAATCCCCATCTACCATATCAAATGCCTTTTCGGCATCAACTGAGATGGCAGCGACCAGAGTCTGCTCATTCGCCACTGACCACATGATATTGATGACATGGCTAATGTTATCAGAAGAACTACGGCCCCAAATAAACCCCACCTGATCTATATGTATAAAAGATGTCAAAAGATGTCATATACATATATGTATAAAAGATGTCTACCTAATCTGTTAGCTAATTTTTTTAACAATATTTTAACATCTAGCTGGATCAGGGAAATTGATCCAGCTAGAGTGTAAGAGTTACTAGCTGGACAGTAACTCTTACACTTGCTTGGATCTTTGTCCTTTTTAAGAATCAGACTGAATTTGGCTTGTGTCATGGTTCGTGGAAGCTTTCCTTTCTTTAATTATTCCGTATGAACTTCTAGCAAAAGTGAAGCTAGTTCTGTAGCATAAGATCTATAAAAGTCAGCGGCAAAGCTATCTGGCCCCAGAGTCTTAATTCATGGTTAAAGTCTTAATTACCTCGCCAAGCTCCTCCAAGGTTATCTTAGAATCAAGAGATTTGTTTTGCTCAGCCATCAGTTTAGGAAGTTCTAATGGTTCCACAAAGTTTCTTACATCCTTATCAGTAGACAAAGACATGGAACTATAGAGAGCAAGATATAATTCTTTAAAAGCATTATTTATATCAATGGCTGAGGTGAATATTTCACCACCATCAGAGGGAATGGTAAAAAAAGATACTCTCTGTTTTATATATCTTGCCAGCAGTTTTAAAATAGTTTTATACTTTAAAATAGTATTATATCTGTATTTCAAATGGGACATGCCATCAGATGACATTTGGAACTTCAACTCTGCCTTGGCACTTTTAATAATCTCTTCCAACTCCATGAGTTCTGAGTGGTGAATTGGTGAATGAGGCATATTGTATGATCCGGCCCCTAAGAACCACCTTAAGTACCTCCAAAGCCATGCCCACAGAGGATACTAAGGACCAGTTGTTTTCCATATAAACATTGATTTCAGCCTTTAACATTTGTTGGAATTCAGGATTCAGATACATTAAAGCACCAGCTATATGATTTATTTTTCTCATTATGTGGTAACACCTCTAAAGGGTATGATCTGAGAATTAAATGTTTCTATTTGTGAAATCAACAACAGATGAAATGAGGGACTTAGATATATATAAAAATAAAAAATAAAAAAATAAATTCTGTAAGACCATGATTTTTACACATCCTGTGAACCGACA
Source organism: Moxostoma hubbsi (assembly GCA_032164185.1). Taxonomy (NCBI): domain Eukaryota; kingdom Metazoa; phylum Chordata; class Actinopteri; order Cypriniformes; family Catostomidae; genus Moxostoma; species Moxostoma hubbsi. The sequence continues at coordinate 37,561,206 of JAVLUX010000008.1, read as the reverse complement.
ATGTTACTCTAGGGGGCTTACACACTTTAGATTCCCTATGATCAAGGACTGAGTCCACCAAAAGTTTAAAGTATTTTGTGTGATGTATTATATAACAAGGGGTGCCAGTGGTATGCAACATTCCTTTCAAGATCTATAAAAAAGCCCCAATTATCAACATTAGGTGCAAAAGTATTAGCCAAAATAAGACTTTTCCCCTGAATTTCTGCTAAAACAGTAATTACTCTTCCTAATTTATCTTTAATCTGTTTGAGACATTTGATTTGTAAATGTTTACATACAAGTGTAATGACTCCCCTGCTCTTACTCGAGGCAGCACTAAAGAAAAAATTTCCACCCCATATCTTTCCAAATTTTTCAGCTTCCTGTGGGGAAAGATGTAATTTTTGAAGAAACACTATATAATATTTCTTACGCTTGAGAGAAATAATCCCTTTTTTTATGGATTACCCCAACCCATTCACATTCCGTGTGGAGAGAGACAATCCACTCATATTAACATTTGACATTTTGACATACAAGAAAAAATAGTTTGTGTGTCAAAAACTAAATTATAGAGACCACATTCCAACATTAGTGCAACAATAAAACACCAAACTTCCCCCTGAACCAAACAAATACAGAAAAAGAAAAGCATGTGCATTAACCCTGCGAAACAACTGACAACTGGTGTCCATCCCTCTAAACTCAAACAGTCCATGTACACCTACGAGGACCCCAGTGACAACTTTGCCATAAGATTGCTCAAGTTCGGTTTTTCTATACAATTGTTGTGAAGAATGTTCAGTGAGCTGGCCCATTCAGCTGCTACATGAGTGCAAGAAATGACTTAATCACTCCAATGACTTGCAAGAAATGCTCCACAAAACTACAGCCAGTAGGAGGCATAAGCACAAAGAACGTGCAGATTCACCTACAAAACTGTCCAGAAGGAGTGTTACTCCACAAAACAAACTCCAGCCGCTAGGTGGAAACAGCACAGAAAGAAACAAAAAAGGTGCTCAGTTAAGTGAATGTTCAGTGAGTTGGTCCATTCGGCTCCAATGTGAATACCACAAAATAACTTATTCACTCCATTGACTTTATGAAGGACATCGCTTGCTGGGGACATGTGAATGTCAGCTTGAGCACGTAAGTGTATTTAAATGTCTCCAGAGCCCGAGGATTTTTAATTATTTGACATATTGGTCTCCTAGAACAGTTATGGATCAGATCAGAGTGTATTGAATCTCACCGGTTTATGACATTAATAGTGTTAAAACTAGCAAAGTGCACAGAGCTCACTCATCATTTGACCAAAATGCTAACTTTTTTTGGTTACTTATGCTACTGTAAAAATTCACCATTCATAGTTATAGCTATGATTAATTTTATTCATTAGTGAAAGTGTCCAATAGCAGTATGGTTACTGAGATCAAGCAAATAGTATTCGGCTGGTCATGTGATCCTAACATGGCAGCCCTCATGAGGGGGACCCTCTCCATGTAGAATAATAAAATCTTTTATAATGTTACAGATATGACTGTAGTATTCATCACATGTGAGTCCTCACGATTTCATAGATACTGTATGTTTCAAAATTCCTATTCATGTATTTAGTACAACTTTTTAAAGAGGAAAACAAACTGTGTGCACCTTTCAAATACAGATTGCCACTTGTGTCTATCTGGCATGGATGTATAGCAAGAGATGCAAAGATGGTGACTGAGAGGTGCTTTCTAGAAGACAATTTCTGCAGAGCCAAGCAACAAAGACAATTCCTGCAGAGACAAGCAACAATGAAAAAATACATTCAAAGCTGACTATAAATGGCTAATTTTTCATCACTAATAGTAGTTCACTTCCACAAGTTAGAACTGATTGTGTTCATGCCAATCGTGAATGTGCCATTTAAATCCAAATTAACCATATAAACATGCTGCTTCCAAAACTTCATGTACCCTGAAATCAATCCCATTCTGCCAAATTACTGAAATGAATTACCCTCTATCAGACATTTTTGCATAATTTTTAACTGTGATTACCTTTACCTCTAGCGCTACTGAAAGCACTGTGCGCATGCAACCTCCAGGACTCTGATTCTGATCCTGTGGGAGCTAGAAAGGATTCGCATAAACAAAAATAAGCTTCATTCTGAGTGCATTTTCACTCTAAAATTAAATGTAAACTCCACTGACAGTAAGGATTTAGGGTTGGGGTTTGGGTTAGGGTGTATGTCTAATATAATAAACATTCCTGTTGACTGTTTTATACAATTTACAACTCGCTTATGGTGCCATTCTGTGGACATTTCACCCAGAAACTGGAGCTCACACATGCCCATAAATGTTCAGCAAAACTTCCAGCTTCGGCCACTGGAGGCAGTGATTCGAAATTAGGTGAGCATAGACCGATTTCAACTGAAAAAGAACTTCAACCTACTGTTGCTGAATTCACAGTGAGATTAGACCATACTCCTGATCTCCTTTCAAGTAAGATCTGTTGTACATTTAAAAAATACATTTGACAAATTTTAAAAGGTAATTAATAACAACGTTTATCATAGAAGCTCATACAATCAAAAACAAAGAGTTTCCAAAATGAAAAGTGAATGGGTGTGAATGTAGATTTATGAGAGAAAAGAGAATCCTTAAAGGATAGTTCACCCAAAAATGAAAATTCTCTCACCATTTACTCACCTTCATGATATCCCATGTGTGTATGGCTTTATTTCTTCAGAAGAACACATTTGAAGAAAAATAGAAAAATATCTTAGCTCAGTACTGTAGGTCCTTAAAATGCAAGTGGATGGTGATCCAAAATTTGAAGCTCAAAAAATCACAGACAGTCAGCATAAACATCATCCATATGACTACAGTGGTTAAATTAATGTCTTCTATGGCGACATGATCACTTTTGCAGCAAAAAAGATAATTATTTAAGTACTTTTTAGCTATAATCCATCGCTTCACGAGAGCGCTGAGTTCACATGGTCTATCGTGTGATGTATTCCCGTTGCCACCTCACAGACGTAATCTCACGTTCTTCTCTCAGTTGAGACTGAGATAAGGATAAGCATACAAATGCACTATTGTGAGTAAAGAAACAAATAAAAACAGATCTATACCAAAACCAGTGAAGCTTCTGTACAGCGTCCCTCCTACTCAAACACACCACAGCATCGGTTTTGTCACATGTGTGTCAGTTCTAGTGTGTCTCACATGCAGACGCGATAATATCACATGAGCTTACCGCTGCTGAAGGGAAGCGATGGTTTGGATTTAAAGAGTATTGAAATGCAGATATTTTTTGCATCAGAAGTGATCTTGTCACTTTAGAAGACCTTAATTTAACAGCTGGTGTCGTATGGATGACGTTTATGGTGTCTGTTCTTGTTGGAGCTTCAAAAGTCAGATCACCATCCACTTGCATTTTAAGGGCCTACTGAGCTAGTATATTTTTCTATTTTCCTTCAAATATGTTCTGCTGAAGAAAGAAACTCATGCACATCTGGGATTGCATGACGGTGAGTAAATGATGCGTGATTTTAAATTTTGGGGTGAACTATCCCTTTACAATGCTGTTGCAAGTGATTTTCAAGATGAACAAAATTGTCTTATCTTTTGATGCATACTAGAGGAGGAATTTCTGATTATATGCAATGTAACTGACTGCACATTCGCAAACTAGCCCTCGCTTCCTAGTTTACAAAAGCAGTCATTCACAATGGACGAGCATGCCACCATAGAAGACAAGACAGCATGTTTGTTTAAAGCAGACGGCCAATAAAAACGACCAGCTTAGCAGTGAGCAAACGTCAGTTCAGTTTTAGCCTTTCATTGGCATTGGATATCAGTGACAGCCCCAATCAAAGAACGGCGTCACAAATGAAGCTGTCAAAATGGCTGGCAGCTAAGTCAGGCAGCATAGAGGGGGAGAAACAAAACGCTTTTCATTTGCTTTCAAGTACTTTAGGCCGGCGATGAAGTCTCCATAAACAGACAAAAAAGATGGCTAAAACTTGTTAGCACGGCGTGATGTGATGAATTATAAATGTGTGCAGAGGATTATAAAAACAATGAGCAAAGGCAAGCGGAATCCCTCGCCTGGCTCCCTCAACCTCGGGCAGATAGACTAATTAACACTTTCGACATGAATGTATGATCTCATTATAGCTCCAATGCTTACGTAACGCACAAGCAAAGCAGCATTGCACCATTGTTGCAAGCGCATGCGAAGCATAACATTGTTTAGTATATTTGTTGTTTAAAGTTGCGATTTACTTATGTAAACATTTACGCAACCGAAAAGTTGTGTTTGGATATGCCATATTGTATATTCTGGGAATTAGTTATGCATTGTTCTTCGCCTAATTTTCTGATAATGGGCAATTATCTGGTCTTTTTTCACTAATTAGGAGATAAATATAATCAATCATTGTCTATTAAAGTTGATGAGCTACTTGCATGAAATGGAACGTTTATATGCCTAATGAGTGTGCCCTTTTCCTCTATTCATATCATTCTGAACACTCATTTGCTGACACAAAGTATGCATGGCTAGGCTCCTCTGTTGCGCAGTAATTCGCAAACTTGGTGGTTGTGACATCCCACTATGATAATGTCTTAGATAGAGAGAGAGAAAACTGCTCTCTGGACGTAGAATTAGAGTGAATTAAGTCATCTCCTTTAATACATTCACAAAACAGCCGAAAGAAAAGCTTGGAGTGAGGCCTATACATTCCCTGCTGCTATCCTCCTTTAGGCTGCATCTCCTCCTCCTCTGTTTCTTGCACTCTCTGTCTGTCTCGTTCCCTCTCTCACTGTCTGTCTCTGAATGTGTGGGAACTACAAGGCTCGCTCCTATTTAGTCCCTCACAGAATGGATCGGCTTTGATTTCTAAGGCTGTAGAAGTGTCCCATTGTTATGATGTCACTACAGCTCAAGAAGGATGACCTCTAGAACCTATGGATTCAAGGCTGTTTCGTCGCCCCCATTTTTGACAAGTATAGCTGCCTTTGTCCTCCCACTAGGGGGTATCCAAGCTGTTTGGAATAGATTTAGAAGGATTTACATCTTAAGACATGCAACTTTGTTTGTTGCTGTTGTCTGTTGATTTTTTGCAGCACCTCTTGACTTAATTTTACTCGTTTTCTTTCTTTAGCGCGCTCTCTCTCACTCTCTCTTATGCTCTTTCTCCCTTTCTCTCTGCCACAGTCTGTCAGATTTTATCTCTTTTCTCTCTTCGTCTGTCCGTCTTGATCTCCCCCATGCTGTCCTTTAATTTTGCTAAAGCTAAGGAAATCGTGAAAACCGCCAGATGTCGCAAATACATCATCATAAGGTAGGGGACTGGTGAAAATAAATCAAGACACGTATGCAGTGGGGGATGTGAGGCTTGTGCTTCCCTTAGAGTGTGATTGTGTGCGTGTTTGGGTAACCGAGAGAGAGAGACAGAGAGAAAGAAGGGAGAAAAGGGCAGCAGAGGTCATTGGATTGTCCCTCAGATGTTTGATATTTTATGTATGGGAAAAGTGAGAACGAATATGACAGAAGACACAATCCGCCACCTCAGCAGAGCAAAAAAGAAAAATGCAACACAGAAATTAAGGTGGAGCACATCCGTTTAGATCTCACAAAGCAGCTGAAGATCTGCATGATCATAGCCATTGAGTAAAGAATCCAAATTTGCCTGAGCAAAATGACTTGGAAATCCAAATAATGCTAAAAACCTCCACCCCTACGTTTATAAGTCTTATTTAAAAGAATAGGTCACGCCAATTTGAACATTCTGTCGTCATTTACTCTCGCTTGTGTATTCTCAAACCAATATGACTTTCTTTCTTCTGTGGAACACAAAAGGAGATGCTAGGCAGAATGACAGCCTCAGTCACCATTCACTTTCATTGAGTCTATTTTTCCCCATTCTATTAATGAAGTGAATGGTGACTGAATCTGTCATCCTGCCTAACATCTCCTTTTGTGTTCCACAGAAGAAAGAAAGTCATACAGGTCTGGGAGGCTGGGATCTTTTGACTTGGGCCACTAGGCAATCACCCAGGACACCCTAGCAATCACATAGCAACGCGATACAAACCACTCAGAACACATTAGCAACCGCATAGCTATGCTAAGCACATTCTCTCAAAAATAAGACACAAACATTGCTGTCTTTGGCGCAGAAGCACTACACACACACAAACGCACATTCCTGCCGAAATGAAACAAAGTGAAATGGGCTGTGAGAAAGGCTTTGTTTGCAGTTGAAGGAGAGCGAGACAGACGCGCTCTCAGATCCATGCTGAGTCAAGCGAGAGGAGGAGATTCCCCAGGGTGGCGCTATCCCAACAACGCTTATCCTGCGGGGGGGGAAAGTTTACATCCAGCCCTGCCATTTGTAGTGCCACGACAGAGGCTCTGTGACAGTCTGCATAAAACGGCCCAGATCTGAACAGATGCCTTCAACCTGAAAATAAAAAAAAAAAACTACTGAAGCGCGATTGAACGAACGCTATCGAGACATCAGAGCAAAGCCCCCTAAATACCTTATTTATGCATCCGCTTTGTATCCATCACAACAAGAAAACAAAACGATGCATCAGCATAATGCTTCCTCTTATCATAGGGAGGCTTGTCTTCTTTTTACTTTTCCACATCACAATTTTTTTTTTTCTCCTTCTTCTTCTTTGGTTCCTCTGAGATCATTGATGATGGATGGTCCTGATCTGGCTTTGATATAGCAAGATAACACCTTTTCCCTCTGTCAGCAGTGTGGCTGACCATCTCCAACAAGTTTTTTCTTGTCTCACCCCACCAGATACCTGAAAACATCTTCACTCGAGTGCTTTCAAAGCCAGCAGGTAAAAGGAGAGAGAGATAATTCTAGGCGCTTTTGAACTCCTCAAAGTGCCTTCACTATTTTTGCCATCAGAAAAAATTGCATCAAATAGATCTCTCAGAACAAAGTGCAAACATATGTGCAATATGTCTTTATATTATGTGTAAATACTTCACTGTTGTATCATTTCAGCATGGATTTTGCTGGATTTGTGATACTGATAAATTAACAATTAGATGAATGCAGGTGCAAGCTTTTGTCTCGGGCTATAGCTTTTGTCTCAGACAAGCTTGCATGTGTCGGCAGGAATCTGAAGAGACGCCATATTGACGAGTCTCTTTTTCTCGATTTGGCCACTCAGCTGTCAATCACAGAGACACAGAAGAGCTTGTCAGATAATAGCTTTGACATAATTTAAACTAAAGCCATATAGGTTCTCTTCTTAAAGGGGTAGTTCACCCAAAAATAAACATTTCCCATCTTTTACTCACCCTCAAGCCATCCCAGATGTGTATGATTTTACTTCTTCTGCAGAACACAAACAACAATTTTTTTGAAAAATGTTTAGGTCCTCACAATGCAAGTGAATGGTGATCAAACCTTTGAAGCTCCACAAATCATAGTAAGGCAGTATAATAATAATCCATAAGAATTCAGTTGTTAAATCCATGTCTTCAGAAGCAATATGATAGGTGTGAGTGAGAAACAGATAAATATTTCAGTACATTTTTACCATAAATCTACACATTCAATTTCACATTCTTAAAGTGAAAGTGGAGTTTTATAGTAAAAACTACTTAAAATTTTAAGTGTTTCACTCCCACACATACTTGATCATATATTTTCTGAAGACATGGATTAAACCACTGGAGTCTTATGGTAACTTTTATGCTGCTTATTCTGTGATTTTTGTCACGTCAAAGGTCTGGTCACAATTTACTTGCATTGTAAGGATTTACAAAGCTGAGATATTTTTCAAAAATATTTGTGTTCTGCTGAAGAAATAAATATAGGGTGAGTAAGTGATGAGATAATTAACATTTTTGGTGTTTTTGAAATTTATTTTATTATTTACTCACAAACCTGTATGACCTTTCTTCTGTGGAAAACAAAAGGAGATATTAGGGAGTATAGTAGTTTCAGTCAATGTTCACTTTTTTGTTGAATCTTTTTACCATACACTGACATGAATAAAATTATGCTTTTATTCTGTGTTCTATGAAAGAAAGTCATAGTCGTTTTGAACAACATGAAGGAGAATAAAGTGATAACAAGATTTACATTTTTGTGTGACCTATCCTTTTAATATATATATATATATATATATATATATATATATATATATATATATATATATATATATATATATATATATATATATATATATAGTATGGGCAAGTCATTTAGGCTTTGTGCATGACAACAATTGTTTACAGACAGATTGTTTCACTTTAAATTGACTATCACAATTCTAGTGGGTCAAAAGTTTACATACACTGAGTTAACTGTGCCTTTAGGCAGCTTGAAAAATTACAGAAAATGATGTCAAGCCTTTAGACAATTAGCTAGGCAATTGATAGGAGGTGTATTGAACTTAAGGTGTACCTGTGAATGTATTTTAAGGCCTACCTCTTTGGTTGACATCATGGGAAAGTCAGAAAAAAAAAAGAAATTGTGGACCTCCACAAGTCTGGTTCATCCTTAAGAGCAATTTCCAAACACCTAAAGGAACCACATTCATCTGTACAAACAATAGTATGCAATTATAAACACCATGGGACCACGCAGCCATCATACCACTCAGGAAGGAGACGTATTCTCTCTTGTCTCCTAGAGATTAATGTATTTTGGGGCAAAAAGTGCATATCAATCCCAGAACAACAGCAAAGGACCTTGTGAAGATGCTGGAGAAAACAGGTAGACAAGTATCTATATCCTCTGTAAAACGAGTCCTATAGCAACATAACCTGAAAGGCTGTTCAGCAAGGAAAAAGTCAGTGCTCCAAAACCACTTAAAAAAAGGCAGACTACAGTTTGCAAGTGCACATGGGGATAAAGATCTTGCTTTTTGGAGACATTTTCTCTGGTCTGATGAGACAAAAATGGCCATAATGACCATTGTTATGTTTGGAAGAAAAGGGTGAGGCTTGGAAAGTGAAGAACACCATCCCAACAGTGAAGCAGGGGGGTGGCAGCATCATGTTGTGGGGGTGCTTTACTGCAGGAGGGACTGGTGCACTTCACAAAATAGATGGCATCACAAGGAAGGAAAATTATGTGGATATATTGAAGCAACATCAAGACATCAGCCATGAAGTTAAATCTCGGTTGCAAATGGTTCTTCCATTTAGGGGGGTGAGTGTAACAGGAGCCTGCTGGTAGATCGCTGTTCAGTGTGTAAACCTCACTCTCCTGTAGCGACTGATGCTAGAGGCTGTAGCCATGACCCCAAGCATAACTCCAAAGTTGTGGCAAAATGGCTTAAGGACTACAAAGTCAAGATATTGGAGTGGCCATCACAAAGCTCTGATCTCAGTCCGATAAAAAATTTGAGGGCAGAACTGAAAAAGCGTGTGTGACTAAGCAGGTCTGCAAACCTGACTTAGTTACACCAGTTCTGTCTGGAGGAATGAGCCAAAATTCCAGCAACTTATTGTGAGAAGTTTGTGAAAGGTGACCCAAAATGTTTGAGTCAAGTTAAACAATTTACAGGCAATGCTACCAAATACTAACAAAGTGTAAACTTCTGACCCACTGTGAATGTGATGAAAGAAATACAAGCTGAAATAAATCATTCTCTCTATTATTATTCTGACATTTCACATTCTTAAAATAAAGTAGAGATCCTTACTGACATAAGACAGGGAATGTTTTCTACAATTAAATGTCAGGAATAGTGAAAAACGTAATGAGTTCAAATGTATTTTGCTAAGGTGTATGTAAACTTCTGACTTAAAAAAAACAAACAAAAAACATATATATATAAATATATATTATAGTTCTTATAGAATGTGCCTTTTTTATTATTTAGTATCTCAACCACCAAAAAAAAAAGAGATTGTCTCATCTAGGCATCTTTCAGAAAGTGTCTTTTTGTATAAGCTTATGGAGCATGAATACTGCCATTGTTTGTAAATTGCTTTTATTGACTGTGTACCCATTTGTCTTAACAAATAGCTTTAAGTCAAACATGATAGAGGCACAAATGAGACATCACATACAAAGAGATCTCTATAGAGGAATCAAGTCCTTGGCCTTTCATCGAGCCTATAAATTGGTACGAAGCCTTGAACATTCATTCGTGACACTACTGTAGAACTATTCTATTTATTAGTTGGCTGTTTTGTTTTTTGTTCCACATTTGGATATGTTGTGATTGCCGCTTCAAGGTAGAAAATATGCATGCAAATGGTTTACAGGAGAAATGCTGTAATTATGGTTTGGATTTAAGTTACCCACTGTATTTGTACATTTACGTAACATCCTGTGACATAGAGGTAATTTTTGCCCCATTCAATAGGATCTTAAGGTACAAAACATGTAGAGTACTCAGCAAGAGAGGTGTAAATTATTTTTCATTGCATTACTATGTGTGTCTGATTTCTTTAAATGTAATTTTTATATCAGCGAAAAAAAAAATCCCATTAGAGATGTAACCGTATTACCTCCTATGGGGAGTATGTGACATTTCATATGAAATTATGAAATCTATAATATGGAGTCCTCTGCAGTGTTCCTTCTAATGTTCTATGGAATGCACAGGTTTTTTCCCGGGTTATTGTTTTATAATAATGCACTTGCATTATTGAGTGCACGTATTGATTTTGGAACTCAAACCATTTATTCTAGGGGTAAATGTTATTATTTTAATATCAGGACTCTGCTAATTTGATTTCTTTGATATATTTCATACTGGATGCTAGAGGGGTTGTTCTCTCTTCTCATCATAAAGTTCACACCGCTGTAGCCAGAAACAACTTTGACCAACAAAATCAAGCCTCTCATCCATCCATGGCTGAGGTTTTATTCAATCCCGTCAGGTGGTCTCGTCTTCACTCGGTTGACTGCTATATGTGCTAATGATTTTAAAAGTCAAATGGTTTGTTTATAAGGCATTACATGTCTCAGCTTGTGCCAAATTTGAGATGTAGTTATCAAAGAAGGAGATTCCATTACACTCCCCAAATATGCATGGAGCAATGCTTCAATATGCTCTCTCTCTCTCTCTCTCTCTCTCTCTCTGTCTCTCCATTGATTTTAATGTTAGTATGCTTTATTGGCATGACAGACCCTGTACATTTGTATTTCCAAAGCCTTCTATGGCAGCATCCTAACTGAAACAGAGCCTCATAAGAGCGATTTGGAACACTCCACATAGCAGGGACTTTCACACGGCACACACATAGCGCTCTTCACATGCAGCACATGGAGACGACGCGCATTTGGTTTAAATTCTCGAAAATAAGAAAGTAGCAATTAACAAATGTAAACAAAATGTAATTATACATTGAAGTAGAAATAACTTAATATTATTTAAATATGAAGACAGAGTCGGACTCAAGATAAATCGCTTGATATCCCTCATACTGTGGCATCCTTTCTTGTTATCATTTCATACTGCAGATCTCTCTCTCTCTCTAACACGTCCTTCTCCTGACCCAGTGAGGTTACTGTATATGGTGTCTGTCTAGCTGCTTTTTAGGCTCTAATTATTTGTTTCTGTGTGTGTGTGTGTGTGTGTGTGTGTGTGTGTGTGTGTGTGTCTCTTCTCCTCATCCCAAAGGCAAAACAGGCCTCTGGGTACCCCTCAGTCTCAGGCAGGCAGCAGCCTCACCCAGGTGCCAGCAATGAAACTTTAATAACTTATTTAAATATGGAGTGAATTAGTCTTTGATAGGCATAGAGCCGAGCAGCTGTGGAGGCTGTGCTGGTCAGGCAGTAGCTCTGGGAGGCCAGAGGTTCCCTCTGAGTGCCATGAGGGAGAATAGCAATGGGCTGATGCATGGGTAAAAATACCAAGAGTCAATCTGATGGCAGAATTTCGCTACTAACAATGTACCCTAATGACATTAGGATTGCAGGCGAGAAAAGGTGTGTGTGTGTGTGTGTGTGTGTGTGTGTGTGAAAGTGTGTGTGTGTGAGTGAGAGAGAGAGAGTGTAGTGCAAGCATATTCAGTAAGATGGCATGAACTATCCTTACTGTTGTTTATTAGAGGTGCTTGTTAAGGCGAGCATCACTTTAATTATTGCTCATTCTTGGGTTTAGGGATTTGAACAAATTGCTAATACATAAAAGGAAAAGTATAAAAATAAAAAGTCCTTTACAAAAAGGCTGAAAATTAAATAGAATAAAGACTTTGACCAAAACGTTTTCTATTTTTTTTTAACATATGGGTAGTTATTGTTTTATTATTTATTTTATTATAATATTATATTAATATTTTAGTGTAAAATTTATTTGAACGTATTAGGGAAAGTGTGTATACCAGGTGCAGTGACCTTTCTTTTAAGCATTTTGTTCACAGTTTTAATTACATATTTGCCTTCAATAGTTCATATTAAATGACCCTGCGGTGTGACAAAATAATGTTTAAAAGTACAAATACTCTATGTAGTATCTCAGTTAATATACGCTTGAAAACGGAATACTTAATAATAGTATATAAACTTGAAAAACACTGTTTGAAATAGTTTCAGATGGAGTATAGCTTGTCACAATACAGGACACATGTCCCTCCCTGAAGTATATCATGTCAACTACCCATATACTGTACATGTGTTTGAATAAACTTCAGGATGATAATCAGGATGTCCATTGTAGTTACACTGAAAAAAAAAAATCAAAGATGCTGAAAAAAAATATGAAAACATGTTGCAAAACTACAAAAGTCAACATGACTCATGCCTTGGATATGAACATACTATAAGTCTTTTAATTGTAAAACAGAGCATTATCTGCACCATCCTCATGACAATCTTTGCTAGAATGTCCTTCAATGGGCCTCTTTAAAGGTGAACTTTAATACAAAGTAATTAATACTGACAAGATATGCTAAATATATGGATAAAACATTTAATGAGGTCCTTTTAACTTTTAAGTTCAAATAAAAGGGAACAGAAGAGATCTGCTCATAGTCCAAGGATAATCTGCAAATCTGCATGAATTAGATGGGGAGAGGCTTCTATTTCCATGCACACTCATAAGCTTAATTCAAAAGATTGCTCATTATATAAACTTGATAACCGCTGAACTTTTCAAATCTTAATGCACAGATCTGGTTCATTTCCATCCCACAATTTGTCCCTTTTTTATGGCTAATTTGATGCTTTACTATTCCAAGCAATTCAACATCCAAATAGGCCTATGGAGACAAAAATATATGATCAATGTATTTTGAAACTAGATTTTTACATTTTCAGAAGAAAATATGAGTGGCGCTTACCTGTGCTGAACTTGCTGACATGATATTGGTGTAACCGACCCTGCTCACCCCACTACGAACGGGACTCAATCAGCGTCTCCGGCGTGGGAGGTGGGTGGGTTATCAAGGAGGCTAAAGGCTACAGCCTCTAGCGTCAGTCGCTTCAGGAGAGTGAGGTTTACACACTGCACAGCTATCTACCAGCTGGCTCCCGTTACACTCACCACCCCTAAACCTCACTCCCATCCAGGTCACGGCACCATTGTAACCGGCCCTGGTTGCCCCGCTCCGAACGGGACTCGATTCGGCATCCCCAGCATGGGAGGTGGGTGCGCTAAGGAGGCTAAAGGCTTGAGGTCAGGAGAGTGTGGTTTACACACTGCACATCTACCAGCTGGCTCCCATTACATTAGTGTGGTTGCCTGGGCATTACTAAGGGGTAGTTAACGTGTTCTTAGTGTTTTTGAGCATGTTATGTGGTTGTTAGGGTGTTGCTCTTGTGTTCTGGGTGGTTACTAGGTGATTGCATACTAGAGCCCACCTTAAAGTATCTATGATTTTCTGATTGTCCAATCGTTTAGAGTAATAACACACTTCCCCTCTAAAAAAGCCACACTATTTGAGGTTTGATTCATGTCAGTAGCACAAATGGGACAAATTACACCCTAAGTTTAATACATAGGATACTGTAAGTAAAAGAAATGAGGATGACCCATGATGTGAAGTAGAAAGGGAACTGCATTAGGAAATATCTCAAGCCAGATTCAAATTCATGTCCACTGCATAAGCAAAAATTTTTTAATGTGTCTGTGTGTGTATGTGCTATCAACTAGGCCAAAGCTCCTATACCTTTTTGTTCTTTTCTTAGGAACATGACAGTCATATAGGTGCGAGCTTTAATTTTATACACAATTATGTTTAGCTTGAACGTTTAGCTTTCACACATGTTCCATTTTTTTTTATAAGAGGGGGATCTCTCTTTACAACCAGAAACATATTTCAAGCGGATCCCTATGTTGTTTCCATGGCAACTGGTCTATATGCCTGTGTCAACGATGAATGTCCATCAGTAAGTGGGGAGAGAGAGAGTGAGAAAGAGGAGCACCATGGAGCTTTGCCATAAAAAAATATTATATAACACTTGCATTTCCTAAAACAAAAAGACACCATCAACCTTCCCAAAACTTTTTTATTATTATTTATTTAGCTATGTTCATTAGCATTAATATCCATTCCTAATGAACTATATGAAGCTACATACACTAGCAACATTCATACAGCAGAAGAAACATTTGTCAGTCCTGTTTGTGTTCTAAATACAAAGAGCATGTTAACTGCATTCTATAACCAAACTGACTACAGTACCTTAAATTTGAAGGAGTCACAATTTATTTTTGAGAGTGAGTTCTGATGATGTGTGTTGGATATATGGAACTGCACTCAACAACGAATTGTCTATGATAGAAATATCTATGTAAGTACAAGCTTCATGAGTTATTCTTTGCTGAATCTGAAAATTATATTATGAAACATGCCAGAAAATATGGGTATTGTTTTGTAGTGGTAGAGTGGGACAAAACTCATGTGTTGTGTGTGTGGGAAGATGAGGCAATACTAGAAAAAAGGGAAATGGAGTGTTTTAATACAGATGAATAGCAGCAAGATAAAAAAAAAATAACTAAAATTAAATATCCTTCGTAAACGGCTTCGATTTGTGGAGTGGATCTGAACTGTGTCAGAATTGTTAGTGGGAGTGTTTTTGTTGTGCATAGGTGTATTCCTGCTCAAATGGCTCTTTTGTGTGCCAAAATCCAAACAACACATAAAGGGTGCTACTGAAGAACACAATCCACTTGCACACACACACACACACAGCTATCATTATGAGGACTCTCCATAAGCATAATGAGCTTTATACTGTACAAACTATAAATTCTATCCCCTAACCCTAAACCTAACCCTCACAAAAAACGTTATGCATTTTTACATTTTCAATAAAACATTGTTTAGTATGTTTTTTTTTTTTTTTTTAAGTGATTTGAATTATGAGGACACTAGAAATGTCCTCATAAACCACATTTATAGCATAATACCCTTGTTATTACCTGTTTGAAACCTAAAAAAAGTCCTTGTAAACCATTTAAACCTGCCCACAGTTTTGGAGATCAAACAAATCAGACACAAACAGCAAAACATTGTTCTCATTTAATAATAATAATAATAATAATAATAATAATAATAATAATAATAATAATAAAAAACATTAAACATTATTTTATCAGCATAAAAATTGGAGTGAAAAGTTGAATTGGAAAAATTAACAAGAATATCTTGGTATTTGGTATGGCTTCCAACAACATGCACTCGAGCTGTCATGGACTATGCAAGTTTTATTCAGCATGATTGTGTGAGCTTCAGTGGAAGCAAGAAAATCATGGTTAATCAAAAATTTGCTTACATTTTTAGTGACTTGGAAATAGTACTGAATCTTAAATATTTCTTATTCATTTTACATCCTAACATTTAATTGATTTGAATGTTTTCAGAATCCTAAAAATGACCTAAGTTTATCCATGAAAGTCTATATGGTGCAAGCTGGTTCTTTGAACTTGTTATCTGTAAGACAATTGGCTTGCTCACATGTGAAATGTTAAGCCAATCGGCTCGCATGGTATAAGCTGATTAGTCCTTTGAACTATAATTGGGAAGCCAAACAACTTGCGTCTTTGTCTAATATTTAAATCGCTCAGTTTTGCAGATAAGCTGTTTTTATCTATAAAACACCACCTCCACCGCAGCTCCACTTGTCGAGATCTGCTTCATGGGTATTGTTTGTAATGTCTATTAGTGCAGCAGCTTGTCATGCATGCTCAATGCAGCATGTCTTGTGTTCTGTCTCAATGTGCAGCAGCAGATGCATGTCCACATGCTAATTTAATATGCCTGTGTATTTTATAGCAGTCTGCCAAGACCAATATCCTAAAAAATATGTAATTCCCACATCAACATAATAAATCTTTCCCAGAGTTGTCATGACTGAACCTTTTTTTTTTTTTCAGGTTTCAATTAGATTTTGTATTCCAAGTTTTCAATGTGAACTCTGACATTTGAACCCCACTATGTTTGTGTACTGTATATATGTGTGTGTATTTCGGTGTTTGTTTACCTCTTTCCCGGCACCTTATTACCATCTATCCATGCTGTGCGGCTGGCTGGGGCTGTCCTTATAGCTGCCTGATGGACCCCATTGTTGGTGCACATCGCCGGTAATGTGCTGTCAGGCTGTGCTTACAGGTGCAGTGAGAGAACAATAAATGTGAGGGCAGCAGTAATGCAGAGGTCTCTCCAGCCTGGATGAAAACTGATGGCTTGTGGATTGGCTGCAATGGTTCCCTCACTCCCTGGACTCTGAGTGCCAGCCCCACAGAGAGTACATTAACACAGAATACTTGTAAACAACTTTAGACGAGGTTCAGCAAAGGAGATAAAGAGAGAACCAATGAAAGATGTTTGTGAGCGTTTAAAAGGTTATTGTGTTTCCTGTAAGTGAAATCTACCTCGGAAGCAATGTGTATTGCATGGTGATGTGAGAGTGTTGGGATGTTTAAGTGTTTGAGTATATTCAAGCTTTTCTCTGGAAGTCGGGGTGATTTACAAATCTGAACACATTTGGACAATTTAATTCACTTTAAATATTAGGCATTGGCCAGATGTTGACTATCAGTGGTGAACCTCAAATAAAAGGGTCCCTGCATGTGTTTTTAGTTCATCTATGTAGATTTCTGTTATTTAAAGGTGTAAATTTGATAGGCCACAGCAAGTCGGGCTTTACTTTTTTAACCAATCAGTCAACACTTGATAGGTAGGTATACTGGCAAACTACAGAAGCTCTTTCATGACAAATTGTTCATGTCTTATTTTCTGTCGACTTTGCACACAGATCAATAATCAACATCACGCTTGATCTATCTTTTCCCGCAATTGTTAATCCATGTAAATACATTCATGTTGCTTTTGTGTGTCAGTGTAAACACAGTATATTTGCAGCATAGATACATTTTCTAGTAGTCTAGCAAATGTCTTGAAAATATCACATCATTGCTTTTATTTACCTATTAATTTTAAAATATGTTGACGCAAAAGCATACACAAATGGCTCCATATTTATAACTATACACAACTCAGTTGTTTAAAGCTCTTTACATGCTCAGATCACATGAATATTCAGGTGACCCAGGTCTTAGCACTGGACACACATAGACAGACTGTGTTCTCTAAGGTCCTGGCAGCTCTCAATTTATCTTCCCCACAGTTATTGTGTCTTCTGGGCAGGGTTAGTGCCTGCTAAATTAAAAGCCCTCTTGCTCAGGAAACAGAGCAGCAGGAATTAGGCCTGGCCTCTGACTGTGAGCAGGTGTCTCAGGCAGTGTTAAAGAGCATGTGTGTTTGTGATAGCCTAAGAATAACCTGATTTCCTTGCAGTTTTCAAAATGGGGTCATTTAAATATAGACCTACTTTCCTATCTGTCAAACTGGCAACCACCCAAACTTCCTGCCGAACTACCAAGGTATCAAACTACTTACCAAACTACCTAAGTACCGAACAAAATAGTGCAGAACTACCTACCAAGCTACCAAATGACCTTCCCACCAAACAAACTAACTACCCAATTAACTATATCCTGACCAAACAAACTCCCTACAGAACAAACTACCCACCAAGCTACCCAAGTACCTGAACTACCTGTGCTGAATGGACTACCTACTGTTCCTACTGAACTAACTACTGAACAAATTACCTACCTACTGGACACACTACCAGTCTAATTACCGAACTACCTAATGAAAAATACTTATCTAACAAACACGCTACCTTGCTAATTAACAAATTACCTACTGTACCAAAGTACCTACCGAACTAACCAACATAAGACAGTGATATTAAGGGACACTGGTCCAGACATTGTCCGTATTGCAATTTGAATAATTACTCTTTTTGCACAAGGCCGGTGGTCATGATTTCTTTCTTCTTTATTAAAATACAGGCTGGAATTCAGTTGCAGTGGCTCTCTTAACTACACAACACCAACACATAAGGCAAACTGCATCCTAAGACCCCTCCAAGCTCTATTTTTGAAGGTCATGAGTGAAGGATTAAGTTCTGATGGTTGTGTAGAAATGGGTGAAAGAATGGCAACAAAGAACATTTGTGACAGGGCCCACCAGGGTCTTTTATTCATCCTCTGCGCACTCACCCGTCTTAGAGCAATACTTTCAACTTTAATAGATTTTTAATCCAATGATGAACTCTCACTCACCTTGCCAACTTACCCACACACGTGCATCCTACAGTAAAATCTCTTCATTTCCATTAGTCTGGTGAGACTGAGTCTTTCTTTTTTTTTTGTATTTGTTTTTTGCAGGCATAGCATACGTGTGGCCTTTAAATCCTCTTGTTTGTCTACAGTATGTTTGGTGTATTCAAATGTTATCTATCAGATGAGATACAAAATGAGTAACCAAATGCTGATGACTCAAAAAAAAACTACATTAAGAGAGAAATTTTAAGTGTGTTGTATTTTTATGGAATAATAATGATGATGATAATGCTCAGAAAACCAACATATCAAGAAATAATATCAGAAGTCTATTGGGGATTTACTGAATTTTTGGAACTGAATTTTTTTTGCAAGAATTTGGCTAATAAATTCATAAACAATTACTGTGGTTAATGTGTACCACCCAAAGTTTCACTTTTAGAATATAACAAGAATTAAGGATAAAAATGCTAAACATTTTAAACTATAAACCTGAGGACATCCTTTTTACTCAGAAAAGGATTGAAAGATAATTCATATAGCCTATTGCTAATACATCACAGTGGAGTTCAGTCCTACGATTGTTGTCATCTTCACTCACTCTCCTCAAGCCATGACCACAGGTTTAACGCTCTGGAACAGGTCATCATTCCTCTGTGCTCCCCACCGTCCCAACACTATTTATCTCAGAAAGAGGGAAAGAGAGCCAAAGAGGAAAAATAATTACAAATGAAGAGTGACGCTGTGGTGAATGGAACATATGTCGACTGAGGCACCAGTGGTCTTGTTTAGTGTTAGCTTTACATCAGAGGCTAAGGAATTGAATGGGCACATTTAAGAGCATGCTAGAGCCAAGAATGGAGCTGGCACTCAAACACACTGATATCGCCATCGAGAAACAGATCCTGAAGAAGATACCATTTGAATATCAATATCATATATAAAGGAAGAGATAAGTTTCCACAGTCACACAGCTTTTACACAGAGCTTAACATTTTGTGAAAACAAATATATATAGTTTTAAAATGCATATTATATATTAAAGCTGGCCAAAAAATTATCAAATAAAATAAACATTGAGAAATAGGATTAATGTAAATGAATATAATGTAAATTAATTTAACATTATATTAATCATGTTAATTAATTTAGCCTAATAGTATTTATTTACATTTTCTAATTTTGTCATGGCATTTCCATGCTGTATTCCTGATGTAGGCTACAAACTCAAACTGTTGAGAACTGTTTCTGATTTTGTTTTTCAGATTTAAATGTTTTTATTTTTTTTTATAAACCAGTAAATCAAGTTTTGACCCCTTGGAAAACTACAAGACCCACAAAACCAACCATCCCATGCACCATTTCGGACTACCAATGAGAGGGGGGAGTGTTCGGGAAACCTGTTTGAAAACATTTAATATAGTGCATTATATTATGCAATTCCAGATCTTACATAATGCTCAGATCTTTGTTGGGAAACCTACCTGTACTGAAGCACAGAAAGGCAGTTGCATCTTTATGTAGGTGTGGGAGAATAAGGCTACAAGAATCCATCTAAACTGCTTCGTTATGAAGCGGTTAGCAGATCATTATGCTTAACCGTGGAGACTACAGACATACATACATACATACATGTACTCTCAAATCAATCTGGCAAATACAACCCTATTTACATGCTATTCTTGTTCTTTTTGATACGCAGTCATATGCACACAGTTATCTGCCGACAGACAATCTACCATACATATGAGAGGGAACCCTCGTTTACATAATGATGATCTCGTTTCTTGACTGAACTGAATGCTTGACTAGCCTGTAGACATGCACAGAGGGTGTGAGGCTGGTTTTGTCTCCATCTCTTACTTACTTTTTCTCTCCCTGCCTGCTGCGCTCTTTTCCATGGCATGTGTGTTGCTAGTTATTTTAACACTCTCCAGTCGTGCCCTCAGCTCTTCATGGCCTTGCGAGGGGCTTCAAAAGAAACATCACTATTGCCTGTGCCCATCCGTCCTTCCTCTCTCCCTCCCTCCTCTTCACTCGCTCCTATCTCGCCCATGAACCCGTTTGACACTGCTCTCTCTCTCTCTCTCTCTCTCTCTCTCTCTCTCTCTCTCTCTCTCCCCCCCCCCCCTCTCTATCTCAGGCATGGTGTGATTCATCGGGGAAGCCATGCTTTTAATCAGCCCATTAAAAATGGATGGCGAGCAGAGGGCTGGTGTAAGAGATCTCATTTGGAGCAGCATGGGATGGTGTGTGTGTGAGTGCATGTGTCCCTGCATGTGCAGAAATGATGGCAAAGATGCGTGCCTTGCAGGCTCTGTCTCTCTCTTTCTCCTTGTGTATGTTTGTGTGTAAAAGGTTTGATGGTAATCTCTTCTGACTAGTGTAGATGAATGTGAGACCAAGAGTTCAAGTTCTCGCTCTCATTTTTCTAAGTATTCAGGTCAATGCAACAAACAAACAAATTGATCTTGTTGTTCCAACTGTGTTGTAAAACATTGCATTCTCCCTGGTTTTTCTCTCACCTGAAAGATGCAAAAAATGTTCAGATGTTTGAATACTTTCTAATATTCCAGTTTAATGTGAAGTCAATTTTAAATAAACCACCTGGATGCTGATTTTTCCAAACAGTGTAAACTTTGTGGATCCGTTTTTGCTATTTATTTGATGCAAGCCATCATGTGTTTCAATCCACTACTTCATTCATATTATCTTTTTCAAATGCCCAAATGCCTGCCAGCCTCTGTATACCTGGAAGCACTACCTCTTAAAACGTTCTGGTGGATTGTGAGGACACACTTTAATGACCAGCTGCAAATTAAACACTTCCAATTGTCAAAACACAGTATCATTTTGCACATAAACTGTTTCTATCATCTTTATGCACCTCTGGCTAGCACCTAAATTTTTAAGTGGGAGAGTTTTTTTTTTTTTTTTTTGAGAGAATGAGAGTTTTTAAGTGGTTCCATTCATGTTTTCTTAAGCACAAATTTAACATTTGCATAAAAATGTTGGATGGAAACCAGATTAGTTCAACCAATGGCATGAGTTTGAGGTGTGACAATCTGTTTGACTGAAAGGAATCTTCCCTTGAGGAAGGTTTTCAGAAAACCTGTTTGAAACAGACATTAATTTCTGCACCACCAGTGGCAGCAAACAAAATTGCAAAAACCGCACATCTCAGCTTTAACACTTAAAGTACCACAATATCAAAATTGACCCCATTTATTGACCCCTTATTTAACACTAGAGGTCTTCTCAGTCCTAAGATCTATACCCAGCCTGAATCGACCAAACTCACTTCTTACCTGAATCCGGCGTGCATAAATTAATTAAAATTAATCCGACCCAACAGCAATTTTTTTCAAACCCAACTGGACCGAATGTCAAAGGCAGCACCAGTATCCAGGAGTGTTTGGTAATTTGCTCATAGAAGCATGGATTTACAGAGAACAGATAAGAAGGGGGATAATAATGTTAAGTTAAAGAATTTGGGTCTGCTCAGCTTTTAATCAGACACAACATAAATACTGCTTTTCAGGACAACCAAACATTGATGCTCACACACAGCTCTGCGTGCATCTCTCTCTCTCTCTCTCTCGATCTGGCTTCTCTGGCTCCTCCTTCCTCCAGCTAATTAGAGTAAATCAGCACCAGGCATCCATCCTTATGGCCTGGCCATGCCCTCCTCCTCATCACACATATTTATTTAACATTTTCCGAGACCCAAGGCTACTAATATCAGTCCCGTATGAAGGTAAATCTGTATGCAAATCTCGAGACCTTGCATATTTGGATTTGAGAACTTCATGTAAATATTTGTACTTGTAAGTTGAAACTTACTACACCAACATGAAAACTTATCAAATCAGAAGTTGAATGTTGCAGTCTGCACTCACAGACAATAATTAAAATCTTGTGTTTTGAATTCAAAATGACAAACAAGTTGTCACAAATGTGTAAAATTACATTCACATAAATACAACTACAGACACAAACTTGTATTGCACATTAACTTTTCTACTTTAATTTATTTTCACAGTACAAACACCAATCGGCACTTACAACTCTTAAATCTGGCACTGCAACTTTAAATCTCCATGTGGTTATACTGCAAAAATGAATTAAAGTAGAAAAGTTAATGTGCAAGTTATCATATCCAAATATGCAAGCTCTCGAGTTTCGCTCTTGAGTCCAACCCATGTATGAGACGCTCGCCAAAGTTTTGGATCCCAACCCATGCGGGTCTCGGGTCAGACCTTGGGTTTTCGGATCCAAGTGTATCTGTGAAGTCCAAAATGTTTTTTATATATATATATATAATTATAATATAACAGACAAATATGGTGGAATTCGCTGCATCTGCTGCCTGAGGGTAAGTTAGCCTCAATAAGTGGAAGCAATTTTTATTGCTATGAAAATTCAGGTGGCATATGTTTTTTGCAGTACTGTAAAAAGTGTGAAAATAACCATGTCAATAGTTGTGGAAGCAAAATGTTATCTTAGCCAAAGTTTAAGCCGAGGGCAAACTTAGCCAATGTATCAGTTACATTATCATTAGTAACTTCAACAGTAACAGTAACTTATACAAGACTGTCAGTTATACATGGAGAAACATTGTTTATTGCCATTTCAAAAAGAACAAGGAATAAAGTAACATGGCAGGGTAATATGATGTACGTGAGCGTGGAGTGGTAGAATAATATAGTGGCGTCTGAAATTGAGAACTGTGTCGGCTTTACTGAAGATTGGTGCATCTTTCCAACAGAGAAATAATATCAACTTCCCACATGCCATTTCCAAACTCTCTACACACACAGATTTTGTCTGTGTCACTCTGCTGAGAGGGTACTTTCTCATAGCTCATTAGGAACAGTGGGGTCTCTCCATAGACTCTCCGTAATGATTTTGATACTGTACAAACTATAGATTATATGCCCTAACCCTACTCCTAAACCTAACCCTCACAAAAAACTTTTTACCTTTAAAAAAACAAAACATAATTTAGTATGTTTTTTTTAAGCAATTTGAATTATGGAGTAATAGTAAAGTAAAAGTAGAAATGTCCTCATAAACCATATTTATAGCATAATACCCTTATAATTACCAGTTTGCAACCTAAAAAAAAATTCCTCATAAACCACAGAAACACACACACACACACACACCAGCCTTGTTCTACAGATTGATTGGCCCACCTGTTCACCTTTCCTAATCTTTAAAGACCCAGTGTCTATTTTAACTCTGTCTCAGAACTAGAGGTACATGATGAAGAAAATGTACACTGTGGAACCCACTTAACCTTTTAAGAGCAAAATGGATGATTAATTCTGTTCTCTTTTCCAACCTGAACTCTGGTGCTTGTTTCAGGTTCGGAATGGAACTAAGTTTGATTTTTACCCTTAGAATAGTTCATGTCATTTTAAACTATACATTTTTATTTTTTTGTATATGTGGAATACAAAAGGAGATAGATTTCAGAGTGTCTGAGGGAGTTAATGGGGATGAAGTAGCCTATAATACAGTGTATTTTTATTTTATATACATCCATGAAGTTTACCGATTTGGTAAACATCAGTGTAAGGTGAACAAACATTTTGTTTGGCCGATCGCTTTCATGATAAGAGCAGCACAATGTGGACCACCTCTGTTTGACAGATGTGGCACTTTTCTCTGAAGGGCAACAGGCAACAAGCTCTAATAATCGCACTTCCAAACCAGGGGTAAGGTATCCTTACTGTTGCAGTGATGGTACAAAACTGATTTTTTTTACTGTATTTGACAAATGTTGATTCACATACTCACCATTGTATTTTATATGAATCGGTAGGTTGGCCTTCCTAATATCAAAGAAGAAAAATGCACATGTTGCAATTTATTGCAAAGTCATTGTTAGATAAACTTCCTACTTGTATTTGCAGTCTTTTATTATACCACACCAGCAATTATAGCACTATATAAACTAATGCTATTCATTTATAAGTTCCTAGGGTATATTCTGAGCTTGGCAAAACTGCTTTCTCTTTTTGCGCTCCTTGGGTATGGAATGATCTGCAAGTTACTGTTACTCTTACTTCTATAAATGTTTCTAAAAGTCTTTTAAAATCTGCACTGAAGGAATCGTGCTACTGTTTTTCATAATCTTTGAATGGTATGGTTTGAATGACTTTTTGTAACTATTTTTATGCATTTGTTGTTTAAAAAGTGTAATTGTGTTTTTTATGTGAAATTGTTGGTGCAGCCATCTTGACCAGGACTCCCTGGTAGAAGAGATTTCATATCTCAATGGGACCATCTTGGATAAATAAATAAATACATTTGTCGCTTTATATACTCAACAGAATTCGTTTATACAGAATATGACTTGTTTGTTGTAAAATGGCCACAATGTTTGGATGTTACTGAAACACAAACTTGCTTTATGATGTCTATTTGAAAATTAGAGGTGGAAAAAAATATTGATATGTTAAAGTATCATTAGATTTTTCACGTTATGTTGTATCAGTATATATAATAGACTAGTTGTGGCGTAAATGGGCACTAAGTCACAACTTGCGTACTACTAAATATTTGAGCGTTGCACCATTAAACTCAGGTAGAACGTAACCCTACTTATAAACTAAATATTTACGGATGACTCTGACCAGGAGTAATGGCTGGAATAAAAAAGCAGACTCATTTAATGACAATAATGTGCTTATGTTTTGCGTGATAGTCATCAATCATTTCGACATACAGTATGATGTTGACATTTACACATTTATGAGAGAGAAGAAAAACGTACTTTTAAGCAGCTCGTCAGCATGAAAACTTTCAGGTTTCAGTTTTCAGGATGCGTCGGCCGTTTCAAGTTTCAACACATTCAAACTATATATAGGATATTAAAATTAATAAATGTATATTTTTCCAGCCTGTTGTATTAGAATTTATTAATCATCCCTTATTTATTTTAGATATAGTTCCTATATTTTGATATATACACAGAGCAAATATACTATTTATTAAATCTACTTTTATTACATATCGTATTTTAAAAGGGATGAAATCCACGGCTTTTTAACACTTCTGTGTTCTATTTCTTATTTGCAAATTTTTATATATTTATTTTTCTATTCAAGACTATATTTTATATATATATGTATATATATATACTCTATATATATCACATGACATTTATTTGATGTTAATTTAAATGTATACGTACAGTAATTGCTTATCTGATTATTCAGTTTTACATGTATTTTAAGGAATTGATTAATTTTCATTATTTGACTATGTAACACAATGACTTCATATTGTCATATTTTGTATGATTAGAAAAACATATGTCCTAACAATTACCTCATAATGGTAAAAAAAAAATGCCAGAGGGCAAATATTGCCCCTTCATAGAAATGTTCATTTCTGACACTAGTCTAAATAGCTTCTTTTAGAAATGCTTTTGCCAACAGTTACATACATTTTATACACATTTAAGAAAATAATAATAATAATAAAATTAAAAATAATCAAAATGCTTCTCTCAAAGTCACCAGTATTTAATGCTTTGGTATATTAAAGGTACACTTAAAATATGTTTTTAAATAAATTATAATAGAATAACAAAGAATACCATACTGTATGTTGATAGATGCATGTCACAAAAATGACACTTGCATTTTATGTGTTACTTTTGGCATTTTAACAAGTCATCTCCCCAGCCCCTCAAGAAATGTGATGGTAAATTTAATTAATTCATTCTTTTATAAAATTCAATTTATTACAGCAAAACTTGTGTATCTAAACTGCTTGATTTAATAGAGAGAGACAGCTGGTCATCCTTAAATAAACAGTTACAGAGACAGTTCAGACTGTGTTTTGTAGCCTGATGCTATAATAGTGTGGTTTCACGCAAACCACCTTAGTGCACACCAGCGTGTCCTGAGCTCTGGGATAGCGCAGAGCGGAACTGGTGTCAATCTGGCTTCACTCAACATCACAGCAGAGACCACAAAACATATGTAACCCATTTTAATTCTACAGAGAATATTCTACTTTAAAGCACTATGAAGTCAAACCTTTAAAACAACTAGACAGCCCTGACATTATAAACAGTACTGATGAGATAAAGAGAGACAACACTGTGCCATGTATCAGCATCATTTACAAGGCTTTTAAAATTACACATCATCCTTACTAAAATTAATTAGATTTTTACTGCAGTAACATTGACTGCTGTTATGGCATACATTTTTTAGATCCATATTTAATCATATTTAAGTACAAAATAGAATGAAGGGGATTAAAGTCTTGACTTCCATGAATGGGCAAATTATTGACAGTTTTCCTTCTGTTCTATCCTACTGTTGTAACTGGCCTAACAAATGCATAGGCAAGTCGATGCCTTACAGTAACACAGTTCAGTAGAAAGGAGGTGGAGGCGAGACCCAGCTTAAAAATATAAATCATATTTTAATAATAAACTTAAATAAAATACAAACACACGCAGGTGACAGCAGCTGCCCATAACTCTCTCTCTCTGTCGTACTTCTGTCTCCGGTCGCCTTTATCCCTCTCGGGCTTAATCAGCCTAATTAGGGGACGGGTGTGTGGAATCATGCCCCTGCCCCGCCCTCCGCCCTGCCACAGTTACCTTTACCACTTTTAGTGCATTTGGGAATTTTGGCTAGTGAAAGTGCTGTGCGGCTAGTGACTTTAGAACATCTTTAGCCACAGTGGCCGATGAGCCAAAAAGTTTATGTCAAGCCCTGAATTTGATGCACAATTCAGATCGACAAATTTTGACACTTTTGGGTCCTTTTTTAAGCTTTAAAGTGAGTCCTTATCAAATGATTTTTTATTCAAACATCTGTTGTGTTCAGCTTTATAAATAAATACAAAGTGTGTGAACTATACCTTTCATTTCTTCTTTTTTTTTTTTTTTACTAATTTAAATTCGATTTTGGACCCGATTTTCAATGTGTTATTCAGTCTATATGTGTTCATGAGCAGCTTAAGTTTGTTTTCGTAAACACTGATCTCACGCACTCTGGCAGCTTGTTGAATAAAATGATGTTATAGAACCATGACAGACACATATTGAGGAATCTCTCTTGGACAATTCTCTCGCTGAAGTATTCTGAATGAACCAGGTCCTCACGATGAAAGGTTGCACTCGGGGTACGGGAGGGGAATCTATCCTTCCGTCACTCCATCTGTCTTCCCCTCTGGCTCACACCTGAACTTTTTCTCTGAGTCTGCATCATGTAATTTTCTACAAGCCCCACCACCCTCCAACATCTCACCCCAGGCCTGCCTGTCAAAGCCAGGCTCAAGGGGGAAAGAGAGAGAAAATGCTAGATCGACAGATAGAGAAGTAAATAAAATAAATAAATAAATATTGAAATACATAAGAAAAGTAAGATCATTTTTATTAAGTGGCGGCCAGAAATCAGAATTCTCTCAGCAGGTAATCCTATAAAACGCCAAGGTGAGACGATTCACTGCTTCACCCCTTATTATTGTATCTTTACCCTTCCACACTATTCCTGATGTAAAAAATTATGGAGAGAGAGAGAGAGACTTTCCTTATGCACACAGTGTCTTCACAATACAATGCACTATGTTGTGTGTCTCTCTCTCTCTCTTTCTCTCTCACTCTCTCAGCCTCTCTTGTCCCCTCCCCTCTCAGTTCTGTTTAATCTTTTATTCATGGACTAGCAGGTGATGAAAAATTTATGCCTCAAGTCTTGCATTGAAATAAATGCAAAATGAAAACAGAGGCAGTTTATACTGACAGTCTGAATATCTCTATCTAGAACAAGGTTGCAGCGAGCAAATCAAGGAGAGGGAGAGAGAGGGTGAGGGAGGTGGTGCAATGAGACCTTCATGATGTAAATTGCACTATGGGTTTCTCTGCTCGGATTACTCCGTATTCTCTTGTTACAGTTTTTAAATTCTGTATTCACACGTATATCCACACCTTTCCCCTTGCCCTTATTGGCCTTCACCCGATGCTCACATAAACAACAGAGAGCATTTTTAGGGACATTTTCACCGTATACGAGACACGTTGTCTCAATGCATAAAGGTGCATTCACAATTAAAGCGATTCAATCGCTGGAAGTTGCAGAGTCTCAGTTTTTTGCTAGGCCCTGTCTCACATGGCACACTTGATGTACACTTGCAGTATTGTTGACTTGCGATGACTGTCGTGTGTATGAGTCCATGAGACTGTAGGGTCTCCCATTTGTCATTTTTGGGTATCAGAAGGGTGCTCGTGAGTGTCCACTTTGCGGCTGCTTTGTGCTCTCAATGTGCACTGCTGCGTTCCATTCAAAATTCAGCTCTTGGGAATTCCTAACGTCTCATAAGAAGCAGTGCAGTACAACAGAACTTGTAGTCAGACTTTCTGTTTAAAAGCTTTCAGCTCCATTTACACCTGGTATAAAGATGCGTTTTTAGGCAATCCGTTTGCAATGGTACAACACTAAAGAGAATTGAAAATGGGTTTCAAAACTTTTTGAGATTTGTCCAAAACACATGTGACCACATTGGGCTCATCTGTTTGAATGTGTTCGAATAGTAGCGAAGCACTCCTCTCACCTGTTGATCAACCAGTGTGCTAAAACTTTGCTGGTCATATGTGGCTTTAAAGGGATAGATCACCCAAAAATGAAAATTATCTCATCATTTACACCCTCAAGACATGAGACCCTCAAGAGAAAAATATCTCAGCTCAGTAGGTCTTTAAAATGTAAGTGGATGGTGATTAGACTTTTTAAGATCCAAAATTAACAGTTTTATGTTTAAACTGTTTGTAAAAATGAATGTTTTCTAATGGAACATGATTGCTTTTGGTCCAAAAAAGATCAATATTTAAGTACTTTTTAATTATAAATCATTGCTTCCGGTCAACAGCAGTATGCACGTGTGACGTGATCACAAAATGTGAGATTACGTCCGTAACATGTCAACACGAATACATCACACAAGAGACTTGTGACCCTCTTGTGACGTGAATGCGCATGCTGCTGCTGACTGGAAGCGATGCTTTATAGGTAAAAAGTACTTAAATATTGATCTTTTTCACACAAAAAGTGATCGTGTCACTTTAGAAGATGTTAATTTAACCACTGGCGTTGTATCAATGATGTTTATGCTGCCTTTTTGGATGGTGATCAAATGTGTGATCATCCAAGCCTGGTGTTTGAATGCTTGTCTTTGGGGACCACTGGTGACCTGCTGTGGTTGCAGGTGTAGCACACAAACAGATGCCTGGTTTGTAAATGTTTGCAGAGACAGGTATTTAGAACATATTACATGCCTACACAACAAATGTGAACATTGACCAACAGAACACAATACATGGTATGAAGCCAGAGATATCAAGTAGAAAATACTACATCTTTGAATGATACACACAATAACTGTCCTGGGCACAAAGTTTCATCATCTCCCTGGTGGTGCCACACAGAGAGTAAATCACATCCCCAAGCCCAACAAGCATGTAATTTAGCTAAACGTTGATTAGCTGAAGTGAGAAAACTGGGCACATTTAAGAAGCAGACAGAGAGAGAGAAATGAGTGGGAGGAATGTATGAAGTTTTCACATGACTGTATGGGGGTTTGTGAGGGACAGTGTTTCATGCCTAGTCACGCTGCAGTGATTGCAGCTACAGTAATCAAGTCTTCAAGCGTTACATTCTCCAGGGTAGTGAGTTTGCATTTTATTTCTGTCTCAGCGAGGACTAAAATAAGAGACAGTTTTGACAGCTTCTCTTTGAAAACGCCACAGGAACTTGACTGCTCTAGTTGTGCTGTTTAATTCCAAGTATTATCCACATCCTGGCATTTCGAATGAAACCTCTCATTGGGCTATGTTAATATAGTACCAGTAGCACACATATGTCACCAAGACGTCTGTAAAGAGCACATCATCAGGAAAGCATTGTTTTTTTTTTTGGACTAACAAGGATCTAACCAAACATTAAATATTGGGTGGAACAAATGTAAAAGTTTGAGAATCTGTCATTGAAAATCATATTAATAAAGGTGGCTTCATATACCGATACGTCTCATTGTGATGCTTATAAAAAATAGTATAAAAGTATACAATTTTTAAAAATGGTCCTATAGATTTAAAATAATATACAACTTTTCATTGCTTGCATGAACACTTGAGTCTGATATTTACAGTAGTCCAGTTTACTCTTTCCCTCAGAGTCAAGGAACAGTCTGTTTGTCCTAAGTTCTTGTTGGTGTGCTGTTAACCTTTTCTTTTTCAAAGCCGCATTAGCTGAAATGACAGCTGGTAACAATTGGTTGATGGGTCTGATTATACTGTTTGTCTACTTGACCCCACACTGTGTATGTTTGTGACTTGTTCATGCTCATTACATAAAACTGTAAGCAGCCTCTGAATGATGTTGCTGGTGTTAGGCTTGGTCAAGCCTACGGCAGACATAAAACGATTTTGAAATATTTTGATGAATTTGCTGCCATGCTAGGACATTGAGAGTGCTTACCATGGTGTTGATAAGCAGTTGCTAAAACCAAGCGCACACTATAAGACTAAATGACTCATAGTCTTTTGTTTTCGGTTGTTTTGATGTGTGCACTACTCTACTGATTGCAGTCTGGGTCTATCAACTACACGACCATTTCTCCCCAACTGAAGTTACACTATCTTAATTAATTCACTAATTCATCCATTGAGCAATTGGAGAGTTTATTCACAGAACGGGGGGAAAATAAGAAGGAGGAGCGGTTTGGGAGACATGGATGGTGTTTCATACTATTTTAGAATAATTTTTTGGCTTCCCAGTGACTGCTCTCCTCTTTTGCTCTTTCTCT
This sequence comes from Moxostoma hubbsi, assembly GCA_032164185.1. Classification (NCBI taxonomy): domain Eukaryota; kingdom Metazoa; phylum Chordata; class Actinopteri; order Cypriniformes; family Catostomidae; genus Moxostoma; species Moxostoma hubbsi. The sequence goes on along the minus strand of JAVLUX010000008.1, from coordinate 37,529,815 downwards.
ATGGTGCATTGGCTGTTGCTCTTTGCTGGTCTCTCACTCATCGGGACAGTGTGCACACTTCACAACTCGTCTGCCATCGTAGCATTTGTGACTAATCGTGCGAGTCGCAGGAGTGCACATACTACACAGCTGTCGGCGACGGTAAAGCAATAACAATGGTTATGCTTGCCTTACCGTTCTCTCTGTCACTTCCTCCCTCTTTCCCATCATCATCTCTGCCCTCTCTCAATGTTACCCTGGGGTCTACCCCCACCCCAAGTTACACAGCATCCTCCCCCACATCGCCACAATCAAATCACCCGACAATTAACAGAAGACATGTAATTGGCTGGTGTTTATAAGGGTCAGCAGCTGGTGAGGCGTTGCGTCGGAGCACCGGCTTGCCTTGCTCACTTCCTGAACCAGATTAAATTATTAATAGACTGATTGCTGAAGTGAGGCTTCTCTGGGAATCTGGATCTGCCACAGTGAATAAAATGAAACTACTACTTTACATTTTCATTATGCCTCAGCCCGCTGCTTTCAATTGCAAATGGAGCACAGGAACCCGGCTGCAACCCCCTCGCCTCTCAACACACCAGCTTCACCCCCCTCTGAGGGTGGCACCACAAAAAAACACAAACGTACAGTGTCACATTTCATGACAGCAGTAGGAACGTCTTCTTGGAAGAACGCACACACTTACAGGCAGCAGTTATACTTGATTGTGCATAAATAGCTATTTCTATATTAAAGGAATAGTTCACCCAAAAATTACAATTCGAACTCTTGACTCCAGAGGTGGTAGTCAGTGTCAATACTCGCTTGACCAAGCACCTCATGACACAAGAACTAAAGAAACTATAGAATAAGTGGCTCAAGAATGGGGATTTTCCATTGGCTTCTGTTGTTTTATATTGAACAAAATAAATTTTCTGACACAAAATATACACCCACATCTAAACATGTCTAATTCCTGTAGCTCAACTCGAAAAACATGACACTAGCAGTACCAAGGTCATGGGTTCGATTCCCATGAAGCACAGTATACTAAATGCACTGTAAATTGCGTGGATGCAGTATAAAGTGCAGTATAAATGTTAATATAAACCTTACCCTCAAACAAACCTTTCTGCATTTTTACATCTTCTTTAATACATTATTTAGTATGTTTTTATCACCATTAGCTGGTCCCCACAATGAAGGTGATTTCAATTTTTACTATACATGTGGGGGCATTTGGTTCCCACAATGTAGGCAAAACCTGACCCACACACACACACAACTGTATCCTTCTATTCTTACCTTACTCATTGATAAATATAATACTATAATAACTTAAGAATGAGAGAGAGTGTGAAAATATCAGTATGAAAAAGTACTTCAGGACTATAGCGATTCCTCTGCTGATTTACAATCAGGTCAGATACAGAGACAGCACACACAGTATGCCATTATGCATCTCTCTCTATCTCTCTTTCACTTGCTCGCTCGCAGCACAACTCCCCCCTAACAGTTAAAGGAATATGGGGTGCCAAGCATAGAGGTCTTAATTAGATGCACCTGCAAAAGAAAATACTACAAAAATGCAATGGCAATTTGATCAGTTTCCCCCTCTCTCTCTCTCTTGCTCCCTGTTGATGAGTTTTAAAGAAAGCAGGGCTACTATATAAATAAATAAATTCTTCCTGTATACAGTACAAGATAATCTGCATATTCCGAATAAACTAAGACATGAATATCTTTCACACATTATTCTGTAATAGTAATACTTTCAAATTCTCTGTTTTCAGTTCATTTTGGACATTCTGGTCTGGTTTTTACCCAAAATTCAGATGAATTAATATGCCAGTTGACATATTTTGAACTCTGTAAACAGGAATACTGACATAATTGAGTGATTGCAATTGTGTATGTTTACATGAACCTAGATAGTCAGAATATGACAATATTCCAATAGTAATAAGAATTTTCTTGTAAACAAACAATGAACAATTAATTGTATTTATATATCAGTTTACTTTATATATTTATATCAGTTCATGATACCTATTACATTAAAGGGATAGTTCACCCAAAAATGAAAATTCTTTCTTAATTTACCCTCATGCCACCTTTTTTTCTTCAGCAGAACACATTTGAAGAAAAAAAGTCAAGTGGTTTTTATTGTCGTTTCAACCATATACAGTTAGTACAGTACACAGTGAAACGAGACAAAGTTCCTCCAGGATCATGGTGCTACATAAAACAACATAGGACAAACACAGAACCACATGAGACTACACAGACTAAATAAAATACTTATATAAAGTGCACGTGCAAAAACGTGTGCAAAAGTACGGGACAGTACAATAAATTTCTAACAATGAACAGGACAATAGGCACAGTGATAGGCCAGGTCGACGCCGAGGCCTCAAGGCCTGGTCTCCGTAGCAATCCGAGTACGCGTAGTGCCTCCCGCAGTTCATCATGCAGCGTGGTTTTTGCATGAGTCTTATAACTTAGTAGTGTTTGGCGATGGTAGACACGAACACCGGTTGCTCCGATGTCCATGTGCCGCTAAAGTCGGGCTTATTAAACAAAAAAAAAATATATTAGCTCATTAGGTCCTTAAAATGCAAGTGATCCGACTTTTGAAGCTCCAAAAAGAACAGACAGTCAGCATAAACATCATCCAACGACTCCCAGATATGACTTATCTATAATAAATCGCATTCGGTCAGCAGCAGTAAGCGTGTGACATAATCGCATTGGCATGTGAGAACTGTTGCACGTGCGACACACCCAGAAGAGCAGCGCTGTTTACCATGGAGTAGGAGGAATTCTGTACAGAAGCTTCCTTGGTTTAGATCTGTATGTGTTCTATCCGTTACTTTGGTCACAATAGTATGTTTGTGTGCTTATCCTGGATGTCTCAACCGAGAGAAGAACTTGAGATTATGTCCATAACATGTATATAATATATATAATATTGAACTTTTTCACACCAAAAGCGATCTTATTTCTTTAGAAAACATTAATTTAACCGCTGGAGTCATGTGGATGATCAACATCCACTTGCGTTTTATGGACTTACTGAGCTGAGATATTTTTTTCTATATTTCTTCAAATGTGTTCTGCTGAAGAAAGAAAGTCATACACATCTGGTGGCATAAGGGGGGCGAGTAAATGATGAGAGGATTTTCAGTTTTTGGTGAACTATCCCTTTAACTAATCTTAACAAATAGAAACTTATTGTGAAGTGTTGCAGAAATTAGTAATGTTAAAGGCTTTTCATAGCTACATAGATTTATTTAAAAAATGTTTGATTGTGCATGTGCTGTAGTTTTTGTGTAATTGCATGCATGGACAGGGAGGTCATGCCACACACACACACTATCAACCACTCTAGTTCTACCCATCTTGCAATAATGCACCCCACATTACTGCACTGGCTCAGTCTGTCTCTCCACACCGTGCATGTTCTTCCCCTAATCGCCACAACTAATAGCAACACCCATCTGCAGCTGCTCTGCCTAAATTTCTCAGTTTGGATGTGAGAGTAGCCAGGGATATACTGCCTGGGATTTCCTGCAACAAATCCATACATTAGCACTTCATTGGAGAGGCAGCAGCAATAACATTAGTCATGCCATTTTAGCCATCATTGGGAGTGCAGGGCACACATGGAGAGCAGGGTCACTGTGCAAAGGCTCATGGGAGTGCAGCTGGAGACCAGTGTGGTTGTCTAAGAGTCAGTAGATGGGTTGGATATGCATAATATCAGCTAGTGTGAATTTCATGTTGATTTCCCATGGTATACGGGCAAACGCTGGATGAGATATCATTTACGCTGCAGAGTTCCCTGAGCTGTGATGTGATCAAAGATTAGTTCTTCTGAGGTTTGCCGCTGTACCTCAAGTTTAGCAGCTGGTCTCGAATCAGCCTTTGCCTGATCTGCTGCGGACATCTAATCAATAAGCTTCAGGCTCAGCCTGCATGTGACCACAGAGGGATTTATATACATCAATATGCTGCGGAGAGGCATAGTTCAGGTTTCAAATGGCTTCATGATCAAGCATCAGTTGTGGAACTGGTTTAAAAGGACAGACTCATAGAACTTCTTCCTGTCCGATACAAATTTCTTGCCAATTTGATGCCCACCCACAGCTGTACAGTACCCAACTCCAAGAACCCCCTTAAATGACATCTTCAGGAAATAACCTCCACCAGATGTGACTTTAACAACCAAGCACTAACCATGCAGAAGCATGACAACGTCCATTTATATGACTTTTCCTCGTTTAATTATGCGCCACGTCCAGAAAAGGTCTTAAAAAGGAAGTCTTTTGCTTCATGGTGATTATGCTAACGTTATGGAATGCATTTAAGTCACACGGACATTTCCACATTTGTCTTTTACTGGGCACTGCTTAGTTTAAGAGCCTCTTTTACTGACAACTCATATTTTCACCTTTAAACTACTGATGATGGGGGTTGTTACCCATCTGTCGTTTGAGAAGCTAATGGGTATGTTCTGATTAAATACAGATTCAAATAAAAACAAGTAATTGGGAAATCAAGTTAATTTAATACATGTCTCAGTGCATGATGCTAGCATATCCCAGACTGTTTGTACATTTATACATTTAGTAATCAATTCAAAGGCCTGGTTTTTAAAGGCTATTTTAAGCAATAAGTTACAAGTGGTTGCACTGTTTTGTGAATATAGTCATAGCGGAAGGGTATTGTTAGACTCCATTCACAATACCACACAGAGTTACTGCTTTTATCTTTTTTTAATCATCATAATTACATATTAAGGACTAATATTTAAAAATTGTATTTTATTATGTGAATTTATTAAGTGCAATCCTTCCGCTAAATATATAGTCTTAATTTTTTAAAGGAATCCACTACAAATAGCTAATTACTTCTCTAAAATTGTATTCAGATTACTGATTACTTCATTGCAAAGTAATCCCATTTTTGCTTATTTTACTCAACATAAACTCATCACTCAAGAAATTCAAAACAATGTCTATATTTCCTTGTTGTTCATTGTTGCACAGAAGTCAAAAACTTACCACATAATGTCTCCCTTACAATGAGTTTTTAGGGGGCGCACACACACTTCAGCTGTCGTAGAAAGGTAAACAGAAAATAATGAATGTTTTAAATGTATTTTACATAATATTCTTTTAGTATAAATGGGTAACGTTACTTTTAAAAGTAAATTGTTAGAATATTGTGTTACTTCTTTAAAAAAGTAACTTGATTAATTAAAAAGTAACTTTTTTATGGAAAGTAAAGCATTACATTATTTTTGCGTTACTTTTTTTCTCACCGCCACTCTCTCTCCTGCTGTGAATTCAATACAAAAACAAGAGATATGTAGAGACATTACAGGCCATGCTAGCTACTGTACAATACTCCTGTCAAAACAACATACGAAACAAACAGATATTTAGAAATTATACAATCAGTAGGTCTCCACGTAATATTTATAATAAAGACTCAATAACTGGAATATGCATGATTTGTTTTTCCATCGACATGGCAGCCAACATGAATAATGAAGAATAACCACAGTCTTACCTAAAACGGCAAAGTCCAACACTTGAACCTGCATCATATCTGCCATCATGTGCTGTGCCCATCGACAATGTCAGAGTCAACTTGAGATGTTTTTCATATGTCAGGATAACTAATTTAGTGGGGAATGCAAACCTAACATGTTCAAGGAATAAGTTTGATGAATAAATGAATATTTTTCACTCAAGTCATCTCAGTGCATGCTTGTTTTGAGCTAATCCACAGTGCATACAGACGGCACTGGTTGATTGCATACAACTGCAAAAATGTTGATACAACTTGAATGGAATTGTTTTAAATACAACCAAAACATCTTCAAAACTTTATGTTTCACAAATCAAACTACTTGTTTATTATAGAGCAAAATATTATAATGACGAATATTTTAAGAAACTAAGACATCTTGTCTGAGTACACAAACCATGTAGTACGTTGCTCGCAGCTTCTGATCCAGATTCAGCTTTTCTCTTCCCGTTCTCCCAGTTATGGAGTGCTGTATCACAGAGCAGTTCGGATGCATAAGTCAGTGAATTGAGTATACCACCCTGTGTATCATGCCATGGCCAGTTGAAGACTAGTCTCATAATCCCGCTGCCTAAACGCATTTACTGATTTTTTTAATGAAGTGTGTATTAACATGAATCAATTGACTTCCTTTTTTACAACCAAATTTTGAATGATAAATGCTTTAACACAGAGCAGTTCGTATGCAAACTGATCCTTGAGAAGTAGTTACGGGCAGCTTTAAAACGAAGTAATTCAGATGCTCAAACAGTCAGCGATCATTCCACGTTGTATATATCGGTATAATGATGCAGTGGCTATGGGAAGACTTCTCCAGCTTATGCCTGTGCTGTATTACATCACGAAAATGTGTATTTACACACTTTTAAATGCAGCCTATATAAATCAGTCACGATATATATCACTTACCCGAATGTTACATTTTTGACAAAACATTGCCTTATGAGAACACATTTCTTAACTCTTGCTGTGATTGTCATGACAATAGCAAATTTATGATGGCTGCAAATGATGAGTACAACTGGATTCCACTGAAGCGTTCAGATTTGCATTCCTTTACCAGCAATATTTTGCCATTTTTAAAACATAAATCTTAGGGAGGACTAAAAGAAGACTTGTTGTGCTCTGCCCATCGCTGACAAGCATGGCTCATACTCTCTAGAACTACATTGCCCATCATGCCCCTCCTCGAAGTTTGCACACTTTTACTCCTGATATATCACAATACAGGAAAAGGAGTGGTGTACTAAAGTAACGTGTTACTTATTTAAAAACAAATAACTCTATAAAAATATTTTGTTATTTTACTTGTTACTCAAAAAAAAGTAATCTGATTATGTAACACATTACTTTTATCGTGTTACCCCCAACACTGTACATGAACCCTAGTATTGTACACAAACATAATTAAATTAATTGATAGTCATTAACTGTAATCTTAGTACAGTCATTTTAAAATGTGGTCTTATTTTAAAAAAAACATTTCTTAAAAAGTAATTGTATTACATTAACTAATGACTTTGTTGTCTGATTACACCCAACACTACCATGGCTGAAATTAAGACTCTTTTTTTTATTATTGAATCTGGCAAGATGTTGAGACGTTTTTATTAACTGTCGTCACAGTTCAAAAAGCTACAAGTCAGATTGTTTTAATGTATACACACTCATACATACACACACACACAAACACACACACACACATGTGCACAGTCCAGGCTTACACCCCTGAGGGCTGATCGCACATGCATCATCCACACATGGTTATGCCACCTCAACATCAGATTCAGTTCTCATTTCAGTGTTCATAAAAATACATTTAAATTCTAATGAAATTTTCTTTCCTCAGCACTTTTTTATTTCATTCAAAAGCAGCTGTCATATCTATACCATAGGGGAAAGAGAGGCATGTCATTGCAGTCATGACAACAAGATGGCAGTGTAAACTAAGTCATATCCCCTGGAGAATTTAGCCAGGGAAAAGACACACTGAATAAGAGGTGTGGGAGAGTGCGGGTGGAGTACTGGAGAGAGGTTTCAAAATTATGTGTCTGCCATATTGTCAATCTGATGGCATGCTGAAGAAGGGCAGTGGAGAGAGAACCGGAGTTAGGCAGTAGTAGGAGAGTGTGTAAAGTATATGGGTAAATGCGTGCACGGCTGCACCTATATATCGCTGTGTGGTGCTAGCAGTTTCAAGGTTGTGGGTTTGATTCCCAGGGAGTGCATGGACGTTAAATATACCATTTAAGTAGATAAAAGTGTCTGACTAATGCAATAAATATAAATACAGTTGCAGGAAAAGTAATGTGATCCCACTGAACTTACCTGGATTTCTGTATTGGTCTTAAAATTAATGCGTTGTTCAGACTGCCACTAAAAATCTGATATTTTGCATATCCAGATTGTATCCAGAGGACATTTTGATAGTCTGGACAGCAAAAAAAACACATGAAATCTGATTTTTCCGAATCATCTGATTCAAACCACATCGGGAGGTTGATTCAAACCACATCGAGAGGTGGTTTCAAATATGATTGAAATCAGATTTTTTTCAGATGCCTCTCAGTCCGGATGCTCTGGCTGCTCAATTCGGATTTCAAATGGTCTTTTGCATCACTCTTAACGTGACACACGATGATGATGTCGTCAAAAATCAGTGACCGCAGCACGGAACATCACAATGTTTACCAGTCTCCTCCATCGCTGAGTTTTTCTTTTGCATCTATTTGGAGAGTGAAATGATGTACCTCCAGTTTTCCCGCATCGGTTTTGAAAGCATAGTCACAGGGGTAGGCCTATGTCATTAGCAAAGCACCCCATGCAGATAGGTATGTCTGAAAGCGCAAATCTGATTTGATCACTTGCAATTAATAGTACGGACAGTCTGCCTGAAAATGTTTTATTTGACTGCAGTCTGAACATAGCCTAAGTCACAACAATAGACAGACACCGTGTGTATAAGTAAATAACACAGACACAATTATACAAGTTATGTCTTTATCGAACACACTGTGTAAACATTCACAGTCCAGGGTGTAAAAATGTATGTGAACCCTTGAATAAAATAACTGGTTGACTTTACTTTGGCCAAAAGTTTCTCGTAATTGCAGATCAGACCTAAGTCAGTATTTTGTCTTTGACAATTATTTTGCTATTGAATGTGTTTTTGTCACAGTTTTATAACTGTAGCCAGGTATTTCTCTATCAAATGTGATGCTGACTGGACTGAGATCACTAGCAGCCATGTCTACAACCATCTGTACTAGACTGCAGGCAGTAACAGCTGGCCCAGCATGCAAACTGCCGAGGTGTGTGTGTGTGTGTGTGTGTGTGTGTGTGCGTGTGCACGTGCATGTGTGTGTGTGTGTGTGTGTGTCTGTCTGTGCGTGTGTGCGTGCATGTGCATTTTACTCTAGCAACTAATGTACTTATACATAAGTGTGTTTTGCCCCATATGTGTGGGTGTGTTGTATACTTCCATGTGTGTGTCAGAGCTATTAGAACTAATTTGTAAAAAGGTAGAAATAATCACCTCTTTACATTTCAAAATTAGCATTGCTGTGAATTTCTCTATTGCCAAATATTATTAGACAACAGAAACATTAGCACTGATTACTACAATTGCATGCAACTCTAAAGGCATGTCCTTGATATGATAGGTCATACGTATTTACATTATTGCTCTGTACATTATCTTGCAAATGACATTTGAACTCTTCAAAGCTGTTTAAGGTTGCACTGAATGTAATTCAAGCTCTGTGACATTCACTCCACATTACAGCTGTAATTTAAAGGTGAAGTGTGTAATTTTTGCACTTGTAATGGCACCAAATGGAGTTAGCATTAACAAATTACAAAGATTTAAAAACAAGTGGTGAGAGAGTGACTCTGAATGTTTTTATTTTATTTTACCCCATCAATGCTTCAGTAGTGGGTGTTTATACTTCTATGTTATTAGCTCAGATGGTTGAGAATGGGCAAAATCTTTTTAGCAAGCCATTCCATTCAGTGGCCATCTTTGGAACACTCTAGTGCAGGCTGGGCAGCTATTTTTCTATGTAAACAAGTGGCAAACAAGTGCAGCTCCTATCTGCTTGAATGGGGAAAGATGAAATCTCCAAAACAGTTGGTCAAGATTACGATCAAAGAACATTCCAAATCAGCAGTAACATCTGACAATACCAATCTCATTACTTGTACTTTTTTACCTCAGATCACACAACAAAAAATTTAATTTTCCAGGTTTGTATAGCTAATGTGCATGCTTGTTCTCAAGTTGATTGACAGACGTTGTCATTATCTAAACGGTGATAAGTTATTTTACCTGTAAGGCAGGACTTCCTTTTTTACATCCGTTGACTGTTGGGTGTTCCAATTTCTCCCATTAATTTTAATAGAAGTGGCCCGTCTCTGCTAAATTGTCTCTGGCATGGGGCTGGCAATAACAAGGTCATGGGTTCAACACCCTGGAAAGTCATGTACTGATATAAGCTTTGCATTCTATAGTGGTTTGAATTAACTGTAAATCCCTTTAGATAAAAGTATATGCCAAATGCATAAATGAAATACAATATTCAGTGGTTTTGACTTAAGCGGTTTTGTTATTTAATTTTCTATAAATGACTGAGGATCTCATATTCTCTATATAAAAGTGGTTGTCTGCTTTCGGCTAAAAGCTTTTCTTATTTGATGTTCTTTGACCATAAACCTTCAATATCATCCATTTCCTGCCCTGTCACTCTTTCCCTCCCCCTGTAGCTCTAAATAGATGGTTTACCCTGCGTTAACTCATATGAACAGGCCATAAATGGGGATCAGCACTAAGTAGCTACTGTCATGACCTCACCCTCATACCTTCCCTCGTCTCCCCCTCCATCTCCCCATCCTAAAGGCCCTTTTCAGCCACTAGAGCCTTTATTTATTAATTGAAATGATGCTTTTATCCCCTGCCCTCCCTCCTGTGATGGTTGTGTATGTCAAAGCACCACAAATTAGCCCAATGTATAGTCCAGAGAGCCATGGCTAATGAGAGCATGTCAGAGAGGGAAATAGGCTAGAATTATCTTTTAGACCACACAGCTTAAGGAGTATTTGCCATGCTATCATTCGTGATCTACACATTATGAACAACGCTTATGCAATGCCGTCTCGCCTTTCACATATTAGTAAGAACTGTCCCTACAAAAGACAACCCACTTTAGGCCAATGGGATCATTTCAACGACACTGGCAATAGCATTATTTTAATTAATCAGGCAGCATCCAGCTCTAGATTATCTTCTCTGAGAGACGGAGGGGTTTGTGTTGAGATGGGGCCATAGTGGCGGCCTCTACTGTTTGACAAGCTGAATAAATAGCCTTTGTCATCCTATCGTTGATACTGTTAAGCTCTCCTCTTGATTATCTGTCCCCTACTCCCAACTCTCTAATTAGTACCTGGCACGAGCTCTGATGTTTAAGCATGATTAAGAGAATACTCGTGCCGCAACAAAAGGTCCACTTTTCCAAGACCAGTCGCTATCGGTTTGGTGTGTAATATTAGAAGTCAAAATGGGTGGACTTATTTACCACATTGGAGCTAAGTGCATTCTTGGCTCAGGAAGAGGTGGAGCTGTGTTTGTGGTACACCAGCCAAGGAAGCCATTTGTAATGGCTGAAGTTTACTGCCCTGTGTCTTAGTGTGAGTCTCTGGCAACTCTACACCTCTGCCGCTGTGTGCTTTTATTTACATCCATGTCTCTCTGACTCTCATTTTCAATAGATCAGCAATGTTTGGTCAAAAAGATGGATAGGTAAGTAAGAGGAGTACTGGGTTGTAAATATCAGGGTGTAAAATTTGAATAATTAACCCATCTTTCTTTTTGTCGTTTGTACCGTCTTAATGCCCAGATCTGGTGTTTGTTTGCATTGAAACTCGTGGAAAATAAGATCTTCACGTTGGCTTTGCCACTCTGTCACCAAACCAAACATGCCATTTTCTTGATGCCTCTCTCTCTCTCTCTCTCTCTCACACACACACACACACACACACACACACACACACACAAACACTCCTCCGTAAGAATGTAACAATGTTTAAGGGGGGCTGCCAGAATAACAAATTGTCTCTGCAGCTCATGCATGCTAATGTTATGTTGTAAGCAGTTTTGTTGACAAGTGCTAATACTTCTTTCATACTATCATCAAAAGCTGCAAATACAACAGCCATTACTCCCTCTCTCAGTTTCACAGACATGATGGATGGTGACCTTAATGCGGGTGAGCCGAGTTTTTGAAAGTTAAAGTACCCGCCATAAATCACAGAATTATTACAATGAGCTTTAATTGGTTAAGGACTGTTTACTTCCTAAAGAGCTAGAAAAAATTGGGTTTCGGCATATTTTAATTTGCAAAGTGCATTTTCATTACGAATGGCACTTTAATATTACCCTCCTTTATCATGCAAAATATGCAACACACTGGCAATCTATTAATTGGGCATGGAAAAAAATGCATGGCAAGCGTAAATCCGCCCATTCTTGTGTGTATGATGCATGCGTGTGTGTGTGTTTGAGAAAGAGAAATGACTGAATATGTATATGCATCCATTAAGACAAGAGCCACTTCATGGTTGGGCACAGTGTGAATGAAATACATACAATCCATGTTTCCTCAGTGTGGCATAAAGCTAATTAGAATGATATAAATATGAGGGGTGTGACCAGGGCATTTGTATGGAATTCTGGGCCCCCTGACTGTTTATTTTGCTCTGAGCCCCTTACCTTTTCAAAAAAATACAGTTTAATATTTGTTGTGGGGCCCCCTGGACCTTTGGGCCCATAGAATCGTGACCACCTTTCCCCCCACTAGCTACGACCCTGCTTGTGACAATGCCTGACTCAATGTTACCTTTGAGTCATCTCAGATAACACATAGCCAGTATATTGAAATTACATTTTAAGCTTTAGATGGTGCTCAGGTAAGCAGATATTCTTTCATTCCACCAGAATTGTATTTTAGTTACCTAAGTTAGCCTATCAAATGCATTAATATTGTACTTCTTAAAAAAACTGCAGTTTGTTCACACTAATGCATGACTATGATGGATATTTGTAATGTTATTTTTTAAACTGGGGTACAAATACATGTATGTTTGATTAATTTATAAATGGTGTCAGACCATAATATAGAGATAAACTGTGCATTATATTGGCATTCTCCTGTTTTCTATTGAAATAATAATGATAATGATAAAAAATAAATAAATATTAAAAATATATCAATCATAATAGTAATGGCAGAAATAAAAGTTAGTAAAAAAAATGAATGGATGGATGGGTGGATGGAAGGAAGGAAAAATTGTATTTATTGCCTTTCCCAAGTTTAAGAATTTTTTACAATAGTCAGTATATGATATGTAATTGTATATTTAGGCAGTTAAAATATATAGTTCTCTTCCTGACCTGTTTTTACAGACCTGTTTTTACAGAAGTTAGCGTAACGTTTCTCATCATCCTCCTGTCCTGTATTTCCTGCCTGTCACTCAGCTATCACGCCTAACAACCTGGCAAACCAATCAGATGCCTTCCCTCGGGACACAGCGTGAAGTCTTTAGGATACATGGCAAAGAGCTGCTTGATTTCCCAGTGACCAGTCACACATATGTTTAGAGACACACAAACGTACCAGACTCATACACAGAGCTAATACAGCTAATATAATGTACTGTAGCATATCTGTCTGCTCACTCACTGAATGACAGACATGCTAAAGCTTCTGTTTCTCTGACATGTGCATCATATGTAGTTGAATTGTAGAATTGTTTTTATTTTGCCCACATTCTGCTATCTTAACAGATTTGATTCAGATTTGAACAGTCTTTTTTTAGTTGAAGAGGGGAAAAAATTATTGTTAACAGTGCAAAATACATAGTTACACTTCTCAAGATGGACAGGAGGAATTTTAAAGTGTATTTCCCCCAAAATAAAGATTATGTGATCATTACTCACCCTCTTGCATTCTTAAAGGAATAATTTACCCCAAAAAATTAAATTAATTTACTCACCCTCATGCCATCCCAGATGTTTATAATTTACTTTCTTCTGCTGAATAATATCTTTTTTTTTCAGATTCTGAAAAACGTATTTTTTTAAGTTTCAAAAGCACACAAAGGCAGCATAAAATTAATCCATAGGATGCATATATCATTTAACTAGTGTTTAGCCTCTTAATAAAATGCACTGCCCCTAAATTATGGCCAAAATGAAAAAAGTGACAAAAATGTGAATTTTTTTTTTTTCAAAAGTGACATAGTAAGAGTGTTTGTGTGGAACTTTGTCACCAGGATCCAGGCACACAGTCGGATTGAAATCCATGGATTGAAATGCAGAGTTTAGCCACTGCATTGTGATCCCGCACTTATGCAGTTTAGAGCAGAAGTGCTTGCTAGCTGCTTGGGCAGTGACTCAGTCAATTGTGTGGTTTATTTATGCTGGATGAAAGGCAAACTTCAATGCTTCAGTTCTTTCATGGCTGCTGCACAGGCTACAGGGTAGAAAGCCCCTAAAGTATCAGCACAAAGCCTTCTGCTCAACGCTTTCCCACAATTACATTTTCTCTTCCATTCTCTTTATCACAGCGCTTTGTTTACAATAGTTGACTAAGATGCTTGTGCTTGAGTCACTTTGAAGAGGATTGGACAGCTCTCAAAACCTGATGAAAAAAGTACAGCACAGTACAATACTGTACATTTTTTGCCACTCAAGTGATACATGATCTTTAGAAACAAGCTCCATTTTAATTTGTAAAATGGGTAGTTATCTATTTAATTTATTATTCATAAACACATCAAAGACATTTGTATTGTGCCATTCTTAGGGCCTTGAGTGTGCAATATTTCAAGAGTAATAAAACATTAAAAATGTCAAGTGATTAAAACAGTTTAAAGGAAATATAAAACAATCTGGTGTGTCTTTACTAAAGACCTGTTTACATAGAGAATCTTTATTTGTTTCACTTTTTAATCATAAAGGGTTTGTTTATTCACCTTTTTATTATTAAAGCAATGGCTCGGTAATAATAAATGCATTTTCTAGTTATATACATTGAAAGCAGTTTTATACCCGTGAGCTTACTGTGCAGTAATCTTCTCACTAGAATAAACAACCTTTATTGAAAACTGTTAGATTTTCACAATGTTTCTTTTCTTTTGGGAAATCAAAGGTAAGCATTTTAGGTTTAATTTAGCAGCTTCAGATAAACAAAGCACTGCTGAATTATTTGCCTGTGATGTTGTTAAAGGATGTTTAGCTTCCATTGTTCCTCTTTAAGTCATCATGGCTGTGTTCGAAACCTTAAAACCTTCTTTCCTTTAATTTTTTTCTATTTCTTTTTTTTATTTTTTATTTGGACTTTATAAAATACTGCAAAATAGAGTTCAATCTAAGCCATGCACCAATCCAACCAGCTCCAAGGTGAATCAAACCATTATAAACTTTGATTTGAGGCAAAAAAAACTATTATAAAAGTCAACAACAAAAAACTTAATGTCTTTAATGAGAGCATTAACTACAATCAGTTATATATACAAATATATAAGTAGTTTGAGAGTGAAGGGAGAACGACTCTACTGTGCCAGTTGCAATACATCATGGGAGTGTGCGGCTGCTGCAGTGTTCATTTGCTGTGATTCAATGATTAGTGGATCTCTTTGTTCAGGATCATGAGTAGATTATTTCTTCACCAAGAATTACACACACACAAATATAAATATATATATATATAGACTGGTCAGAATGCCCATGCTGACCCCTGTCCACCGCCGCAAGTGCCTACAGTGGGCACGTGAGCATCAGAACTGGACCAATCCTGGTTCTGCTGGGAAACATTTGATCAGGGCATTCATGTGGATGTTACTTTGACACATGCCACCTTCCTAAAGATTGTTGCAGACCACGTATATCCCTTCATGGCAACGGTATTCCTTGATCCCTGATGGCAGTGACCTCTTTCAGTTGGATAATGTGCCCAGCCAAACTGCAAAAATTGTTCAGGAATGGTTTGAGGAGCATGACAAAGAGTACAAGGTGTTGACTCTTCAAATTTCCCAGATCTCAATCCGATAGTGCATCTATGTGATGTGCTGGATCAACAAGTTCGATCCTTGGAGGCACCACCTCGCAACTTACAGGACTTAAAGGATCTGCTGCTAACGTCTAGGTGCCAGATACCACAGGACACCTTCAAAGGTCTTGTAGAGTGCATGCCTCAATGGGTCAGAGCTGTTTTGAAATACAAAACAGATGAAATTGATGATGAAATAACATGGGCTGATGGCTTCAAAAAAAGCATTTACTGTACATTCGATTAAAGGAATATTCCGAGTTCAATTTAATCTCAATCGACAGCATTTGTGGCATAATATTGATAACCACAAAAATAGAATTTTGACTTGTCCCTCCTTTTCTTTAAAAATAAATCAGGAATCTGTGTTCCAGAGAGGCACTTACAATGAAAGTGAATGGAAAGTGTAAATACTCATTGTTTAAAAAGTATAGCCACAAGATGTAAGCGATATGTGTAAACATGATTTTAGTGTGATACAACAACTTCATTGACATGATGATGTAATGTCGTCAAACCCTAAAATGACAGCAAAAAATGACAATATAAACAACTTTACAGTACAATTAATGAATTCGTTTTAACAGAAGCATTAATGCTAGTGCTTTAATAAACTTAGAAGCTTAAAATTTCTGCTTTTAAACCCTCTAAAATTGGCCCCATTCACTTACATTGTAAGTGCCTCAATGTAACCATGATTTGTGCTTTTTTTTTAATGATGAGTAGAAATATATATTTGTTGTGGTAATCAATATTATGCCACAAATGCTGTAGATTGAGCTTAATTAATATTGAACTCGAAACATTCCATGGCTTGTATAAGTAATGTGTGTTTTCAGATGATTATATTTAAATGTTACTCTAGTTTGATCACTTCTATTCCACAGTTTTGTGGCTTTTGAATGCCTTTAGCCCCACAGAGTTTCACATCTCAAGTTATTGAACTCTCATATAAATTCATAGGTACTTGTGCAACAACAGCAATCAAATTCTTTTCTTTTTTTTTTTTTACTTTTAGTCCTTTGTGTCACCCCAAATAAAGTTCATGATTCTCGAGTCTCAATTCAAGTATTTCAGTCTCCCACAGTGATGGAGTGCTAGCAGGTGTGCTCTCCGCCACACAAAGAACATGTTTGTTTAACTATGGCAATTTGTTTTTTTTCTCATCTCTGGGAGATGGAGAAGAAAAGTTGTAGACTGGGATGAGGGTATGTTGAATTAAGGCAGGTGGATTAATCACTCAGAGTCCTCCTTCATTTCATGGTTGGTCTCATTCACCACCTCATGCATTCAGCATGCAGCGTGATTGAGACTTTTAGTTTTTGTCGAGCCATGTGGTGTGGAGCAGAGGCTGCAGTGAAAGTGAGGCTACAGGAATGAAACTTTCTTTCACAGGTATTGTGGCGGAACAGAGGAAAATGTAAACATTCTGCCCATCTGCATCACCTGCGGGAAGGGTAGGAGGGGCTTATTTAGTGAAGGGTGGGTCAGCCTATGTCTAATCATGAATCTTGGCCTTTTTTGTTTAATGCAGCTTGCACCAACATGACTGATATCTGACATTTTCTCTCATTTATCTATCTCTTCTTTCTTTCTTTCTTTCTTTCTTTCTTTCTTTCTTTGCATAAAATCCTATTCTTAAGTAACTTTTTCTTCAAAATAAGACATCTACACGAGATGCAAATATCTATAAATATTATTTTTAGATAATGTTTTAGATCATTTATATTGAATATAATATATTTTATCTTATTCAATTGTCTTTTTTGTTCGTAAGCTTATTTGAGTACAACAATCTTGCTTGGTTTCTGCTTGCTTACTTGCCTCTTTACTCGTTGTTTTCACTCCCTCCCATCAGCAATTACTGAATTTATGTTTCCAAAAACTTTGTGAGTATGAGCTGTGAGGATTAACAGCCTCCCAGACATTTACGAGTGGTGTAGTGTTTGTAATTAGACTAAATAGATGAGATTGGGCAGGCTGAGTTAATGTACTATCACTGGTCCAGTGAGATTTATAGTCCCTGCTTGGTTTAAAAGGCCTTTTTGAATGCAATTGTTTCATGGTGGGACGTGCTCAGGATGTTTGTTAATGATTGGCACTCAACTGGCCAAACCGCCATATTGTATTACGCTTTAAAATCGAGCAATTGCTTGATTAAATAGCTGATGTACGTTCATTAAAATGTTTATTTATGTAGTTATGGATTAAGTTTACATTAGAAAGATTGTATTCTCTTTATTTCTTTTAATGGAAAAGAAGCTCTTTGTGGAACAGCTGCAAATTCCCTAGTTTAGATTGCATGACTTGATTACATAAAACATAGTAATTAGCTCTACAGCTAAATGTGTTCAGTGTTAACTGCTGTTGTTGAACATGCCATTGTGTCTGTGTACATGCAGTGATTTATTTTGGTTTGGAAGGAAGATAGCATCTTAACAATTCATCCAATTGAATTGATCAACATATTCAGCTGTATAGTCTAAACTTATTGACAAGAAGAATCACAAATGAGATCTCTTTAATTTTAAAATTGTTTCTCCTAGACAGTATTGAGATTAAATGGAGAAGAAATTGATACTTTTACTTAAGTTCCCTGCTTCTCAGGAAAATATTTTGATGAAAAATGCCTAGTATTTGTGCATGTGTCCCCACTAAAGTTTCAGAAAATATCTCAGTGATGTCACACACTGTGCTCAGATTTGCCACGATACCAAAGTCCACAATTAAAAGTCAGTGATTTTAAAATGAAATTAAATCAAATTCTTCCAAGACCAAACTTATTTGTGCTATGCCATCCACATTTATTGTTTAGCTCTATACTCTGTACATCAACAAAAGTTTTATTAGATTCTGTTTCTATTCCTTCTAAGGAATTTTGGAAGAATAGTTAGAGACAAAGTAAATACTGAAATGAAGAAAAATCAGAGCTCTATAAAGTTTTGAAAGAGCAACTTTGGAGCAACCTAATATTAAGACCCCAAAACATTTATAAATACTGCATTCAGCTTACTGTCATGACTTTACAGGTAGAGTTCCCTGTTTCTCTGCCTGTATGTAGATGGTAGAGAGCTAAGGACAGACATGCTGATAGGCCAAAGAGGCCATATCTTATTGTCCATATCTTATTGTTTGTTTATGTGATATGAAAAATCATGCAGGACCACATGCATGTGCGTATATGAAACCCTGCACAGCTCATTTAGCTCCAATTTAGCCACCTGGGTGGTGGCCAGCCTCAGCCTGGCTAGCTCTGGTTCTCTTCCAACCAGCTGACAGCACTGCGGCCAATATACGGGCTTTACTGGCAAGTTAATCAACACAGACCTCCTGACAAATCATCCGCCACTAGCATTGATCTAAAAGAGAAATAGAGAGAGAGAAAGTGAGAGCAACTAAGATGTCGAAAAGAGATTACGGTTGGCTTTATTCAAAGAAGAACATCATTGCACCTTTATAAGGTCACACCATTCACTTTCTGCACCGGTGACCAACAAAATCTCTTCCAATCAATCTGAAAACAGATGCATATATTGGTATGTACTCATATGATATGAGTACATACAATGATGGAGCATTAAATAAGCATGACCTTTTCTAGACCCCCAAACATGTAACCCCCAAATTACTTGTTTCATAATGCCATTACCACACACCATTAGGGTTAAAGAAATAGCACACAGCTAAATAGGTGTGTGCATTGGAAAACAGCACTGGTGTCTGGCTAATCCCATGCCTCAGGTGGCTTTCCATCTATTCCATTCAGATCCCAAGCAAATCAAATTAAAGCAGAAAGTGAGTGAAATCAAAAATGTCGACACAAAAACGTGGAGCTGCTTTTTAAATCTGCCCCCATGGCCATGCTCCTTGTTTTATTATCTGCAACAATAGGGGAAGTTTGTGGCATGCTTTCATTTAGCATATCCAGATTAGTATTGCTTTGACATTTGGGGGACTCGATAGCAATACTGTAATGCTTTCCTGGGGGAATGCAACCCGTATGAGGGAGACTTGTTCACGCAACATCTGTTTAATGGAATGATTGCCTAAGTTACAGACAGTGTAGATTGAACACACACTTATATACACTGATACCCCACAGTGCCTTTCTCCATCTGTCATGGGTTTCATCCAGATTTTGGAGTGAACCGCTGACCTACAGCACAGTGACCAAGCGCTCTATGAAGTACCTTGAATTCACTACTTTGTTCTGGGGCTAGCATGAACATGTGGAGTGAGAAAGCTTGCTTAAACAGCAATAAATGGCTATTTAAAGGGATTGTTCACACAAAAATACAATTTGTTATGTCATAATTTACCCTCATGACATTTATTTACTTCTGTGAAAAACAAAAGGAGGTTGTAACAGTTAAATGTCAGACAAGGAGATAGTGGGAACCGGCTGAACAGTAAACATAAACTTTAATTATATAAATGAACTTAAAACAACATAAAACATAAGGACAGAGACACACACATGCAGGCCATGTGCGTCTCTCTTGAACCGGTGTGTTCGGCTGCCCCTTATCTTGCTCTCCCACTGATCAGCTGATTCAGCGCTGGCGGTGCTCCATCACGGCCCGGCCACACCCTCCTCCTCATCACACTCCTCCCCCGCCCGATTCAGGCCGGGGTGCCACTGGTCTGACTTACTCCCCCCCACATCTCTAGAGGGAGATGCTGCCCTTCCGGCCATTCTGTCTGCCGGTGGCCCAGCCCACCTCCTATGAACCTGGGGGAGAGGGAAAGAGAGAGCGGAGACACACAGAGAGAGAGAGGAGAGAGAGAAGAACTTGCTCGCCGGCTCCCGGACGTGCTATCGCTCTCTGCCTCCCCCGGCAGACTGCAGCGAGTCCTCTGGCCCCTGGCAGATGGAACCGCTCCTCCCCTTCTCAGCAGATGGCCGTGGTTCCTCCGGCTCTTGGTGGCCGGCAGCGTCCGACAAATCAATCCCAAAAACTATTTGGATAGTAACAGTATTCTGTATATTTCAAAAGATATAGTCGCTGTGAATAGATTCAAAGTAGTTAGATGCTCTTTGTTAGTAACTTGTAGTGTAGCTTACTACTTTTTTCTAAAGAGTACCTTGACAGTTGTTTAACCACTTTAGCACTGGAAGGAATACCAAGGTACTATAATACAATCCATATGACTTGTATACAATCTCCCATGCCTTTAGATGCCATATTGTAGCTTTGTTTGAGGAACAGAATAAAATTCGAATCATTTTCAACTAAACATCTCGATGACAGAATTTTCATTTTTGGCTTATTAACCCTTTCATGGCTTTCTATTACAGGGGAAAATAAAGAGTCTCCTAGCACTGAACTCCTCATGTCAGGTCAGGTGTTTACGTCCTTCTCTCTCTGCTCCTCAATCGCTTCTCAATCCATTTATTTTTTCAGCATGTGCGTGGTGAACATCAGAGGTAGGCACCTGTTTAGGTATGCAAAAACCATCTGGCTCATTCATCAGCACTCATTAATGAAAACGAAAGAACTCGACCCAAACTCTCACAGTATGATGCCTCATATAGTATTGCCTGTTAGGCAAGGTGGTGTGAGAGCTTTATTTGTCAAAAAAAAAAATGGGCCTATACCAAAGAGAACAGTCTGTTATAATACTAAATAAAATCTCATTTGTTTAAAATATATTTTAGATCAGTAGAGACTACATATCTGTAGTGATATAGCATACTTTTTTCTATTATAGCAAGGCACCCCACTTGTTCTTATTCATGTGGTTTGATAAACGATGCATCTCTGAGAATAAGACCAATGAGACACAATAGTGGCTAGTGGCTAACTAGCTAATAGAAGTGTAATATTTTCCCATTGGCTATGGTCATATGATTAAGAAATGGCCTAATAACTGTTGATTAATTCCCAGTAGGCAGCTGTTATACACTGAATGCAATAATCTTAAATCAGTTTTATCCCCACTCTGCCAAATAAAGGGAGCAAGAATGTTTCTAATGAATAAGTGTCAGATCTATACGGTGGTCTTATTTTCTCAGTGGTCCAATTAGACTGATCTGGGTTCAGTCCCTTCTGTGACACTGTAGCATTAATGAAGGTTTCAGTACCGGCATTGTGACACCTTAGGAATATTATTAAGCATTGGTCATATTCACTCATTACTGGCCTCTATCCCCAGGGCTTTCACACCTTAACTATGGCAAGAGTTGGCTATGTTGCCAACCTTGTTAATTCAATATCAACTTCAGGAGATGTGTTAATTTAACTTTCTTTGCCATAGCCGCTTAAGTGGTATTGTGGTTAAGAGTGACTTCACTATCCCTTTCCTGTAAGTTATTGATAATTTTTTAGTAGTATTTATTTTCAGTTTCTTTTATTTATATATATATATATATATATAAATTTTGGCTTATTAACCCTTTCATGGCTTTCTATTACAGGGGAAAATAAAGAGTCTCCTAGCACTGAACTCCTCATGTCAGCATTGGTCATATTCACTCATTACTGGCCTCTATCCCCAGGGCTTTCACACCTTAACTATGGCAAGAGTTGGCTATGTTGCCAACCTTGTTAATTCAATATCAACTTCAGGAGATGTGTTAATTTAACTTTCTTTGCCATAGCCGCTTAAGTGGTATTGTGGTTAAGAGTGACTTCACTATCCCTTTCCTGTAAGTTATTGATAATTTTTTAGTAGTATTTATTTTCAGTTTCTTTTATTTATATATATATATATATATATATATATATATATATATATATATATATATATATATTTAAATGTCTTTATAACAAGAAAAAAATACTTGAGAAGCAGAACTTTTTTTTTAACCCATTGGCAAATAGTTTTTATCTTGTCATAAGAATAAACATTGCTAAATGCTTTGATTTTTCTGAAAACAATGTAAAATATAATTTTACGAGTAAGTTTAGATTTCTTATTTTTATTTTTTACAGGAAAACAAGACAGAAATACTCAATAAGAAAATGATTTGGAGTATGCCACTGTGGCACGGTGGAGGGCGGGGCCGGGTTGTGACTCAACACGCCCGGTCCCGTATTAGGCTAATTAAGCCTACGAGAGGGTTAAAGGCCGATTGCGGACGACGTGCGGGAGAGAGAGATCGTTCACGGACATGTCCTCATTAAACCTATTATTTTATATGTCAAGCCGGTTTCTCGCCTCTTCCTTGCCCGTGAAAATGAACTGTTCTACAGCCACTTAGGCTTATATTTATCTGTATACACCAATCAGCTACAACATTAAAACCACCTGCCTAATATTGTGTAGGTGTTAATATCATTCTGAGATGATATTCTTCTCACCACAGTTGTACAGTGCAATTATTTGAGTTACCGTAGACTTGATCAGTTCGAAGAAATCTGGCCATTCTCTGTTGAAAATTTTATTGAAACTTGTGTTGTGACCAACAAATAGAGCCGCACTCCCACGACTTGATCAATACATCAGTATTATCTAAAATATCTGTAGGAAAAACCCTTGCATTCCCCCTCTCACACACACAATCCCACACATGTGGACACACTGCATGAGTGTTTGTAGCCTGCTAGCCTGCTTAGCATTGCTTATTCTTATTCTCATACGTTCGTCATTTTATCCTTTATCATTTTACAGCGTGTTTTGTGTTTTTCTACTTTTCTAGAGTTTCATCTGTGTGTATTTTAACTGTTGCTGCTTGTGCCTAGATCGAGTCTGTGTTTGTAGCCTGCTAGCATTTTTAACATCACTTATCTATCTATTTTCAGCCTTTAATCCTTAACATCTGCCATTTTTCCACACTCATCGGGTTTCCCCCTGCATTTTTCTCTTATCACGATTCAACTGCGTGCATTTTTCACGTGCATCCGCTTTCTATTTTTATCAGGATTAAACAGTGTGCATTTTACAGCACGCACCCGTTTTTCTCCTCTGTGTTACACGGATAATTGCATCGATCTCAAAGCACTGCTTATCAAGAACAACCATAACAACAAACAATTGAGTGAGGGATTCACATTGATCTCAAACCCTCACCACTCAGAACCAACAACAACAAACAACTGTGGTAAGTCATGGTATCCACTCATGTTATTTCTTCCTGCATTGCAGGTCACATGTTTACAATAGCATCTTCCGTCATCAGTTAGGGATTCGCATGTAATAAATGTAAGGAATTAATCAGGCTGACGGAGAAGGATAATGAGTTAGAGACACGCATCCGAACGCTAGTGGTGGTCAGTGCAAAAGAGAATCTGGTAGATACTGTTTCAGATGTGGGCAGTACAGAGAGCAACACACACACACTTTGGTTCAGCTGTAGAGCCCCTTGCAGCAGGGCTTTTGGGTGACGTCTCAATGGCATACTCACTCAGCAAAGCGACACCACTCTCCCGTTCCTGTTAGGGTTTCCAATCGATTCTCCCCACTCAGTGATGCACCCACTGAGAATCATGTTGAAAGAGCCCTTGTTATTGGCGATTCTATTGTAAGGAATGTGGAAATAAAGACTCCAGCCACTATTGTTAAATGCATTTTGTGTGCCAGAGCATCTGACATCAGATCAAATTTACAAGTGCTGGCTAATGCTAAACGTAGTTTTTTAAAATTGTATTCATGTCGGCACTAATGTATAATGTAATACAGTAATATAATATAATAATAATAATATTTATTTAAAGGGATTATGGGAAAGTAGGAGGCGAGAACCGACTCGACAATATAAATTACATTAACTTAACCCAAAAGACACAAACACACACATATGGTGGACAGCTGCCCGTAAACGCTCTCTCTGTCACACCACCGTCCGCAGTCTGCCTTTATCCCTCTTGGAGGCTTGATTAGTCTGATAAGGGGCCAGGTGTGTAGAATCACCCGGCACTGCCCTCCGCCCTGTCATAATATAATAAATATAACTAGAGATAATGTTAAAGAGTTGTGTGAATTTACAAAATGCTCTGACCCCCTCCCTGCTCATCGTGGTTATGAGGTTTATAGTAGATTAGTGTCACTGAATGGATAGAATAGAATAGGATTTATAGACAATTGGAAGTGTTTTTGGGGTAGACCTGACTTGCTAAAGAGAGACGGACTCCATGCTTCCAGGGAGGGTGCCACTGTCCGCTCTAGTAATTTGGCTGAAAGTCTTAATAATGATAGTATTTGTCTAACTGTGGCCCAGGTCAGGAAGCAGACTAACTGGTTAATACGAACATCTGCTTGCTGCTTTGAGATGTCACACAGGTCACATAAACTACAACACTGTATCTCCTAGATATCATAGAGACTGTGTCTGTTCCCCGAACTACCAACCACAAAACCCTCACTAAATCATTTTGAAAAAATTTGATTAAGATCAAACTTGAACAAAACAAACAAATTAAAGATAAACATCATATAAAGATAAGGCTACTAAACATTAGATCTCTTTCTACCAACGCACTATTTGTAAATTAAATTATTACAGATCATAGTTTGGATGCACTCTGTTTGATTGAAACCTGGCTTAAACCGTATGAATATATAAGTTTAAATGAATCTACTCCCCCAGGTTATTGTTATAAACATGAGCCTCATCGGAAGGGTCGAGGAGGAGGTGTTGCTACAATTTACAGTGAAATTTTTGGTGTTACTCAGAGGACAGGATATAAATGTAAGGCTTAATGTGATACCGTCAGATACAGATATAAATAAAAAAAACTCTGTCGTCTTTTACCCTTGCTATAGTGTATAGATCACCCAGGCCTTATTCTGAATTCCTTGGTGAATTTGCAAATTTTTATCAGATCTTGTAGTTACCTCTAGATAGAAATTTAATTGTTGGTGACTTGAACATTCACATAGATAAATGAAAATGACGCATTGGGATTAGCATTTATTTATATTCACAACTCTCTTGGAGTCAGACAAAATGTAACAAGGCCAACTCATTGCCATAATCATACGCTAGATTTAATTCTGTCCTATGGAGTTGATGTTGGTAATATAGAAATTCTGCCACAGAGCGATGACTTGTCAGATCATTAACGTGTCTCTCGTATGCTGCAATCTACACCACGCTATCATTCAGGTAGAGCTATTCTTTCGACCACTAAAGATAGCTTCACTAATAATCTTCCAGATCTATCTCATACACTCAGTAAACCCCAAAGCCCAGAAGAACTTGATGAAATAACAGAAAATATAAATACAGTGATCTCTAGCACTCTTGATAGTGTCGCCCCACTTCGATTAAAGAAATTTTTTTAAAAAAAGCTCTGCACCATGGTACAATGATCACACTCATGCTCTCAATTGAGCAGCTTGGAAAATGGAGCGCAAGTGGAAGAATACAAAATTTGTTGTGCATGGAAGGATAGTATCTGTAGCTACAGACAGGTCAGCATATTTTAGCAAACTCTACTGTGAGTTCAACTCTACTGTGGCTAAATAGATTAGGAATTGTCCTTCCACCTAAGAAATATTGCTAAATTACGACACTTGCTCTCTGTTGCTGATGCCTAAAAAATAAGTGATGTCTTCATGACCTCAATACTAGATTATTTTAATGCATTACTGGGAGAATGTCCAGCAAGATCAATATGCAGCAGCCAGAGTGCTAACGAGAACCAAGAATATGATCATATTAGCCCCATTTTATCATCGTTACATTGGCTACCTGTTAAATTTCTTATTAATTTAAAAATCTGTTTACTATGTACAAAGCTTTGAATGGTCTAGCTCTGCAGTACGTAAATTACCTTCTACCATGCTATATTCCATCACGTTCATTATGGTCGCAAAATTCTGGTCTGTTAATAGTTCCTAGAATGTCAATCCACGAAAGGAGGTAGATCCTTTTCATATTTGGTTCCTAAACTATGGAATAGTCTCCCTAACAGTGTTCGAAATGCAGACACACTCACTCAGTTTAAGTCTAGACTAAATACTCATCTCTTTAGCCAGGCATACACCTAATTTATCCTTGCTTTAGTTAGGTCTGCTGGAACCAGAAACCTTGATTGTTATCTATAACTCAGCAATAAATTGAATGGCATCTATGCTAATATTATTTTATTCGTTTTCCTGTCTCAACCTTGTGACTCCTTTTCTGAGGTCATCAGAACCAGCTGGATCCAGCTCCATTCCTGCTTCGTGTTGGACTCCACTGCTGTGTCACTGTGTGATGAGGACTAATAGCAGCCAGTGCCAGCCAAACATCACTTCAGTCTATTATGATGGACTTCAGAGGATGAACTGATGCCGACTCCAACCATAAGACATGGGATACTTCATATGCTATTGCCTGAACCTTGGATTAAGGACAGACCTCACAGAAATTACCGGCCAGGTTGAACTGCTATGCACCTAACATCACTGCCTACATCACCTTGGTCTAATGATGGATTACACTCTTGATATGGAATACGTATATTATCAATTAATTGCCAACAAATCTCTTCATCAGCCAACTATCAAAGATAATTGCATTTATGTGAATTTCTGCAGTTAATCCAGGATGAACTTCAAAGACATTAGTCGTTCATTCAAAATATTTGTTTAAACACTGACCCTTAACACTTACTTAGTTTAAGCCATGACTTGCACTATACATAAGTAATATTGTCATTATATTAATGATGTTAGCCAGAGGGGATTTGGCCCCCACAATGAGTCTGGTTTCTCCCTAGATTATTTTTCTCCATTAGCCAACATTTTATGTAGTTTTGTGTTCCTTGCCACAGTCGCCTGACTAAGACATTATATATATATTACTCATATAATCCCTCATGCCCTAATTTATGCAGCATTGGACCATTACCACATCCCTCTGCTCATCAAGGGAATGATCTCCAGTTACTTCAGAGGCATCCAGTTACGGTTCAAAACAGCCAAGTTTACAACTCAGTGGCAAGACCTGAATCGTAACTGGATGCACAATCTCCCCCATCCTCTTTAGTATGGGAATTAACCTTCTTGTAACAGCTGCTGGAAAAGAAACCTGAGGACCAAAATGGAATCGGGCATCCGACAACCCCCAATAAGAGGTTTCATGGACGATCTCTCTGTAACAACCACAACCATTGTGGAGGCGAGGTGGGTGCTAACAGTGCTTGACCGCATTGCAATGTGGGCCAGAATGAAGTTTAAGCCAAAGAAATCCAGGAGTGTGGTGATCAGAAAAGGCAAACTGATAAATAGATTTAAGCTGCAAGTGCAGGGAGAGGATATTCCATTGATAGAGGAGAATCCAATCAAATGCATCGGAAAGTGGTTTGATGACTCACTGACCAGAACAACATCACCAACAGGGCAGCCAACACCTCTGTCACACAAGCTGAAAGTATGCTGAAGCTACGTGATATTATTGGAATGCCATGCACAGGGAGACAGGGCTCGTAACTTCCCATTTCCAAAAATGGTGGAAGACAGATACCAAGGAGTGAAGAGCCATGATCCAAAAAGAAGTACGTTACCTGGAGGAGGAAGGACGAAGATCAAGGTCTGTGGAGCTAGCATCCCAGGGAGCCTGGACCAAATGGGACTTTCCCAAGAGGAAAATAACATGGGCGGATCTATGGAAACTGGAGCCTTTCCGCATCTCCTTCCTGCTGCGATCGGTATATGACACGCTCCCAACTCTAACAAAGTTGCACAAGTGGGGTATGAGAGAGGACCCACTATGCAAGCTTTGTGGGGAGAGGGGCACCTTGGCGCACATCTTTTCAGGGTGTAAAACAGCACTCAACCAGGGAAGATACAGATGGTGCCATGATAAGGTGCTCATGACGCTTGCTAACAACCTGGAGCAGGAGAGACGCAAGAAAGGTCAAACACACAGGAAACCAACACGAATGTAGACCTGGGAGGAAGGCTGCAGTTCCCCCAGGTCGTCCAGACATACCTAAAGCCAGATGTGGTCCTGTGGTCTACGGAAAAGAAGAAGATCATCCTTATCGAACTTACAGTCCTTTGGGACGGAGGGTGCGACCAAGCCTTTGAAAGAAAAAGCGCCAAATACCAGGATATGTTGCAAGACTGTCATGAGAAAGGATGGCAGGCATGGCTGTTCCCAGTCGAGGTTGGCTGTAGAGGATTCCCTGCTCAGTAATTATGGAGAATGTTCACAGCCATTGGAATGACAGGAAAGGAGAGGAAGACAGCAGCTAGCAGGATGGGGGAGGCAGCAGAAAGAGCCTCTTGCTGGCTATGGAACAGCAGAGAGGAGACGAGCTGGAACCCAGGAGGAGGAGATGGGCAGTGATTTGGCCACCACTGCCGACCCACCAACAGGAGAGTGTTGTGGTTCAGGGTCGAAATACCCAATGATCGTTGGACACCATCTGATGACATCAACTCCTCCTGGCCAAAGCTACATTCACAGAATGTGAATGTAGGATAAGCATCTTTTAGATGTAATCTTTCTCAAAGTTAAATTTTTTGTTAATGCCTGACCTGTAAAGCTGCTTTGAAACGATGTGTACATGCTATACAAATAAAAATTACTTGACTTGTTGAGCTCTCTCATCAACAAGGCGTTTTCATCTGCATAAGTGCCGCTCACTGGATGTTTCTTTTTGTTTTGTTTTGCTTTGCTTTTTTTGCTTTGAATTTTTTTTGTGTTATATGTTATGTTATGTTATGTTATGTTATGTAGGCTTAGAAGCCCCCATACAAAATAGGATCTGAATCACCACCACATGGTGGAGGGTTCCCCCACCTATAAAATCACAATTTAAACCCTACTATGTACTTTGGTGTATGTATTTTCAATAATATAGCATGTAAATAAAAGTACATTTTAGTTGTTTGTTTTGAAAATGTTACATTTTGAAAAAAAATATTTGAAAAGCTTTTCATTTATTATAAGACCTGTACTATATGTAGAAGAGGCACCGTCCCCCTTAGTGTCCTCAAGAATGGCATTTGTCTGTTGAAAAAGCCTTGAAAACCTCCTCCACATTGCTGCATATCCCCTCAAGGTGAGTGGAGTGTTACAGAAGTTCAAATGCATGCATTGCTTATCAATCCCACAGCTCAGTCACATTATGTAGAGTGGCAAAGTATTTCATTATAAGAGGGTAAAGAAAATGCCAGCTGATTAGATGGGCAAGCATAACAAAAAATGTGCAGAGTTTGAAAACATACACTGCAATAATTAGATGGTGTTTGATATTAAATTAGGTAATAGGATTGACTTATTTATCTCCCACACACACCCCAAAACTTCCATTAGTGTTGGGAAAATATGAGCCGTTTGAAATGGTAAGAGCGCTGAGCTGTGATCAGATTTGACTTAGCCCTCCTTTGCAAAGTTGAAAAGGCTAGCTTTTTGCTTGGAGATCACCACACCCTGCTGTGAGTTTGGCAAGGGAATTGGAGATCAATGGATTTACCGGGTATCAGTTCACTCCAGGCCTGACAGGAAAAATATTCAAGCGCCAAGACTATTAACTAATCATGTCATTATGGTGACCGCTGCCATACACACCTCTGTAGTGTGACTTCCCCTGACTGCCAGCCACTCTCAGTGGAGTGGAGATATGACCTGTTGTTATAGCAGGAAATAGAAGAGCTATGACATAGTAATAAAGTTCACAAAACCATTGATTGAGCCTTGAGTTGCTTTTGAATATACTGTAGCTCTGGCTCCCAGAGTAGTGGTTATTTTCCCGTATCATAGCACATCCTCCTCTTCGGTTATGATACTGTAAAGGTGGCAACTGATGAAAATTCAAAACACAGGGAATAAGATGAATTACTTTCCCCAAAAAAAGGCCAAGAAAAGTTTCACCGTATCAACATATTTATGTTTCCGTGCTACTAGCGTCACTCATGACTGGTTCTCCCCTGTGAGCATATGCATGCGTGTCTCGGTGTGTTTTACACTTAAAATATGCATCGCTTACAAAGGGAGTCTGTTGAATAAATGATAGCCTACATCTTAGAGGCGTATCTAGGTGAAATCAGGATGGATCTCTTTTTGTTGCCGCGCTCAGCTGGGAGCAGTGAGAAACAACTTGACTTGCGTCTATGTGTGAGAATGTGTGTGTGTGTGTGTGTGTGTGTGTGTGTGTTTATAAATACAAAGCTTTGTTCATTCATTTATAAGGCCACGGCTTGCCGAGGCTGGGGTGGCTTTGGGGAGCTACAGCAACCGAGGGTTTGTTAGTACAGGGTGAGGTGGTATGTCGACAGGTCCCTCTGTGATAAAATAAGAGCTGTCATACTGCTCTTGGGGTGCATCGAGAGCCTGTCAGGGAAGACTGATTGCCTCCACGGAGCTGCTTGATCCCTGAGACCCAGAGGCTTGCTTTAGCCATCAGCAGGTGTCTTGTGCTGCTGCTTGTTAGTTGAGTGTGTGTGTATGTGTTATGACAGAAAGACCATTTCTGTCTGTTTCACCAAACAACATAAAATTCAATGACTTACCTGTTTACTAACTATTGAGCTTACTGTAAGTTAGCTCTAATTGGCATTAGTAACACACCAAGTATGTACTGTACAAACTGCTTGGATAAAAACTAGTCATAGAAGCTTCAAACTTGTCAGGGCCAATCTAGCAGGGCTATGACTAAGAGGACTAATGATTTAGCTCAAGTGATGTGGTCCTGAGCAGTGACTCAAGGGCTGCTATTTCTGGGAGTGGTGTCATCCAGACAAGGAGAGTGCACTCTTGACAAGAGACAGAGTCAATGGCAAACAGGAGCACTGTTGTGGCTTTATTTGACAAACTGCAGTGGTGGTTAAGAACTGGGTGTGTTTGAACGAAGTCGCCACTTCGAGGGTGACCATGCATGATCAATGTCACTTGGCCTCTTAACAAGAGTGCATACACTCTCTGGGAACTGTCTCCCAGGCTTTGCTCTCATTTATGCAATGCAGATCTGATAAAGACTGCTCTGAGAGATCGTTTTATCTCCTTTGTTTACTCCAAAATATGTACATGAGCAGTTAGTAAATATGCCTACATGCAATTAATGAGTATGTTCAGACTTACTTGATTTAAGGATAGTTAGTTGTAGCTGTCCTTACAAAAAAGTACCATGGTATTACCATGAAATAATTTGGGGTAACACTCTATGCTAGTGTTCTATTTGTTAACATTAGTTAATGCATTACGTATTGTTAATTATCAATGAACAATGTATTATTATTTTTTACATCATTTATTGATCTTGGTTAATATTTATTTTTAAAAATGGGCTTAACATTGTTCATTATGTTCATTATGAATTTACTACAATAGATAATGGCAAGCAAAGGCCATGAGACTGGAAGTCCACATCAAGTGGGGGCCAAAAATAACAAAACGAAAAACACACTTAGTACAATATTTTGAATCAAGAGTATAGGGTATTTGTATATATGCATGCTACTGTTTGATTACCTCACTTTTAAATGAAGTTACTTAAATGGTACAGTAAGGTACTTCATATAGTATCATTGTTTTTATATTATGGAAGTGTCGAAAAACAAAACAAAGCATGATTAAAAAAAACATCACACATACACACATATATATATATATATATATATAAGCATTATCACATGAGCAAGAGGCCCTACATCAGCATTCCTGTGAATTGGCCGCAGGCACGAGTCCGCGGGCCGAGTGCCGTAGGTAATCACAGCAAAAACAAAGACAATGTTCAGCTTCATTTAACATACCAAATAGCTTTCAACTGTGATTGATATAATGGCAAGTGATTTTGCCTAGTACCAAATTAGCAATTAAGCATGATAATTCAAGGATAAGGTGTTGGAGTGTTGACTGCTGGAAATGGGGCATGTCTAGATTTGATCAAAAATGACTTTTTTTCAAATAGTGATGTTGCTGTTTTTACATCAGTAATGTCCTGGCTATACTTTGTTGTCAGTTGAATGCCACTTTGGTGAATTAAAGTACAAATTTCTTTCCAAAACAGCAAAATCTGTAAATTTGTCCAAACTTCTAGCCGCCAGTGTGTGTATATATTATATTAAACACAGTATGCAATAGACTGGCATGTCTTAATGTCAATATTAGGTACAAGATGTCCTCAGCTGACAGCTTCATTGAATTCTACCCCCTCAAAACCAGTTTCATGTACAACAGTAAAGAGAAGACTCAGGGGCGCAGGCCTTATGGGAAGAAATGCAAAGAAACAGCCACTTTTGGAACAGAAAAACAAAAAGAAAATGTCAGAGTGGGCAAAGAAACACAGACATTGAACAACAGATAATTGGAAAAGAGTGTTATGGATCTTAACCCCATTGAGCTTTTGTGGGATCAGCTAGAATGTAAGGTGCGTGAGAAGTGCCCGACAAGACATACACATCTATGTCAAGTGCTACAGGAAGTGTGAGGTGAAATGTCACTTGAGTATCTGGACAGAATGACAGCTAGAATGCCAAAGATCTGCAAAGCTGTCATTGCTGCACAGGGAGGGTTTTTTGATGAGAACACTTTGAAGTAGTTTAAGAAGTTCTGAAAATTTGTATCTTTCAAATTGTAATAGTAATTCTTCACATTATTAATGTCTTGACTATACATTGTGATCAGTCGAATGCCACTTTGGTGAATAAAAGTACCAATGTCTTTCCATAAAACCAAAATGAGCACACATGAGACTTCCGTTCTCATGACCTTTGCTTGTCATTATCTGATACATCCATGAGACTGTTGGGTATCCCATTTGTCATATCTATGATTCAAAAGGGTACCGCATTGTGACTGCAAGGGCTTTTTTTTTGGACAAGGCCAATATTTCTACACTCTCATTTTGTGGTAAGTGCAAATACTCTAATCTGCTATACCTCACCAGATTATCAAGACACACCAGATTCACCAAATTCATCATCCAACCTTTGATAAACCACAAAGTGTCACAGCTCAATAGTTCCACAGCACACAGCATGGCACAATGAAGTTAACACTTCCAGCTTTGGGTCAGGTGCTTCGGTGCTGGCCATGTTCTCAGATGTTTCAGGACTAATCAGAGGTGGAGTGATTGAGAGTTTAAAGCCATGGCATGGATGTGAGAACTTTTTTCTTGCTGTTTCAAGGGCAGCTGCTGGAAGAGCTGTCTGCAGTCCTTTGATCACTTGCTCTGCCGCTTGGTCTCTCTTTCACGCTCCCCTACGCTCCGGAGGTACCAGGTCTGGCCTGCCTGCCGTTGTGGTGACGTTTGTGCTTGAGAGATCAGAGTGGAAGAGGAGGGTGGGGAGGAGAGATGATGGATGAGAAGGCTTGGAGCGAGGTGATGGAGAGTAGCAAGGAAAGAAGAAGTATGTGGGTGCACTGTGGGTGTTCTTGGAATAAGCTGGCAACAACAGTGGTTATAGATATCTTATGTTAATATAATACAGTATTGATGTTTTATTTCACTATCTAACTTTTATCATCCATTTTTAATGAGCCCTCCTGGCTCCATGTCATATAAACCACATTTCAGAAAGTTCCATGGCTGAGATTTTTTATTTTTTTAATTCCATACTTTTTCTGAAGAAATATAAACATAAATGTTGATGAAAGCCAAACTATTAAATGGCATGGATCAAGATTTACTGAGAAATCCAATATTTTGTAAATATTTTTGTAAATATACTTTTGTGATCAAAATGACAATTATTTGCACATGAATTTGGAGCAAACCTACAGGTAAAAAAATTATTGCAGAATGGTGGCAGTATCATTATTTTATTTTTACACA
The DNA here is from genome assembly GCA_032164185.1 of Moxostoma hubbsi. Classification (NCBI taxonomy): domain Eukaryota; kingdom Metazoa; phylum Chordata; class Actinopteri; order Cypriniformes; family Catostomidae; genus Moxostoma; species Moxostoma hubbsi. The sequence goes on along the minus strand of JAVLUX010000008.1, from coordinate 37,495,482 downwards.
GAAACTGGTTAGTCTATTTCTAAAATCAGTTGACTGCAGCGCCCCTTGTTGCATTGTGTCAATTGTGAGTTCAAATAAAGGAAACAAACAAGTGTTATTTTTCCCAATGTTGAAGTGCCTATAACTCTAGAAGTATAAAATATATCTTAATATAATTTTAGATTTTGAACGACTTTATTTTATGTATCTTTCATTTGTAAGGCCCTATATATGGTTAAACACCGGAGTTATGGGCCTCTAAATCTGACTTCAAAAGTTGTACATTTTACCCATTTTCAATGGTTGAAAATCAAAAGGTGGATCACATGTTATGAAGCTAGTATTTCTTGTCTAACAAAAGTGCAAATAACATTGAAACTAAAATGTACCTTTTATTTTTTAACATGTAGTGAAAAATGTCTAAATGTAAATTCCAAAATCCAGAGTCCAAAATAAATGAATCAAAATGATCCCTTTTTGTTTTTATAAATTAGGGGAATGGAAGTTTAATTTTAGAGACTATTTTATTGGACACAAGAGTCCTCAATGTATTTTGTCCATTGTCCTACAAGAGACTATAAAGACCATACATTTATATAAGCTTAACTTCTAAAAGTTATTTCTTATAGTATAATGACCACATCAAAACCACAAAAGTCAAATTTTGATTTCATAGGGTCTTCCTTGAAACGTGTTTTGATATAACGTATTCTTGCAGTCATGCCTAACTGGCTCAAACATTTCTGTATTCCACAGTCCTTTTCACATTTGCAGGTATTTAAACAACCTTTTCCTGAGTCCCAGCTCTGCAGAGCACCATTGTGGTTTCCAAAGGGCAAGCCATAAGCATGAAATTAACTGGATTCCTCACATCCTAGTGCAAGGCCAGAACTACTAGTCCCTATTTGAAGCCCTCTCTCCCTACAGAACATCTCTTCTCCTCTGTGGTATGCATGGAAAGCCCTGGCCTTTTCACAAAGTTGGGCACTTTAAATATTTAGGTTTGGGTTATGATGGATCCTTGAAGTGCTTAGATATTACAGTCCTGTCACTCTGTCAGCCTGGGTTTTTGTCTGACAGGTCCGTGACATTATCGTCCAATATCTGTCTCATGTTTCGTTTTCCATCTCTATGTGAGCCTGCATGTTTTGTGGTTAGTTCCCTGCCGTGCACTCCTCTGTTGGGCTCATGTTTGGAGCATGGTGTCTGGATCCTGACTTCCTGTCTGGTTCGGTTTCGGTCTGTGACGGGATCTGAACACTTATGCTCCATGTTCTGTCTGCTATTGACATGAGTGCATCGCGCTTATGTTATCTTGGCGGCATGCACTTGCATCAATTTTTTGTCTGTCTCTCTCGAACACGGGTGCGCCTCGTGTTGCGCTCATGTTGCGCATCCGGGTTGCGAGCTGTCTTGTGTTTCATGTCTGGTGCATGGTGTCTGGATCCTGACTTCCCTGTCTGGCTCAGTTTCAGTCTGTGACGGGATCCGCCCACTCATGCTCCATGTTCTGTTTGTCTCTCATGACCGCGGATGCGCATTGCGCTCGCTTTGCGCTGCGCGCCCAGGTCACGAGCTGTCTTCACGTTGTGCTGAGGTTTGGTCAATTCAGTCTGAGGTTTCGGGTTTTTGTGTAGGCGAACTCTCGCACAGTTGTCCTGTCTTGTTTTTGTCGCCTGTTTTGTGCATCATGTGGTGTTTGCCTCCCGATGTACACTCAGGTTTTGCTTAGTGTGAGAATACATGGCATCACTTTGTTTTCCATTGCTACACATTCTCTTTGTCAGATGGCATGAGCGTATTTTGTAATATTGTCTTGGAGATGTGTGCTCATGCCATTTGGGTGGTTTGTGTCTTGTGAGAGCACGAAGCTTTGTTTTGTTTCTGCATTGCTGCATGTCTCTATGTCTTGCGTAATACCCCGTCTCCTTGTTTGTCCATTATCAGTTCATTAGTCACACCTGCCATGTGCTAACCTGTTTGATTTCTCTCCCTATTTTAGTCTCCTTGTGTGTACTGTCCAGTGCCAGTTCGTCTTGTGTGCTTGTTAATTCCAGTCAGTCTGTCGGTCTAGTTTCCTGTCTTGTTTATCCCTGCCCGGTCCGGTCTGTCCTGTTCCCTGCTGCCTTCTGCCCCAGCCTGGATTACTGCATTTGTGGGTCCTGAGCCTTCTCTGATCTTGACACTTAGTATGTGCAAAGCCTCTGATTAGCACAACTTGACAGCCTACCGTTTCTTTTCACCCTGTGTTGAGCATCACATTGCTCTTTGTTTGACAGATGCACATTTAAACAAATACTGGTACCTGTCAGCGACTGAGCTGGCAGTCTGCTCACCCAAAAATACAGAGAGGTGAGGAAAAACACTACGCTAACTGACAGTTCGTATAATAGCCTCTGCTTGTTCTTCTCCCTTCTCTCATCTCTTAAATGGGGCTGCTCATGCAGTACATGACACGGTTGTGAAACTAGCCCAGAGCAGGGCGGACATTAATGTGATAGGAGCAGTGTATAGAAGTGCCAGAAACTGTTACCCTGTTTGCTCTTCAGGCTTGACCTGTGAGCGACCACTAGCACAGATCCTAATGCAAAGATAGATAGCTTCAGGATTAAATGACTTTTGTCTGAACTGTCTGTATTTTAAAATTGGCCCATGGCAGTGAAACAGAATTAAACAAGGGTGTTGGTATTGCATTTGTGCAAGAGAAATAGTGAGGAATGCTAGGCCACAACAAAGACTGTTTAGCCTGAGACAGATCACTCCCCATTCAAGTAGATGATAGGAGCTTTTGTGTCACATGCAGCCATTAAAATGCCATGGGAGCATTCTCAAGATGGCCGACTAGTGGTCTGATTTGCCTCAAAATAGACTTTGGCCACAGTTGCCACGGTCACGTAATTTTCATGAGATCAGGCTGGAACAAAGGGAGAAAATGCTCCATGTTCTGAAACAAATGTTTCAAACGAGCTAGGTGTGAAAACACCCTAACATGCAAGTCCAAACAATATGGTCTTTGAAGGTGGTCTGTGGTATCAAGACGCAATTATATAATTTGATAGTATGTCCCAATGCTGCCATACTTTATACAAACTAAAATGTGGAGTGTAGTGTGTATGTAATTTACACCTACCAGTGAAGTACTTTCAGAGCATAGTAAAAGTATGCAAATTGGGATGTAGGTATATGCACAGAACCATCTGGATTGTGTCAGCAAGAGGATTTCTGGTGAACTGTATGGAATCAGGAAATATATGGTTCATAATGCTTGTATGCTGCTCTTTATACAGAGAAAGAGCCGAGTCAGCAAGGTATTAATGCATGAAAAATGAGCTGCACAATAAGACTGAAAGAACACATCACACTGGGCTTATTAAGACAGAGAAGCCAGCTGAATTACCTGGTTGACACTTAGTATTTGTCAGGACACATTAAAAGACTTAAAACTCAGTGAGGACACATTAGATATTCACTACTATGAAAATGAGGCTCAGTTTTGACTTATTACCATGTATTGTCACATAGTAAAAATCTGAGAGCAGGCTCAGCGGTATTACACCTGTACTTTTTGATTGATGGCCTGACTAAAAAAATTAACTTTATTGACATATTTTGATTTTCTACTCTTCTTTGAAGGTTCACATCCATACTGTATGCCTGAAAGTTATAGATGCTGCATTGACATTGATAAACTACTCTTAGGTGGACACAAACAAATGTTATTGAGGTGTTTACCACTGTAGGTAATTTTATAGGAATGCATTCAATAGACATCCCCCCCCAATATCTAAAAAAGACCTGTTTTAAAATTTACACTTAACACTTCCCTGTAGCTAGCTTCCTCATTCATCAAGCATGTTTGTCCCACTGACAAGCTGCAAACCATCATCTGAATATCAATATCAGCTAAGACAATGGTGGCGAGCGCCAGGCGAGTAACCTTCAGTTAAATGTCATTCTGCTTAATCCTATTTGAAAATTAAACATTGAAAAAAACTTTAGCGTCTTCACTTTCTCCTCCCCTCCCTCACCTTCCCTCTCTCGTTCATTTTAGCACGTCCCTGACATTTGTAAATATTGTGTTTTCCATGTGTTCTCCATTATTTGTTATTTGTTTTTAGCGCGGAAGTAATGACTGTCCAGAGATGAGAGACTGAAGCCATTTGACATTTTCCTTTATTGTTTCCTTCAATTGTGGCTCTTGTTTCTGTGCTAGCACATATTTCTTGTACAGTCATGCAATAATGGAGAGAAAGATAGACAGAGCACAATGTCAACATCTCAGTAGGCACCGCTAGGGCCACATTCACACTAATCTGCTTTCCTTTGAAAACTCAGTTTTCAGTTTTCTATTGTTATTGTTTTCCAAATTATGTGGTAAAGGAGAGCATTTTCAAAGTGCTATGTTTTAACAAGGAGAAGAATGCTGTTGTAGTGTGGTTTAGAGTCATAAACTTAGCAAAATCAATATGTTTTCCAACAAATATGTGTTAGTGTATATTTGTTTTGTTAAAATATTTTTTTTTCTGTGTGTGTGTAGATAAATGAACAGCAGCTGAATCTGAGCTAATGACAATTTGATCAAATTAAACAATGATTACCTTTTTTTTCCTTCTTTAGCACTAATAAACACCTTCTAAACACATAATACTCGTGGGACCCCGCATACACATGCGTGGATGCCGTATTTTGGATTAACTAAACACAACGTATAATTTGAATGAATTTAAACCGACTGATCTCAGTTCAGAAGACTCTGTGCTGTCAGTAAAGGGTTAAACTTTCGATGTACTATTGATGTTTTGTTTATGAATGCACCGACTCTAAATATTTCTTGTTCACTGGCATCTCTCCCTATCGAAGCCAATGAGCTCTACTGCTTTTCATGACTGTAAAGTCTGACTATAGCATCTAATAGTATTCGAGTTCAGGCTGTGATGGAGCATATCATTAGTTCGACCCTCTGAACGAATACGCCCCTTCATTGAACTAGTACTAGTCGGTCATTTGAGACTGAAAGAGAGTCTTACTGAAAGAGAATTAACTAATGCCCACAAGGAGGAATAAAAACAAACAAAACAATCAAATACACAATCAAGTACAATGAATGACAAAGCAATCAGTATACAAACAGACAATACAAGATTTGTTAATAGAAAGAGTACTTCACACCTAAACAAAAGATAAAAACCAGCTGTTATTAACATCCCCCCTCTGACAACATTAACAAATGGTACGGTCCAATTTTAGGGGTGCGGCTTTAAGAACCGGTTGATGCTAGGGATGGGCGATACCACTTATTTTGTATTCCATCAAATAGTCCAATATTGTCAATACCAATAACAATACTTATATCGAATGTATTTTTTTTTGCAATTTCTTGGGATAGAATGGGTAATTTAAAATATATTTTGTAGTCATTTATTTTTTTTTACATTTGTGAGCCTAAACAGAAAATTACTAGACTTTTGTTTTGTTTACCCTTACAAATATTAATCATGGTTTCACTACAGTCACTATAGTTTAACCATGGGATTTAGTTAAACTATTATTACCACACAATTAACCATGGTTACTTCTACATTATTACTGTAGTAAAACCATGTTTAACTATTTTTAATTTCGTATTAACAACAATTACACTCAGTTATAAGAAATAAGAAATGTCACCTTTAAATATATTGTTATTTTAGCATGAATTCACTCCAGAAGCAGTGGTGTAGTACTGTCTGAAGAGGTGGGCATACTGTGAATTTATGAAAGATTGGACTGGCCATGACACGGTCTTGATATGGTGCTCATCCATCCACACATTGATTGACCTGGCTGTGTGGCATGGATCATTGTCCTGCTGGAATAAACAATCCTCAGATTTGGGGAACATTGTCAGAGTAGAAGGAAGCAAGTTTTCTTCCAGGATAACCATGTATGTGGCTTGATTCATGCATCCTTCCCAAAGACGAATCTCTCCGATTCCAGTCTTGCTGTAGCGCTCCAAGATCATCACGGATCCTCCACCAAATTTCACAGTGGGTGCAAGACACTGTGTCTTGTAGGCTTCTTCAGATCTCCAACTAACCATTAGATGACCAGGTCTTTTGCAAGCCTGGCTCTTCCTTGCTTCTCATTGATAGAGGGCTTCTTTCTATCCTTGCATGATTTCAGCACTGCCACTAAGAGCCTGTTTCGTACCGTCCTCGTGTGTACTTCACCCCAGCTGCCATTTGCCATTGGTCACTTAGTGTCAACCTACAGTTGTTGAGTGACATTTGAATGAGTTGGCCGTCAAACTGGTCAGTGGAGAGTCGTTTTTGCCTTCTGCCAGTCTGTAGCTTTGTTGTCCCCAATGTCTGCTGCTTGACCTTGTTCTTATGAACCGCCATCTTTGAAATTTTAAGGAAGAAAGCAACTTGATGCTCACTGAATCCATCTGCCAGTAAAGCCAGAGTTGAACCCTTCTTTTCCTCACTGAATACTTTTCTTTTCAACTCTTTTGGCATGGTCAATAGTTATTTTTTTATTCCAATTCATTTTGAGGTTTACTAGCACAGTTTTTGCAATCCAGCTGGTCCCATTACAAGAGGATATTGATGAACACAGCAGTTGTTATTATAATTTTCCTCGTTAAATAAGATTTGGTTCATGTGATCACCTAATCAGTACCTCATTAAGGAGAAAGAGGTGTGCTTGTGTTGGAATTCAAAAGACACTGGAATGGAATGGCTATCATACAGGTTGAGATGCTGATTTAAGAAAAAATTGGAGTGGTCTCTTAATTGTTTCCAGAGCTGTATATACTGTGTGTGTGTGTGTATATATATATACACACATTCACATTTTCCAGGGAAATACATTTATGATGCAGCATATGGTAACTCCAGGGATGCTTGTGCATCAGATGCTGGAAATGTCCCGCAAAATTATTATTGGTTAACAAATATCCAATCACATCTGAAATGAATGTTCTGATTGGTGGATCAGCTTAGTCGGGCTGACTGTCTTGCCAGTGCCATTAGTTGTGCTCCTGCAGCTCTGTGTACATTTAGAGAGAATCTCTGTACACTTTTGAAAATAAAATAGAAACACAATTCACTCAACGGTGCTGTGGCATCATGTTAGTTCCGAGTCAAAAGACAACTTTTTGTTCTGGCGGTCATACGTATCATCACTTATTTCATTTGGGCATATACAAAATCCTAAGAAAGATAGGTGGGCAAACGGGGTATGCCTACAAATGCCCAAGACTACATTACTGTCCAGGAGCTGTGTTTCTGATTTTCTATTATTACCTCTACCAGGCACTGATCCGTCTTGTTTAATGAGCTTTGTGACAGCACACGCGCTTATCTGTTTGCTTCTTTCAACATGTATGTTAAGATGAGCGGAAGAAGAAATAGTTACCATCCTGCACAACTATTTGCTAATATAGCCTAATCCTTTTTATTTCACTGTGAAGCTTATGATTATTGTTCATGGCAACCAAATGATAAAATCCCTATTTTAAAAAAAAATAAAGAAAAAATAGAATCTGTATTTTTGTGAGGATCGATATTTTTGGTACAACATTGGTATTGGAATTATTGATACTTTATGATCAATCCACACATCCCTAGGTGAGACCAGATGCCATGTTTGGTTGTGAAGCATGTGAACCAGAAATATAACAGCAAAATGGATGGTTTGGTGGCATGTTCAAGAAATAAAGGTAATTTGACTGAAATGACGATGTGTTGTGCCATTATTTGATTATATTTTAAACAGACATGTTAAACTGAAAAATACGTAAAAGAAAACAAATAAGTAATAAACACAATGACCTCTTACTTTGGATAAAAACACCACAAATGATCACAACACATATGTGTGTGGGTGTCAAGTCCATGTGTTTAAAACGTCAACAGTCTTAACCTGTGACAGTGGGTTTTTTTAGGGAACTTTACGTGCACTGGAACAATTTTGCGATAGAGACAGCCCTAAAAATGGTCAGTGCCCTGACTACTGAATTAGGGAGCTGATTGTGATGCGCCCTATGTTCCCTTACCGGAAATGTTATCATGTCTTCTGAAGTATCTCAATTGGTTAGATGACGACCACATGTGTAAAACCATTATTTTCTCTTTAAAAGAGATGTTGTTTGTAATGTCTTTCATAATTACCATGAAAGTGAAACAATCTTTTATATATTTGAGTTGTTGAAAGAAGTTTTAAAATACATTCCTAAATATTTTTCTTTCTTTATTAATTACATTTATATGTTCTAATAACACTTTACGTTTGAATATCTTTAAAAAAAATTAACGATACTGTCATTTATACAGCGATGGTGCTGATTAAGCTCGTTTGTCGCAGGTTATTGAGTCATAAATGTCCCAATGTTCAGTTGATCATAACACTTACCAGTGCCCAAATTCATGTTCATGATATGCTGATTCATGACATAGGTAGCTAGGGAGCTGATTGAGTCACAGGGCTGGTAAAATTGTTAATGAACAAAACTAATGACTCAATCAGCTTGATTGTGAATGAGGATCTGCTGACTGACTGAACAAGAGGAGGCATATAATTCGTTCAGTTTGGCATGTGCGTCAGTCGCATTCAACAAGGAGAGAAAGGGTGAAATACACAAAATAGAATCCCCTAATTAGGAATGTGTAAATTTGTGAAGACGTACAGATAAAATGACATAAATTACGGATGGAAATGGTGTGCTTTGATGCACAGTGTAAGATATTTTGGATTTTCTTTAACTTTCTCTATGTCGTGGTAAAAGTTAAGACCAGCATTTGACAAAATATAGAAAAAGTTCACTTGGATGGATTAATAATGAATAAATTGAGGGATGACCACACATTACAGGGACATAGGAGCGTTATTTAAACTAATGATTATTTGTTGGCTAGTATCTTTTTTTGTAAAAAGTCAAAAACTCAGCAGTTCCCAGTATAGTACTCTGCAGTGCTGAAGTCTCTCAGTTGAATTATAGACACACAAATCTAAGATAATTCATTAAAGATAATTAGACCTGTTCTGGTCGTAATTGTGAAGATATGTTTTTGGTTCCATGCAATTAAGTAATAGATGGTCATTTTGCTACACATACAGGCGCAACGGCGTAACTTGCAAAAATGGTCAATGAACAAATCAATGAAAAATATATGAACGGATCTCTTTTTGCGAACGGAATCAAAAGAATCGGGTCAAAATCATCACCACTGTAATGTACGAAGTCATACGACAAAACAACATGGCACAGATCATAGCTGAGTTTGTCTCTGGGAGAACGCCAACAAAACTACATCTGTTAAGGAACTAAATTACGTTTTTTCATTGAATTCGTTTTTGAGTTAAAGATTAGAGTCTCTAGTTTCATCCGATATGACATTTTTTATTTTATTTGAGAAGTTTATCACAAAACGCCATGCTGCAAAACACAATTTACACTGTTGTGTACTTTAGCGCTATTTTTCCTTAGCAAATCTATATTTACTGTGCATTATCATGTTGAGAATCAATGGGTTCCTCTAAAAGCTGAAATATGTTGCTTTCAGGGGCTTTATATGGAGTTAGGATGAAAGAATGATGCATATCTAACTGTTCTGAGACCAGTGCAGACAGACAGCACACTGGAGGTCAAATCATTCACTAAATGGGGAGCAAGGGAGCATCTTATTTCTTTCCTATGCAGATAAATGCATTTGCTCCTAAAATTCTATGATGTTTGCACCACTCAACATGTTTGCAGACATGGGACAATGGCAATCAGTACGTAGATTCAGAATTTATAATGTGTAATATTATTTTGACATGGTTGGCAGTGACTGGATGATGCTGGCCATGACTTTGAATTATAATTATTTATGCTAATTTCTGATTAGTAAAATGCTTCAGCATTGGCTATCGCTTTTTTGACAGTGCAAAGAGAGAACATTGAGATTTGTGGCCAAAGCAAAAAAACAAATAACATTGCAATATAAATGTCAAATCAAGTCAAATAATTTTTATTTGTATAGTTTTTTATTTTTTAGGATAAATATTTGCTCTAGAATATGTCTTTTTGTTTGTTTTTTTATTGTCAAATCTTTATTAGATGCTAATAGTTAAAAATAAAAAATTTAATGGAAATACACACAGCAGTCATATTTGGTCTCAGGAAGTTAAAGCTTTCATGTTGTATAACTGTGGTGGTGCATTTTTGTCTTTATCACAATGTGTAATGCACGCATGGTGTGATTTGTGATAACAGTGTGATTTGGACATTACATTTCACAATTGTGACTGGCTGGTGACCTGGGGCAATGCAGGACCATAATCCGCCCTTGCTTTTACCTTCACTCTTTTTAATTCTCTTTATTCATTTCACCTTATTTAATTTCTGTATTGTCTATTTCAGTACCATAAGTACTGTGTACATTTTGAAAACGTAGTGCATGTGCTAACAGTGTCAATAAAACTTTGTTAACTGTGACTCTGGAAGAAATTGTGGGAGGACAGAAACTGAATGTGAAAAATGCACAGACTCATCTGTAGAGGAAGGCTGTTACTGTCAGGTTCAGGCTCTGTGGCTCTGTTTAGGTGACTCTGACAGAAAGAAAGAGATGCCGCTCTGATAGGAAACATGCCTGAGAGGCCCCCATACATCAAATGCACATATTTACATAAACAAATTCTCTCCATATAGACTGTAATTACCACAGTGACACTGCCATCCATAGAAGAGAAAAGAGCTTGTCTGATAGAGACAGATTCACAATGACTGAGGTGGAAACTCAATCAATGCCGCCACATCTTTATGTGTGTTGATCCAGCCCTTTGATAAGCTTTTGTACTCTAACAGAATAGATGGACACCATACATTATTTAATGGACACTTTGCCCTTACACAGAGAATGATAAAAGGAGATGCACAAACTTTGTTAAATGTTAAAAATGTGTTCTTTAAATAAATAAGCATCAACATACAGTACAACTCTGATTGGGCTCTATATAGATCTAATCTTCTTTCGTGCCAGATTTACATTTATGCGTTTTGTTTCTTTCACATAGCAGCTTTTTAAACCATTTTGCAACCTTGTTCTATTGAATTTTCTGAGAGAGCAGAATCTATGAAGCACCTATTTGCAAAGTAATTAAGGACTACTATCGCTGTGTTTAATGATCTGGAAGTCCTTTTGAATAAGATACTAATCTGCTAAATCTTAAAGAGGAAAAACCATGTCTCACAAAGTACTCTATTATTACTTGGCTAATGTTGGGATTGTATGTGCCTTAAAGTTAGTACCACGATGCCACCCATTCTGTGACAAACAAGATATGTTACTCATTTTTACTCCAATTGTATGATTTACCAGAGGGACAATTCAGTTTAAATACATATAGCAATAAATGTTTCTCTGTTTGATCCTCCTAGCACGTTTTAAGGACAATATTGTGTAAAAAAATGGCAAAACAGATATAGATTTCTCTAGAAACTCAATATTCAATCATAGTTTTGAGGATTGAAGGCTATGCAATGCTTGGAATTGCCAAAAAAAACTTGTGTACTACAAATGTGTACACTGCAGTCTTCAAAGACAAAGGACAACTGGCTCTAACAAGGACAGAAAGAGATGTGGAAGGCCAGATGTACAATTAAACAAGAGGATAAGTACATCAGAGTCTCTAGTTTGAGAAATAGACATCTCACATGTCCTCAGCTGACAGCTTCATTGAATTCTACACCAGTTTCATGTACAACAGTAAAGAGAAGACTCAGGGGTGCCGTCCTTATGGGAAGAACTGGAAAGAAAAAGCCGCTTTTGAAACAGAAAAACAAAAAGAAAAGGTTTGAGTGGGCAAAGAAGCACATACATTGGACAACAGATAATTGGAAAAGAGTGTTATGGATCTTAACCCCATTGAGCTTTTGTGTGATCAGCTAGACTGTAAGGTGCTTGAGAAGTGCCCGACAAGACAGCCACATTTGTATCAAGTGCTACAGGAAGTGTGGGGTGAAATGTCACCTGAGTATCTGGACAAACTGACAGCTAGAATGGCAAAGATCTGCAAAGCTGTCATTGCTGCACATGGAGGATTTTTTTGATGAGAACTCTGAAGTAGTTTAAGATGTTCTGAATATTTTTTCACATTGTAATAGTAATTTTTCATGTTATTAATGCCCTGAGCATACATTGTGATCAGTTGAATGCCACTTTAGTTTATAAAAGTACCAATTTATTTCCATAAAAGCAAAATCTGAACATTATTCCAAACGTTTGGCCGCCAGTATATGTGATGTGATGAGAGAAGCACATTATTCAAAAATATTTTTATTAGAATTAGATTTTATCCATCTGCAATTGATTAGATGATTTGAAAACAGTGCCTAAAATGTGTTTGGCTATTAGTAGGCTGTGTGCCCTAGGTAACATCAAATACATTATGATGAAATATGATTATACATATGATTATAAAATTACAAAGTTTTTTTCTCTCCTTTAGAATATGTTGTAATGAATTACGCACAATAAGACCATAATTTTAAGAACATTAAAGATCAATAAATGCTCAATAGGGAGAGTTAAGTGAGTTAAGTAAATCTAACACTTCTGTTGTCTGTTTGGGTGAATTGCAGATGGGAGATGCAAGATGCTGCAGCACTAGAGGACGAAGAGAACATTTTAGTGGATCATTTAAAGAAGATTTACTTCAACAAGTGTCATGAAACGGATCACAAAGTACCACAGACTGTGTAAAGTTTTTGCAATGTCATTGCATTAACGTGTTGTGGTTCTGACAGTTCTTTGAAATAGAGATATAATCACATATACACACACACACAAAAATGTCATATTATAAATAACAAGAAAAGACTTCCATCCACTCAATATTTGTCATGTGCTCAGATGGAAATTAGCCCATTATCTTTTATTATACCAATGACAATATGACAGCATTTGTAAAAATGTACTTTCTCTGAGATTCATTTATAGGAAAATCATTAATGTCAACAGTTAAAATAAAAACAAGGGGAAAAAAATGATGTGGATCTGTTTTCATTATTTTATTTATTTATTTTTGGAAAAAGTCTATGTAGGGTACAACAGGGCTAAAGTCCCTCCGGGATAAAATACATATTTCATTTTATTTTCTCCCAAATAGAGTTGTTCAGTTTTTAGTCCAAACACCCAGAAGAGAGTTTGCCATGGGTTCCCTCTGGATTTTCCAATGGGTTTTTATAATGCCAATTTTGGATTTATGAATAAAATAAGGTCTGCAAACGTTACTTCATGATACGTGGATGTTTTTTTTCTACAACAAAAATGACACACAGTCATACAGAGCCTCAAATTGAATCTTGATTCAACACTGCTCTACAGCATTAAAAACTACCAAAGTACTTCCTAAACACATGTTCGTCACTATACACAAAAATATTACTGATCCATGAGATTGCTGCATGTAATGTCTAAAAGTTGATTTGAAGTAATTTTATCTAATATATATATATATATATATATATATATATATATATATATACACTCACCTAAAGGATTATTAGGAACACCTGTTCAATTTCTCATTAATGCAATTATCTAATCAACCAATCACATGGCAGTTGCTTCAATGCATTTAGGGGTGTGGTCCTGGTCAAGACAATCTCCTGAACTCCAAACTGAATGTCAGAATGGGAAAGAAAGGTGATTTAAGCAATTTTGAGCGTGGCATGGTTGTTGGTGCCAGACGGGCTGGTCTGAGTATTTCACAATCTGCTCAGTTACTGGAATTTTCACGCACAACCATTTCTAGGGTTTACAAAGAATAGTGTGAAAAGGGAAAAACATCCAGTATGCGGCAGTCCTGTGGGCGAAAATGCCTTGTTGATGCTAGAGGTCAGAGGAGAATGGGCCGACTGATTCAAGCTGATAGAAGAGCAACTTTGACTGAAATAACCACTCGTTACAACCGAGGTATGCAGCAAAGCATTTGTGAAGCCACAACACGCACAACCTTGAGGCGGATGGGCTACAACAGCAGAAGACCCCACCGGGTACCACTCATCTCCACTACAAATAGGAAAAAGAGGCTACAATTTGCAAGAGCTCACCAAAATTGGACAGTTGAAGACTGGAAAAATGTTGCCTGGTCTGATGAGTCTCGATTTCTGTTGAGACATTCAGATGGTAGAGTCAGAATTTGGCGTAAACAGAATGAGAACATGGATCCATCATGCCTTGTTACCACTGTGCAGGCTGGTGGTGGTGGTGTAATGGTGTGGGGGATGTTTTCTTGGCACACTTTAGGCCCCTTAGTGCCAATTGGGCATCGTTTAAATGCCACGGCCTACCTGAGCATTGTTTCTGACCATGTCCATCCCTTTATGGCCACCATGTACCCATCCTCTGATGGCTACTTCCAGCAGGATAATGCACCATGTCACAAAGCTCGAATCATTTCAAATTGGTTTCTTGAACATGACAATGAGTTCACTGTACTAAAATGGCCCCCACAGTCACCAGATCTCAACCCAATAGAGCATCTTTGGGATGTGGTGGAACGGGAGCTTCGTGCCCTGGATGTGCATCCCACAAATCTCCATCAACTGCAAGATGCTATCCTATCAATATGGGCCAACATTTCTAAAGAATGCTTTCAGCACCTTGTTGAATCAATGCCACGTAGAATTAAGGCAGTTCTGAAGGCGAAAGGGTGTCAAACACAGTATTAGTATGGTGTTCCTAATAATCCTTTAGGTGAGTGTGTGTATATATATACACTACCGTTCAAAAGTTTGGGGTCACATTGAAATGTCCTTATTTTTGAAGGAAAAGCACTGTACTTTTCAATGAAGACAACTTTAAACTAGTCTTAACTTTGAAGAAATACACTCTATACATTGCTAATGTGGTAAATGACTATTCTAGCTGCAAATGTCTGGTTTTTGGTGCAATATGTACATAGGTGTATAGAGGCCCATTTCCAGCAACTATCACTCCAGTGTTCTAATGGTACAATGTGTTTGCTCATTGGCTCAGAAGGCTAATTGATGATTAGAAAACCCTTGTGCAATCATGTTCACACATCTGAAAACAGTTTAGGTCGTTACAGAAGCTACAAAATTGACCTCCCTTTGAGCAGATTGAGTTTCTGGAGCATCACATTTGTGGGGTCAATTAAACGCTCAAAATGGCCAGAAAAAGAGAACTTTCATCTGAAACTCAACAGTCTATTCTTGTCCTTAGAAATGAAGGCTATTCCATGCAAGACATTGCTAAGAAATTGAAGATTTCCTACAACGGTGTGTACTACTCCCTTCAGAGGACAGCACAAACAGGCTCTAACCAGAGTAGAAAAAGAAGTGGGAGGCCGCGTTGCACAACTGAGCAAGAAGATAAGTACATTAGAGTCTCTAGTTTGAGAAACAGACGCCTCACAGGTCCCCAACTGGCATCTTCATTAAATAGTACCCGCAAAACACCAGTGTCAACATGTACAGTGAAGAGGCGGCTGCGGGATTCTGGGCTTCAGGGCAGAGTGGCAAAGAAAAAGCCATATCTGAGACTGGCCAATAAAAGAAAAAGATTAAGATGGGCAAAAGAACACAGACATTGGACAGAGGAAGACTGGAAAAAAGTGTTGTGGACAGATGAATCCAAGTTTGAGGTGTTTGGATCACAAAGAAGAACGTTTGTGAGACGCAGAACAAATGAAAAGATGCTGGAAGAATGCCTGACGCCATCTGTTAAGCATGGTGGAGGTAATATAATGGTCTGGGGTTGCTTTGGTGCTGGTAAGGTGGGAGATTTGTACAGGGTAAAAGGGATTCTGAATAAGGAAGGCTATCACTCCATTTTGCAACGCCATGCCATACCCAGTGGACAGCGCTTGATTGGAGCCAATTTCATCCTACAACAGGACAATGACCCTAAACACACCTCCAAATTGTGCAAGAACTATTTAGAGCAGAAGCAGGCAGCTGGTATTCTATCGGTAATGGAGTGGCCAGCGCAGTCACCAGATCTGAACCCCATTGAGCTGTTGTGGGAGCAGCTTGACCGTATGGTACGCAAGAAGTGCCCATCCAACCAATCCAACTTGTGGGAGCTGCTTCTGGAAGCGTGGGGTGCAATTTCTCCAGATTACCTCAACAAATTAACAGCTAGAATGCCAAAGGTCTGCAATGCTGTAATTGCTGCAAATGGAGGATTCTTTGACGAAAGCAAAGTTTGATGTAAAAAAAATCTTATTTCAAATACAAATCATTATTTCTAACCTTGTCAATGTCTTGACTCTATTTTCTATTCATTTCACAACGTATGGTGGTGAATAAGTGTGACTTTTCAGGAAAACATAAAATTGTTTGGGTGACCCCAAACTTTTGAACGGTAGTGTATATATATATATATATATACATATATAATTTTTTTTTTTTTTTAAATGTGGTAAATATACACCGATCAGCCACAACATTAAAACCACCTGCCTAGTATTGTGTAGGTCCCCCTCATGCTGACAAAACTGCGCCAGCCCGCTTCTCAGAATAGCTTTCTTCTCACCACAATTGTATAGAGCGGTTATCTGAGTTACCATATTTTGTCAGATTGAAGCATTCTTGCAATTCTCTGTTGACCTCTCTCATCAACGAGGCATTTCCATCCACAGAACTGCCCCTCACTGGAAGTTTTTTTTGTTTTTGGCACCATTTGGTAAATTCCAGAGACTGTTGTGTGTGAAAATTCCAGGAGATCAGCAGTTACAGAAATACTCAAACCTGCACATCTGGCACCAACAATCATCCATGCGATTATCTAATCAGCCATCCTTGTGGTAGAAGTGCAGTGCATAAAATCATTCAGAGAGGGGTCAGGGGGAAAATGTGATCTCAGTGATTTGGACCATGGCATGATTGTTGGTGCCAGATGGGCTGGTTTGAGTATTTCTGTAACAGCTGATCTCCTGGGGTTTTCACGCAAAATAGTTTCTAGTATTTACTCATAATGGTGGCAAAAACAAAAAATAAAAACATCCAGTGAGTGGCAGTTCTGTGTACGGAAATGCCTTGTTGATGAGAGAGGTCAACAGAGAATGACCAAACTGGTTCGAACTGACAAAGTCTACGCTAACTCAGATAACCGCTCTGTACAATTGTGAAGAATATCATCTCAGAATACTATTTTGATATGCGGGTTGGCACAGTTTTGGCGGCTCGAGGGGGACCTACACAATATTAGGCAGGTGGTTCTAATGTTGTGGCTGATCGGTGTATGTACTAATGAAAATCCCTGATATTATCACATTTATTTTGAGACTACCTTTGTTATTTTTAGTTTTGTTCAACGTGATTAAATCATATTTTTCAATAACTGTCCAATACGTGGAAGGATAGTATTTGGGCTAAAAAAAGGGCTAAATGCCCCAGTAAAACACACTGTTTTTCCTTAAGTGGCGTGAATAGATTTGCTATGAAAAAATGTAAAAACTGGAATCGTATTGACTGATCCAATCACAATGGTGATTAATTTGTTTAAAGAATACTTGAGTTATGCAATGCAACGTGTTTGATTTTAGCAGGAATTGGTGCATCCTTTCACGTATTTATTTTGAATAATCATCATCTTAATTTGTTAATTAAAAAAAGCTTCTGGCTCAAAAATCTGTCTCAAAATATTTTCATTATCAAAATTTGCACTTTTAACTTTTGTCCCTCTTTCTGTATAGCTTGTGACCACTCCATGTTTACTCTATAAAAGTGATATGCATGTATTCATAGATTCATACTACAGAGCCGTTTTCCTTGAGGATTTTGAAACTGTATTTTTACAAATTCATTGTCAAAGATATCAAAAAACATAATAGCATTACACAATTAGCTGAAAATTTATTTTTTATTGCAATTGTTATGTTGTAGTTGTATCATTCAAGACTAATTCGTTTAGGACAAACTCTTCACACACGTCACACATACATTGAAACACATCTACAGAACTTCTGAGTGAGAAAAACGGCGCCGTCTTTCCCGCCAATCAGCTGGGACGTCAGTTCAACGCTTCCGTTTCCGAGGAGACGGACGCGTTTCTTCCTGTTTGTGCTAAGACGGAAGCACAGGATGTGTGAAACCTCACATGTGCTTTTTGTAATGGTACGTGAGAGGGGGGACATGCATGCGTCTATATGTTTGTCTCACCCATTGTCTTCATTTAACGATGTATTATGATGATCAGTATCTTCAAAGAGCGCCTTCTTAAAATGTTTTGCTTTGTGAATATGTTTTCCCATGTATTTGAGGAATAATTGCTTATAAGCATTGCCTGGAGCTCATGCAGTGGTTCCACTGTACGTTTACTCCGTGTACATGCTCCGAGCATTTCGGAAACGGCTCATTTTTTAGCTGCCTGAAAAAGTCTGAATGCAGATACTGAGATTTGTGTGTGTCCCACTTACTCTGAAAGGTCTGTCACTTTAGCGCGCTGCTTTGTGTACTTACATCAACCTGTTAGCTAAATGGCTAGTTACCTAAACCATAAAGACAGTTGTCCCTATAAACACTGTCTGATCATAATGCAGTTTCAAGGATACTTGGTAACTTGGATATTAGAAATAACTCTTTTACATTTGACTGCTTATAAATAGAATTCAAAATGTAAGTCAGAAGAGTGGCAATAGTTTTCTTTTCTTGAAACATGTCAACAAATAGTCTTGCTCACCGCCCAACATGTCAACAAGCTTCATTTCACATGGCTCATTATCAGTTGCTGTGAGTTTTGTAAAATTGCCACTAATGCTCCTGCTGTTGCTCATATTTAAACAGTCCTTGCAGCAGTAACACCAACATTAATAATAACAACAACAACAACAACAACATATTTATCATATATTGTAAGTTTTTTTCGACCTGCTGTCACAGAACAAAGCATAATTGTCAAGAGTTAATAATGAAAATAAACAATTGTTGCTTCCCTTTTGTTGGAGTACATGAAGATTTGATTTTTTTTTTTTTTTTTTAAAGTATAATAATTTGTGGAAACTCCTTAATGGTTTGAACACGTCAATCTTCTGTTTCTAATATTTAATCAATAAGGTTAGACTAAAGTTATCATTTGTGTACATTGATCAAAGTAACAACTACTGTGGTGTTTTGACTAACAGAGATAGCTCTAGATCTATGTTGTTTAATATACTTGTTTTTCCATGTTAGGGTGCACTGCTGTGATATTTCTGTAGTTGTGTGTCCATGCCGATCGGAGTCAGCATCTTCCTCTTCTGTTCAGTTTTCATAACTATGGCCCAGCTTTTAGCACAAGAAGAAAAAGAGAAAACGACTGCACTAAAAGGTGAAGCCAATGAATATTTGCACATTTTTACATGAATATCGATTTGATGAGCAATTATTTGTTTATTGCATATTTAACATTATTTTCTGATTTTTTCGATTATTAATTGTTTATTTATTTGTTTTATAGATTTATTGTCCAGGATAGATTTAGATGAGCTGATGAAAAAAGACGAACCTCCACTGACGTTTCCCAAAACTCTTGATGGGTTTGAATATGCTTTTAATGAACGTAAGACCTTTTACTTGTTTTTCTTTGAACAGTTTCTTCTGAGCATCTCTTGAACATTGCACACAGTAAATAATTTTACAGTGTGAAAAGCATGCCAGCTGGCCCATCAAAAGCCACTGTACAATATCTTGTATTTAATATAAGATTACTGTGTACCTTGTATGCTGTTATAGCTTTGAATGCATTCGACGTCAAGACGTGTGCCTTGAGTTTCATTGGATATTGACAGCAGGCACCAGGCTGTGATAGCGCTGTCTGTTTGAGAGTCTCTGGAGTCTGTGGCAGCTGAATGGACAAGTTGTGCATGCTATGGGCTGTCAGTGGCTTACTCAGCCTTGTGCTCGGCTTGACGGCTAGATTTGCATAACCTTGCTGCTCTCTCTAAAACGCCTCCTGTTAGCGACTTGAATACCTTATATCAGTCTCACAGTGAAGAATATCACTTTTATTGGATTTTATAAGAAAGTGTAACTTTGTAGCTTTTCCCCACCTGCTGAGATGAATTTAAAACAGCTGTAAAGAGTTTTTGAATTGATTATTTTTTTTGGTATTTATTTTAATTTATAATTTTTTTTGTATTTGCAATGTGCTCTTTTGCTTTAATGACAGCACACACTCGAGGTGGCATGGACCCCAAAAGTTGTTTAAAGTTCTGCAAAACTTGATGATTCATGTTATTCCAGCATTATTTGAGAATGTTCCCCAGAGCATCTTGCATGCTTCACTGGAAGCAAGGAAATCTGACCTTTTGCACAAAAGTTACCATTGTCAATACCACACATTTGCTTCTTTGATTAGTGAACTAATTAATTTTAAATAAGCAAATTTGTGACACACCATGTTAACTCCTTTTTGCAAAAAGTCAGATTTGTTTGACTGAGATGCTTTCAAATTATAGTGCAAAATACAACCCCAATTCAAAAAAAGCATGGATAGTATCCAAAATGCCTAAAAAAAAAAAAAAGATTTGTAAATGTACTTTGACTTTGACAAAAACAGTATGAAGACACGGTACTTTTTGAAGAGAAGTGTTTTCTTTTTCTGAAATTTAAGCCTGCAACACATACCAAAAGAGTTGAGATGGACTAATAACAATCTGAAGAGTTGAAATCATGATGATGTGAAACATAAATGTTAAACAGGTTAGGCAATTGTGTTATAGGACACAAGGAGCCTCCAAAAAAGTCTAGTCCTTCAAGAGCAATGATGGGTTGATGCTCACCAATTTGCCAACACATGCTTCAGCAAATAATCCAGGTCGTTGAGATGTTACCCAAAGACAAATTGGAAGAATTTTTAGGCATCTCACACTCTACAGTGCACAATATAGTAAATAAAATACAAATAAATAAATCAAGGAATCCAGTCAAATCTCGCTGGGTCTCCGATCCCTCTGACGTCACTGTCTTAAAAACTGTCATGCTTTGGTTATGAATATCATTAAAATGTTTATGTTAACACTAGGGAAGCTCTGTTACCACTTTTTCTCTTCCGATATCTGAAATCTCAGTATCAGCCGATACCGATCCAATGCCAGTGTTGTTGTTGTTTTTTGTTTTTTTTTGCATATTCAGTTTATAATATCTTTATCTTACTGTGTGGAGTGAATTGGGAATACAAGCCTTTAACTAAACATTATTTAAATGTAAATGTATAGCCGATCAATAAAAACTTTATTGTTAGCTAGTCGACTAGATAATGTAGCAGCAAAATTAACAGTAATTCTAGTGAATGTCTTCAGTACAAAATAAGTTTTATTTGCATTTTTTTTTTACTTGTATCTAAACTTTATATATTTTAATTTATATATATATATATATATATTCTTTTTTTTTTTTTCTTTTTTTTTTTTTTGGCCCACCTTCCATCCCCCCTCTTCGGAGGACAACTTTATTTTTATTTAAATCTAACTGATTGGAGGTACATGTAGTGGAAAGACGGTTATATGTTAGAATATACAGGACAATAACATGTTCAAAACAGACAATCATTAGGGAAAAGATGAAAGATAAAATAACAAACAAATAAACAAATTAGTACATATGTATGTACACTACCGTTCAAAAGTTTGGGGTCACATTGAAATGTCCTTATTTTTGAAGGAAAAGCACTGTACTTTTCAATGAAGACAACTTTAAACTAGTCTTAACTTTGAAGAAATACACTCTATACATTGCTAATGTGGTAAATGACTATTCTAGCTGCAAATGTCTGGTTTTTGGTGCAATATGTACATAGGTGTATAGAGGCCCATTTCCAGCAACTATCACTCCAGTGTTCTAATGGTACAATGTGTTTGCTCATTGGCTCAGAAGGCTAATTGATGATTAGAAAACCCTTGTGCAATCATGTTCACACATCTGAAAACAGTTTAGGTCGTTACAGAAGCTACAAAATTGACCTTCCTTTGAGCAGATTGAGTTTCTGGAGCATCACATTTGTGGGGTCAATTAAACGCTCAAAATGGCCAGAAAAAGAGAACTTTCATCTGAAACTCAACAGTCTATTCTTGTCCTTAGAAATGAAGGCTATTCCATGCAAGACATTGCTAAGAAATTGAAGATTTCCTACAACGGTGTGTACTACTCCCTTCAGAGGACAGCACAAACAGGCTCTAACCAGAGTAGAAAAAGAAGTGGGAGGCCGCGTTGCACAACTGAGCAAGAAGATAAGTACATTAGAGTCTCTAGTTTGAGAAACAGACGCCTCACAGGTCCCCAACTGGCATCTTCATTAAATAGTACCCGCAAAACACCAGTGTCAACATGTACAGTGAAGAGGCGGCTGCGGGATTCTGGGCTTCAGGGCAGAGTGGCAAAGAAAAAGCCATATCTGAGACTGGCCAATAAAAGAAAAAGATTAAGATGGGCAAAAGAACACAGACATTGGACAGAGGAAGACTGGAAAAAAGTGTTGTGGACAGATGAATCCAAGTTTGAGGTGTTTGGATCACAAAGAAGAACGTTTGTGAGACGCAGAACAAATGAAAAGATGCTGGAAGAATGCCTGACGCCATCTGTTAAGCATGGTGGAGGTAATATAATGGTCTGGGGTTGCTTTGGTGCTGGTAAGGTGGGAGATTTGTACAGGGTAAAAGGGATTCTGAATAAGGAAGGCTATCACTCCATTTTGCAACGCCATGCCATACCCAGTGGACAGCGCTTGATTGGAGCCAATTTCATCCTACAACAGGACAATGACCCTAAACACACCTCCAAATTGTGCAAGAATTATTTAGAGCAGAAGCAGGCAGCTGGTATTCTATCGGTAATGGAGTGGCCAGCGCAGTCACCAGATCTGAACCCCATTGAGCTGTTGTGGGTGCAGCTTGACCGTATGGTACGCAAGAAGTGCCCATCCAACCAATCCAACTTGTGGGAGCTGCTTCTGGAAGCGTGGGGTGCAATTTCTCCAGATTACCTCAACAAATTAACAGCTAGAATGCCAAAGGTCTGCAATGCTGTAATTGCTGCAAATGGAGGATTCTTTGACGAAAGCAAAGTTTGATGTAAAAAAAATCTTATTTCAAATACAAATCATTATTTCTAACCTTGTCAATGTCTTGACTCTATTTTCTATTCATTTCACAACGTATGGTGGTGAATAAGTGTGACTTTTCAGGAAAACATAAAATTGTTTGGGTGACCCCAAACTTTTGAACGGTAGTGTATGTATGCAAGTGTGCATAAGATTTGGGTGTGGATGTTAACAATATAAAGAGAGGGAAAAAAAAGGGGGAAAAGGGAAAAAAATGAAACAACAACATTGTTAATACTAATAATAAGCTAAGAGATATACAAAGAGAGTAATAGAGAAGGAAGGGGAAATTATTTGTCTGTGAATGTGCTTATTGGGTATGATGTATTATATTATTTTATTTTTTATATTATTATTATTTTTTTATATATTTATTTTAACAGTAATATATTTCAGTCGTTCACCTTTAAAGGGTTATTTCACCCCAAAATTCAAATGTAGTCATTGTTTACTCACCCCTGTGTTGTTATAACACTGTATGACTTTCTTTCTTTTTCTTAACACAAAGGGAGAAATTGTCAGCTTTCAGCTTTTTATTTAACAACTGTTTTAAAAATTAGAAAGAGTCACATTACATAAACTGGCCTTTTACATTCAGTATGAGCTGTGAACAAAACATGAAACATTCACAAGATTAAATAAATGGTTCTATAGTTTAAAAGATCTCAGTTTTTGAGTTTCTTTCTTTAGAACCTTATAAAAAATCTCTTAAAAGCACAAAAAAATATTGGTTCTCCATCAAAACACAGTGAATACTATTACTTCAACTGATTATATTATTATTTTTGTTTAAGCATTGGAAATCATTTAATAGTATTTAGTTATTATTTAAAGCTAATCTATGCCATGCATTTTCATTTCAAATCACAAATGGAAGATGCTGGTCCAGGATGAGAGATGAGCAGTACCGCCGCTCCCTATGCAGACTACGTTTTGTTTCCACGTCTTTGGCGCGCACCACAGCTCTGCCGTGATTTAAATTGAACTCAGAATCGATTCAGAATCGTTTGAGTATGAATCGCAATGCATTGCTGAAACGATTTTTTCCAACAGCTCCATAAAGAATACAACACAGCTACACACAGACCAGAGAACCGAATTTACAAAACATGTCTGAAGAGTTTGTAGTCCAAAAATATATTTCTATGCCCGGTCCTATTTTTGTTTTTAGCCGGAGTACTCCGCCAAACTGAGAGAGATAGGCTGCATCCAAAAATGTAATCAGTTAACAGTATAACTGACAAAATTTATGAATGAATGAAACTCTTAAGGGAACTGGTCTCAGGACAGTTTGAAGAGCACCTCTGTATTCTGCATTTTCCAGTTTTCGGATGCAGCCATAGACAGAGGAGGCTGAAGGCAGCCACACTCATGTTTCCTAACCCGATGGCAAACGACACATGATAAAAGGTATCTTTTTTTATGTTAATCAGAGTTTTTGTTCTAACTAGGCGTGACGAGCGACGGTACATTCTGTCGTTCGCTTGGTCCACCAACTGTGAACTGGTACCAGTCCTAAAACTTTCTCATAACAGTATATTGAATCCAGCATATCATGAGATGATTACAAACTACTTAATTTTGTTTGAGAATGTCACACCTACCAAATGTTTCGCTGCGGTATCGCTCTGTTCAGATGAAGGTTCAGAATGTAAAACGGGATAGACATTCCCACCTACTCTAACTCTGTTTGACTGAATACTCTGGTATAAAAATATAAATGCATCTATTCTTGGACTACATCATTTTCAGTGCAGCTTTGTTGTGTTCTTTAGTATCATTGTGGTGGACCTGTTTTTAGATAAACAAAATGCGTTTTCGCTTGGACGCCCCATTTCGCAGCGGCCTACGACTACTGGTCTCGTGCAGTCTCATGAACGCGCAGAGGAGAGCAATGGTCAGTCAACAGTTTCACTAAAATAATACATTTGATTTTGATTTGTTTCGCACCAAAACATATCGTATGTTTTCATAGCAATCGTGAGTCTCATGGAATAATTTATTATACTGCTGAATTATACTTTTGCATCCTTTTAAAACTTGAAGATGTAGTCACCATAAACTGCCATTGTATGACATCACTGAGCACAATTTTCTTTCTATATTATAAATGAACTTAATTATAAGTTATTATAAGTGAACTAATGAGCATCTTCTTCTGAGATATTGTTTGTGAGTAGTGCTCACATATGAAAATAGCCGGGAGCTCTAAAAGGACGAAAATATCCTCACCAGCCTGCACATGTTGTGTATATTTACCAATAGAGCTGCGTCATTCACTAACACGGTGAGTATGCATGCTACTATATATTTACTTATTAAGCAAAGCCTTCTGAGATTCACAATGTCTTCAAGTGGCTTCAAATAAAATGCACAAGTCGTATATACTACTTAAGAGGTGCTATTATGGTTCTTTTATGTCAGTTTTGGAGCTTGACCGGAACGAACACAACTCACACACAGTATCAGATTTGTATGGCTTGTCGAACCGATACTGGATCAGTCTAGAAATGTCAGTATCGGAGTGGAAGCTGATCCAGGTATCGGATCGGTGCATCTGTATTAAACAAAATTAAGGCTTTACTATGCAAATAACAAATAATGTGTTGATGTAGTCCCTTCAATATAGCCAGGGTGAATAGAATTCATATATGATTCCTTTTTGTTTTATTGGCATTTTGTATACTTTCACAACTTGTTTTTAAAATTGGGGTTGTAGAAACATATTCACTAGTGGCCTCCTTTGCTCCACACTGTATGTGATCTAATGAGATAAATCCACACAAAATATGCATTCATTTGAAATGAAAATCTTCTCCAAATCATGTGGCATGATGACTTTATCACAGACCACCTTCAACTCGTTCATTATTGGAAATCCAAGGTTATGTATACCTCATTAAGGTAAAAATCGAGAAAGCATGCAGATTTTGCCAGGCCAAATCAGGTATAAGAAGTTGATGTGCGATATTCCTCAGAGAGGCTCCTTTATGAAGACAATGGAGATGAACTTCCACTGCACGTTGGTTTCATTAGATGCCTCTCTTCCTTCTTTTAGGCACTTATGGTTGCACTTATTTCTCCTCATCCCTTGGTGAATGCATAGTTAAATTTTTTTTTTAAAGGTACCATTATTGGTACCACTGCATGCTATCTCTCTCTCTCTCTCTCTCTCTCTCTCTCTCTCTCTCTCTCTCCCCCCCATCATTCTGTTTCTTTCTTTCTCTATAATGTTCCTATCTCAAAAGAGTGACCAGGCTTTCACAGCTCAGTGTTGATATACTGCCTTTTAGCATTACATGTTGTTGAACAGCTAATGATGAAATGAACAGTGTAATTCTCACGGTGTAACCATGTTGGATTTATTGCCTGCTAACTGTGCAAAAAGTGCCAGAGCTTTGAGAATTAGGCGAATGAAAGTGTATATGCAATCTTTTATCTTCAAAGTTGTTTTTCTTTTTACAGAGCCACATGTTAGGGTAATTGCAAAACTATGAGGCCCCCCCAGGCTATGTGGGTTAAGTGTGTATGCTTTGAGTGTTTTAGCTTCATGCATTAGCAATCATTGAGGTCACAATTAGTTTCAACACTGATTTTAGGCTTCATTACTCCTCTGTGTCAGCACCAGAGGATATATGGGCCTATCTTATTATACAGTGTTTTAAGAAAGTTAGCATCAGGGTACTAATTTGTGGTTTTATATATTGGATTGTTTAGTGGAACAAAATTGTGGTGTTAGGAATGTTTGGTGTTCTGGGATCCCCCACCAAAAATTACTGTGGTGTTACCATGGTACAGTGATGGCTTCAGATGGCCATACCATGATACTTTGATGTACATAAAGTAATTGAGACATGAATGTTATATACATGTCACTCAAAGTTTCTTCAAAGAATAGCCGAATATTACCAAGGTGAATGTTCAAAAATGTTTAGTAATTTTCACAAACATTTTCCCCTTTTTCTTTTAGCCATAATTTCCTGTTCTCCCTCTACTATTTCTATAAACATAGAGGCCCAAACATGAAAACCTCATCTACCACCCATTCTGACCTTTCCCTAAAACACTGTGTCGTCACCAAGCATGTTGTTGTTTACATCTCCACCTCAGCAACTGTTTAACAGCATCAGTACTTGGCAAAAGCTAGGCCTCATTGTCCAGCCTTGGCAGAATGGTGGCATTCAAGTGGGTCACTTTGAATGAAGTCGGTTGGCCCGCTCTCAAACGAGTCCCTCAAAGCATGCTCATAGGAGGGAACAGTTGCAGTGGTCCAGCTCCACTCACGCATACACACACACTCAGATCTCTGGTGGCTTGAGGTACAGCGGCAGAGAGAGTGTTGTTGCTGCACCAGCTGTCTGAGGAAGGCCTGCCAGACATCCCAGAAGGCCAAAGTAAGGGGGACAGGAGAAGCGTTAGCCGCTCACAGGCCATGTACCTGCCAGATGGGGGGACACCAGCCAAACACATTAATTGCATGAAGGGGAATGATACACATCAAGTCGACCTGAGGTTCTGAACTCAAGGTCGCTGCTCCTGACAAGCAGGCTTCATACGCTAAAACTTTTAGTGTATGCAAAATCATTTTGTTAGATCAGCTACTACTAGAGCCTGGAGTTGGCATTTTATGCTCCTTCAACTGCAGGTGCAAAAATATTAACATGATTGAATCACTGTTTAACTTAAGGCCCAAAACACGTTCTACACAAATATGTGAACATACATCATTCTAGCTAAACAAGCGTGATTTTGTGTGTCCTTTGTGTGTGCATTCTGAAATGTGTTCGACCACAGATTATCTCAATGCAAGAACACATTGTACTCTCAGGGGATGCTATAGACCTTATTCACGCTAGCGCCATCTTTGATTTATTTTGAGAATGAAAATGAGACTGAGGATTAGACTTACCATCTTTTCAATGGCATGAATGGTATAAAGCTGTATAAAGCTCCTAGATCAAGTTTGATTTTCCTCAACTCATGTTGTCTGTAGTTGTTTGTATACTGAATATTCTTTGACAGATGATGTATCAATGTTTTGTCCATGGAATGATCCAAAAACTTTAAACTGCAGTACAGCCCATTGAAGAGACTGTAAGTCTATTCCTCACAGCCTCGTTGTCATTCTCATTATAAATCAAAGATGGCACTAGTGGGAATAAGGTTTATAGCGGACATCAGGTGAAATAAACCTTATTTCTATCTATACTCAATTACTGTAATTATGGTGGAGCAACAGTTTGAAGAGAATATTGCTGAGGAAAAAGTCAATATACTTATAGCATCTTACCTGAATAATAACACTCACTGTTGTTTGGCACAAACGTTTAGTTATCTTTAAAAGTCCCCCTAAATTTATATATATATATATATATATATATATATATATATATTTATTTATTTATTTATGTTATACTGTTACAGTAACACAAGCTAAGTCTGCACTAACAGAAGAATGCTTAGTCTGCATGTCTGCATTTGTGTACTTTAATAAAATATGTTTCTGGCCTTACTTTCCCATCTTTGACAAAGCTTGACACTAGCTATGTTTCCATCCAAGTTGCGAATGTAGTTTATGCAAAAATAATATTGCAAAAACATTAGTTATTTCAGGATGACTAGAGCAATATTTCATATGCGATTACTGGTCTGCCGGTTAGTCCAGTTATGAACACATTATTCAACACATTTATTTATTTATTTTTTATGTGCATCTTGTATTCCTAATGGATTCAGATGTTTATTTGGAAAATGTATTTCAGTCAGTTTATGTGCATTTCTTTTTATAAAAAAAAAATAGTTTCTGTCCAGCAGTTTATATGAGATATCACAAATAAATATATGTGGATGGGAACCAGCGAGTTTTGTGCAATTGTTGAAAACCCAACAAAGCTTTGTGTGGTGGACAATCAAAGATGTCAATGATGTTGAAAAAGCATTTACTTCTTGTTGGCTCAAAAAAAGCTCTGACTCCATGCCTTTCCTCTTGCTCTGCTCTAATATTGTCCTTAATGTTCTATTTATCCACAGTCAAGGTACACACAGATCTGTGGCTGTAATGATATATAGAGATATGAGATGTAAATAGGCCTGGTCTCAGCCTCAATATATGATTACATTTTTTTTTATTTTATTTAATTTTTTTAGGGTATTTGCGTTTAGTGGGAAATACCCTCTCAAATGGGTAGCAGTCTATGGCTGGTACACAGTTCTTAGCAAGTTTTCAGAAACAACCTATGCACAAGACCTCCTGCTCCCACATTTGGCATATGAATTGAAAGATGTGAAAAATTAAACATTTTTTTTTTTTTCTGTAGATGGTCAGTTAAGCCGTTTGTCTTCAACTACAAGGAGGTCCTGCATAGATGGAATCAAAAAAGATATGAAGCACTGGGAGAGGTAAAAACATTTTGTAATTTAAGTTTATTAGTTTATTAATTATTTATTAGTTAACCCAAAAATGTACATTCTGTCATCATCATTATTTACATATCCTCCTGCTGTTCGATATGATTATATATTATAATATTTATATATTAATATTAATTTATATTTTGTGGAATGCTTTACATACAGTTAAAATATATTGTGACTAAAAAGTCAATAAAAGCATTACAAAGTACCATAAAGGTAGTTCATATGACTCGCACACTAAATTCCCAGTGATTTGAAGCAATACTTTACGATAGCTATGTTTGAGAAACAGACCAAATATTCACTGGACTGATTCTTTTTTATTTTTCCTTTTTGGATCTTAAAGTATTAGTTCACCAAAAAAATGTACATTCTCATTATTCACTCAAGCTCATGATATTCCAGGTGTGTATGATTTTTTTCCTTCAGCAGAACACATTTGAAAAAAATATCTCCGCTCAGTAGGTTCTTAAAATGCAAGTGGATGATGATCAGATTTTTGAAGCTCCAAAACTCACAGACAGTCAGCATAAATGTCATCAATACGAATCCAGTGGTTAAATTATTGTCTTCTAAAGCAATAAATACTATGGCTTTTTGTGCGGAAAAAAGATCCATATTTAAGTACACTGTATAAAATCCAACATCTGTTTTGTCAGACAAGCTCAATTTTATATCTAATTTTGAAAAATGTGAGCTTACTTAAAACAATTAATTAAGTCAACTTTTATGCCATTTAAGTCAGAGCAACTTACATAGTATATGTATGTACAGTGAACACACAATATTAAGTCTAGTTATAAAGTTAGAACATACAGACTTTTGAGCATGCTCAGTTTGTTCACTGACCATCAAAGTTTTGGAGCTTCACAAATCAGATCACCAATTTAAGGACCTACTGGTCTAAGATATTTTTTCTTCAAATGTGTTCTGGCGAAGAAAGTAAGTAATGCACAACTGGAATATAATGAAGATTAGTAAATAATGAGAGAATTTTCAATTTTGGGTGAACTATACCTTTAACTGTAAAAAAGAGGAGACAAAAATCAATCAATCAAAATCAAATCAAATCAAATCACTTTATTGTCACACTACTGTGTACACGAGTGCAACAGTAGGTGAAATTCTTGTGTGCAGTTCCGAGTAACATAGCAGTCATGACAGTGACGAGACATAAACCACTTTACAATAAACAACATATTTATCAAAACAATTTACATAACAATGTACACGTACTTACACAACAATTTACATAACAAATGTACACAATACACACAATGTAGAATACACATACACTAGATACGGGTATAAATATATATATACACTAATTGAATTGGGAGAATATATTGACAGAGTGATGATTAATAAAGTGCAGTGCTGATTGATGATCGTGAGAGATCATGTGTTCAAAAGTCTTATTGCTTGTGGGAAGAAGCTGTCATGTAGTCGGGTGGTGCGGGTCCTGATGCTGCGATACCGCCTGCCTGATGGAAGCAGTGAAAGCAGCCCATGACTCGGGTGGCTGGAGTCTCTGATGATCCTCCGAGCTTTATTCACACACCGTCTGTTATATATATCCTGGAGGGAGGGAAGCTCACCTCCGATGATGTTTCTGGCTGTTCGCACCACCCTTTGCAGGTCTTTGCGGTTGTGGGCAGTGCTATTGCCGTACCAGGCGGTGATGCAGCCAGTCAGGATGCTCTCTACGGTGCTGGTGTAGAACCATGTGAGGATGTGGTGGTTCATTCCAAACTTCCTCAGCCGTCTCAGGAAGAAGAGGCGCTGGTGAGCCTTCTTCACAACGGCCTCCGTGTGGACAGACCATGTGAGTTCCTCAGTAACGTGGACACCGAGGAACTTGAAGCTGCTGACTCTCTCCACCGGTGCTCCATTAATGGTGATGGGGCTGTGTTCTCTGTCTTTCTTCCTGAAGTCCACCACAAGCTCCTTGGTTTTACTGACGTTGAGGGAGAGGTTGTGCTCCTGACACCAGCGTGTCAGAGTGTGCACCTCCTCTCTGTAGGCTGTTTCATCATTGTCAGTGATCAGACCTACAACCGTCGTATCGTCAGCAAACTTAATGATGGCATTGGAGCTATGTGTCGCCACACAGTCATGTGTGTAAAGGGAATACAGGAGTGGGCTGAGAACACAGCCCTGTGGTGCTCCAGTGTTGAGGGTCAGTGATGAGGAGATGTTGCTGCCCATTCTAACCACCTGACGTCTGCCTGACAGGAAATCCAGGATCCATCTGCACAGCGAGCTGTTTAAGCCCAGAGCCCGGAGTTTCTCATCAAGCTTGGAGGGCACTATGGTGTTGAATGCTGAGCTGTAGTCTACAAACAGCATTCTCACATATGTGTTCCTTTTTTCCAGGTGGGAAAGAGCAGTGTGTATTGTAGATGCAATGGCATCATCAGTGGAGTGGTTGTTGCGGTAGGCAAACTGCAATGCAAAGAGGTGGGCAGAACAGAGCAGATGTGATCTCTGATCAACCTCTCAAAGCATTTGCTGATGATGGGGGTCAGGGCAACAGGACGCCAGTCATTTAAGCAAGTGATTTTTGATTGCTTCGGTACAGGCACAATGGTTGATGTTTTGAAGCATGTGGGGACTACAGACAGGGATAGGGACAAGTTGAAAATGTCCGTAAAAACACCAGCCAGTTGGTTCGCGCATGCTCTGATGACGCGGCCCGGAATGCCGTCTGGACCCGCGGCTTTACGGATGTTCACCCGTCGGAAGGATTGGGTTACATCCGCAACAGAGACGGAGAGTGAACCAGCCTCTGTAGCATCGGCCGCGAGTGCTCTCTCTGTGAGGGCGGTGTTGTTGTCCTCGAAACGAGCATAAAATGTATTAAGCTCGTCCGGGAGAGAGGCAGCGGTTTCATGGCGGAGTTTTTATTCCGTTGATAGTCCGTGATGGTGTTAATTCCCTGCCACATACTTCTGGAGTCAGTGGTGTTGAACTGTTCTTCAATTTTGTGCCTGTACTGGCGTTTGGCTGCACGGATGGAGTTACGGAGGGCATAACTGGCTTGTTTACGCTCCTCCGCGTTCCCGGAATTAAAAGCGGTGGTCCACGCAGTAAGTGCCGCGCGAACATCGCCGTTAACCCAGGGTTTCTGGTTGGGGTAGATCCGTATATTTTTTGTCGGAACAACGTCCTCTACGCACTTCCTGATGAAACACGTTACGCTATCAGCGTAAACCTCGATGTCGTCATCGGAGGCAGACCGGAACATCTCCCAGTCCGCGTGATCAAAACAGTCCTGTAGCGCAGAGTCTGATTGGTCCGACCAGCACTGGATCATTCTGAGGGCGGGTGATTCCCGTTTCAGTTTCTGCCTGTAAGCGGGCAGAAGCAGAACGGAAGAGTGGTCGGATTTGCCAAATGGTGGGCGGGGGAGGGATTTGTAGCCATCCCGGAAAGGAGAATAGCAATGATCCAAAACCCGGTCCCCTCGTGTGTTAAAGCTGATGTGTTGGTGGTATTTTGGTGCTATTGTTTTAAAGTAGGCTTTGTTGAAGTCCCCGGCAACAATGAACACGGCCTCAGGGTGCGCGGTTTCCTGCTGACTTATACACTCACACAGTTCCCTAAGTGCCCGGTCTGTGTCGGCTTGTGGGGGGATGTACACAGCAGTGATAATGACCGCTGTGAATTCCCTCGGTAGCCAGAATGGTCGACACAGAAGCATGAGAAATTCCAGATCAGGAGAGCAGAAAGACCTGATAAAATGTACATTCCTCTGATCACACCATGATTTGTTGATCATAAAACATACACCACCACCTCTGCTTTTACCTGAGAGGTCTTTCGCTCTGTCCGCTCGGTGCACGGAGAAACCCGTGGGTTCGATGGCCGAGTCTGGAATCTCCGCGGACATCCAGGTTTCCGTAAGACAGATAACACAGCATTCTCTCGTCTCTCGTTGGAAAGAGATCCGCGCTCTCAGCTCGCAGAGCTTGTTGTCCAGAGACTGAACATTTGCCAGTAGTATACTGGGTAGCGGGGGGCGATTTGCGCGACATCTTAATCTGATGAGAACGCCGGCTCTTTTTCCTCTTTTCCGTCTGCGTTTCCGCGGCCGGGCAGCCCAAACAAAGGGATCCGCTGGCGTGTTTGTAGACCGCGGGTCGGCATTGAGGAATGTGAAGTCCGGTTTTCAGTGTGTGATTGCCGAACCAATGTCCAAAAGCGTTTGTCTGTCGTACACAATAAGGCAGACAACATCCAAGACAAAATACAACCCTCCTTTGTTTTATGAAAAGAGCAAGTAGGATATTTTTCCTAACTTTTTGTTTTCCTCGAAAGAATGACTTATGGGTTTGGAATGACCTGAGGATAAGTACATGATGAATGCATTTTCACTTTAGTTAAACTGTTCATTGTTGAACATTGTGTAATTAAATATTGATTGACTCAAATATTACTTATTGGAGTAAATAAGCACTTTTTTTCAAAGTACTAGAGGACAAAAGTGTTGTTGAATGAATTGCTAGATGTACAACTATATTGATACTGTTTTCTAATGAGAAGCTTTGATGGGTTTGATGAATTGCATAAGTTCAATAATGTAGTAATTTAATTCCAAGCATTAATTGGATGGAATTTTTTATTTTTTTTAAACACTATGGATCGAAGCACACACATGCACAAGAGCGCACATACAAACACAACAGAGTCTTACAGGTTTCTTCATCTATACTCACGTACTGATGACTTTTTGATCTTTTGCTCTGTTTCTCTCTGATACAGTATAGATCATTTTTCATGCACAGTGTGTAGGTGTGTTGTGTTTTGCCTAAGTGATCTCTGCTGTTCTCTGATTTACAGCACCATCACGCTTTACCAACCATTACTTCCCCCAGCCCCCTACCACTGTCTTGCACCAGGGCTGTTTGTGCAACTGTGTACATGTATGTGCGTGTTTACTATAAGGTTTGAGAGTGTTGATTTGATCTTCTCATTGAGTAATGTGTATCACATGCTTTTATATTATGTTAATTTGTGTATATATTGTGTGTGCTGAAAGGTTCATTTTTTTGCCACACCTGCTAATGGTGGGTGAACTGAGAAAATATATGGCCAAAATTTTTTTTTATTTATTTGATGTTTTTGAATGAAACTACTGTATATACATTTTCCCCTGTGGTAATGGAATTATTTAGCTGTTTTAGCCAGTGTTTGTCTCTTTTAAACTGCACTTGCCACAAAAAATTGTTCCTTATATTTTTGTTTTAATATCTTATGAGGAATATTCCACATGTTCCCACACAGAGTTGAGAAAAAAAATCTTTAGGCATCCTAGATAAACTTATGTTGTTAAATTTTCAACTGAGGTAAAAGTAAGCAGAGGAGGGAGTCACAACATATGTTTTCATTAGTAGACGGTTTTTTAAGTCTTTGATTTGAATTTCTCATGTCACTCACTTCAGCACATCTTTCTTTCCAGCAAAGGTTATATTATCATTCTTACAATTCAATTATGATTTGCTTTTTGTTGCTGTTACTAATAAAGTAACTGGACAACTAGCAAATAACTAAAATGTTTTATTTACAATTTTTTACTTTCATTTGGTGCTTAGCGAGTGCTTATTTTGTATCCTGCTTGCATTCACTGTTTGCACATGGATTTGCACAAATGTATTTCATCCAGTTTTTAAGTTATTGTGTGTGTGTGTGTGTGTGTGTGTGCAACTTAATTACCTTTGTTTATTTACAGCTATTTTGTTTAGCTTTATTTTTGGTGCTTATTCTTTTGATGTTCAAAGGCAAAAGATTGACTCTTATGATTGCATTAGTGCTTTATTTTTAGTCCAGGTATGATCCTGTGAGAGAATGCTGTTTAAGAATAAAACAAAACAGTTCTCTCCTGTTATCATTACATACTGTATCTATATGCACCACGAAAACACAAAGGAAAAGTTTCAGTGCAGAACAGCAGGTGACCAAATTTCATGTAATTTCATTGAGTGAGTTCAAAATTGGCTGGTAGTGAAAGCAGGTTATATTTTTTTGTTATTGATTTGAATGTTAAAGGACTCTGTTGAACAATGTACAGTAGTTGTGATGCATGTGTGCAATATAGATGCATACAATATCAAATCACTGGTGTGGCACCTGATATTAAAGTTTTGTTTGTGGTAGACTACATTCATTAAATAGTCTAGAAAGAAAACATATTTTATACCTTATACTTCCAGTCATGTCTATCCACAGTGAATAAATGGATTGGAGGTACTAAACTGTTGCACGTATGTTTACTGATGTTCCGAAGTTCTCTACAGAGATAGGATGTTTAATGCTTTCACAGTCTGTATATGTGGTAACTGTTATACACTAGGTGCCATGATCAATGAAGAAGTCCAGAATGTACGTACTCAAATCTGACAAAATGTTTAAAGGAAAAAAAATAGCAGAATGTACCATTGACATTTAACATTGTAATACTGTTTTTTTCTTCTTTTTTTGTGTAATACCTTCATGTAAGTATAAAGTAAATTCCATGATATATGAATATGATTATTATTCTGTTCCATGCAACATTACATGATAGAACCATGGTATTACCATCTGAAGCCAATGTTTATACTCCTTATTAATTACAATTAAGTACTTATTTAAGTAAATAAATGTAATGTATTTTGAATTCATAATATGTATACTAAGGTTATTCATTTGTTGGAAATTTGTCATACAATTTTAATGCTATCTTAAAAATAGACTGCAGCTGATAGTCCAGATTCAGCTGAAAACTAGCTTCCTCTGTCCCTGCTTTGGGTGTGTGAATGCCTCTAATGGTGGTGTGTGTCCCAGCGTTCTCAGATTTGAGAGTGTGAATGTGGGGTACAGAAGTGGGCGAGAGTCTATGTGAGACTGCAAGCAGCACCAGATGTCCAATTTGCACTTCAGCTGGGCCTGAATGAGCTGCTGGACCACAGGTTTACCCTGACAGGAGAGAGAGAGAGATAGAGATATTGTTAGAGAAATTTACTGTGGCAAAGTCATGCTTGCTCATAATGCTCTATTGTGATTTTAGGATTGATGAGGTAGAAGTAGGGTGTGTGTGTGTGTGTGTGAGTGAGTGAGTGAGTGAGTGAGTGAGTGAGTGAACATGCTTCAGGCTCTTACCCCTTTTTGTGCAGATCCTTGATATTCTTGACCTAGGAGAACTCGGTTAGTTGAAGAGCATTGTCATTCGTGATTGGTGGTTTGCATTTGAAGTTCTTTATTGTTTTATTTTCCTCGACAAACACCGTATAATTATGCCTAAGTCTCTTTCTTACTCAATTTCAATTCATTGTTCTTCATTGGCATGACAAAACTCTCCCTGTGGTGAGATTTTTAGCTGGTTTGCATCACTGAACACTGGCAAGTGGTTTGCCTTAGAGTGGTGCATGTATCATCATGTTAGCTGGGGGAAATGGGGGGTGTTGGGCTTTGGATGGTCTGTGTTCAACTTATTATATTTTTTCTAAGATTATACTCTCTTCTTGGTCTTCCAGCATATTTTGCCTCTTGCAAATTAGTGTGTCACTCAGAATATATACAAGTGTTCTGTTTTTGTGTGTTATATAGCCATTTTGTTGACCTCCATGCCATCTCAACGCTGTTTATACTTTCACACTTTGTGTTGATGGCGTGTGAGTTTGTGTGTGGGTACATTTTGGTATGTTCTCAGTGGTTGGAGGGTCAGGAACATTACCTTACACACTTACACACACACACGTAAGCGGCTGTTCTCTGTGCTAGTTGACAGTGTGGGCTCGACTCCAGATGGGAAAGCATTAAGCTGTTAATAAATGGGGATCTTTCTCTGCATCTGTGGAATGAAAGACATACAATATTCTAATGAAGAAGAGCTGCCCAGATGGCTCGATTTCATGGATAACTCCTTGCACTCTCACTTTCTCTACTGACTGTAAAGAAAAAGCTCTGTTAGAAGCTCTGGTATTATTATAATGCTCAGTTTAAAAATGAAACAATTCTCTGACAATAAACTCACAGATATGTTTAGTAAGTTCTGTTCTCTTGTTTGTGTGCAACCATGTTGTGTTCTGTTGTTGCTATCGCTATAGCGGGACTGTTTTTAAATAAACAACTAGTTTTCACTTGATTGCCCCATCTCATGAGTGGAAGGCAGCATAACTAACTGTTGCTCTCAAGCAGTCTCATGAATGTGCACAGGACAGCAAAAGACAGATAAATTTTTAACTAAAAAATACATAAAAATTGTATTTGTTCCTTTGCCATTCGTCCGTCCATCCGTCCATCCATCCATCCATCCATCCAAATGGAGGGTCTGGATAGATTATATGGTAAGTGAACAATCAGTTCTCATAGTCAATGTGTTGAATGCAGGAGAAATGGGCAGGAGTAAAGACCTGGGTGGCTTTGACAAGGGCCACATTTTTATGACCAGACGAATGGGTCAGAGAATCTTTGTAATTGCAAGGCTTGTGGGGTTGTCCCGGTCAGCAGTGGTGAGTACATATCGACAGTGTTCCGAAGAGGTACAAACCACAAACAGGCAACAGTGTGTTTGGCACCCAAGGCTCGTTGATGTGCCAGGGTAATGAAGGCTATCTCGTCTGGTCCAAAAAGACTGAAGGTTTACTGTGGCACAAATCA
This sequence comes from Moxostoma hubbsi, assembly GCA_032164185.1. Lineage (NCBI taxonomy): Eukaryota > Metazoa > Chordata > Actinopteri > Cypriniformes > Catostomidae > Moxostoma > Moxostoma hubbsi. The sequence goes on along the minus strand of JAVLUX010000008.1, from coordinate 37,457,377 downwards.
CAGAAAACTTTATTGATGGTTATGGGAGGAATGTGTCACAACACACAGTGCATCATATCCTGCTGCCTATGGGGCTGCGTAGCCGCAGACCGGTCAGAGTGCTCATGATGACCCCTGTTCACCATCGAAAGCACCCACAATGGGCACGCAAGCGTTGGAACTGGACCTTGGAGCAGTAGAACAAGGTTTCCTCATCCGATGAGTCACGTTTTCTTTTACATCACATGGATGGCCGTGTACATGTGTGCCATTTACCTGGGTGAGTGAAGACACCAGGGTGCACTGTGGGAAGGCGACAAGCTGGTGGAGGGAGTGTGATGCTCTGGGCAATGTTTTGCTGGGAAACCCCGGGTCCTGGCATTCATGTGTGTCACCAACCTAAACATCGGTGCAGACCAGGTATATCCATTCATGGCAATGGTATTCCCTGATGGCAGTGGCTTCTTTCAGCAGGATAATGTGCCCTGCCTCACTGCACACATTGTTCGAGAATTGTTTGAGGAACATGAAGAGTTCAAGGTGTTGCCCTGGCCTCAATTCCATAGATCTCAGATTGATTTAGCATCTGTGGGATGTGCTGGACCAACAAGCCTGATCCACGCCAGCTTCACCGCACAATATCTGCATTATTTGCATTATATCATCCAGTCAAATCACAGTCAATAAAATCAAGTCCCACCCTCCGCTATTTCCCATTCATCTGGAAATGTGTCACATAACGGAAGTTAAATGCTTGTGAATGCTGCTTCAAATAGTCTTTTAAGGCTTGGATCTGACAACAGACTTTAAAATTCTCACAAGAATTATATGAATTCATGGTGGAAATACCACATGAAGTGTATTCACTTTCTTCTGATGACAAAATCAACAAAGAATTTAATAAACGTAAGTGGGGAAAAAAAGAAAAACAGAGTTAAACCATGCTAATATGCTCTATTTCTTAAACCTCTCTCAAATAAGCCACTCATAAAATAAACAGCATTCAAAACTCCCTCTTCTCTTGACCTTGTATTTAGTCCTGGTCAAAGCAGGGACTACCTGATAAGCACCTGTCCTCATTTTTCAATTCCTCCAGGGATTCTCGTCTCGCTGGGGGTCAAAGTTTCATATGACGTTCCTCTTTTCTTCCACATAGAACACAATGTCTTATCAATCGAGCACTAAGGTCAGCTGGATTGAGTGATTGAGTCGAAATACCCCATCGTTGTGGGAGGCCTCTTTTTATTATCTCACTCTATTGCTTCCCCTGACTTGTTCCCTCATTTGGGAGCCCATGGACCCCTCCTACTTGTCTGAAGATACATTTTGCTTTCTTATACAACAGTGCACTTTATTCAAGTGGTAGTTCACCAAAAAAAGAAGAAAAAAAAAGATATTCTGTCACATTTTTCCAAACTTTTAAAACTTTTTTTCCCTGTTAGACAAAAGGAGATGGTAGGCAGAATGTTTGCCCCAGTCATCATTCTCTTTCTTTGCATTTTTTTAGAGAAAAAATGAAAGTGTATGGTGATTGTGGCTGAACATTCTGCCCATTGTTTTTGTGTGTGTGTTCTACAAAAGATAGAAAAGTCTTACAGGTTTAAAACGTCATTAGGATGAGTAAACGCATGATTTTAATATCTGAGTGAACTGTCTCTTAAGATCCTCAGCTGTCTGTTCACCTTATCGCTTGCCCACCGAGACGACATGCTCTGGTCTTCTGTTGCTTCCTCCCATGCTCTCTTTTCTCAGCTGTGGCATTGTGCGTGAGCTGGCAAAGGATGTTGTCATGAGGATTAACGTTAACCCTCTCCCCCCCAGACGCTGTGTCTCTCCATCGCTTCCCTGCAGATCGCCACGCTAAGACTCTTTCTTCCTCTATGATCCTCCAGATCACAACCCAATACATCGGCAGGCCATAAATAAACCCCCACATCAAGTCAGAGCCCGGAGCTGACCTTGTGTGGTCATCCATTGTCATGTTCAAAATCCATATCACTGGCTGCTGAGACGTGGTTACGTGGTCTTTCATGGGGTGAAATCACTATTGCAACAGATGTGGCTTAGTGGTTTGTTGGCTTAGGAGACAGAATTGTACAAGATGGTAAAAGAAATATTGACGGAGACTGAGAATAGTGATATGGAAATATATTGGCCAGGCCGATTAATTGGGCAATATTTGGCTATTTTGAGATTATTATTTGCTGATATCTTTCCAACTGTGTCCGATTGCCAGAATAACAGAGATGGTCATTCGGTGTTGTGTCGTTCCAAAATCTACTGACAACGCTGTCTAAATAATTCTGATTTTTGTTTTATTCAAATGTTTATATATATATTTTATTATTGTGTTAAATAATGCATTTAAATTAAGCATTTGTACATCTTATATGACATCATTGAACTGTATTATGCATTTATTACCATCAGATCAGCCAAAGGCCATCTTGCTCTTTAGATATTGGCATTTGGACTTTTAAAAACTCAGGTGACCACAACTTAAAGGGGACATGACATTAATAAAATTGTCCTTGATCTTGTAAGATATACAAGGTCATTGTACAATAAAGTAATACTCTAAGTTTCAGAAATACATACTTCCTCCTCCACTGCATAAAGAGTATTTGTTGAAACCAAGCTGCCAAAATGACTCGTTCTCTTCTTCCTCCACATTGTGATGTCATACTGTGGTGGACATTTGCTTCTAATCGCCTCTACAACAACAACATCAATGCCTACTTTACCTTATCACTTCTGTAGCCTCCCCAGTAGTGAGCAGTGATATAGCAAGGAGAGAGCAGGTCAGTCATGAGCAGAAAGCCAGTCAGGGTATGAAATTTACTTATATTTACTTATTTGTATGTATGTGTATATATATATATATATATATATATATATATATATATATATATATATATATATATATATAATACCAGGCAGCATTCTAATGGATGCTAAAGAATAGACAAGCAAAGAAGAGAAACTTCTTGTTCAGAGGTTGTACTGAATTATGACACATACAACGGTTCACCTGTGGGATACATTCTAAAATGCTTACTGTGAAAAGCGCTTAATATACCAAGACAGTGACATTGGAAGATCAAATTCAGAATGCACATTATTGATGATGCATACTATATACAGACAAGCAGATGAGCCCAGAATCGGAACGCAACCTGCAAAGAGATCATATGTAGCATTCTTACAGATGACACAATTCTTGTATATTGATGCTAGATGACTGGCTGAGATGAAATAGTGATGTGTTTGAGCACCAAAACGCCATTGAACCTCACAACACAAGGCGAATCACACACGCACATCACCAGCTTTTCTTCCACCTGTTATTCAAAATGTAATCAAGTGTGCTTCTTCAAATACACATCTTTGTGTCTAAAGGCATTTACTGTCATTTGTCACTCTTGAGATGTCTTACAAGTTGCCTGCCATTGTGGCTGGTAGATGAGCAAAATTACTCGCTACAGCACATGAAACACCTGCATTTGGCGGGAGGCGGGTGCTAATTTCATACCCTGGAGCCTATCATAAACAATGGACATTTACTGTCAATTCTTAAAGGAGACGCAGCACCAAAACCTTGTTTGTGCTCTCCTCGCATGTCAATTTATCTATAGGAGGGTGTGGAAGCAAAAACTAATATTCTATACAATTTTTTTAGGATATTAACTATGAGGATTGATTCTCTGTTTCTCGCTATGTATGCCTAGGGGGAACTCCCTCAGAGGTGGCTAGTGACATGGAGATTGTTTGAAATTGTTGACATTCAGAAATGTTTATTGCATCACATGCGAAGGCTGTCTGAAAGAATGAACTGTATGAACCCAACGTTCTCACTGATTTTTGCTTTGTATGGCATGAAACAGGTTATTTTGGGAGTTTGGGGGGTAAAAAGTTAAACCTGTGAAAATAAATCTTGTCTGAATACTACACAAATAATATATGAACGATTCAGAGTTGTTTTGTGAAGACGAGAAAACACAGCCCTGAGTTTTCCAGAGATTGCTCTGGGGCATTTCTCAAGCTCTCAATATGAACTGTCCAAACTCTGTGTGAGTACTAGAAATACTCATATTTCCCCATCTTTTCCTAATAAGAAATTATGTATTTTTGTTAGATATTGATATAACAAATGAGGAAAAGGGGACAAGATGATATTAACCATTGAGATAGGGTTATCTATGTATTTATTGACTCTGTAATTAATATGTGCTTGACCTAAGCTAAGCTGAGTGTTATATAAAACTAAGGATTTTAAAGGCTAGAATTCTGGATTGAACTTCCATGTTAATTTGGATGAAGTCCCTCAAACACATAGTAAGCATGTTCCACGCAGTCAGACCTCTTATCTACAAAACACCTCGCCAATGTGTTGGACACATGCTCAAACATCAACCAGGCCTAACGGACATAAGCTGTCTCAAGCGGTACCCACGCACTCTTTCAAGACCCCTAATATGCTGCTTCCTCATATATCAAAAGAGAACCACCTGAGGCACTGAAGCAATAATGTATTATAAATGAAATTTCCTGCAAGGCTTATTGATGTCATTAAACACAAGCATATCGCACTTCACAACCATTTTAGACTTCATCAGAGAGCTTGACATTTAGTGAATTAGGTACTGTTGAGCTGCCCATGTCTTCCTAGCGTCAGTGCTGTTGCTGCCTTCGCCACAGCCGATAGAGATATCCGTCATTTCATTTAGGCCGGCTGACCGCTTATGAGTGCTAATATCCCATTGCATTAGCTCATTTGAGCCTAATGTACTTTTGGTGTTTGTAATTAAATAAGCAATAGCTTAGGCTATGCCTAATGGCTTTAAATAAGTATGTAACCATTATGATTGTGTCTAAAGAAATGTCTAAGAGAATTTTGGATTACATGATTGCGTGTGTAAATTCATATACAGGTGTATTGATTTTTTTTTTCTCTTTTCAGTATTTGCATTTAAAGTCATTCTCTTTTGGTCTTTTTAAGATTGGGCTCAACAAGAAGGTTTCGGGCCTCTTGATGGAACAGATACTTTAAATTACCATTTAATGTCTTAAAAATGAAAACATTTGTTATTTAGAAAATTATACTAATGTAAATATGTCATCAAGGTTAAGCAATTTGGCTAGCTGACATCTTTTGTTGAAAACACATCGATCTTAATATGTTTACACCTCTCATCCACACTGGAATGGGATTTTCCTCCACCGAAATTAGAGACTTTTAAAAACTTTCTCTTGTACAACATGATTTGAAAAACCGTGATGCTAGGATGCTCAAAGTTTTGTGTATGTGAGTGTGTGCATGTCCATAGATGAGGTTTTGCCAAAAATTAGTGACTTTAGTTGCAAATCTAAAAAAAAATATTAATTGTTGCATTGTGCTTTTTTTAATTTATTTTTTATTTATTGTAAGAAAACAAAGTTGAATGAAAAATGAAAAAGGCAAAAAAAAAAAAATGTTACAAATAAAGATGGTAATTGTTGAATTCTGATTCATTTTTATTTATAGGAGAGTAGAGAGGTTTAGAAAATGACCTTGTGCATCACACTAACTTTATCCGGCAGCTCAGTTTTTCTGCAGATTAAGACCTCACACATACAGTGACACCAGAACAGCTGACAGTCTTAGCCATCAGACATGGATACCGCTCCTTCACCTTCACGCCTCATTCCTGTATGGTACACAAAGTCCTCTCAGCATGACAGGAACAGTGTTTCCTAGAAGATAAGCCCCATAATAGGGGGCTGTTCTGCTGACTAATGCTAAATCACAGCCACTAATAAAGATCCACGCTTCGTTAGCGCATTTGCCATCCACTTCTTAAAACATTGTATTTTCAGCTGTCAAAGATTGTGAGCAAAGGCAAAACAAGAAAGAAACGCTCAAAGTTGTTCATGTCACTGAACCATGAAACTTTTGACCAGGGGTTGAAATTGCATTGTGTACATGTTCTTTAGCAATATTGCTGGAGGGATAAACACACCATACATCAACACGCTGCTTGTACTCCAGATTTGCCCTGCTTTAGGCTGACAGTGCCTATACACACTGAAAAAAATAATTCCTTGCTACAGCAAATATTGTTCATTGAAATAATTTTTTTTTTTACTGAAAATGTAATGCTGTCAACTTTCCTTAATTATATGCTATATGCTATATGTGTGACACAAGATATTGAGATTATGCTGTACTCCTAATGATAAAGACACTTTGCTAATTAATTTGAATGAAGCAACCTTAATCTAAAGTTTAGTAAACCTAGCCTATTTTTTTTAAGATTCCATGGGAACCCACGTGATGCAGAATTTGATTGATTTTTAAGCAAGCATATTTGGGGCTAGCTGCCATTTTGGATGAAGAGAGCTCATGGTGGACAACACAAAGTTTTTGCCAAAAGTTCAAAGGTAAATTACTTAAAACATAGCGTGAAATCAGTAAAGGTTTTTTTGCTATCAATTTTCTGTGTATTCAAGTTTCTATTCACTTAAAGAAGATATTTTAACTTGCGTTACGTTTAATGTGCAAATTTACGGTATATTAAATGTTTGTCTGCATGAGGCTAATTATATGTGTGAATGGAGATTGATAGTAAAAAAATTACTTAAATATTGATCTGTTTATCACCGACACTTATCATATTACTTCTGAAGACATGGATTCAAACACTGGAGTCATATGGATTACTTTAGGCCACCTTAATGTGCTTTTTGACCACCATTCAGTTGCACTGAATGTACCAACAGAGCTGTGATAGAGTTAAACTGCATGTACATTGCATAAACTTTGGGGTGGCGTCCAAAAGTCTGGGCAGATAAACTAAGTTCAAATTTTTACCTTAAATATTTTCAAAAGTCAAAAAGTCATCTGATTTTTTTTTTTTTTGGTAAATTGACGTTGTTTCCTTAGTCCACAAGAGGGCACATTAAATACATAAACTATACAGCATTGTTATATTACTGAAAATAACATTCCTTAATGTAAAAAAAAAGCATTCCATTCAACTAATGTGCATAAAATAAATAAATTAAATGTTTTAGCTGGTCCATATTTTCAAATGTTAAATCAAAAGTAAAAAGATGGGGTAAAATGTTTCAATAGACAGTTCACATGGTGTTACACTTGCACTGATTCCTACTACTCCACACTCAAGCTATAATAACAGCGAAATACCACATTGTTTTTTTTCAGTATAGTTGTATGTAGAGTAGCAATATTCACAGATAGCTGTGGTATTCGGCTGAACTCGGTGGTGAAGCGGCTCAGAGTATGAGCCCAGGCCAGGGGCTGTTCGATCAGACGGTACACAACAGAATGGAACCGAACACAAGGATCTCGAGACAGATGCATATTTCCAAGTTGAACATCATAAAGAGTATTTAAACAACTCATTGCTTAATCTGAGAAATGCTTATAAAAGAGCAAGATGCAACGGCCAAAGACCTCCACCACCAGTAAGGGGCTGTTCACACCGAATGCTTTTGCAACCATCCATTTGTTGTTCTCTCCAAACGTGCGCTAGAAGAACGTCTTTGTTTCGCTTTGTTTTTGTTTATTCAGATTCTCGTACAGGAGCGCTGTTTTTTTAGACGATATGTCTAATTAAAAAGAACTTTTAAAAACATCTTTAGTCACCAGGTTTCTGTTAAACTGTGTTTGTGGCACTGTGTCTTGCCTTTTTTAGTGCAAGAATGTGATCAGTGCTTGGCACAAATCCAAAAATCAAATACTCATTTTTTTTCTTAAATTCAACGAATATTCTAAATTTGCATAATACTGCTAAAATATTTATATTGAAAATTTGAGAATGCTCTAAACAGCATTTTGTGTGCTTCATTGAAAGCATGGAAATTTGACCTTTTGTACAAAAGAGTTATCGTGGTCAGTGTTGTGATTTTGCTTATTTGATTAGGTGCCTAGAAGTAGTGCAGAATCTTAAATAGTTCTTATTCATTTTACATCTGTGATGAGGAGGGCATGGCTGGGCCATAAGGATGGACGCCTGGCGCTGAATCATCCCAATCAGACGGGAGAGTGATAAAGAGGCGCCGGAGACGCCAGTTGGAGAGAAAGAGAGAGAGAGAGAGATGCACAAAGCTGTGTGTGTGTGTGTGTGTCAGTGTTTATGTTGAGTTGAAAATCTTTGTGTTGTGTTGAATTAAAGTCTTCTCAAATGTTTATCTGGTTCCCGCCGCCTCCTTTCACTTGAGCAAGAGTCGTTGTCTGTTACAACATAATGATGTTTCTTTTTCTTTTCTTTTTTTTATTGATCAAAATATTAAAATGTGTGTTTGTTTGTTGTAAATGGAAAATGATGTTGCAGCAGGTTGGCTTACATTTGTTTACTTTTGTGTTTTTCACTAGCTGTATGTGATGGTAATATTTTTATACTTTAGAACACAATCTAATATCTAGATAGCAGAATATATCTGGAAGCACATGTCAGTTTTAAAATGAGTTTGAAAGACTTGTAAAGATCTCTGTCTTGTATCCTGTAGATCATTACAAAGTATATTTATGAACGGCTGGAGAAAGACTGCAATCTGAAGAAAGAGATCCTTCCTGTAAGTAATGTTTAAAAGAAAAACATTGTGAAAAAACTTGTGATGCATGCAGGTTGAATCTAAACAAAATTATTGTGAAATGCATGTTGTTGCGCTTTATATAGTTATATAAGATTAACTATAAGATTGGTTTATATTGTCAGAAAACTGGATTTTAAGGACTGTATTCTTCGAAACCTAACTATATTTTTCAGATATCTCCTATTCAAATTTAATGTCTCAAGAATATTCAGAATGTGTCATCACCACACCACATTCATATAAACAATAATATTGTTATTGTATGTTTTAAGAGGTATATCATTAAACTAAACAGCATTTTTGATAGCGGGTGTTTGCACTTGGTAGAAGTAGAATTTATGGCCTTTTAAAAGCACTGTATATTACTGTACATATATCACCTGTACAATGCTTGCAACGGCTTTTATGAGCTGTTTTATTTGTAGAGAGCATTTACCAAATGATGTTCTTGGAGTCTTTATTGTTGTCTTTCACAGAGTTCCATGGGCAAAGCTACCTGTGACCAACTACACTTGGCTGTTTAAATCCATTTATCAAAATAACGAAAGACAAAAGAAAAAGTAGGATAGGAAGAGAATTGAAAGACAAACAAAATCAAGTGTGTTTAGGGATGCACTGATATTGAATTTTTTGACTGATACCAATAATTGATAATCAACAGTGTATCGTGACAATTAATTTAGCTTTTTTGGGTTTTATTCTTTCAACTGGAGCAGCTAGCTAATGGATTAAAATTAAGAAGTAATTTAAAAGCTTAGAATCTGTACTTTATAATGTGCATAGGCAATATGACACTCTTAGCTAATTGTTTTTAATTTGTTAACAAATATGAAGTGCTCTGTTTCAGAATTTATGAAATATGCTAACAATCATAATAGGACTCGGTAAAAAACATCATATGTTCGGACAGTGATGTGGCATGCATTGTTGGAAAGGTCTCAATTAGTAGAATACAGCAATCATATTTGTTCACTTGCAACCTATAAAGAGTATTTGTACAGTATGTGAACAACAGATGCCAGTGGATGACCACACAGGTTTTTTTTTGTTTGCATTCAAAAACAGCAAGACATTTAACTTGGCAAAGTATCGCAAGTTGTTCGTCTGCCTTGTGTGCACAAAGAGCAACAATAAAAAAAATACACTGCTGTCTGTCTGAATGAACTGTAAGTAATATACAGATGCCACTTTTTGCACCAGTTTTACTTATTACTTCATGAAGCATGGTGATGTCTTACACATTACCAACAAAAGTAAAAAGTGCAAGCAAAAATATCATAACACATTATCGGTTAAAATGATCAGTTGTCATTTCACTATTGATATTGTTAAAAATAATTATATTTTCCTAGTTGTCTGCAAATAATATAACAGCTTCCAATATATCACACTCTTCTAAACATTCTAAACATTATTTTCTCATATATATTAATTTCAGGGTTTGATCAGCACACAGGAAGTTTGTGGCGTGTTAAAGTCAAGAAGGATTTGTTGCAGTGTAATGAAATCAGCACTGTCCTCAGCAGCTGGCAGTGTCGCTCAGCATGAGGCGTGGTTCATAAGAAATGATTCTAGGCTATGACTCACTCCGCTGTTCCTGTAGTGTCCTGCCCCACTTTAATAAGAGTAACTATAGTTGTTGACACACAACAGGGGATTGAAGAGCTGCAAAAAAACCAACACAAAAAACATATTGTAATCAAATCATGGCTTACTGAGTTTGCCAAGTTTGGCTAAATGATGCATTTTAGGTTTCTTGTTCTACTTAGTCCTGTAGCAAGTGAAACAAACATTAGTGAACTATAGCAAGCCAAGTCATTTGATAGATTTAGGGCTCTAGCACGCTAGAGAAAGCTATGATGGAGCATTTGGTGGATAGGCTTTTCGAAAACTTGACCCACCTGTCTGTAATTCTCATTGGTTGACAGATGACAGGCTCAGAGTTCATTGCAGTGAAAGTTTAACATTTCTCAACTTTTGGTCACATGACAGTGTCACATTTTCTTGCGGTTTTCCAGTATGTCCTAACAATCCCCAATGAAATCGATGCATTTGAAACATTCTCTGACAGCGTAAACTGTAGTGCGTTTCATTGTGGGCCACCTTGTTCCCTGTACAAATTTGCGGGCAATATCTCTTTTTTGAATATTGATTTTTATAGTTTTCTATAATGTTTTTTTATAAATATATTTCATCAGGTTGATGCAGCTGAGGATGAACCAAAAAGCTTTATTTATGTGAGCGAGGATGCCCTCACTAATCCAGAGAAACTCATGGTTCTGATTCAGGGGAGTGGAGTGGTGAGGGCAGGCCAATGGGCTCGACGACTCATCATTAATGAAGATCTTGACAGAGGGACACAGATACCCTTCATTAACCGCGCCAAAGAGGTGGGTTTCATTTTGTCTTATTGATTATGTTTTTAGATTAGCAAAAGAAGTATTTTAGAATGATATGTGGTTAATTTACATTTAACCTCTGTTGTAAAGTAGTTTATGAGTTATGGGTAGTGTTGCGTGTGAAGTATTAATTTTATTAAATAATTTTTTTATCAGACTAATTTTGGTGTCACTAGTTAAGAACCACTGGTTAATTATCAGTAAAACTAATATCACCTGCTTGTTGTCTGAGCAACAGCTGTCTTTCTCTCCAATCTTTGGATATTTATTTACCCTGCAAAAGGAGCTATTTTGCAGTTCCGTGTGTACTGTAAACTGTAATTTAGATTTTCATTTATTTTCTCTTTCGTAGGACGTATCCCCAAGTGGAGTTATTTCTGTCCATTGCGGCTAGTCGTTTGTCACGCTGCCTGCCGCTACCTGTGTAATTTCATCGGCCCGTGCGTTCAAATTGACTTAAGGGAGATCTCCCTCGCTTCTCCATCTAAATATCATAAAACACACACACGTACACACTCACTCCCACATTGATGTCTGCAGGCAAAGTCACTTTTCGCTGTAAAAAGATGGACAGGGACGGCAAGTATGTATGTGCGTGTGGTAGACAGTAAGGCGGCTTATTGCGTTTGCCGTGGATCTGCGTTCCGGGGGCGTACTGAGAATGCACAGTGTGTGGTGCCTACCATTTATCATTCTAAATAATGACCCCAGCTTTGCTGTGACATCATCATAATAGCATTTACAGGAAGAGAGATTCCAGAGTTTGTTGTGTGTGTATCAGTATGACAGAGGGGATGTGGCTGTCACTTTGCTATATCTGAATTGCTGAGGGGGTACGGATGCGCTCTCTGATTCTTAAAGTGACGGCTTGTGTTTGGAATTTCCTCTGTGGTAAACAAGGCCACCTGAGGCCATGTGCCGAATGTGCTTTGATGTGAGATCAGTCTGTTATTTTATCAGGTGTTTTATTCAGATGGGAATTGGTTACTCTATCACAAACAGATTTCATTGCTGCCTGATCTGTCCTGTGAAGCTTTATTAAAGATTATAGGGTAGAAATATTGCGGCATGGAAATAAAGCAGTTTGATTCTGAGTTGCTTATACATTTGATGTTGGCTGTAAAACTTTGTGACCATCAAACATGTTTGTTTGTCTCTTTCACAGTGTCCAAATCAAGTCTGAAGTCTTAGTCTTTTGCCATAAGTCCCTGTCAAGTCTTAAATCTCTTTAGGTAACACTTTACTATTTTGCAGGTATGTTTTTAAACCCTGTTGCAGGGCTATTAATTTCTTCTATGAGAAGCTGCCTTGTATGTTTTGCAATATTCAGAGAGAAATTTAACCTTGTTCACATGAAGACTTGCCTCTTTTGAAGTCTAAGTCAAGTCAGTTGTTATGAGTCTTAAGTCAAGTCTCAAGTCAATTAACTATGAGGCTAAAGGCTGGATTTTACTAAAATGCTGGGTTTCTCACTTACAAATTATGTGTTGGACTAAAGATAAAAATTGTATGTCACACACCCAAAGACTCAGATCGCATACTACCTGCCTGTCAAGTCCATCTGAACACAAACTCGTGTGGAAGCACGCACCCTCCCATTCTAGGAACTGCATGATAGATATAAACAACCATAGATGTATGTGAGTAATGCTGTACCTGTTAATCTGTGTTCTGAGTCATGAAAGACATGGGCTAAGAGCATTTGGGTGTTGTCTTGGTTTAGAAGATGCTAGATACAGCACCATAAGTTGGAGGTGAGTTGGATAGTTAGTATTTGTTTGCCATCTCTATTTCTTGAGCTTTGTGGCCCTGCACTTTCAGTTGGCTTATAGCTTCATATTTGAGTCGTGGAGCATCATAAACTAGGAGATTTCCACTATATTTTTCTCTAAAATATCAAACATATTTTATATACTCTGACTAAATGGAATCATATAACGTAAGAAATCAGAGTCTGTGCCATCATATACTACATGATTTTTTGTGAATTCTGTTATTTTTCACTGGCCCAAAATCTGCAGACTAGCGCCACCTAATGCATACGGGCATTGACTCGCAAATCAGAGCTAAATTCCGTGTTAAAGTTGTGTAGTTTAGTCCAGCCCTAAGTCAAATAATTTTGTTGCTTTTTTGTGACTTGTGTGAATTCATTGGTCACCAATATCTTCATTAGCTTATTTTCAGAGAAAACAAAGCAGCTTTTAGAGGAAGTTGGCCAAATGAGAACTGCAGTAGTCTAAAAAATTAAATAAAAATAATAACCCAGAAATACCTAACAGTTTTGGAGGACAAAGGAATTAAACAGGTTACAGTAATCAAGCACTCTCCACTCAGACCAGTCTTTCTGCAGTGAATGGATCAAGTCACGACTTGTTTTTATTATTATTATTTAAATTTTTCATCATCATCATCATCCTTTCCTGTGCTCTTGCATATTCTGTCTTTTATACATATTTGCCTATTAGCTCAATTGAAACTATTATTGTCAAAAATTGAGACCAGAGATCCAAGTACGGGGGCAAAAAAACAGAATTTATTGAAAAATAAACACAGCAGAGCTGGCAAAGCGTGAGGGTACCCCGGCACCGACTGCAGCTTGGAGATGGAGAATGTGTTTGTAGGCTTGTGTGCGTAGTGGTAGGGTAGAGCGCTGATCCACGAGGAATCCTCTGGAGAATAGTGTGTTTGTAGGTCTGTGTGCATCATGGTAGTGTGAAGAGCAGATCTGCGAGGAATCATTTGGAGGATAGTGTATTAGAGAATGTTTGTGCGTCGTGGTAGTGTGAAGAGCAGATCCGGTGTAGAGAGACAACCGATGAGGAATACTCAGGTGAAGTGTCAAGGCGAGCGATACAACCAACAGTCACCATGGCAGAGACTGGCAAACAATATAGAAAAAACACAACAGGACTGACTTGGGCAGAGAGAGAGAGTGGTGAGTAACCTTACACACTACATCAATCTAGCCATGAACACAAAACAGAGTGGGGTAAATATTGGCAGATAACAAATCACGATCAGGTGTTGCTCGTCCGCTGAAAGTTGGCATGATCAGCCTTCCCACGGAAACAATCAGGGTTCCCATGGAAATGATGATTCTGCGATCCAGCAGCACCTGAAAAACACAAAGAGAATGTTAACACAAAGGAACAAACCCCCGGACTCACCGAGACCTTGACAATTATGCATTTCTTTATTGTTTTGTCTCTTTTCCTTTCAGTTTGGTTGGGCTTGGTTTATTTCTGTTTTGGAAATAGTCATCATTGTCTGAGGTACAATGAAGATATTTTTCAAGGTGTATGTCCATTTGTTCAGTTTTTAAATCAATATAGAATTAACATTGGTTAATGGTGCGAGGTTGGCCAAACGTTATGTTTAATATTACTGTTGGTTATGGGTTTTCAAAAGATCTAATCCTAAGGATTAAACTTTGGTGAATAACTTGTCACATTCTGTTTGTGCTGTGGACATGAATGGTTCCTGTAATCATGTGGCTTACTATTACTTCTCTAATCAATCAGACATTTTGCTTGCTTTTTTTACTGCTTATTAAAATTACTGTTGATAAACCCTAACAATAAAATAATTAGCAATGTGTTTCCTATTAGGAACGTCCCTGAAAATCACCAAAGTGAGGTTTTGTCATATTTAGGTTACTTTTTTGGGCACTTTTGTACTCAAACTATTACTTTTTAGGTGCACACATACACACTCCTACTGTAACTCATGTGTAGTATGTAAGAGAAGAGTGTGTGTTATTCCCAGAGTGGAGAGTATGTGACAGACTATGGACATCCACAGCAGGCCGAAGTGGCAGCGCTGGGAAAAAGGGCCGGAGTCTTGACAGCTGGGCTGCAGAGAGAGACTGTATGCGTAAGAACTTGTGTGTGTTTGAGAAGGAAAGCAAGCTTGCTTAATGACAGCTTATTCCTTCATGAGTTTAACTCCTGACTGCCGACAGCTCTGCCTGTTGCATCATGGAAGCAGAATCATTACCTTCTGGCCCTGTCAGCAGCAGAAGAGCTTGAACGGAAGAGAGAAGGAAACAAGTGCAGAAAATGGTGGAGGTTCGAGGAACTGTGGGAGTTTGACTTTACTCTTATTGCAGGGTCAAATAACAAAATGCCCGATTTGGGTAGGGGAGTGCTATAACGCATTTTGTCTGCAACTCTGTGTTTTTTGTGATCAAAATGTGTCACAAACTTTGATATATAATTTTTCTGTAAATGCCTGCAACAAATTAAAGTCCTCTACTTATGCCTAAACTTTGTTAATCAGTAACATGTATAAAGATTTCTGTTGCTGCAACCCAACAATCGGGATGGGTTGTAACAGTTAGTGGGGTTGGATGTAACACTAATTGAAAACTTGGACATCAGTTTGAATTTATTGTGGTATGTGAAATTTTATTTTCTTACATCAATTTCTTTTGGTCCCACAATTCCTGTATTTGTACAGTCTTACTATGTTTAATGTCACCCTATTTTACTCCTGGTTAAAAGACCAGGATGCTGGTTCCCAGCCTTAATAAGAACACTTGGTCAACCGGCTTCATCAGACTATAGTTGAACGGCATGACTACCTGCTAGACCAGCACCAAACCATTTCCAGAGTAAGCCAGTATTGGAATGGCTGGCCTAAGCTGGTCTTTTTAACAGGGACAAGTCACCCCATCTTACAACACAACCGTTTTGCCTGTACCTTAAACTAGCTTTGTGTTTTTGCTGGTATGATTATACATGCATTTTTTTTTTGCTCTGGTATTTTCAAATGGCAAAGCTACTTGCTGATTTAAACACTTATGAGCAGCCCCTCCCTCCTCTATTTTCTGGATTCGGGCATTCTCTCTCTCACAGAGCTGGATTTATTGCTCACTCAGAGCATCTTGTTTAAGCCTTCAGTTACTCTGACATTGACCCTGCTAAAATGTTGCCGAGGCTAACACGAGGACGTGACTGGAAAAGGTGAGAGGATTTCTCTCTCTCTCTCTCTCTCTCTCTCTCACACACACACACACACTAGATTTCATGCTGAAGACTTGAGATCTTTTCCCCACTAGTGGCTCTCAGGAAGCATGAGTGAAAACGAGCTCTTGACAGAGGCAATAAATATAATGCAAGTCTTCCAACACCTCTCACCAGCAACCCCCCTGGTTACTCTGTGGGAAGGAAGAGACCACTAAGTTTTACGAGAGACATGAAACTAGCATGATCATTTACTTGTGACAACAGTCAATTATAAAAAAAACAGACCTCAGAATTCTGCAGTTGGCCAATTCAAATCAAGTATTGCAGAGACCATATAATATCCAGTGATAACCCTTTCAAAATGTTGGACAATCAAGGTCAACTCACATTGCGTTGTTGGATGCAGTATCCTCACAATGTGTTCTGTTGTACACTTGGCAAGTGTAGTTTCGGTCATCCAGGTATTTCATACATATAGAAAATGTGCATAAAAGAGGTGTAATGATTTGCTATTTTTCTTTATCTAATGATTAATATACATCGTGAAATCTGAAATTTGGTCAAGATACAATTTGATTATTTTGAACTATTATCAAAAATTATAAGAAAATGCATTACATGATATGAATAGGAATATGTTATAAAGACGTAATATTGTACATATAGATATGTTACATGTATATTTGATATCCGATAAGAATTAAGAATAACAATGTTTGATGCAACTTCATGACTTGACGCAAACACACACAAACATCCGGTAAACTGTGTAATAAGCATAATGATTTGCATTTCGTGTAACGTTAACATTTATTGCACCAATAATTACAGATGAAATATCATGAGCAGGGTCATACAATGAAACTATATTAGTAGCATGTAAAGGTGGTTGAACACGGGATGTGGTAACCGCAAATTCCTTATTCATTTTGGGATAAGGAGAGAGGTGGCTGTTACAGCAGCTCGGTTCATGAGACGCCATGCAAGAATTATTATTTTTTTTTAGCTTTTCTCGGCTGCCGCATGTCATTGAAAAATCACTGGTTGGTTCACATTTGAATTTGCTGTATCTGAAGAGAATGAATGAACGAGTGATTGTTTTCGTTCACTGCCCACAAATCGTATTTATTTAAGCTAAGTTCTACTTGTGGTTAAACTGTTTTATGGAGATATAACACATTTTATGGAGATACAAAAGCAATATTAACATATTATATCATAATTGGAGAAGAAGCAGCCATCCATCCATTTTATCTAATGTAGGATGAACTTGGCCGCATTCACTTTTTTAATTTCAAAGTGCACTTTTTTCCCTTTAATCTCGCATGCCCGCTCCGTGTCTGTTGCGAGAAAGCTTGTGTAATATGAGACGGTCATATTGGGGATTTATATAGTAATGATAGTTGATTCGTAAATTCTGTAATCAATGCATCAACATTTCTTTGACAGATTGATGCACCTAGATGCATTTTTACACCCCTAGTGCATTCTATATGCGTTATACATACTGCATACTGCAAAAATATAGTAGTATACTACCTCTCTTTCTCTCATCCTCTTGAATTACTCATATTATTTCCTATTTCTTCTGCTCCCTATCCATGTTTTCTTTGCTTCAATCTTTGCCCTGAATGTTTGTTTTTGCTATTGCCTTGACCTGCACCCCCTCAGTAAACTCTACCCTTTTCCTCCCTGACCCAAATCAACCCCCATAGCGCCACTTTCTATCTTATATGTACACACACATGTCCCAAACCTCCCCCCTGCTGATGGTCCTCTCCATGCCCAAGAAATAATAAGAAAACGTCAGAAAAAGAAACAAAAAAGAGCATTTCTTTAAGAATAATGTCTTTAATAAAAAATAAGATCTGTATCCCCCCCACCCCCTTCTCCGTTCTTGTTAGTCAGTTAGAAGCGACTCTAGAGATTTGCTAGAAAGAAAGAGGGGGTGTGGTGTTTTCAAAAGTGTGTCAAAAGCCTAGGGGTTTGTATCTGCCCAGAATTTCAATGGGAGGCTGAAAGGGGGCCGGGAAGCGGGCAAACTCAAACACAGGAATCTTGTTTAATTTCTGTCATGTTGCTCTTTTTTTTTTTTCACCAGATTGATGTCTTTTTCAAAATCGGCTCACCATCTTACTGTCATTTTGTGCACGTGGTGTGATACTGTACACTATATCTATCTATTCTCTCTCACTGCCTTAAATCCCTCTAGTTCTCTCATCTCTTCCTTTGCCTGCTCTTTTTTTTCCTTCCCTCCTTTCCCTTTTTATCCCCCCATTTGTGATTGTCAGTTGATCCATAGCTCAGGAGCAGAAAGCTAGCCTACTGCATGAATGATGCCATGCTTCCTATATATGGGGTGTACAGGGGGAAACGGGTGCCTCTCAGTGACGTTAACTAGATAGAGAGGCATGCATCGGGACACTGGGAGTAACTTGCTGGAAGGTGTAGAATTTACTGCAGTTAAAATCAATGAACTTGACACCTTCAAAGGGCCGTGCAAGGCAGCGACTTGCTCTGAGGTTAAAACTCTTCTTTCTTTTTTTTTCCCCTGTGGGAATCACCGCTGTCAATAAAATGCAATAATTACCACACCCGGACTGGGAAGAGTGCAGGCAAGCTTGGGCTGAATTAAAAATTGATCAGAAAGAGGAGAAAACATTATTTTTGTAGCCCTTTTCCCTGCTTGAATCTCATCCGCTTACTGGCTGCAGTTTCTGCTTCCTCTGTTAGCCTTTTTTATGGTTTTTAACACTCTCTCGCTCTCTGACGTGCAATTTACCATGTCGTTGGATGTAAAAAAACTATTTGCCAGTTAATTGTCCTCATGTGTGCTGAGGTGTGCTTCAGCCAAGGCTGTATTTACGTGCATAGAGTTTAATGCATAGTTGCTTAATGCAGACATGTATATTGAAAGGCCCCACAGAGTTTATTGATTGCATCCTAATTTTGCCTGACTCGCCCCACCCCTGCTCCTTTAGCTGACATTCAGAATAGGTATGAGAAGAGGGGAGGCTCATCCATAGTGTCCCAGTTGTCTCACTTTCATACGGCACACTTTGAGTAAGAACATGGCACACTTTTTTTTTTATTATTAAACGCATATGTAAATAAACACTCTCACGTATCCCTCACCAGGGATCATTTTTATGTTGAGTGGACCATCAGAACTGACAATCTGGTATTACCGTTGCAAAAATATTTCTGTTCAATCACTCAAGGATGTCATTGAAAGGGTGCATTGCAGGACCAATGTATAGAAAGCAACAATGCCCACACAGTTTTTTTGTTTTGTTTTGTTTTTGTTTGTTTTTTTAGCATTTTGGTTACGGAAGTATTTTTCACATTAATTTGTTTCACAGGGATTTCATAAAAGTACTTTAAAAGAGATCTATGCCATTAACCAAACCAGCCAGGACTGAGGTGAATCACAAACTTTGATTTGAAGCTAAAAAGTATTTTGAACTGTGGAGACTGTGTACTTAAAGGAATAGTTCACCCAAAACTGAAGATTCTCTCATAATTTACTCACCCTCATGCTATCCTAGATGTGTATGACTTTCTTTCTTCTGCTGAACACAAATTATGATTTTTAGAAGAATAATTTTCTGATTGGTGTTTTCTTTGTCTGCTGGATCATGAAAAGTGTAGTTTTTCACCAACAATTCTGCAATTAAATAACATTTTTAAACAAAGAAGTTAAAAAAAGTGAACTGATGGCCTCAACAGAAGCTCATACAATTGATTAACAACCTTGGAATTCATGGTAGGCCTATCTTTAATGGTTTATAAATTGTTGTTAAAAATCAATTTGCCTATGGAGAAAATGAATGAGATTTTCACTTCTGGAACCAGAATGTCACGCTCTAATACATCTATTATTGTTTTGACATTGTACCATGGGAATTCCATGTTGCTATGGACATGCACCACGGTAATACTGTAGTTTTTAAAAAAACCTTTGAGTATTGAGTAAATACCATGGTATATGAATATTTAAATCATGCAGTGCCTTGGTATTCATATAAATGGTATCATGGTCAAAAATTAAGCAATCAGGGCAAGAAAAGCCACCAAAAGTAACAACTTTGAAATTTAAAATGCACAGGCAAAAAAACACTCCTGTTATAATTTTATTTTAAAATATTCTATATTTTCAATTTCAAGCCTAGTTTTATTACGTTATCATATAATAGAAGCGTTTATGATATTGATTCAATTTTCCGGGGTAAGAGATATCAAATATTATTCAGAAACTAAAATTTGTGTTAAGGAATTAATTACATTTCAATAGTTGACAGAGTAAAATTTTGACACCATTTACTTTTTTATGGTAAAAAATTAAATTTGCCCTCATAAATGTAATCCAGGGGCAAATATTGTCCCTTAATGGAAGAGTTATTTCCTTACACAACAGGGTATTACCATGTAATGCAGAGAATATACCATGGTATTGTCATAGTACTTTTTATATAGGAAAAACACCTTAAATGGACCAAAGCAGGAAAAACATTATGAAACAATATTGGGGATCATTCATTCATTAGGTGAAATGTTGATAATTAGATTGTGCTTCAAAATGAACTAATGATATGATGGTAAAAGCAGCCAGCGAGGTGTGTAGTAGGTCGTTTAACACTGCGGGCAGTGTTTGAGTGTCCCAGTCGGATGGCCTTGTTTAGATTCTCTCATACAATGCCTGTGGCAGTGTATAAGTTTGGTCTTCGCTCACTCTCCTCTGGGATGACTCCAAGGCTGAATTAAGTGTTTGTGCGAGTGTGACAGAAGAGGAGAGAGAGTGATATAAAATATATTCCAGTACTATTAATAGGCTTCATTTTATTGTCCTGTATATCAATCTTTAACAACATACTTGAGCAGAAATCTGACTCAAACGAGAGCTGCCCATCCAGACGTATTGATTAGAATTTTGTCTTGTGTTCTTGGTAATCTTAAGGACCCTTTTCTTTGTTCTGGGCTCTAAATTTAGCATGCCCTCCCCTCCACAATGCTTGGTCGAGGTCAGGGTAACCAGCTCACCAGAGTTGTTACAGGAAATTGAGTTTATGGGAGAAACAGAAATGAAGGTGCTTGGCTATCCGTGGAGGACTGCTCTGGAGGTCAAAGTTCACCCCAGCAGCAAAAAAAAAACAAAAGAAACAAACATGCCAGAGTAGCTCTATGGGTAAATTGGCCCGTTTTGTGAGAGCTTGATCGATGGGGTGGAAACTTTGCCGCAAATAGGGGTCTTGACCAAATTTTGTGGTTCAATGAAAGCGAAGAACAAAGGCATGCATGTTTTATTTTTTCACCCCACATTACTTGAAAATAAATATAGGCGAGTGGAAGACTGTTCTCAAGGACCTTTGGCTTACATTCAGATGTCCAGAGACCTTCACATCCATAAGGCTAGTGCATGATTATGAAGATGGACCGAGTGGCCCCATTCCAAATGTTTTGAATTGCTGCCTCTCATTTATGAACACGGCTCTTTAGAGGACTGCCTAGATCAGATGATATTGGCATTTCAGCAGCTTCCGTCTCAACTGCTTCAACGTGCTGTATGAATCATGGGATGGGATGGCTGTTTGGATAGAAATATTAAACAAACATCTCGTTGATTAGAATGATAGGTATGATTTTATTTTTATTTTAATCAACTTTTTTTTCAACGTTAAAGTACTTTTCTTAGCCAGCTTTAATATGCAGATACAACTAACTAAAAAGGCATGCATCAATTATATGTTATATTATACTTTGGTGACTACACTTCCAATCACTTGCATTCATACGCATCTGAAATCGGGAGAATGGAAACTCCAGCTCATGTGAAGAAATTTCATACAAAAATTCAATTTAAACCTTGACCTGCAAATTTGTATGATGAGATGATGTGTAACTAAAAGAAGATAAAAACGTCAAACACAGACTTATTTGCTCAACTGAAATAATACATATTTCAAAGCTGGTCAATTTATAGATACTTATTTCAAAACTTTTAAAGCATATTGTTGCAGTAGAGTGAGTAGATTGTGTACATTTTGAATGTAGTGGCTTTTTTTTTATGGGGTGGGGGGTTCGGGTAAAAAAATGGCAAAAAAATGCCCCTGAAATCCAAAATGTGGGAGCAAAAATATCCTCACAGTAACATCTGAAATAGTCCTTAATACTCTATTATAGTCGTAGTTATACATATAATGGCATAACATATAAAGTAATGTTGTTTTTATTCTTAGGGTAAGAGGTAATTATTCTCAATATTGAGAGTTTGTATTAATTAATAGTTTAGAATAGTATTACACTGTAGTATTTGTTATAAACAGATGAGACAAAGCTTATGTTTAACATTTTTTTTTAATAATATGCCCACATAAAGGTAAAATATGCCTCTGAAAAACAAATACAGGGGGCAAATATTGCCCCTTAATATAAACGTTAATTTCAAAAACTGTTTATGATATATTGTTTATGAACCAAAACCCTGAAATGTGACATTTTATCCTGTCAGTTGCGGAGTCCAAAGTAGGTTTACATGCTCAGAGCCTAGTGAGACCACAGCTTCAGCAGCATTGGCTCAACCAAAGGCATGAGTTTTTGGCAGGGCAACATTTGTTTAACAATGGCAGACAAAAGTCGTTTTTGAGAAACAATTTAAAGTTTGAATTACTTTTTTAATGTTAAAAATAATTTTCAATTTTAAAATGATGTCCCAGTTTGTAATAGAGTTGACTATGAATAATTTATTTGTAAGTTGATTATAAGAGTATGAAGAGTGTGAACATTGTGGCTGCCAATTTCAAAACATTGCCTTGTTAGTTTGTGAGATCTTATGATGTCATTATGATGAGTTTGAGGTAGTACTTTCTATTTGTAAATGAACAATTAAAGACAGTGGTGGGCCAGATGGGACAGTACAAATCTTTTGGAAGCCTGGTTGGGAACAATTATAATTTTTGCAATTCTGTTTGGTGCCCCTAGTGGCACAGAAATGAAAATCTTCTCCTTCAGATTTTATGGTTCCAGTATTCTGTATTATAAATAGCAGTCCCCTCCAAATTTGTGTGTATGTGTGGGGCTAAAAAGGTGAGAGAATTATGTATCAGAAGGTTAAATGTAGTGGCTGTACCACTGACCTCCTTTTCTGCTAACACACACCTGTCAGACTGCCACCAGGAGAAAGAGAGGCTTTTGTCAGGAAATATTCAGCTCTATTATCGCCACCTGTGAATGAGCTCCTGAGACCTGGGGAAAAAAGCAAGCTTCTGAAACAAATCAGTGTGTGAGAGCATGTGTGTGTGTGTGTGTGTGTGTGTGTGTGTGTGTGTGCGCAGACCTGTCACTCGCTCTCTTGGCTGAAAGTCGGATCGGGAGCTGTGGCGTCGCCAGGTGAAAACTTGGGGGGAGACATCAGCATTCCAGCGATGTCACCAAGCCCCTGTGCACCGGGAGCAGCCAGACGCTCCGACAGGCGTACCTGCTTCCCCTCCGAGACACACAGACGCACACTCTGAGTGTCCTTGAGACTTACTGACAACCTCTGTCTATGCCAGGATCTGTGTGTGTGTGTGTGTGTGTGTGTGTGTGTTTGAAGGGCGTTTTTGCTGAGGTATATGGACTGCCGAAGGAAATGGTATTAAACATACCTTAATGTGTCTAATTGACTTTTGGAGGAATCCCAGAGCTCTGAGTTCTCTTCATTGGACAGAAGCACATGAAACCTACTTGGATAGTGCCACTCCAACTGGGCAAGTCAAGTTCACATGACTGTCACTGATACTTCTGGACAGTTCTCTTCACTGTGAGTTCCTGGCACTCCCTTGGGCTAAAGGCTTAAGATTGGTGTGGACAGACACATGGTTGGTCTTAATGTGTCACTTCCTAAAACATCTGGTCTTGCTTTCTCTCTAGTCTCATGCCATCAATAGGTCAATGAGTAAGTGAGTAGCAGACAGGCTACAGGAAGTGCTTTGTGAATTGATGTTCACTTCGTTTCATATGTATTCCATTATTTAAAGCTTTTTATGATTGTTATATGGGCATTGATTTATCTTTTGTGTACTTGCCATATAGCCTAAACAGTCATCACTGAAAATATATATCTTATATCTTATATAATATAAGACTCTCAGGAAACATGTTAAGAAAACATCATGGTCTTAAATCACATCAAAATAAATAGAATCAAGTAAGAAATACATTTTTGCATTTAAAAATAGGACCCTTGAGATTATTTTAATTGTGACATTATATCCATGAAAGATATGCCCGTTAACCCCCCCCCCCCCCACACATTTTCACTGATTTAAATAATAAAAAATAATTGTACAACAGTACCTTTTTTTTTACTGTTATACAGTGAAAAAAATTAATGTTTTGGTAATGATAATCATTACAGTAGTAGTAAATGTATTGTGTATGTCTTTATTCTGCAGAACACATTATGATTTTTTGAAGATTATTTCAGCTCTGTAGGTCTTTTACAATTCAAGTGAAGGGGAGCCAAAATTAAAGGCATCAGAAAAGTAATCCTGTACGACTTAAGTGTTTTAATCCATGTCTTCAGATGTGATATGATAGGTGTGGGTGAGAAACAGATCCATATTTAAGGCCTTTTTTTGGCTAGAAATTCTTCTCCCTGTCCAGTAGGACGTGAAATGCATGAAGAATGTGAAAGTGACAATTAAAGTGGAGACTGAGCAGGTAGGAGTATTTACAGAAAAAAAAAAGACTTAAATATTGATCCGTTTCTCACCCACATCTACATTATCATATCAGTTCTGAAGACATTGATTTAATCACTGGAGTCTTATGAATTACTTTTATGCTGACATTTTGTAGCTTCAAAATTTTGGCACCCATTCACTTGCATTACATGGACCAAGAGTTAAGAAATTCTTCAAAAAATCTTAATTTGAGTTCAGCAAATGAAAGAAAGTCATACACCTCTGGGATGGTATAAGGGTGAGTAAATGATGAGAGAATTTTCATTTTGGGGTGAACTATCCCTATAAAGCCATTGTTCAACCAGAAATTAAAATTGTTTTATAATTTAATTTGTTTCATGTTGATCCAAACCTGCTTGTTATTTTTCTCCTGACCTGTACGGTTTTCTGTGGAGCTTTAAGACTGTCCCACTGACTAGTCAATTTTGTAAATATGTGGCTCAATTGAAAAAAAAAAAGCGTTTATCACCTAATGCATATCTTAAATCCCAACCACCTAATGTAAATAATACGTTTCACAGCATCAAATTATTGATAACGAGAATTTCTCTTTGGGAGACATCTTTCTTTTAGTAGTATCGCTCAGGGAACTAGATTTAGACTTACATGAAGCCAAGTGTCAGTGCACATTCACTAAAGAGACTGTGCGGCTGATAAGTGGACCCCCAGGGGAGTAAAAGTGCTCAGTTAAAGTGTGTGTCTGTGTAGACACATTTCCACTATTGCAAGCCCTAAAGCCACCTCCTGTCAACTGTACACACACCCACAATTTCTCACTCCACCCAGGGAGTGTGTGTGTGTCAGCGACAGCACCCTGGGCCTGGTTTTCTACAGGATCAACAGGGCTAATTATAGTGATGCACTGACACCTTTCTGGTGCCTTTTCAATCACCTCCCACTGCCAGGTGCCTCACTGCCTCCCCCTTCGCTTGATTGTGTGTGTATGTGTGGTGTGAGCACTTGAGTGCTTGCTCAAAAGTTTTTTTTTTTTTTTTACTTTTGTGTATGCATGAATAGGAGTTAGTTGTGACTGTGGTCGTGGGTGTGTGTTTTTTTATGTGAGACTGACTAAGAGTTGGTAAGAAGTTTGCAAAGGTATATGCTGGAGAAGTCATGAAATATGTCTGAAAATGCTTGAAATGTGTTCGTTGCTGTATTTAGAGAGCTAGCCTATTTCCTGGGGCTTTAGTGGCTGGGTTTAGTCCATGAGTGCACTTTTTAATGAATGTATTTATGTCACTGAATGTTGCTGTCAGTGATAATGAAGGTACTCTGTGAAGTTTTACATGTGTATGTATTCATTTATTTATTTAAAGTTGCACATTATCAGCCAAGATTATAACTTACACTTTAGAACACTGGTTGCGTGATAGATGAGTAGGTGTCTCTGACTGTTGTATAAGACTCTTCAGATTGCAAGAAATAATTTGTGTATACACAACTAATAATGTATGATGTGGGGATGTGTACCAATGGCCACAAGAGATTGGCTCAACAAAGCGGATGTGAAAAAGTCCCTGTTCACCTTGTTATTAAAATTAGTTTTGGGCTAAACAGGAAAACGAAGAAGACAAGTGTAAATGGGGTCCAAAATGTTTCGAGATTTGTCCACATTCAGAGGTTTTCGAAAATGCATTTGACCACATTGGGCACATTGTGTAAATGCTCAACCATTCGCATGATGAGCGAATCACTGCCTACTCACCTGTCAATCAACTACTGCACTAAAACAAAAGCAGCCTGATCAGAAAAGTACATACTTGTAAATGCAAAACAACTTATCAGAACTTCTTCATTGTGCCTGATATCAACATGCAGGGACAGATGTGTGGCACATACACCTGAAGCTCAGTTAATACAGGTATTCCACTAAAATAACTAAAAATTGTGTTCTAAAAATCATGTTTTTGCCTAAATTTAATGCAAGTGTAATTAGGAGAAACTACAATTTTTTGTGCTTTTTCTTTCTTAATGTATTTATTATCTGCAGTAATGATGTAGTGATTGATGTGTCAATGAAATCAGAGACCCTTACCTCAAAATCTGTACAGAAGTGGTCAAAAGAGATATTACAACCAGGTGTAAACAATGATTTGTCTCACCTGTCCACTTGTGATCTGATCATCCAATCCTATCTAAACAGGGCCTAAGTGAGAGAGTCTCAGCCAGATGCATGTAAAAGCAAGACAAGTGAGGCAAGATGGTTTCTCTAATGCGAAACACAGATGTTATATATCACTCCACTCTATCTCACGTTTGTCTCATCTGTTTTTGCAACTGGGTCATCGGGTCAAAGGGTCTGCTTTGTGTATGGACACCCACACACAGAGATACACACATTGTCATTCTTTGTTTTGTTTTGACATACCCTATGTTTTTCTATGGGCTAACGTAGCTCTGTCTTATCCTCCACTGTTATTTAAACCTGACAAGAGCACCAGAGTCTGTAGTCATCCATGTCATCATCACAGTGCTATGTGTCATTACCCATGCATATGCTGACAGTGTATCCCTTATCCCTCTCAGGACTCTGGTGAGCTCTGCTGACTTGTTTGCGCTTATGTCAAGTTTTTCGGTTTGGAGGCGCACCGCACGCTGTCATGTGCTGTCACCCTCTTCCTCCCGAGGTAGTCAGTCATTGGAACGGCAACCCCTCAATCCCACATTTGGAAATCAACACAGGCATGTCATCAGCTGAGCCAGTGAAGGGGAGAAGAGTTTCCTGAGGCTGAGAAGATGCTATCACACTGTTTTGCTGTCGTTAGAAAGCTGCACCGATGGCCCTTGAAGTGCAACAACCCTGTCTCTCTCTCAAAAGCACGGGATGAAGGAGAGATGTAACTTCCAACCACGTGCCACCATCACTGAAGTCTGTTATCAGCATGTGTATAGCTGTGTATCTGTGTGTGCGTGCTTGTGTTGTGTTTGGTGGCAGGGGGTTGAGAGACCGTTACTGCCTATGCCTGTTTGTCGAGGGTCATTGTGGTAGAGGACGAGTGGCAGTGATAGTGTCTGGCCTTGCTTTTGATGTTATTGAGCCGCTCCAGCAGAGAACTAATGATAACTTACAAGTCTGATAAACATTCTGCGTCCCTGTATGCCTGCTGTGTGCATGTGTTTGTGTGGAGTGCCAGAGAAGTGATTGTGTATTTTGTTTGTCCTTCACTGGCTGTTATTCAAGTTGAAACCCCTTTTCCAGGCTCCTTTTAAGCGACTTGTGTTTACACTAAAGCTGAGTAGTCACAAAGTCATGTTCTACAACGTGTACAGACAAATTGCCCCTGCGGCTTTTTCTGCTCAATGACCTTACTCTCCATTCGTGCCCTTGGAGCACAGAAACCATTTTGTTCATATGAGGCTGTTTTTGTCTTTAGCTTTGCCAGCTTCCAAAGACTAGAAGATGGTTTTCAGTGGCCCAAGACATATTTTATTCTCGTATTGCAGGAATTTGCATCACATTTTTAAGTGCTTGGCCTTGCAATTCTCTCTCAGGACTTTTGCACTTCTTGGTACAGTGAATTCCAAGACAACTTTGCTTTTCTTGCTAGGCATGGCATCGTACAATTTAATTTAGCTTTAAACTCTGGATTTAGTTATATAACTTGCTTTACACTCAGTGTTAAGGAAGGAGAAATTACGGCATGCTTTTGCCAAGGTCAAGCATGAAATTTTCCAAACCCGTGTGTGTCTACATGAACTGTTTTCCTGAAGTGGGACTCACTAGAAGAGCTCTATGGATTAGCATTTACATCAGACCCCACACTTCCATCTGCACGTTGGGTCTTTTTTTTTAAAGTATAATTCCAGAATCAATGTTACATGCCATAGTCTGTAGATGAAGCAGAATAGAGCTGAATATGTATTATTTAGTTCTAATTAATAAATAAGAGGGCCTGTTGCCAGTCCTTGTTCATTACAAAGTACATGCTTCTTACAGCAAATTTACTCGTTTGGTCATAGAAATTAAGCTGAATTTACAGATTTATGTAGCCTCTTGTGCTTGGCTAAATGAGATCTCTTTCAGTCTGGCCAATATGAGTCAACTGCATTGTCTGTGACCCAGTTCCAACCTCCCTCTCTCTCTCTCTCTCTCTCTCTCTCTCTCTCTCTCTCTCTCTCTCTCTCTCTCTCTTTCTCTCTCTCTCTCTCTATCTCTCTCTCTCTCTCTCTCTCTCTCTCTCTCTCTCTCTCTCTCTCTCTATCTCTCTCTCTCTCTCTCTCTCTCTCTATCTTTCTCTCATATTTTCTCTTTGAAGTCCACTGGCTGATCTCCCTATACAGGAGAGAGAATGCAAATAATAATTGGATGGAAGGGGGCAAAAAATTAAGGAATTAAAAAATGAGTAGAAATAAAAAGCAGAACACAACTATAATTTCAAATGCTGAGGTACAATGCCCAAGGTGTCATGAAGAGGTGGCGTGCTGCAGGTAGCTCCATTCCCCCGGCACCACTGGTTTATTTATCCTCCTCTCTGTTTGTTGCCAGCAGAGCAATGTCACGGGATCTGACCTAGAAAGGTCCAATCGCTCTCAGTCAAGCCCTCAACCTCCTCGTGTGAGTGCAACAGTGTCAGAGACTCCTCCCCATAAGAAAGGGGAGCAGTACATCCCTTGTGTCTCCAAGGTGCAGCCCACTTCAGGGACATGAACATCCATCTGGGCCACAAATATGTGGTGTACTGTGGACACTGTGAGGTGGGAAGGATTGCCCCCTAGGTCAGAACTTTATATCTAGAACACCTGGTTTTTGGGGAAAATATAACTCTGTGGAGTCTTTTAACCATGCATGGGTGATTCCAGTAGAATATTATTATTATTATTATATTATTTTTTTATAATTTAATAAAGGTTTTTGTCATTTAGGCCTTCACAGTTTTCTTTAGTTGTTCTGTGTGTACACTGAAATTTGAAAGGAATAAAACAACATTTTGTCAAAGTTGTCAATTTACTTACCCTTGTGTTGTTTCAAACCTGTATGAATTGATTTTTAAGGCAGAATATGTTTCAATACAGTGACAGTGGATAGTGCTTAATCGTTTAAGTTTAAAAAGTTAAAAGTTTAAAAAGGACCCACAAGTACCAAAGTAGTCCATGTGACTAGCATCTTATTGTGCATTTTCTAGTCTTAGAATGTGAGAAATTTGTAAAAACAATTCTCCTGTGCACTTGCATGCTTCTTGTGAACAAGCTTCTCTCGTGTACTCATGAACATACAATGGACATGAAGATTTTCACTGACCAATTAATTACATTTTGAGTTGTCTCTCACAAAAACAATCATATGCCTTAAGACGACAAGGAACATGTTGCACAGTTTGCATGGACTACTTTTTAGTACTTTGTGTCTTTTTTAAGCTTTGAATTGAGGCACTTTTCACTGCCATTGTATTGAAGACTTTCTGCAATATTCATCTAAACACCTTTTGTGCAAGAATTTTCATTTTATGGTGAATTATTCCTTTAACGTTCACTTGCAGGAAATGGTGGAGTCATACCTAGATTACTTGATTAATTCCTGTAGTCTTTAAGATGTGTGTTTAATAGTGATGCTCCGATTGATCGGCCGCCGATCATGATCGGCCGATATTGGCTTTAAATAGCTCAATCGGCAACCCCCAAAAGCGCCGATCAAAAAAGCCGATCACGTGATGTAAATAACTCGCGCAACTTTTCTGCATGTGGCGCGCGCGGGAACACAATAGCAGAGCAGAGCTGGCTAGACAGCAGCAAAATGACTTCTCCTTCTCCCGTCTGGAGGTTTTTCAAAGTGTCAGACAAAGACATAAAATTAGCCATATGCAATACATGTCGTGCTGAAATCCCTCGAGGTGGAATACACCAACGGCATTTTAATACAACCAACATGATTAGGCATCTTCGAACACGCCATACAACAGCTGAATATGCAGAGTATGAGAGACTAAACCAGCCGACGCAAACATCCCCATCCCTCAATCAGCCGACTGTGAGTGATGCCTTTAAACGACGTGAACCATACAGCCGGGATAGTAAGAGATGGAAAGACATCACGTCCAGTATCATGGGATTCATTTGCCTCGACGAACAACCTCTATCCGTTGTGGAGGATAAAGGGTTCCGTCGCCTGCTAACCTGCCTTGATCCACGATACGACCCCCCAGGCAGGAAATATCTAACTGATGTGTGTCTCCCCGCGTTGTACAAATCCGTGCACACACACATTGACAAGCTTCTGAATGATAGCGTACATATTAGCTTCACAAGCGATATATGGAGTGCAGACGCCTGTCCAATGTCCCTGCTAAGCTTAACAGCGCACTTTATTGACTCAAACTTCAAAAGACACAACATTGTGCTACACTGTCAGGATTTCACGGGGTCACATTCTGCGGAGGCTTTGGTGAACGCATTTAGCGGCATGTTTCAGTCATGGGGGATCCAAAAAGAGAAAATCCATGCAATTCTAACCGACAACGCCAAAAACATGCAGAAAGCAATGAGAGACGCAGATTTCCCTGGCCTGCCTTGTATGGCACACACTCTCCAGCTTGCTGTGCATGAGGGGGTATTGTGGCCAATTGTTTAATTTTATTACATTAAAAAACACTACATTTTACAAGTAGCCTGGGCCTAAATGTGACCTCATCCTATCCCAAGTTCATGTGGGTTGGTAACTATCTGCTTGGCCTCCTTTTGTTTCTCTGCCTTGTTATTTATGAAGGATGGCATTGGCTTACAGTAGCTAATCTAGCTATACATTATTTTATTTTTTGGATCTGATGTAGTTAGTTCCTCAACTTCATCCATTGTAGTCTGCCTGACCCCTCTTTGTTTTGAAAAATGTTACTCTGCCTTATTTGGAAAAGATGGCATACAGTAGCCTTATGTTATCTTGTTTTCTAACTACAATCAAATAAACATTGGTTCTTTAAGATTTTCTTGACTCTAGCATATTTCTACTGATAAAAGATTCCCATTCCCCTGCCATTCTGTGATCGGCAGTGATCGGCAATCGGCAGATCATGATTTTGGTGATCGGTAATCGGTGATCGGCCCCAAAAATGCTGACCGGAGCATCACTAGTGTTTAATTTTGTCAACCAACCTCACCGGCAGCACCCCCCCAACCCCTTTTTTTACTGCTCACTGTTGTTATGCTAGTGGTCGTGACTCATGCCAGATTGATTTCCAAGCATCCTTTTGTGGGCACCTTTGGACTACCTGAATTTCAGTCTTATTTCAGTGCAGAAACTGAGCTGGAGGCTACCATGGGAACAATTGTGTGTGGAAACAACAACAATAGGCAAACAAGGCTCCTCTCAGCTGAAGACACAACAGGGCCAAGGAAAAATGGCTCTGCACTCCTCCACTGTCAGCTGCAAATAGTTAATTCTAATTCCTGACATAGTGGTAGACTGTATGAAGTCCCTGCAGTGCTGCTCTGTGGTTCTGGAAGATGGTAAAATAAGCTCTGTTCTCCCTTAGCATTGCAATATGGCGCCGTTGTATGTGGTGTGCCGTCTGTTGTCCTCTCTGTTGTCTGTACTTTTATTGTCTCTTCTAATCAAAAATTGTTACCCTTTACTTGTTTCTGACGTCAAATGCTGCTTGATATTCAAAGATCAGTATGGCACTGATCAACGCATGGTCCCTGGTAAACAAGACATTTATACTGAATTACTTTTTTTACTGCACGCAGTTTGAACCTTCTTTTTGTGATGGAGACGTGGATTAAAGTGGGAGAGTTAAGTCCCTTTTCTGATCTAGTACCCCAGAATTGTAAATATTTTAATTCCCCTCGGGCTACTGGTCATGGTGCAGGGCTATAGCGGCAGTTTTTAAAAATACCTTTCAATTCTCTACTAACTGATGCCTATCGCTGCCTTGAGTTCAAATGTTCCAGATGGACCTGGCTACTAATCCAGTGTTGTTTGTGTTGGTTTTCCAACCTCCTCAACCTAATAAGGACTTTATCAATTAATTTTCAGACGTTTTGGGCAGAATTGCCACAAAGTACGATCACATTTTATTGTTGGGTGATTTTAATATTCACATGTGCTGTGCCTCCAAACCTTTATCTAAAAGAGTTTTTAAATCTTATTGACACTTTGGACTTTGTTCATTGGGTGAAAGGCCCTACACACATACAGGGTCATACTCTGGACCTGGTTTTATCACTTGGGATGCCTGTTAACAATATTGAAATTTGTGATAACAGTTTTTCTGACCATAAACCTCTGCTGTTCATCACGTCTCTTTCTGGTCCAACTGACAAAGCACCTTCTCTGATACGTTGGACCAGCAGTTTTTCCATTCGCTCTTGCGAAGACTTTTCTACAGCGTACAAAAAGGCTTGCAAACATTTTGCTCTGGAACTTACTCTATATAAATTAGATGCTGATGAACATCTCAGTTTGTTTAATCTTATCTGTCCATATATTTTAAAGTATATTGCTCAACTAAAGGCCCAACATCCCAAATCCAAACCGGAGCCCTGGCTCAATGACACAACCCGCTCACTTAAACAGATCTGCAAAAGAGCGGAATGTAAATGGAAAAAAGACAAACTACAGGTGTTCTATGAAATGTGGAGGGACACACTGTTTACATTTCAAAAAGCCATTAAGGCTGCTAAATCTAAATATTTATCCGAGATTATCACAAAAACTGTCATAGACAAAATTATTTTTTTCAACCATTGACTCTGTTCTTAACCATTCTATAAATGTCTATCCAGAGATATCTCCTCCTCTATGTGAATGCTTTCTATGTGAAAGTTTTTTTAGTTGGCAAGGTTAATGTTTTAAGATCACAGATGTTGCCTTCTGCTTGTAGCCTGTCAGAGACTCTAAACTGCTCTGTATCTTGGTGTGAGTTTGAACTCTTATCTCCCTCCAGACTTGCAAATGAATTATTGAACATCTAAAGCCCACCCTTTGTCCCTAAGATGTTGTCCCTCCACATTTCCTTAAACAAATTGTTGACACTGTTGGACCTGATCTTCTGTCTATTATCAACAACTGTCTTAGCACTGGGACTGTACCTGAATGCCTTAAACACGCTATGGTGACGCCTAATCTCAAAAAACCTACCTCTAAGTTGCCTTTTATTTCTAAAATTTTGGAAAAAAGTAGTTTTAACTCTTACAGACTTATTTGAGCACAAACTCAAAAAAAAAAAAAAAAAAAAAAAAAAAAAAAGAAATGTTTCCAGTCAGGATTCAAAACTGAATCTGCTCTTTTAAGAGACTCAAATGATATCTTATTAACAACAGATTATGGGAATGTTATGGCTCTGGTTCTTCAAGATCTCAGCGCAGCATTCAATTTGGTTGACCACAATATTCTTATTTCCTGCTTAGAGCTTGGTACCAAGCTCTAAGTGGGAAATAAGAATATTGTGCAGAAATATTCACAGTTCTAAAATGGTTTAATTCCTATCTAACCAATAGAAGATTCTCTGTCATTCTTGGTCAGCATACATCTTCTGCAGCGCATCTCTCTTGTATTGTGCCACAGGGCATGATTCTTGCTCCAGTTTTATTCTCACTATATATATGCTCCCTATCGGTTCTATATTCAATAAATACAGAGTGTCTTTTCATTGTTATTCTGATGACACTCAAATTTATTTCCCTCTGAAATGCAATGACAAATATGCCATCAAGCCACTTTTAGCTTATTTAAAGGAACAAAAAGTGTGGCTGTCACAATTTTTTTTAAAACTTTAATGAAAACAAAACTGATTTTGTTTGGGCCCAATGACTGTAATACACTCAATTTTGAACTAGGCAATCTCGTGCCCTATATTACATGTTGTGCATAGAATCTTGGTTTCCTGTTTGAAAGCAGCCTAAAATTTGAGAAACAAATAAATGCTGTGGTAAGGTTGAGCTTCTTCCACCTATGACACTTGTCAAAAGCTAAATCTTTTCTCTCTGTGAAGAACTTTGAAATTGTGATTCATGCCTTCATTTCATCATGCCTAGGCTATTGTGACTGTCTCTATCTTGTCTTCATATAGTCCAAAACACTGCAGCTATACTTCTAATGAGCAGACATAAATAGGAACATGATTTGCTGCTCTCTGTTCCTAGATTCAAATTAAAGCACAGAGGCTTAGCAGGCCCTTAGCTCTGGAACAGCCTGCCTCTTCCTATTAGAACTGTGCCATCTCTATTGGTTTTTAAATCAATGCTTAAAACATATCTATTTTCACTGGCCATTTATTTAACTTGAACCCTTACTCTGATGTGTTTATATCACTTTTATCTTTCTGCCTGTGATAGATTTGTATTGTCTCTTTTTATCTGCTCTTATTTATACCTGCTTTTGTACAGAACTTTGGTCAACCCTGGTTGTTTTTAAATGTGCTTTATAGATAAATGTGACTTAGAAACATGAACACAGAAACATGAATTCATCCCCCATATAATGCCTTGGGCTATGGTGGGTTTTCTTTAAAGTTTGACTCCATCTGTCCTACACAAATGATCTTATATGTGACATTGTTTTTGTGGATCAGACTTGTGTATGTATGCCCCAGTTGTTGAATGTTGGTGGTCTTCTCAAGCTTGTTGTTATCTGCTGTGGTGTGCCCCTCGTTAGTGGTGTTTGGTATGCAGGGGTGTAAAGTAACAAATTACAAATACTTTTGTTACTATAATTAAGTAGTATTTTCCCAGGAATTTTACTTTTTTAATTAGTTTAAAATTGTAGAATTTTTACTTTTACATGAGTACATTTTAAGCGCTTTTACTGTACTTTTACTGCTCTATATTCCATCTGTCTCTGTTCTACACTTCACTGTCTTGATTTTATTTTTATCCATTAACCTGATTGGCAAGGGAGGGTCTTGTGACTCCCATCAAATCAAATCATGCTTAGAAAACTTGAACGACATCTGTAGACCTGGCACCAACTGCTATTAATCATAGATGTGGAAGATATTTCAAGCAGCAATACAATACCTGAACATCCATGGCAGCACCTGAAAAGCACCTTTTCCTAATGAAGAAAGCCAATTGCTTGATCGTGCCATGTGAGTTTAGCTTGCTCAAGCCAGTCGAGATAGTAGCTTTAATTCTACCTCTAAATTGAAGATAAATATCAAGGTAAATTAAGCTTGATATTTCAAGATAACTAGATTATCTTTATCTGTAATGTAGCCTTTAAATTAGCTATATATCACTGAGATTATTGGGCTGCTGTGAGAGAGTTATGCAGTGTTGGCAATAGAGCTGGGCGATAAAACAATATTTATCGGAAAAAATCCTCTATCAATGATAAACTTTTCAGTAATTTTCTGTGTTTTGCCTATGTTCTACATCTAGACCAGGGGTGCACATTACATTGAACACAATAGCAAGACAACCACTGAAAATTTACTTTTTATTTTCTTGCTTATGTGGACTGAGAGGTGGTTTATGTTTGTATGCTTTACATGTTCCTAAAGCACTCAAGCAAATGCGGATACGTGTCTAAATGGTCAAATAAACTTCATAATTCCACCAAAATGCCCATCTTGGCGAGGTATTAATATAAACACAGTCATATTATGTCTAAATGTAAATATTGGGACAAAAGGTGGATTTGTATCAAAAAGTCAGACTTGAAATGTACATTTAACTTAATAGACCATTGTCTAGTATGCCATTAAAGGCTATTAATCATACAACAATAACAACAAAACAAGAAAACCACTCACTGCGTTTCGCTAAGTAACTTAAGAAGATTTAAAAGTATTCATGTAATATAATTAAACAATGGCATTTTTAATAATATATTTTTTTTATTGTTCGTTTTTTAATAATACCGCCCCCTGATGTAGAGAGTGTTTTAATTTGAATGCTAAATTACCTGGGAAGTAGAGATGATGAAATAATTTTTAATTATTTTTTTAATCAAGTTTTTCTAATGCCTGAAAGAAAAGTATCAATCTTTGTAGAGCAATACTTCATGCAGAATAGTCCTACCATCAGTCACATATACACTTCAGAAAATTGTGCAACATGCATTAGAATGAGAACACAACTGTTTCTGGGATTAAAAGATACAAGAAATAAATCAATGCAGAACATTGCATCTCAAAAGCAAAACAATGTGGCCCCTCATGTACTAATTAACTCTCTGGGGTCGACGGACGCACCGGCGCATCCTGCTGGATATTTTTGTCATTACAGCAGAAACAACTTAAAATACTCCGTCATTTTGGGGCATACAGATACATGTAAGACATCATTAGATACTATAAAGGGTCTACTTTTATTTGTGTACACTCATAATAACAATGAAACATTGTGCTTTTGTAAAATAAAGAAAATAAAAAGGGTGAGCTTTCAGCAGTCTCTGTGTTCACGAGCATATTTCTGAAACACGTCACAAAAATGAACTGAAACTCTGCGAATACTTATCACACAAACATGAAACATATGTCTAAAGAAAGCTTAAAATGTCTAATTTTAAATAAAACAATTCAAATTTAAAACAAATATTCTCCTGCAATGTAATCTGTATGAAACAAAGCACTGTACAGTTTTTACTGGTCTATCTAATTATCTCTAATGTGATCCCACCCACCAGCAGAGCACGCTATTCATACACTAATGAGCTGAGACGATCAACGCAGATGTACACGCCCCCGACAGTGTTCAGAGGTTTTATGTAAACAATTCATTCATTTTACTGCGTGTTTGTAATAATACACAGGCGACGAAACTTCTGGATATTAAGGAAGAGTTAACTTTTTTTAAGAAAAGCGCGACTCCGATGAACGTTTGTATTTTGAAGAGAGACTTGATCCAGCCGAGGATACAGTTTTGGACGAGTAAGTCAATTTTTCATTAGTTGACATGCTATTTTATATAAACTTGAACATATTTTACTAGTGGGACTGTTTCCAGACTTGCCAGACAGGATTCAGAGTATTGAAATTTGAAATATGTCCAAATAAGCAAGTTTTAGTTACATTTAAATGCTGTTTCAGCTAAAGCAGGTATTTCAGTTGTATGCTGTATGATATAAATATGATATAAATATGATATGAATGTTTAGATTATATTTTAACTAGAGGTTATGCTGCCTCATTATCATCAATGCTTGTGCTTGCAAATATATGTTCAGGTGTAAATGAGTTTGTGATATATGGGCTTATTTCAATTACTTAAAATTTTAGTTTTTTCAAAAACCACACATAAACGTTATTTTCTCAAAAATACAAACATGTACACACATGTTGCTCAGATATTATTGTAGTCCAGTTTGTGCTGAATACAGTGTTATCAGACTTTAGCCATTAATATATTTTTTAGCAACTGAAAAAAACACAAATGTTAAGGCATGTCAAAACTTCTCCAGGGCCCAAAACACCCTCAGACCCCAGAGAGTTAAAGCCCAATGTGGCCCCTGTACCAAAACTCTTTGCCCACCCCTGCTCTACACCTCCTCTATTGTGTGGTAGGTGACATGCCAAGTGACAGTCTTTTTTTGCTTTCTTTGAATTGTTTTGAACAATGTTTTATGTGCAACAATAACTCACTCTGTCGGCAATAAGGGCAATTATGACCCTACACTTTAACTAATTTTAATGTAATTGTTTCATACATAATGATTTAAAATAGTAATCAGTATATTGAAAATTACTTTTTCCTTGTCATCTCTGTAATCATGTCGCCCTTTTTGATACTGTTTTTTTTTATCAGATACTTGCAGTGTTTACCAATAGATAATTGATGTATTTTAAAAGTTGTCAGTCAAAAATAAAATTGTTTGGGGATACCTATACTGTTCATTGTTTCTGACAAACAGCAATACAAGTGAATGTGAATTACAGTATGTATGCTACATTTTGAAAGTGGATCATACAGTCTTTATTATAAAGGGGCACAGCTTTCACAACTCAATACTCAATATTCACTACTCACGAATACTTTTAAATTAGTTACATGTAGTTTTTTGGACAGGTAATTTTACTCTACTCAGACTAAATTTTTTTGGGAAGTAACAGTAATTTTACTGGAGTATGATTTGTACTCTTTCCACCCCTGTTACTTTTGTTAATACTTAGAGATTTTCGAAACCCCCATTTATTGAAGCCTCTTCCCTTAACCTGTTAAAGGAGATACCAAAGCCATATCTAGATATCACTATATTATAGACACTTGGAGTTGGACTTTTAGTTGGTGGCCTTTTAACTTGTTCCAGTAAGCAATCACTTAAAAACCACCCAGCACACCTTATCCACCTTATCATCCACATAGCAACCACCGAGAACACCCTAGTGGTGTTCAGTTTTATATGAGCAGGCACCACTCAGATTTTTGGAAAAAGTAGAAATCTAATTTTGAATAACCCCCTAAAACTAGTATGTTCTTCATTCAGAGGTGATGGCTTACATTTTATCAATTTGAAGAAAAGATGCTGTTCAGCTAAAATTTGGCAGTTTTTTTTATTTCCTTTTTTTTCTGCTAAAATTTTTTATTTGGCCTCAAGCCTAGAAAGACTCATCAGTGGTGCTAGACTAGATTCCACACACGTATCTGCAATGTTATTTCAAATGGCTTAATTAGTTTCTGGCTGCATAGACGGAAGGATTTACACAGCACAGCACTTTATTCACTGCAGAAAATGATTGAGACCATGTGACTTGAGCACTCGGTATGCATTGGCTTTCTGGGTCATGCTCTGGCACTGTCTATTACCTTTTTGAATTGAATTCAACTTTATCACCTTCACTTATTATTTATATGGTATGTGGGTGATTTTTTTTCCTATTTTGTTTTCTATTTTTTGAATGCACTCTCTGATCTCTCACATTTTCAAGTGTTATTATTAATTGAAATGCATTCCATACCTTTCAGCCCAAATTCACATTAATACGTTTTTTTTCTTGTTTACACCTCTCATCCACCTTAAAGGCATCTCTTCACTGAAAACAATCTCTGGTACCACATTTTTAAGAAAACAATGATTTTCTTTTAATTGAACTGAAAGAAATCCGGGATTGAGATCCGGGCTCTTCGCAGGCCATGGCAGAACTCTGACATTCCTGTCTTGCAGGAAATCTCTCAAAGAACAAGCAGTATTTCTGGTGGCATTGTCATGCTGGAGGGTCATGTCAGGATGATCCTGGCGGGAGGTAACCACATGAGGGGAGGAGGATGTCTTCCCTGTAACGCACAGCATTGAGATTGCCTGCAATGACAACAAGCTCAGTCCGATGATGCTGTAACCGCCCAAGACCATGACTGACCCTCCACCTCCAAATCGTTCCCCCTCCAGAGTAACACTCATTCCTTCAATGATAAACGCAAGTCCGACCATCACCCCTGGTAAGACAAAACCGCGACTTATCAGTGAAGAGCACTTTTTGCCAGTCCTGTCTGTTCCAGCGAAGGTGGGTTTGTGCCCATAGGCGACATGGTGATGTCTGGTAAGGACCTGCCTTTAACAGACCTACAAGCCCTCAGTCCAGCCTCTCTCAGGCTATTGCGGACAGTCTGATGGAGGCATCCCTGGTGTAACTCAGGCAGTTGTTGTTGCCATCCTGTACCTGTCCCGCAGGTGTGATATTCGGAAATACTGATCCTGTGCAGGTGTTGTTACACATGGTCTGCCACTGCAAGGATGATCAGCTGTCCTTCCTGTCTCCCTGTTGCAATTTATTGACCTGGCCACATCTGCAGTCCTCATGCCTCCTAAGGCATGTTCACGCAGATGAACAGGGACCCTGGGCATCTGTCTTTTGGTGTTTTTCAAAGTCAGTAGAAAGGTCTCTTTAGTGTCCTAAGTTTTTATAACTGTGACCTTAATTGCCTACTGTCTGTAAGCTACTAGTGTCTTAATGACCGTTCCACAGGTGCATGTTCATTAATTGTTTATGGTTCATTGAACAAGCTGGAAAACATTGTTTAAACCCCAATAAAGATATGTAAAGATATTTGTATTTTTTACCAAATTATCTTTAAAATACAGTGTCCTGAACAAGGGCCGCATTTTTTTCTGAGTTTATATATTGTGGATGTGGCCTCAATTGTACCAGATTTTCCGGAAAAGTTGCTTTCACCAGGACTGGACTTCTTGTGTGTGATATAGATGGCCAGGTTTTCAGAACACATTTTCTATGGGCCATCATGTAAAGAGGCCAAAACCTTCCTGAATAGAACATTCTAAAATTCCCAAAACCACCCACTCCCTATCTCTAAATCAATCCTAATACACAAGGTACCACTTCTCTTATTTTCATGGAAGTGTCCCATTTAATGGGAAACATTGTGATACCAGAATATGTTAGGACAGCCTTACCATGCTGTTGATCTCAAAAGCAAGTCCTCTGCTCTTCCAGAGAAGAGAATGAGTCAGACAAGCATTTCAAAGCTTCATGAGTCATCATGCTTGACTGCCTGTGCCAGGTTCATTGGAGTCAAAGATTTGTTTTACAAATGTTCTCATTTTATTTGAGATGCATAAGCAGTCTGACAAGCCAACATGCGATGATTGTCATCAATTAGTTCTGTTGCACCCTTTCAGTTTTCCACAAGAATAGTCCTCTTTTTTTCCACATATATGGGCATTTAACTTTGGGGGCTATTGCAGTTAAGTGGTGTTTCATTTGTCCATTATTTTGCTCCAGGCTTAAGGTTTAAAAAATCTTGGATTTCACAAATTAAGTTTGCCATTGCTGCCTGTGGCATGATGGGCACTTACATTAACCAGCTTTAATTGGCAGAGTATTTTGCCTTACAGGCACTGTGATGGTACATTCTTGGAAATGAGAAAATTAGAGTTGGTTTTGAAGGGCATACTGGATGTTCAAATGAAGTGTGTGTTTGTGTGAGTGCTTCTAGGTATCTATCACTGAGTGTGGGCGCATGGGGTGAGGGTCGCAGCAGACCAGGGAAAGATCTGACAGGGATCACAGTCTGTCCTTGAAAAATGATTAACTTCAGCTTTTTACAAAGTTACTCTCCTTGTGATGGAACAGCGGGCCAAAGGAATTTGATAGTCTGTAACCTAACAATTTCATTCCTTCTATGAACTCGTAAAACAGTATGATTGGTACCCTGTTGAAAATGTTCACAATTCTGATAATATAATCAGATTCACCATCCTGTTATTTTAGGCCAGAACTTTGTATATATATTTTTTCTTTCTCTCTGCCAAAATTCTCTCCTGGAAACTTTTTGACCTGCTGGTAATCAGTGTCTGGCTTTGGTAACCATCCCACTTGCCAGGGTCTTCAGTTCGACAGCAAAACTTGACACCTTCTGGCCATTAAGAGTGCATGGCACCCTCCATCAGGTCTTCTCTGACTTGATCATCCGGCTTCTTCAGTCTCCTCACTCGCCCTCACTTTTGACACTTGCAGATATGGGCGCCCTGGTCTGCCTATCAGTCACAAAGCTCCTCCAAGAACAGCAAGGATGCATTCCGAGGCTGTCTCTGCTAAAGACATTTGGTGTCCATCAATACAGAAGATCCCTAGAATAACCTGACATGGAGAGATGTGGGGCTCGCTTTCCAGTACCTTCCTCTCTCCAATGCCTTCAGTGTATTTCGTCGATTTGCTCTACTGTACTGACAAACAAGCCAATCTCTGCAAGTCCTCAGCTTCCTGCCTGCCATCACGCTGTTTGTTTGAGCTACTATTCTATTGCTGCTTGCTTGCTCTCTTTTCCCCCTTACTGCGGCACTCTCAAATCCATTACAACATTCCCTTCCTTTGTCTATGTATTTTTGTGTGTCTTGTCAAATAAGTATACTCTCACAATCCAGGTGGCCCCGCAGTCAATTGGAAAACCTCTCACAGCACAAAATTGTGTTGAGTTTTTCTCAGCTATGTTATTGCGGGTTTGCTGGAAACCCATCTGACAGGAGCTTGGCATACTAGCCTGAATTCAATGTGTGAACCTATATATTTCTCATTTTTTACTCCTTTGAGAGACACTTTTTCTCCCAGCCATGCAGCCACTGCTAGTTTTGTTGGTTTTAGCAAAACTGAAAATGTCAAGAGTATGACTGGGGGGAATCAAGGAATTTGTGTACTTAAAGTTAACTCATTGGAGTCATACACCACAGCCTGAAGCTATGTTCTCATTACCTGCTTGCTTTATTGAGTATGTCACACCAAGAAAAGGCCTCTTAAGATAGTAAATTAACATCAACTTACCCATTTGTGAATGTGCATTTGCATACAGTATGTGTAAAAGTTGCAACAACAACAATAAAGCTACGGACTTTAGCTGTTTTAATGTCACACACCACACACACACACACACACACACACACACACACACACACATATATACACTACCGTAACAAACAGTTTGGGGTCACTTGCTTGAAATGTTTCTTATGATCTTAAAAACCTTTTGATCTGGAGGCGTGTGCTTAAATATTTGAAATTAGTTTTGTAGACAAAAATATAATTGTGCCAACATATTAATTTATTTAATTACAAAACTAAAAGTGTATAATTTTATTATATTTTTTAAATGGATGACATGGACTGAATAATTAAGAAAAGCAGCCACTAAGTGCCCAGCATATAGATGGGAACTCATTCAATACTGTTTAAAAAGTATCCCAGGGTGACACCTCAAGAAGTTGGTTGAGAAAATGCCAGGAGTACATTACTTCAAAATCTAGGTAAAGTGTGGCCACTTGAAGATGCTAAAATACAACATAGTTTTGATTTATTTTGGAATATTTTAGTCACAATATAATGTGAAATTGGTACTTTAATTCACCAAAGTGGCATTCATCTGATTACAAAGTATAGTCAGGACATTACTGATGTAAAAACAGCACCATCATTATTTGAAAAAAGTTATTTTGAATCAAATCTAGACAGGCCCCATTTCCAGCAGCCATCACTCCAACACCTTATCCTTGAGTAATCATGCTAAATTGCTATCAATCACAGCTGAAAGCTATTTAGTTCATTAAAGGAAGCTTAACATTGTGTTTGTTTTCAATTGCCACAGTATGCAATAGACTGGCATGTCTTAAGGTCAATAGTAGGTCAAAAATTGCAAAAAAGAAACAGCTTTCACAAGAAACTCAACAGTCAATCAATGTTATACAATGCTTGAAATTGCCAAAAAAAAAAAAAAAAAAAAGATTTAATACAAAGTTGTACACAACAGTCTTCAAAGACATGAAAAAAAGAGTCTCTAGTTTGAGAAATAGACACCTCACATGTCCTCAGCTGACAGCTTCATTGAATTCTACACCAGTTTCATGTACAACAGTAAAGAGACGACTCAGTGGTGCAGGCCTTATGGGAAAAATTGCAAAGAAAAAGCCACTTTTGAAACAGAAAATCAAAAAGAAAAGGTTAGAGTGGGCAAAGAAACACAGAAATTGGACAACAGATAATTGGAAAAGAGTGTTATGGATCTTAACCCCATTTTTGTGGGATTAGCTTGACTGTACGGTGTGTCAGAAGTGCCCGACAAGTGCTACAGGAAGTGTGGGGTGAAATGTCACTTGAATATCTGGACAAACTGACAGCTAGAATGCCAAGGATCTGCAAAGCTTTTTTTTTTTTTTTCGTTAAGATAACTCCTTAAAGTAGATTAAGAAGTTCTGAAAAATACTAATTGTAATAGTCATTTTTCATGTTATTAATGTCCTGACTGTACATTTTTGTTTGGTCAGACCAGAGGAAATTTCTCCAACAAGTAAGATCACACTGTCTGGCTTTTTTATGGCGGTTTTGGAGCAGTGGCTTCTTCCTTGCTGAGCAGCCATTCAGGTTATGTCAATATAGGACTCGTTTTACAGAGCATATAGATACTTGTCTACCTGTTTCCTCCTGCATCTTCACAAGGTCCTTTGCTGTTGTTCTGGGATTGATTTGCACTTTTCGCACCAAACTACATTCATCTCTAGGAGACAAGAGAGAATGCATCTCCTTCTTGAGTGGTATGATGGCTGTGTGGTCCCATGGTGTTTATAA
Source organism: Moxostoma hubbsi (assembly GCA_032164185.1). NCBI lineage: Eukaryota > Metazoa > Chordata > Actinopteri > Cypriniformes > Catostomidae > Moxostoma > Moxostoma hubbsi. The sequence goes on along the minus strand of JAVLUX010000008.1, from coordinate 37,412,774 downwards.
TTGCATACTATTGTTTGTACAGATGAAAATGGTATCTTCAGGCATTTGGAAATTCCTCCCAAGGATGAACAAGACTTGTGAAGGTCCACAATGTTTTTCTGAGGTCTTTGCTAATTTATTTAGATTTTCCCATGATGTCAAGCAAAGAGTCAATGAGTTTGAAGGTAAGCCTTAAAATACATCAACAGGTACACCTCCAGTTCAGTACACCTCCTATCAAAGCTAATTGTCTAAAGTCTTGACATCGTTTTCTGGAAATTTCTAAGCTGCTTAAAGGCACAGTTATCTTGGTGTCTGTAAATGTCTGACCCACTGGATTTGTGATATAGTCAATTAAATGTGAAACAATCTCTCTATAATCAATTGTTGGATAAATTGCTCACATCATGCACAAAGTAGTTGTCTTAAACAACTCAAAACTGTGGATTGGTAAAAAAACAAGTTTTAATTAATTCAGCCTAAGTGTATGTAAACTTCTGACTTCAACTGTGTGTATGTATATATATATATATATATATATATATATATATATATATATATATATATATATATATATACACACGTGTGGTATTTCCAAGTGGAGGGAAACGTGAATCACTTAGTTTAAATCCGACTACGCCACCCTGGGGGGAGAGCCAGGGAAATACTCCCAATAAGGGCACACAGCTAAGTTTGACCAATTGAAGGCAAAGAATTAAGAGTGAGACATGAGTATCAATACAAAAAGTATATTTTATTACAACATTTCGGCATCATTAAAAACATATTGTAAAAATATAGATTCTCTCTCTCATGAAACACCATAAGAATTTCAATAAAACTAGGAATTCTCCAGGGCCAGGCTTAGCGGGGACAAGGCAGGCCATCCGCAACTTGGGAGGTTATCCAAACCCACCTTAATACGCACCAAATCGTCAAACACTACACACACACACACACACAACATAAGGAAGTCGTGTCAGCACACGGTGAAGCACACACAATCAAATGAAGGCAGCTAGCCTCCCCTGTTCCCCACAAAGAGCTCCTGGAGAGAGAAGATACAAATTAATTTGGGATTACACTGAAATAACACTAAACAATAAATCAAAGAAAGAACACCAAAATAGATTTCAGACACTGTGATGTATAGTACTCAGGTGTACTGATACCACCACATGCAGTAGAGGTGGTTAAACAGCACCTGTGTGGTCTTTATTTTTGATAAATATGAAGAGTCACTGGCAATAATTCCTTAAAAATCAAATGTCCCTTCTCTGTGTGTTGTCAACAATAAATCATATAAAATTACAAACACATCCTAATTTATCTATGCAGTATTCTCTAAGGAAGTATATATTTCTTGAAATGTATGTGTAATTACATGTAATTCTGAAAGTAAAACAATATGTACAAATATATTTGCATTCTTTTAGATAATTTTTATTTTATTTTAATTTTGCCATGTCATAACACCTTTTTTCTTCTGCTGCTGTGTCTGCGTCTTCGTGTTCTTCGGAAATAAATACTGATAATTTTTAGTACATTTATTTATTTATTAAATTTCTTACTGACTATACATTAACCACTTGTGTATACTCTAATAGAAATCCAATCTTGTTTTCTTACTATCTCGCATTCATTCAGATGTTTTCATGTATTACACTTTTTCGCTTGTCTCTGGATCTTTTAAACCCCTTCCTTAAGATTTAATTAACATTTCGATCCGGGGGAATTAAAGCCAAGCTCGCTGAACAGTGGTACAGTGGCTTTTGTTTGGGTTGGAAAGAGTTTCAGAGCACGATGCATGTGCATACTTGCTTAACATCTATATTCGGAAAACCGTAGGCACAGACGGTTTGTCTGAGTATGTTTACTTTGTGCTATTTAGTGTAGACATATGTGTATAAGAAAAAACAATGCAATGTTGAAAAAATGTTGGAAGAGATTCTACTCACCATGGCTTTGAACACCCATTCCACCTGACTCGTCAAATTGAAAATGCATCAATTAATCCTTTTGACATTAAAGCTATACACTCCAAAAAAAATCAATGCCTGATTGACTCTTGCTGGCAGCCGCAGAAAAACAGAAGCCTGAATTCATTGTAACTGGAAATGTTTCATCCTCCAGAAGCACATTATTGAGCTTTCAAGACTGGTGGTTGGGAAGTTTTGCCTGCACTATGGGATTGACAAAACCATTGAAGGATGAACAGAATTTTTTAAAATACAGTGCAACGTGTTTATTTTTAAAAATCCACTGTCCACAGAACATTTCCTCTTATCTAAACCAGTGATTCTCAGCTGATTTGGTTCTCAAATTTGCACGGAGCTGTACGTCTTTGTGTGTCTATGCATGAAGCAGTGCACCAGGGTGTATTTTTTGGTCTGTTGTTTGAGGCTAATAAAGTCATCAGATGGCTGTAGTAAAACAGCTGATGTGGTTATCAGGAAGGCAACAAATGGAGCACGGTCTCTGATCATCCCAAAGTGAGATGGGAGACCAGCCCGAACCAAAAGCTGCCCCTTCCTCTCCACAGACCTAGATCAAAGCGCACGCCTTCTGTACATCAGTAAAGAGAAGACAATTTTGAAACAGAAAAACAAAAAGAAAAGGTCAAAAAAGGCAAAGAAACAGAGGCATTGGACAACAGATAATTGGAAAAGAGTGTTATGGATCTTAACCCCATTGAGCTTTTGTGTGATCAGCTAGACTGTAAGGTGTGTGAGAAGTGCCCGACAAGACAGTCACATTTGTATCAAGTGCTACAGGAAGTGTGGGGTGAAATGTCACTTGAGTATCTGGACAAACTGACAGATAGAATGTCAAGGATCTGTAAAGCTGTCATTGCTGCACATGGGGGATTTTTTCAGGAGAACTCTTTGAAGTAGTTTAAGAAGTTCAGAATTTTTTTTCAAATTGTAATGTACTTTTTCATGTTATTAATGTCCTGACTATACATTGTGATCAGCTGAATGCCACTTTGGTGAATAAAAGTACCAATTTCTTTCCATAAAAGCAAAATCTGTACATTATTCAAAACTTTTGGCTGCCTGTGTGTGTGTGTGTGTGTGTGTGTGTGTGTGTGTGTGTATGTGTGTATATATATATATATATATATATATATACATACATACGTATGTATATATATATATATATACATACGTATGTATGTATATATATGTATATATATGTATATATATATATATATATATATATATATACATACATACACACACACACACACACACACACACACACACACACACACACCGATCAGCCACAACATTAAAACCACCTGCCTAATATTGTGTAGGTCCCCCTCGTGCTGCCAAAACAGCGCCAGCCTGCATCTCAGAATAGCTTTCTATATTCTTTTCATCACAATTGTACAGAGCGGTTATCTGAGTTACTGTAGACAGTCAGTTAGTCAGTTCGAACCAGTCTGACCATCGTCTGTTAAACTCTCTCATCAAGAAGGTGTTTTCATCTGCAGAACTGCCCCTCACTTGATGTTTTTTGTTTTTGGCACCATTCTGAGTAAATTCTAGAGACTGTTGTATGTGAAAATCCCAGGAGATCAGCAGTTACAGAAATACTCTAACCTGTGTCTGTTGGCATGTGCATATATATAATGAGCACTTTGCAGTGTTTCAGTATGCAAACACACAAGATTTAATTTCCTCATCCATGGGTCTAATAATCATATATGCATTGGTACACCAACACTAAAGGCACAGACATATCATTCCTGTTTGTCCATCTCTCTGATCAAAACAGCAGTGCACACTGGCCCGGGAGGTGCGTGGGCTATTTAAGCCTAGTCTGTGTGCAGATCTTAATGTCAAAGAAAATGACCAGGGGGGCAGTTAGCACAGAGAGCTGGCAGAAGAGCAGACATTAGCTCCAGGCATCTTGCATGCATTTGATAACACCGCCTCTATGTGAGCCTGCCTCAGTTTTTTTTTTTTATGTTAGGGCTCAAACATAACTGTCTGCATCAAATCTTTCTCCTCTTTTTTATCATAAATTCCACTTGTCTGATTTTCATTTGGCCTTTTTCCCAGCATCTCACCTTTTTTCACTTATTTATGTTTTTCTAAAGTGAAATGTGCATGCAATGCTGACTTCTGCAGATAGGTGGCAGTCTTTTCTTGGACTGGGACAGCTTTTTCTCTGCCCACCCTCCTCCTGTTTTTTTTCTTTTTTTTCTTTTTTCTCTCACACATGCTCTTTCCCTCGGCTTGTTCACATTGTATCTTAGTGCTGCAAATTAACCTGCCACTTCATCATTTGACAAGATCTTCATTTTTATTCATTAGTACCTGGGTTGGGCCTGAGTGAGTCTGAGGTCATTTGCTTCCACTTTCTCTTTCTTCTTTCACCGTTTTGATGTTGTTATTCTTCCCTTCCATCTCTCTTGCTTTCTGTTTATTTTTTTCCTACCTCACTAGTGGGATACTGTGGTGGCATTAGCCCTTGTTAGGTTTGCGCCCTATGTGGCTGCCCCCAAGAGCAGGAGGATGTTAAGGTACTAAAGAGCTGGTAAGCTGACTGTGATGAAAAGTTAAATGACTGCATAAGTAAGCAGGGCCTCAGCCATGTTTGCTCAGATCAAGTGGTGATTTCACAGTTTTAGAGCTCCAGGGTTTGAGAAAACCTTTGAAATAAAACAACATTGCTGTGTTTGGGAACAGGGTGGATAGAAGCTACACTGGACTCTCTCATTCTTTCTCTTTCTTTTGTATGCACAGCTGTTTCTAGTGTCATTTTGATTTGGCCCACTAAATCAAACAGTACTGTATAAAACAGGAAAAATACTGTCAATTTAGTTCTACAGTAAAAGGAATGTTTGGGACTCAATTGAAGTTTAGATTTATCGACAGCATCTGTGGCATGCTTTCGATGTCCATAGATGATAATTTGTCTTGTGCCTCAGTTTGTACAATACAATCAAAAATCATGTCTAGAGCAAAATACTTCAAATTGACTTACAATATGATACACACTCTCTCTACATTATACGTGTTCACATAAAACTAGTTTCATAAAATGCTAAATTGTATCCAGTTTTTGAACTCATGTCATGACTATGTAAATTTTAAAAGCCTTATTATGTTGCATGCTAAATTCAAGTAAACCATGGACTGTTTACATAGAGACAAATCCACCCATAGAAATTATGGTGTTATGAATAACTAGAAGTTTAGCTAAAAGTTCCTCTGCTAAAAGGATAATAAGATGACTTTACAGCTAAAATAACACATTTTGTATGGATAAATACATGTAAGTGCATTTCTGGAATGCCTTGCCACATATAATTCCTTTTTAAGCGCACTATTGTAAAGGTGATTTTTGTTTGTTTTTACAAACTGAAGGAGTTAAAATTATTATCCGTGGTAATCAACAGCGTGTCCCAGATGTTTTTTTTTTTTGTTGTTGTTGTTTTTTTACATTAAAATTTCCTTCATTTCCCTGTGTTGGAATTGCCATTTTTACGTGTTGGATTGGTTGTCGTTTAGAATTGTTGGTTTACGGAAGGCAGAATGTTTTACGTTGTATATAAACAATGTAGGAAATTTGTGTGCTTTGCGAGGAGAGTTGGTCCGTGCCTGGGTTCAGTTTCCCACTCCAAATACAACCAGAGATATGGAAACCCTGACTAGCAATATCACATTTTAAAAAGGCAACTTATATACACACCGATCAGCCACAACATTAAAACACCTACCTAATATTATGTAGGTTCCCCTCATGTCACCAAAATAGCACAAACCCCCATCTCATAGCATTCTGAGATGATATTCTTTCATCCCAATTGTACAGAGCGGTTATCTGAGTTATCGTAGACTTTGTTAGTTCGAACCAGTCTGGCCATTCTCTGTTGACCTCTCTCATCAACAATGCATTTCCATCTGCAGAACTGCCACTCATTGGATGTTTTTTTTTTTTTTGTTGGCACCATTTGGGGTATATTTTAGAGACTGTTGTGTGTGAAAATCCCAGGAGATCAGCTGAAATACTCAAACCAGCCCATCTGGCACCAACAATCATGCCACAGTCCAAATCACTGTGATTTTTTTTTTCCCCATTCTTGGTTGATGTGAACATTAACTGATGCTCCTGACTCCTATCTGCATGGTTGTATGCCACACGATTGGCTGATTAGATAATCGCATGGATGATTGTGGTGAGAAGAATAGCTTCTCAGAATGCTATACTGAGATGAAGATTGGCGCCGTTTTGGCAGCATGAGCGGGACCTACACGATATTTGGCAGGTGGTTTTAATATTATGGCTGATCAGTGTATATATAAATAGAATTGAGACAAAATCAAGGCTTGTAATATCTAGCCACTGAAATGAGAATTGGAATGATCTTTAAGAAATAATAAAAAAAGCAAACAACAAAAAAAGCTATATTTCATTTATTCTTTGTCTTTCACATTATTCTACTTTTTGATGAGTCCTGAAGGCATTAATAGTTTCCTCCCTCCTTTTTCTGCTTCTCTGGACACAGAACAAAAATAGCATGTGAAATATTTAAGTCTTACCGTGCAACAGAGGCAAATAATAACCAATTCTACGGACTATTACCGGACACCTGGAGTCCTAGACCGCCTTTGCTTCTTTTCACCTCTCTTCAAAAAGAACTGTTTGCAGCAAATGTTAGCAAACCCACCCCAGTATACCATCCTAAGCACGTAATTGTATGTGTATATGTGTTGGAAAAAAAGGGAGGGTGGGATAAAGGGATGGTTAATTCTTTGAATAAGATGGAGATCCCTGCTGAGTGTTTTGTCATGCCCCAGAGATCTGTGCTTGGAGGTTGGGTCCTGTGAAGGGGCCCCAGCCATTGGGGCAGGCAGCATGCTGAGACATGGTTTGATCTTAGCTGTGGCAGTTCTGTTTTCGATCAGAAATCTGAAGCCCCATGCACTCCGCATTTACTGCATTAGAGTGCAGGATCTAGATATTATTAAAATGAGCTGGTTTCTCAATGCATCATTTTGTGTTTGAGAAGGATGAAGGAATTACAGGTTAATGTATTTGTATTAATAAACATTTCTATAGGTGGATTCTGAGCTTTACCAGAGCAGATGATTTGGCAGTAGCGATGTAGACATTTAAAAAAATATTTCAGTCAAAAATGAAAATGATGTCATCATTTACTTCTACTCATGCATTCCAGAATGGAACACAGAAAGAGATGTTGTCACCAAAAAAAAGATGAAATTAAAGTGAATGGTAACTACGATCAACATACCTAACATATTATTTTATTTATTATGGTTACAGGTTAATGGTTATTTATGATATTTATTATTAGGGTCACTGATCTGTGATTTTCTATTTGTTAAAATAGTGCTTTGGCAGGAGTATGAATGGAGGTAATACATTTGCTGTGTTCATAATGTTATTTTAGGTCATGTCTTGTGTTTTAAAGCAGGCAACCAAAAAGAGAGTAATCATGATTATACTGATCAGCCTTTTCCCCCTTCCTTGAGAAAATCCTCTCACTGGATGATGAGCTAGCCTGACCCTGACAAGATGAGCTGTGAAACTGACAGTTCTTGCAGGAAGTAGCTGATTCAATTTTTCAACTTCCAACAGTTTGAACAGTCACACAACAAACACTTGAAGATCTTCTTGCACAATAACAACATAGAGTTTTGTTTAATTACCTGAATGCAATGCCCTCAAATTTATTTTACATTTTCACTCATTGCAGAGGTTCATCAGTATTGTCTTTCTTTATTCCCTTCATTTTGATCTGGCAAACTGGTGCAGTTTGGAAAAATGGATTCTATAAAACAGGTAGTATATACTCTGATATATGATTGGATGAGCCAAGTTCCAAGTCATCTTAAAGTAGCCAATATATGCACACCTGTGAACACTCAATATTAATGCTTCATGTCTACACATATATAGTTTTTTCTTGGAAAAATTGTTTATCATGATTTCTTCTCTAATACATTTTAATTATTCATTGATGATTTGTAAACTTTTTCCCCAAATGATAGTAAGTGCAAACAAGTTTGAGTGTGTGGTTGTTAGTACAGTGTGTGTGCCCACTGCTCTTTAATAGATGTGCTGGACTGAATGCAGCCTCACAGCTCACTCTGTCATAATGGCCAGTGTGGAGTCTTTAGCGCGGCTGAATCTGAAGCCTTTGCCGCTGGATAATTGCACTCCCAGCCTCTTTGCCTCTCCTTTCTCAGCTGAAAACCAAGCTCATTGCAGCTCATAAAGAATCCCCCTGCTGAAGAAGAGAGAGGAAGAGGGGGGAGAAGGGGAAAAAAGAGATCCGAAGTTGTCCTTGTGCATAAAAGTAAATTCTGCACTTCAACACCTTTTCAAATTAATATTTGTGATGGGTCTATTCTGCGGCTGAGGTTTCTGTTCTGCGGCCTTTGTTCCTGTGTTTGATGTAATGGAAGAGAGGACAAAAGGGAGATGGGAGAGAGAGGGAAAATGGTAGTGAAGTGGGTTTAAGGGGCTGCTTCTGTGAGGGCTGAAAGGAGAGTGTGTGAATGGAGGCTGGGAGTGTTTAGGCCCATGCCTGAGCTGTAAACAGACAGGTCCACAACAAAGGTGTGCCGCAAATGAGCACATGCTCGCGGCCAAAACTAAAACCAACCCCCACCCTTCTGCATGTCGACCGCTACTCGTAACTATCTCCTCAAGACATCTGGCCAATCATGGTTGTGTACCCCCTCCCCCCCCCGATTGGAAACATTCAGAGACCAAATTGGGCTTTCTTGTGCCTCCGGTGTCCCCTCCCCTCATTTTGCAGCCATAGTGGAATACCCTCTTCTTCTACACTCTCTCCTTCTTTTTTGCCTTTCTGACTAGGCCCCAGTGCTTGGGCGGTTAAACTCTTTTGTTAGGTTAATTGTGGTGAGTATAATATACTAGTCTCTCGGAGGTCCGCTTGAGACAATTAGAAAATCGCTAGCTTTTAATGAGACAGCACCCAAGTCGCCCCCCCCCGGTCCCTTCCTCAGTGGCCCTCTTGCTCAACCAACCCCCCCCCCCCCCCCACACACACCTTTTTTCTTCGGGAGCGATTGGGGGACGTGGTAGAAAAGGGGATTGCCTGCAAGTTGGGCTTCCCTCTGAGTAATCAGGCTGGGGAAAAAAGAGTGAACAAATAGACAAGAATAAAATAGGGGTATTTTGTCCTCAATCAAACTCTCATGGGCAACTCCCCTGTTTCTGAAAGGCAGTGTAAGGCTTGCGTTTGATCACTTTAGATGACATGAGTCTGGGAATGGCCAGGTAATGAGCAGCCATTATCTTCAGCTCAGGGAGCGAGACGTCCACTTTACATTGTCTCTCCTGTAAGCAAGAGGAATGGCCGTAGGGCCCAAAATGATGGAACGCACCAGGGGTCCATCCCTCCCCCTTCCCCCTCAACAAATGGGAAAATAGTGTGTAATTTTTTTTTTAAATGGACAATATTAATAAGTGATTCATTAAATTTTTTCTCCCTCTCTTTCCCTCATTAATTAATAACCCCACTTCATGTCATCAAGTGTTTCTAATTCACAGGTCCCAATCTACATTTGTATAAAGTTGTGAAGGGTAGGGTTTCTGTCTTTTTTCCATTGTCCGTCTCTTCTTGTCTGTCATTCTTTCGACCTCCCTTTTTTCTTGAATGCTAATCACACTGTTACGACAAAGATGGGCTCCATTATTGCATCTGTGGCCAAGAAGAAAGGAAATGAAAGAGAGACAGGGTTTGGCCATCGCCTGACACAGGACAATTAATCTTCCTGTAAAGCGTTGTCAGGCGGCTAAAACGGACACAAATGGATGGCCAGCATTAACCGGGGGAGTGTAGGTAGGGATTTAACAAGCGTTTACGAGAGTCCATTTTCCCACTAATGAAGAGGGGAATAAGTGACCCACCGCACCGGCAACGTACACTTAAAGCACTGTCCTCCTTCATTGCCCAGAGATGGACGGAGAGCGTTTCTGTCATCCTGAGCGAGATCTTAGTGCCTTGGTCCTGCCCTGGCTGAGCTGAGATCACATAGCCTGCCCTCACACGATGGCCTCGTGGTCTCCCTCTGCCTCTGCCTGACCTGCCAATTTAATTAAAGCACTGAAGTCTAGTCGCTGCAGCCAAAGAAGCTGTCCTGCCCTCTAAAAGAGCTTGTTTATTTAGAGCTGATGAATGCTTCGGCAAGTAAGCCACTCTGAACTTTTAATGAGCCTTCCCATACCGAGCCAGCGGAGAATGAAAGCAAGAGGCCTGGTCAGTGGGTTGGCCTGGAATGGCATTGATTATTGGCAGTACTGTGAGAGAGGCATCCGTGTGTTTAGATCTGAAAGAGGAAGAGGAGAGTTGAAGATGAAAAAGCTGCCTGAAGTGTGTTTTTAACTTACTGGCTAGGCATCATAGAGGCTGATCTTGTTCTATGTTTTAGGTCTAGTGGAAAATTATTTTGATTCATCGCTCTATTTATAATAACAAACAAAACAAAATTGTACAGTAATGCACTTATAATCAAAATCTATTAACCTTTTGTGCCAGAAATCTAGCACGCTGCCATCTTGAAAATTTTGTCTTTGAACTTACGGTTCAGTAGTTGCTATGTAAACCGGTATGGTGTGTATATTCCATTTACACTGGGTGTAAATGTACACAATGGGGTGACAAATAATTTTTAAATAGTACAAATGATATTTCCTTTAATTTGATGAACTTGCCTGTGAGATAATATTTCCGTGTAGTCTCACACCATCAACTCTTACTGAAAGTATGTTCTGTGCTCCAACACATAATCCATTATGATCAGCTGTTCTCAGTAGCTTTAATACAATCTGGAAGGTAAGAGACAAAACGCAGAAGTGCAGAGCTCTGAAAAGGGACGGGCTGAATAAGGTCAATAGGGCAGTTGAGTAGCATTAAAATTATAATTTTTCAAAAGTACAAACATAAAACTTAACCATGTTAGCATGAGACTAGTTTGATAAAATCGCTTGCTATCCTTTTCTGTGCAGTTATAACAATGTTGTGACCAAATAAACCCACCAACTTTCACAAGACATTCGTGTACAATTTGACCAAACTGTATGAACAGGAATTAAGTCTGTAAAAAATAAAAAGAAGTTCATCCAACAAGAAAAGTAGTTCCACCTCAAAAGGATGATTAAGACAACTTTACAGTAACATTAGAAAGAGTAACTCAAGCGCTTTAACAAACTATGTGCTTCATATTTCTGCTTTTAAACCCTCCTTTAAAATCAACCCATAAACTTCCAGTGTAAGTGCTAGTTTAAATTTGCTGTGATTGCTGTAAACGTATTTACATATATAATCTAATTATATAGGGAAATTGACCCCAATTAGCCTACTCGATGTTTAAAAAAAAGAAAAAAAAAAGAAAAGAAAAGCAAAAAATAAAAAATAAAATAAAATAATAATTATATATATATATATATATATATATATGAATGACAGAAAGCATATGATAAATTATTTTGTTATTGTCTTTTTAAATTTTATTTGGAGTTTTGTTTCATTGAATTATTGAGTTATTTCAGATAATGTCTTGTGACTGTCTGACATTAACTGCGTAATTTGCTTCAAAACTTTGCTGCTTGATAAGTCCTACTAAAATGGTATTAATATTTTCTAGATTATTGTAATAAAACTGTCTGAGAGTTGCTAAGATTTTTAAAACAAAGAGATTAATACATTAAATGCAACCTGAAATTATCAATTTTGTTGTGTTTGATAGCAATAGTTTGCATTTAAAAACATTGTTTACATGAGCATCTGCATCTAGTGATGGTCACAATGACAGATACTGTACAACAGCAAAAATGACTAAAAATGGCTAATAACCACATTTTATTAAAGATTAGTTTAGAATGCCTCTTGGGCCTAAATCAAGATTTAATGCTCCGTCTGCACTTACAATCAATACATTTCACTTTTATTTAAATAGCTTTATAAGGAACGGTGCCTTTGACACTTATTGTTCCAAATGATGTCCTCTCAGCTAGAATCCATTGAACGTTAGCAATTAAGACAAGTTGCTTGATTTTGCCAGTTAAAGACAAAACATAGCACGGTTGCTTAATTTGGAGATTAATCTTTGATTTAATATCCACATTATTGAAGGCAATGTAGATCTCTATTAGAAAAGAACCAAAACTCAGATTTGGGTGGGTTTAATTAGGTCAATTTATCTAGAATGTATCTAAATGTGCTCAATGTTTAAGTACCTACTGCACTGCAGCTGTATCGCAGAAAATGCAAAACTATTGTTTATAAACACGACTAATCTTAAGAGTGTCTGGGTTGCATTGTATGTTTGTTTATACTGTAAAAGTTGGTCCTTGTTTTTGTTTGGAAAATTTCCATTTATTTTTATATGTAACTTTTTACATTGGTTTCCATGGTCATGGAAAACTGTAGAAACTTTAAAATCATTGAATTTTAATATTGTGCTTTCCAGGCCTGAAAGAAATCAAGGAAATTACTGTAATAAAATTGTAAAGGTCGTGGAAGTTTCCATAGTATAGAATATATAAGTTTCTTCTTATGCTTTGCTGTAAAATATTGAATCAGCTAGGAACTGCTTTTGTGTAGAGCTTGTGTATAAAGTAAAACATGCTTTCAAGGTACAGTGATGTCTGGTCTGTGAGCAAATCATTCTTTTGTATTGGTTCTACTTTATATACAGTATATAAATCGGTGGAACAGGTTCGCAAATTATTCTGAACGATTCATTAGCGAAACATTCTGAATTGATAAAAATTATTACAAAAAAATCTTGACCCAGTTATCATAAACAAATAGAAAGGTCATTGCAAATTCAAGAAAAAGTATTTGTCAACAAGTGTGGGAAAGCTGATTTATATAGCAACATTTTCTGGCTTAATAATGATACATCTCATGGTCGGTTTATGGCTGTTGGGAACGTTTGGTTGTTTATAAATGTATGTGTAAAGGTTTCTCATACTAAAGCACAGAATGGACCAAACGTCCATCATTAAACTGCCGGCTCTCACTGACCTACGATGTCACACCTAGTGAAATCATGTATTTGTTAGTGCCAGCTCTGTGCATGTGCGAATCTCAAGGGGTATGGAGCCTAAGACGAAGCAAACAAGACGTCAATGTTGCATTCGCGCCTGCCCACCCCTCATCCCTCCCCTCGCCCAGCACCCAAACAGTTTTAATTATATCTTCTCCCGTGTAGTGCGCCTCAGTAACCAAGGAGCTGACATTGATGCATGTGCTGATAAATCCACAAACACTGGAAACGAGATTAACAAAGATTTTGAGGAAAGGGTGACAGCTAATTTTGCGCAGTGGTCCATGTCTCTTTCAGGAGTGATGTTTTGATAGAGAACTGGCTGAGAATTCAGGTTTCATACGGTGGAGTGGGATTAGATGGTAATATCAGGAGTTGCGGAGCATACGCACTTTTTAAATTGTTTTGCTGATGTTTTTTTTCCCCCTCTCACGTTCCATGCATCACTTTGCCAGGTAGCCGTTCTTGTGCTTTTTTTATATTTGTTACTGATGTCAGATTAATGAATGTGAGTTGTGTAAGTGGGGAGGGTCTGTGTGAAGGTGGTTTGTTAAAAGATATATGTTTGTTTCTTTTGCAGAAAAGTGATTTGCTTTTAGGTAATCTGCTGGTAGTTGGATAGACAAAGAAGCATGCAATAGGGTGAAACAACAACTTAGGTCACTGTGTGTGAATATTTCTCATCAGAGGCCTTAAACAAGTAAATTGTATCATATCTACAGCTAGATATTTAAGCAAAAGCCCCTCCTCACCTCACCCAACATGTGAAAATCTACACACTGCAATTTAAAACAATAATTGTAATATTGTGTACATATTTCCATAGTTTGCTTCCATATGTTAAAATCTAAATATTAAAAACTCCATATTGTCAAAAATACACACAATACATGGCATCCAAATTTAAATAATAAAAACACTTGTATTTTATGGAATGGCAAAACTCTTGGTGCACATGTTCCATTAATGTTCGCTGATGGAAAAATCTGATGGAAGTAACTGCAGTAAGTTCTGAATTTCTGTTGTGTGAATGTGAATGAGTAAAAAAAAAAATCAGGAATATTCAGCTGGTCATGTGATCTCAGTATCGTGGCCACCATGAGGCAGCCCAGCCTCTTTTATTAGGCTATAGATATCTTTGTCTCTTGGGTATATATCATTTTAGCCATATTTTAAAGTACTTTGCATTGCTTTAGGAGTAAAATTTGTTTTTTTGAGGATAAAATGGCTGAGATACACTTTTAATTGAAGTATAACAACATATCAAACAAGTACTCAAACATCTACTCACAAAAATTCAATAATAAAGTTTTATTTTAATTTTTAACATATGATGGCTCATACTTGCTTTTGGGTGGTCAAGCCATATTCAGAATTATCATTCATCATTAAGGGTCCCGTCCCATGACAGTGTCCCAAATTGGATATAAATATGTCTATCCTTCCCCATTGAGCTAGCAGTCCAAATAGCATTGATATAGTGACCAACATGTGTGTGTGTGTAACACTGGAACATTCAGTATTTCTACAAGCATCCTGACTGTGTTCTTTTCTAGTTAAGTACTATGTTAAGTACAAATTTACCTCTGAATAAAGCCTCACCTTGAGGGAATGAGGAACCTTTTTTGGTAATTGGATATTCAGTAGCTGACAAGACAGCACGATTAGGGTGCAGATTTGAGTGTGTTTTACCTTCATTTTTTCAAGTACTGACCCTGTATCCTGTAATGTCTTGGAAAACATCAGGGAAATATCAAGGGATGTACATTTCTATAAATGAATGTACATTTCTATAGTGAATATGTATTTTTCTGTTGCTCAGAAATAGCTTTTTGTGAGTGCAATCCCCATAAAATGATCCCTATAAAACTCCTTATTCCGTAATCACAAGTGACTGGAAAAGTCATGGAAATTCATTGATCAAAAAGTGTGGGAACCCAGTATCATGATTCAGAATTTCATTCTGAAATGTATACACCTGTCACCAAATAATGTCATCTGAATGTTCCCTTACATCTTTTTTTCTTTGTTGGTGCTATCAGCAAGCACTCATCTTATCTGTGGCAGTAGGGTTTGTATATTGAACACGACTGACCTCTGTGGTTTCTAACCTGCTAACTGTCTTTAGAGGCTTGATTTAATATCTGGGGAGAAAGGTATCTCTCAGCTTTATCCTTACTCTCAGAAGACCAGAGACAAGCAGATAACAATCATATCTGCCACTACTGATTCCTCACGTCTCTGTCAGCCGCTTGCGTGTGAATGGGGTGCTTCAGAGACCGCTGGCAATCCTCCACTCTCCACCTTGTTTTGTGTCTATATGGCAGAAACATCTTGTAGTTTTCTCTTTTTTCTTTCTCATTTTTTTTCTGCACCCTCTCTTGTTTCTTTTCTTCTCTCTCTCTCTCTCTCTCTCTCTCTCTCTCTCTCTCTCTCTCTCTCTCTCTGCAACCTCCCCTTTTAGAATCAGTTCCCCATCTTCATTTGCAGGCAGCTGACAGCTTCTTTCACTTTTCTTTGTCATTTTCCCCCTTTCTTCTCACTCTTCTTTTGGCTTCTTTTCTCGCCCTTCGTCCTTCTCCATCTGCTTAGCTTTTGTTTGCTCTGGACCTCTCTCATCCCAACTTGATAATGAGGAATGCAGTGTGACCCTGACCTCCATTGGTCTGACGATGGCCTTTGACCTCCACGTGTTCTACTCTGTCCTCTTTTTGACAGCTTGATTAATTACATAGGTTTATGATTTATGAGTAAGCAAGCAGTTTGATGCAATGTCTTTTAATGAGAATAAAAACAGTGGCCCTTCAAAAAAGTATTGGATACTTTACCCACACTTAAACATTTTTTTAATATAATGTAATCAAAGTGGAATGAAAGAAATAAATGTATAGCACAAACACATTTTTCAAACAAAACACATTATAAAAATAATTTTGTTATGTTTCAAATCAAATAATATATATATAAACTATGTTAGACAAAGATAAGTCAAAATATTTGAACACTTTCTGTTTTCAAACTTAGTGAAACATGTCCATAGTTAATGTGTTGAACTACACTTGTGTGAACTTTCAAGGGAACCAGCTTCATACATCCATTAATAACATTTACTTGAGTTGATATTTTGTTTTAATATGCAATGGCATTCATACAAATTATAAGTGTAGCTTAAGTGTCCATACTTTTTGGGGCCCATATACTGTATGCATTTGTGTTTGTGGGAAAAAGGGTGTGCTAATGCAGTTAGTTATGAAGTGTCTAAGATTCATCATTATTGAACAGCAGTTGTTTGACTGATAAATATGAATGATAATCTCCCTTATTCATAGCGCAGCTCCACAAAGAAAATAATATGTCACTGTTATATATTCTTATTTAAACCAATGATCAGAGTCACCTTGGAGACCACCAGTACCTCTTTAAGCTCTTCTTCTCCAGGGCCATAATAACAATGTAGAGGTCAAGGGATTCCACTTTAACCCTAGACCCCAAGGGGTGGCCACAGTCAGTGGCGGTCAGTAAGATTAATACCCCGTAAAACACTCATTATTCATACTCGACCAGAGATGGATTACACAGGAATATGAAGTTTGAGAATGTTGTTCCGCTCAAGAGGCCTTTACCCTCTGGTCAGTTGCTAAATGTCTGGCTTAGTTCTAATGTTCTTTTTATGGCTTCAGAGTGGCCTGCAGTGTTGGACATTCCTTTAAGTCACTGTATACTTGAGTAAAGTTAGTTAGGTCTGCTGGGAGTTTGATTATGGACAAGTTCATTCTGAATGTAGTCAGTATGATATCTTAAAAGACTTTGAAATCCCATACATCCCGTAGAATTTTAATTTATTTATAAGTAGGCCTTTGAAAATTTTTTCCTGGTACCCACCTTTTAAAGTTTTGTTAAGTATTTATGCAAACTTGATTATGGTTTGATCTACCAATAGAAATGAAGTACTCCCAGCACCATTTGATACATTTTACCATGTTTCAGCATTATTCTGTAGATTTCCCCCCAAAATCATTGCAGATGATGTGTCTGGATAAATGGCATAACTAAATGAAATGGCTTAAACAAATCCAACTACATATAGAACAAATGCTACCATGACCATAAATAGCGCTGTCGCTGTCACCTTGTTATAAATCAATAATCACGTACAGTGCTGTTAACCTGTCAAACCAATCACCTCTCCATCTTAGCCCCTATGGAGTAGAACCACAACTACACTTTTACTCCCCTACTGTCCCCTCTCTTTTCAATAAATTTTAATTTATATATGGAACAGTTAGACAGAAATATTGTGGAACAGCTATCATTCTGTGATCTATACCTTCCATCTCCCTCATTAAAAATGTACAGGTGTGCTGAGGGGAAACAATATAGAAATATACAGTAAATCATGGCAAATAAAGGTATGCTCACTGTATCACTAAATTATTCATTCCTCCGCCCTCGCCTCTGGACCTCAGCATTGAGCTGACTGTCACACCTGTACTACATTACATGTCAACTGTGGTGAAATCACCGCTAACACACAGCCTCTCATGGCTCATGTTGATCAATACAGTCAAAGGTTGTGTATTTGGATCTCAGTATCGTAGGTATTTAATAGTTTGTCTGTTTGCAGGTCAGCTTTGTTTCTAGAGTGGTAAACAGTGTTTCCTTTCTGCCACAGTCACTTCCTTCTGAGCGATTGACACATTGCCCTCCTGTAAAAAGTTGACAAATGATTTCTGTAACATTTACTTACACAATCGATAGCTCTGACAAATTCCACCTGCACCATGATTAATGCTACACCACCCCTTCTTGCCATCTTTACTCTCTCTCTTTTCCTCTTACTTTTTCATTCCCTGTCTCTCTTGCCCTCGAGGGGTTACACAGCTCAGCGAAAGCAGATGTGTGTTATATATGTGTGTGCTGCTGTGTGTATCTTCGATCATGAATGAGGTTTCCCAACATCTCTTTGATAACGCCAAAGCCCCGAGCTGTAACTACAGTGTTGTAAACAGAAGGACAGCTTAATCACAGCCATGCGTCTCAGTCAGCTGTGCTGCTCAAAGCCTGGCTCATGTCTTTTCTTTTCTCTGTTTCCACACCAAGCTGATTTACTGTATGGATTTTAAAATCGTAAAAGATCTTATGCTTCACAGTCATTTAATGGGCATTTACAAGGCCCCAAATGTCCATTTGAAGAATGTAACACATGCAAACATAAGTTTGCCGATCACACTTTATATTAGGTAGCCTTAACTTCTATTTATTAACATTAAATACATACAAGACTATGTATTTACTGTGTTACTACATGTTGTTCTGCAAAATTCCCACATTTGCTGCTACTGAGGTTGAGGTACGGGTAGGTTTTGGGGTAAGGGTTGGGTTGGGTTAGGCATAAAGTTATTATTATAAAATTCGCACATTTGCTGCTACTGAGGTTGAGGTACGGGTAGGTTTTGGGGTAAGGGTTGGGTTGGGTTAGGCATAACTAAAAATGTAATTAAATGCAAGTACTTTAAATGTAATTACAATGCAACATCATATACATAATAAATACATTGGATCAAATTATTAAGTACATAATAGTTAAGTCCACCTAATATAAAGTGGGTCCAGTTTGGTTGGTGCTGTGTGTGTGTGTGTGTGTGTGTGTGTGTGTGTGTGTATGGAGGGGCTGGGTGTATTTGTACAGGGGCAGTTGCATAACTACAGGTAGTGCAAGGTGTGTCCCAGGGGAATGGGGGACTGTAATACATGTATATTTACAGTACTGTGCAAAGGTTTTAGGCACATAAGATGTTTCACACAAACATTTGTTTTAAGATGGTTATTTAAATGTTCAGCTTTAGTGTGTCAATAGGAAATATAAATGTTATACTCCCAAACATTACTTTTGCAAATAGAAACGATTAGAATAGAAGAACAGGGAGCTAGGAATGAAATTAGGAATAAAATACTTTTATTTTAATTTTTGCAAACTTTATACGATAGATAAACTTACATTGTCAAAGACCATTACGTTCTTGCATTTAAAGAAAGCAAGACAGAGCGCAACAGAATGAAGGAGTCTTTTGGTGCATTTTACAAAAGTTATTTTAACTTGACCTGACTTTAAGAAAGGTAATGTCAGTATACAATTTTGGTTACTCATTCCATATTTATTTATGAAACATAAATTACTGATGTATGTCGACAACCTGTAATATGCTTCCCTCATCTTCAGGGTTTGGGTAAGGGGTTAGAATATATGGTTAGGTTCAGGTTTGGGGTTTCAGTTAGGTGTTTGACTTCAAAAACCCAGATGTTTCGCTTTCTTCCATGGTTTCTTCCAAGTTTTTTTCCCTATTAAAATCAAGGTTAGCTTTAGGGGTTAGAATTTGTGAATAATCATGCTAACTTTGTTTGTTGGTTCGTTTGTTTTTCTCTCTTGAAATAAAAGCCATATATGTTTTTGTTCAAGCCAACTTTGGTTTTGATTGTAACAAAAGCAAGATTTCATTACAAACTCATTAATTGTTATGACTTGGAACAACGCTTTAGAATATTTGCCACCCCAAACCTAATCGATAGCGATGACGTCATCATAATAGTTTTGAACTATTTGAATTGCGATTGTTTTTGTCTTGCATACTGTTCTTGCATATTGAATTTTGATTTGTCTTTCCTTTCTTGTTTCTTTTTAACCATCCATAGCCACCTTTAAACTGCGAAGACAGTGTCATCTTGTATCGATTCTCATGCACAGTCGGGTGTCCTGACAACAGCAAAACCACACTGATGGTGCATTTTATTAATCTAGAACCGAATACTAAAACCTAAGCTTATCTAAAACTTTGGCATTTTTCCTCTTTCATTATCTAGTCCATCATTTAAGAGTCTTTGGTGCTGTGTGTGTGTGTGTGTGTGTGTGTGTGTGTGTGTGTGTGTGTGTGTGTGTACTCAGCCACTCCAATCAGGGTAGGGTATATTTGTATAGAAGAGCAGAAGGGATTCGGTGGGTGGGGGGGTGAAAGCGGTCTTAATCTCGCTGAGAGAAAAAGAGAGGAGGTTTGTGTGTGGTATCTCAAAGAAAAGGATAATGGCCTCTCGCACAGTAGAAAAGAAGCCCATGTAGCGCTGCTGACAGACAAGGTCACCCAGAACTGTGAGGCAGGGACTAGAGGTGGCCTTGAAAGGCAGGCCTCAATCTTAGCCTTGCAGGGCTCAGGTTTATAGTATTGTATCATGGATTTACATTCACCTAGAGGGGGCACATCACACCGGCTTATAATGAAAGGCTGTAATACAGTGCCGTGATCGTGGCTATTTTTTTTGCGTGTCTCATCATGGTTTTGTGTCTCACAGTGTGTGATTGGAGTGAACGATATGTTCTTGATGGTCAGTCGGTTTGGATTGTGTGTAGTTGGATTCTGTATTTGTAAGGGTTATGCAAACGTGATTATGATTAGTACATTTGCTTACAATGCTTAAGGGTAAAATGTTGTGTTTTGCAATCAAAATTGTATTTTCTATTTGCATCTCTGTTTGAGTTTTTGTGTGTGTTGGGCGCATTGAGCCCTACTTATATCATCTGTTCCCTCCACAAATCGCCGTGCAGCGTCCTTGATCTCTCTGCCTCTCGGATTGGCTAGACTCCTCTGCCATGGGTATTTTTACAGAGGAGAGCCAATCAGAGGAGGGGACACAGAGACACGGGGGGCCAGGCCAAGGCAGCGCTGTAATGGAGAATCTCTCCATCGCTTTTAACACAGAGCAGCTCACACATTAATTGTTACATGTTAACATGCTTTCTTATTGTAAGGCCTAAACCAAGTTGGTGTGCCAAGGTATACAACCTCAAGTGAATTTGGATGGATTTTTATCTCACACTTTGTATCTGTCAAGTGTTGTTGTAAGCACCTGGCCCAAGGCAGTATACACTTTACTTCATCAGAGACAGAGAGATAGAGAGTGAGATACTCACACTTCAAGTCCAAACAAAAGCAAATAGGTAAAAAACTTCAAACCAAATAGTCAGATGCAGTGCCAGAATTAACCTTTTTATCAAGAGGCAATATTCGTACATATTGTATGGACTACCTTGATAAATAGATTGATATCTTGATGCTTTTGTTTGTATATGAGAGCTTTGTTTCAGGAACACATTTAAGTTAGTTAATTAAGGGTAACTTTTGCTTCAGTTAAAATAGTTTCTAAACCCATAATTTCATAGGACTATAATAGGATATTATAAAATATATCAAACTTAAAATGCAGGATAACACATACAAAATAATACAATTCACTATTGGAGATCTGTGTCACTTTTGGTGCCTTTTTTGCCCTTAGCTCTGGTTAATTTCCGACCCCCGTCCGATGTGTGTTTATGTGTGAAAATGTGCAAATACTATGTGACACAAAGTTTTAATGGTAATCAATCCTTTGTACCATTTGTTTGGCAGAATATTAATTTGTACTAGTTCTTTACTTTGCAAGCTTTATGCATTCCCACACCCTGGTTTTTGAAATGGGGCTCTTAAAAGGTGAGATGTTTTGTCATATACTTAAAACCACATTGACAAAAAAACCCAGAGAATTTTCCAGAATGTCGCTGTGGTGTCAGTCACAGCACTGAGAGATCAAGTCATTGTTGTGTTACGTGTAAGAAGTCTGCTGGTCTGAGACAGGCGGACAAAAGAGCACTAAAGAGGGAGTTCAGCGATGGGTTATGGGGGTCTGAGCCCCAGTGAGGGGCCATGGTGACCTGCACTGACCACTGGGCCCAGGGGCCAGACCCCGTTGCTTCTGCCACTCAAGGAGGTGCTTGCCAGGGCAGGAGGGCATGGGAAGAGCCCGGGATATGAAAAACACATCGTTAACAGACAGAGAGAAGCCCTTGCATCTCTACAGATAACAAGACACACAAGATTACAAAGTTCCAGCACTAAACATAGCAACAGAAAAGCCTGACCATGAAGGCTTGTCATTTGTAAGTAACTGGTATAGGCTTTAGACTGGCATTCATCATTAATCTTTTCATACAAATATCTACAAACATCACTTATTCAGGCTGATAATTAACCATTATCACTATTGTTATTGATAATATTCATTGTTATTGTGCTTGCAGTGCAGTACTGTATTTAAATTCCTCGTTTTACTCTTTTCCTTACATTTCTTTATTTAATTCTGCTCAAAACGGCTTCCGTACGGACTCCATTAAAGCTTTGTTTTTGTATTTTTTGTAACCGTCTTGCTAAATTTCTGCTTTAAGAAAATCTAATCAAATTAAGCTTAAAATTCTTCATTGACTTACATTTTTATAAGGTGTGCTACTTAAAATTTAGCTGACAGCGATGATGTCATTGTAATATTTGCATGGTGAATTGCGATTGGTCGTTTTTTGTATTTATTCACATGCTGAATTTTGATTGGGTGTTTCTTCTTGGGTCTATTTGGCCGTCTTTGGTCATGTTGATTCTCATGCGCAGTCAACAGAAAATAAGATGCGGGTTGAGTGTTAAGACAACGACAAATGTGGCATTGCATTTGTGCAGAACCAGCACCTAAAACCTAAGCTTAAATAAAACTTTGGTATTTCCTTCTGAAAATAAAAAATGTATTCATCATTCAAGATGTCTTTGGTATTATTATGTAAAATATATCTGAAAACTACATATATCACTTGTTTATTTAGGATGGTAATGCACAGTTACTGTTGTTGTTCTATTATTTGTGTTGTCATCATCATTATTTTTATACTAATTTATGCATCTATTTGGAAAATGTTGGGATAAATTGGAAATATTACATTCTGCATGAAATGTCTTGAAAGACTAATTAGAGTTTATTGCAGACAAGATGTCTGATCAGTGCTGTAAATATGAGACCACTGGGGTTGGATGAACTTATATAACAATTCTGCATTCAAAACTAGGCGCAGTCCAAGTCTAGTCCATTCCTAAGTGACCAGTGGTTTATACAGATTTACTCTATAACCAAATAAAGGGCAGAGGAGAGTTTGTTGGTCTCACCAAGGCTTTCAGTCTCTTTCTCGGTCATTTATCCAAACTGCCACCAGTGGGCAGTGGCACAGAGT
The DNA here is from genome assembly GCA_032164185.1 of Moxostoma hubbsi. NCBI lineage: Eukaryota > Metazoa > Chordata > Actinopteri > Cypriniformes > Catostomidae > Moxostoma > Moxostoma hubbsi. The sequence continues at coordinate 37,389,656 of JAVLUX010000008.1, read as the reverse complement.
TTCGCTCAGTCTCTCTCACCACACAGTCTAACCACAACACCACACTAAGTGCTTGCTGGCATCACTTATGTGACATTAGACTGCCAGACAGGAGCAACTAACTACAAATTCAAACCCTTGTCTGGTCAGTTTAAACTAACTTTCATATACACCACAGCTACTTTTGCACACCACACGATGTCTGACTGGATTCAAAGAAAATTATGTTTATTTTATGGGAAATGTAATCAAAGTTCAACAGAATTTAATTGGCTGTAGTTTAATTTAATAATCCAATGTGGTTGTTGTGTTGATTGTTTAATATGCTAACCTTTTCATCATGTTTTACATTTACTCTAAATTGAAAAATTATTTAAAAATGTGTTTAAATGTTTAAGCAAGCAGCTAATAATGTATTATTAGTTTTGTTATTTTTAGTTATTAGTCTTATTAGAAGAAAGCAGGCGTGAGCTCTTTTGTATTGATTAGGTTGTGAAAATGCTTGCTGTGCGGTCCATCATGTGAAATAATTCTAATTGTTAGCTATTGACAGAAGCTTAATTTTTAATTAGCTGTTTTGAAAAATGACATCTTTGTTTGTTTTCTTATTTTTTTCACCTATGTAAATTGTTTGAAGTTCTATTAAATTGTGTTTACATTTTGCAAGAAAGATAATATGTTTTGTGTTATATGTGGCACAGGAATGTATATTAATGTATAAATGTATAACATTTATATGTTCATAGAAGTCAGCTTTTTAAGCAATTGTTATGGGGAAAAAAGTGAGTTTTGCTACTGGCATGATTTATTTTATTGTTTATTTTTTTGTATGCTCATGGGTCAAAATTTACCTCAAGCAGTCCAGAACAAACTTTGATTTTGTTTGGTTATTATTTGCAGAAGTGTTGGAGCTGGGCAGCACAGCATATCTGTCTGCTCTCCAAATTGAAACTTTATTACCACTGGGAGACACTGATGCCATAGAGGATTTGATTATATATTTTCATATTTTATTTGTTAGCTTATATTATTTTTTTAATTTTTTTTCTAATTCAATATGCTTGTTTTAAAGCTGAACACTAACAAAACTCACTAACACATTAATTGAAACAGTATACACTACTAACATGTGTAAACTAAATTGTTTCTGTTCACATTTGTTTAAAGCCACCAGTTATAACAAAAGAAATGTGAAAAAACTTCTTGTTTTCTTTGAATATTATGTCTCTTTTTATAACAACACTTATTTTTTAAGCCCACATTTTTCTCCACAATCTATTTACCATTATTTAATGATTTAGAAATATATCTCAGTAACTACATTCCTCTTTATGCTGAATTCAATTCAATTTTATTTTATTTGCATAGCGCCATTCACAACACACATCGTTTCAAAGCATCTTTACAGAAGATCAGGCATTAACAGAAGATAAAACTGTAATGTCTATAAAGTCTTAGAGATGAATTGTGTTTAAAAATAAGTAATTAAATAATAAATGTATTTATAACCTCAGTGAGCAAGCCGAAAGTGACTGTGGCAAGGAACACAAAACTTCATAAGATGTAATGTTGAAAAATAACCTTGGGAGAAACCAGACTCACTGTGGGGGCCAGTTCCCCTCTGGCTAACATCATGAATATAATGCCAATATTACTTATGTATAGTTAAAGTCATGGTTTAAAATTATTAAACTAAGTAAGTGTTAAGGGACAGTGTTTAAACAAAAACAAAAAAGATTTTGTATGAACTGAAAGATTAATGACCAATGTCTTTGAAGTCAACTAACCCAAGCTGGATTCTAGCACACATAAAAGCAGCACTGACCTCAGTTCTTCATTGAGCACTGGCTCTAATTCCTCTCCCAACAGTTAATTCCTCTACTTCATGCCACACAATGGCATGACTCACAGTGCTGGCATACACGCCTTTCCCCGGACACCTTGCTTTATTATGAGGGACCGGTTTGTTTTGGCAACTCAAGTACAATGAGAAAGAGTACTGGAGCCTGTTTATTTGTTTATTCATTTGTTTGTGTTTTTGTTTCTCTCAGGAGGGCTACGGGGTGATTGTGCTGAACCCCAACGAGAACTCTCTGGAGGTGGAGAAGACTCAAGATCTCTCCAACAGTCCGTCCCCGGACACCTCTGATGAGCCAGCTGAAAAGAGAGAGAGGAAGGAAGAGAGGGACAACAAGAAAAAGAAGGACATTTATGAGAAGTATCGCAATCCTCAGAAGGAGCGGGAGACTGAGCACATCCCGATTCGAGTGAGTGGTGCAGGGAAGATGAAGGGTATGAAAGAGAGAGAGCGATAGAGAAACATATGGGGTGAAACAGAGGGTGAGAGGTGGTTTAAGGCAGCTGAGCGAAAGGGCCTCACATATGCGGTCAGATTTGTTGTTGTGTGTGTGTGTGTCTATGTGTGTATGGAGGGATGGGCCATAATCCTGTGAGTGTTTGTGAATGTTTGCTGAACGAACATAGTCTTGTTACTCTTTATTTATTTATTTTCTCTTTAAATGCCCTATGGATTTGCCTAACAAGCATGATTTTCATATTGAAACAGCGATTTTGGTTGGGACATTCATACAGACAGACAGAAAGATAGATGGACGGACGGATAGAAAATATATAAAGAAAGAAAGAAGGAAATAAAGATGGACAGAAAAAAGAGAAAATTAATAAAAAACTAAAGATAGATAGATAGATAGAAAGAAAGAAAGAAAGAAAGAAAGAAAGAAAGAAAGAAAGAAAGAAAATCTATGTAAAGTCATATTTTTGGTCTGTTGTTCTTAAGATCATCACATTTTAAATGTCAAGTCAATTTCATGTGTAAAGCCCTTTTCAAAACATGAAGTTTCAAAGCAGCTTGACAGAAATGTATGCTGTGATGTCTTGAAGTCCTCATCGTGCAGTTTAACTGAATAACGCATTTGAAAATCAGGCCTTGAAAGTTATTTGTCCTTACGCCCCCATTAAGCAAGCCAAAGGCGACGCTGTCAAAGAATACAAACTCCATTAGATGTTAGGTTATGGAGAAAAATAACCTTGGGAGAAACCAAGCTCAGATTGGAGGAGCCAGTTACCCTCTGGCTATACAACATGAATATAATGCCATTATTGCTTATCTATGTGTAGTATAAGTCTTGTTTTATGTGAGTTATATGTGCAGTAGATGTTGTTGGGCAAAGTTTAAAACTAAAGCATTGTGTATGAACTTAAAGATTAATGATTAAGTGTCTTTGTAGTCCATCCCAATTGACTGCTGAAGTGCATGCAGATCCAGTGTCCTTTTTATTTGTCTGATGAAGGTTTTAGTTGCCATTAATTTATTGTCTATATATTCCATTTTAAGAGAGTATAGTCTCCTCTGACCAAGATGATGCAGTCAGAGGCATTTCGTATTAAAAGGGAATTTTGGGTGGGGCTTTCTGATAGATTCAGTATGTAGATAAAGTATGCACACCACAAATACATGCAATTAAAATGAATAATTTCTAATGCAAAACCACAAGGCAAATGGATGAAACAAGGAAGCATCAACTGGAAATTGTCATGCTTTGTTTTATCACCATTTGATGGCAACATCATATATTGGCCTGTGTGTGTGACACGTCACACTTCTTGTGCTGTCATTTACTGCCATTGAACACTAGCGGTGTGTGAGCTGTCATCACACTTCTAAGGCTACCTTCACACACACACACACACACACACACACACACACACACACACACACTCTCTCTCTCTCTCACATATGGCAGGATGAGGTATAATTATTTGCACTATTAACATGAAGTCAGCTTTAAAACTGTCATACTTCTCACTTTCCATTTCTTTGCAAACAAATTCTCTTAATTACCATCTTTTTATCACAGTAAAGTAACTCTGACACCTATCATAACCTAAAACATTCAGTCCAGGGCAGAAATCTGTAGTGTTGTCCAGATTAAGTTGTTTCATCAGCACACACACACACACACAGTAAGAGAAAAAAATCTATGAACTAGCCATCAGTGAGTGTGAACCTGAGATTTCAACACCTCGTCCATTTTTTAGGCGTTTCATTAGTGTTGGTGTGGTGATTAGAAAGTTGTTCTCCAGGCTGCTGTGTGTAAGAGAATAGTTCACTATCAATATCTACATGAGCTCAACACTGCTTAAATCTTCATGTTCTGGTGTGTGCTTATGAGTAAGAGACAGAGAAACAGTGTGAATGTGTCTTGGAGGACCTGCATCACCCTGAAGAGGAGAAAGGAGGAATGGAAGAACCCATATTGATGTCTTGATAAATATTTAAGCTGGGATAGTTTAGGATTCATATAATGAGTAGACTTAGCATCTTTCGCTCACTCGTTAGACTAGTCCAGTTCTGCAAGATGGCCTTGCAGGTTTTTACACTCTGATGTCTGCCGGCTTTCCACATTCCACATTATGTAGCCCCGGACAGGAGCGAGCTGCACCAACACAAGGTCATGCACTGATTTAATTTAATTTAATTTAATTTAATATATATACACTGATCAGCCACAGTATTAAAACCACCTGCCTAATATTGTGTAGGTCCCCCTCGTGCTGCCAAAACGGCGCCAACCCGCATCTCAGAATAGCATTCTTCTCACCACAATTGTACAGAGCGGTTATCTGAGTTACCGTAGACTTTGTCAGTTCGAACCAGTCTGGCCATTCTCTGTTGCCCCTGTTTTGGCAGCATGTGACGATGCTCCGAATTGAGCAGCCAGAGCGTCCGGAATAAGTTCAATCGCATTTGAAACCACCTCCCAATTCAGATTCAGAAAAATCTGATTTCATGTGTTTTTTTGCTGTCCAGACTATTAAGAACCCCTCTTGATACAATTTGGATATGCAAAAAATCAGATTTTTAGTGGCAGTCTGAACAAGGCCTTAGTTACCTTCCAAAACTTGTACAAACATCACCAAGCAGTTGCTGTTGTGAAGATCGGTAGCCATTCATGACAGCAAACACTGAATTCCTCCCTGTACTCATACCATATACTGGAACCACACACATGTAATTATTTGGTGGTGCATAAGGACATTATGTCCAGTCAGATTACAGATGTGATGTAGAATGCATTTTTTACAAATTTGTTTCCGCTCATACGTATAAAACTTTAATTGCACCAATAAACAGGTACATAAGCGTGTATGTGTATCTATATTTGTGTGTGTTTTCGCCTTCTCTCCACCCATCCTCTCAGCTCCCAGAGTAGGAGGCGGGTCACACTGAGTCCCATTCTCCCAAACTTTTTAATCTTTTATAGTGGCATTGTACGCTGCTAAACCTCCTCTCCTCCCCTCCTTGACTCCCCGTAGAGCACTAGACCACCTGCACACCGCTTCGGCCGGGCCCTGCAGTTCTGTGCTTTGGTCGCACTGAGTTGATTAATGCACTTCCTTACCCCCATTAAAGACCCCTTAACTGCCTTTAGTACTCTTACTTTTTAGCCCCCCTCGGGTTGGAAGCCCCCAGCCCTTCCTAATCTCCCTGCGCTCTTATAGCTCACAACCATTGCAGCCCACGTCTGCAGACGCCCAAGAAGAGGGGTGGACATGAGAACCGGGGGGTTGAAATAGTGGGGGTGGCATACAAACCTTTTTTGGGAGTTCACTTTACTCTGAATTTGATGCCTAATCCAGTTACCTATTTTCTGTCAGCCAAGCGGAGGAATAGCAAGAACAAAACCCACATTCAGAGCTTAAGAAGCTTCCAAAGATTTCATTCAGGCCAGAGCGGACCCAGCTTAGGGCCCCAGCCCCAAGGGGAAAAGAGCAAGTGGACAAAAACCCCAGTCCGATCAGCCTTTCACTAAAGCACCCACTTATTTTTGTAAATGACTTGAATTCACTTTTTTTTCTCACATTTCTTATTGTTGCTTTTTTATTTTAACCTTCCGAGCGAGAGAGAAAGGGAGAGCACTTCGCAAAACATTCAGAAGCAGCAGCTTGTGGGAGGTGTTTTTCTTTTCCCTTCGTGCTCTCTCCATTTCTTCGTTTATTCTTTTCTTAAGTGCCTGCCGAACTTTTAAGTGTCAGATACTTGTGGAGATGGCATGAGTTTATTGAATGCTTGAGCACAGCGCTTCTCTCCGTCTCTTTCAAACATCATGTACACTATGACCTAACACAAGAAAAATAAAACATCCATTGACATTAGGTCTCTGCTTTACATGGTATTGCAACGTTCAGTGCTGCCTCTTTTCTGAATACCATACGATTTCTAAGGCAATGGCATTTAAGTGTCACACGTGTAAAAGATGGCAAAAAACCTCCGAACCATACAAGGATGGCCTTTATAAAGTTATGATTATTATGTAATTGCTACTCATTCTAGCACAACACATTATGATTTGAACCAATTTTCATGACAGATTTGTCTTGCAGTATGCAAAAGATTGTCTCTCCAAATTAATAAAGTCAATACCAAGGACAAATAAATATAGTGCCTATACAAATATTAGGAATAAAATATTTACATTTAAGTATTTGGACATAAAATGTATGCATGTCTTTGGAATATGTAAGGAAATATCAAACCAAGTGGCATTTATTTTAAAGAAATATAACACAAATGCAATTGTTAAGCAAAACTTGTCACAAAAGGTTTTTTGAAGAAAATAATACCTTAGATGTATTGTTCAGTAATTGGAAAGTTTCTAGTTGTCAAACGTCTAGGTTACGTATGTAACCTCCGTTCCCTGATGGAGGGAACGAGACGTCGTGTCGAAGAAGCAACACTAGGGGTCTCTCTTGAGCGCCGAAAGATACCTCTGATCTATGAAAAAAGGCCAATGAGAGTTGGCGAACAGTATTTGCATACTCCACCTCCGGATACGGATATAAAGGCGAGAGAAATACGCTCGTTCATTCAGGATTTTTCTGAGGAGCCGGGAGTGTACCGGGCACCTCAGCGGCTCGGCTCAGCAACATGGCCGGGAAGACACGACGTCTCGTTCCCTCCATCAGGGAACAGAGGTTACATACGTAACCTAGACGTTCCCCGTCTGTCGCTCACTTCGACGTCGTGTCGAAGAAGCGACACTAGGGGTCCACTTCAAAACTCGCCATGCGCTGAGCCGTGTACGTGTACTGCTTACATAGAAGCGGGCAGGTATTTCTATGTGCACAGCGACCAACTGTGTTCAGACTGCACGTACTCTTCCCCAATGCCCCGAAAGAGTCGTCAGAATCCTTTTGGTCACCCTAGGGGGGAACAAGGTGACGCTCCCAACTAGGGAATGGGCCAAGCCTGGCTGGGCTTCTTTTCTCTCTATGTTTTCTCGGCATAGAGCAAGAGCAGCCGGGGCCCTTACCGCATCGAGGGAAGGGGGTCTTACCCGAATTCCTATTCTTTCAGGGGGAAAAGACCCTGCGGAGGCCACACCCGCCCAGCAGGGGAGGTAAAGGTGGCAAAATACATCACATAGCCACTTTGGGCATGTGGGAAGAAATGGCGCGGTGGTAGATCCAACCTCGAGGAGGGGGGAGTTGCTACAACACAGCGACCGGAGGGCAGCGAAGGACTGCCTAAGGGAGACGCGGGTCAGCTCGCAAGGTGACCATACCGCGGAAATACACACAGGAGGAGTCCCGTAGGAGGCCTGATCTGTGGAGCACCTATTCCAGTAGGGGTACCTGTAGTGGACTGGGCCGGCAAGTTCCTCCGCTGAATTGTTGCGGGCCCGAGAAGGCTAGGGAGGAATCAAACAGGGACCTAAGCCCTCTGGGAAAGAAGCGCACTGTTCTGCCTCGGAGAGGGAAACGGCGCTGGAAACAAGCGATTCACCCGGTCAGATCGTCGGCGTGTACTGAGTTCTACGGGCTCGGACCTGAGAGAACACGGGACGAGACTGACTCAACCCTGAGATTGTAAAACCTCGTAAAGGTGTTAGGTGTTGCCCAGCCCGCAGCTCTACAGATGTCTGCTAGCGAGGTGCCTCTAGCCAGTTCCCATGAGGATGCCACACTCCTGGTAGAGTGGGCTCGAACCCGCAAAGGGGGTGGCATGGCCTGGGTGTGATAGGCCAACTGAATGGCCTCCACCACCCAGTGAGACAGCCTCTGTTTGGAAACAGCGTTCCCTTTCTGCTGTCCTCCAAAGCAGACAAAGAGCTGCTCAGAGCGCCTAAAGCTCTGGGTGTGTTCCAGGTAGGCACGCAAGACACGTACCGTACACAGCAGTGAGAGGGCTGGGTCTGCCTCCTCCCGGGGCAGCGCTTGTAGGTTCACTACCTGATCTCTGAAGGGCGTGGTAGGAACCTTGGGCACATAGCCCGGTCGAGGTCTTAGGATCACATGAGTGTCTGCCGGACCGAACTCCAGGCAAGTGTCGTTGGTAGAGAACGCATGCAGGTCCCCGACCCTCTTGATGGAGGTGAGCGCAATCAGCAGGGCCGTCTTTAAAGAGAGAGCCCTGAGTCCAGCTGATCCTAGCGGCTCGAAAGGGGATCTCTGAAGACCGGTGAGGACCACCGAGAGATCCCAGGAGGGGAACAGGTTTGGCCGGGAGGGATTTAACCTCCGGGCACCTCTTAGGAACCTGACGATTAAGTCGTGCTTACCCAGGGACTTTCCGTCTACTGGGTCGTGGTGAGCTGCGATAGCGGCAACATACACCTTCAAGGTGGACGGGGACAGCCTCCCCTCCAACCTCTCCTGTAGGAACAGGAGCACAGACCTATATGCGTACCTCTGTGGGTCTTCTGCCCGGGAAGAACACCAATTCACGAACAGACGCCATTTCAGGGCGTAGAGTTGCCTGGTAGAAGGGGCTCTGGCTTGGTTGATCGTGGCTACGACCGTGGGTGGTAGCCCAGCTAGATCTTCCGCGTCCCGTCCAGGGGCCAGACGTGGAGGTTCCAGAGGTCTGGGTGCGGATGCCAGAGTGTGCCCCGTCCCTGAGAAAGAAGGTCCTTCCTCAGGGGAATTCGCCAGGGAGGGGCTGTCGCAAGGAGTACGAGGTCCGAGAACCAGGCCCGGGTGGGCCAGTAAGGAGCCACGAGAGTGACTTGCTCCTCATGCTCCCTGACCTGACACAGCACCTGTGCAAGAAGGCTCACTGGGGGGAATGCGTACTTGCGCAGCCCCACCGGCCAGCTGTGTGCCAGTGCATCTGCCCCTAGGAGAGCCTCTGAGCGGGCGTACCAGAGCGGGCAGTGGGAGGTCTCTCGGGAGGCAAACAGGTCTACCTGGGCCTTGCCGAACCGTTCCCAAATCAGCTGAACCGAGTGGGGGTGAAGCCTCCACTCTCCTCCAGGCAAGCGTTGTCATGACAGCGCGTCCGCCATCACATTGAGGTTGCCGGGGATGTGAGTGGCACGCAGCGACCTGAGTCGGTGCTGGCTCCAAAGGAGGAGACGACGGGCGAGTTGCGACATGTGGCAGGAGCGTACGCCGCCTTGGCGATTTATGTACGCGACCGCAGTGGTGCTGTCCGACCTGACCAGGACATGTTCGTCCCGAATTAACGGGAGAAACTGCCGCAGGGCTAGAAGGACAGTCAACAACTTGAGGCAGTTCCAACGGCCTGAGACTGCGTGCCCATTGCAGACTGCGCCCCAACCCGATCTAGAGGCGTCGGTCGTGACCAGGACGCGTCTGGACACCTGCTGTAGGGGTACTCCAGCCCGTAAGAAACAGAGGTCTATCCAGGGGTTGAATAATTTGCGGCAGGTGGGGGTGATCGTTACCCGGTGCGTGCCGTGGCGCCATGCTCCTCTCGGGACTCGGGTCTGAAGCCAGTGTTGGAGCAGTCTCATATGCATCAACCCCAGTGGCGCGACCGCCGCGGAGGATGCCATATGCCACAGGAGCCTCTGGAAAAGTTTTAAAGGGACCGCTGTGCCCGGCCTGAAGGTGGCGAGGCAGTTCAACACTGACTGGATTAATTTTGACGTACCCGGCGGGGCGGAGCAGAAAAGACTCAAAGCACTTACCTTGCTCCGAACACCCGGCAGGGGGCGGGTTAGCGACTGAGGAGGAGGTCTGTAGGCGTCCTCTGGACTCGTCGGAACCGGCTGGCCGGGGAACAGTCGTGGGGCTGGAGACGGGTGGTCCATGTCCAAGGAGCCGGGACTGTTGAAATCTAGAGGCAAAGTGACGTGAGAACGGCATTTGCGGGCCAGGTGACCCAGAGACATAGGAAATAGCTCTTTTATTGAGAATGTGGGTACCGCACCCCCATCTAAGGGGGGGCGGCAAATTAAATTGTTTAACAACAAAAGATTCTCCTCCCGGCCCTCCACCGGGGGACGGAGCGGTCTTACCACCTCCGGAGCTAACGTCTGTGTCACTGGGTCGTCTCAGGACCGCCTGGGAGCTTTACGGGTCCTCGAGGGAGTCCGGGAGACGGGGGGTGTCTGCTTCCTGCAGTGTGCTCGACGCTGGGGCTGAGAGCTGGGCCCGGGTTGAGGTGGAGCAGGTTTCTTAGCCGCAGGGGGACGCCCTCGGCGAGCAGACAGGGCAGTGGCCTTGGCGGCAGGTTTGCGGCGAGGCAGGATATGTGAGATGGCCTCCGTCTGCTTCTTCACCGCGGAGAACTGCTGGGCGAAGTCCTCGAGGGTGTCGCCAAAGAGGCCAAGCTGGGAGACAGGGGCGTCGAGGAAGCGAACTTTGTCGGCCTCGCGCATCTCGACCAGGTTGAGCCAAAGATGACGTTCCTGGACCACAAGGGTGGCCATCGCCTGTCCGAGTGCCTGCGCGGTGACCTTCGTGGCTCTGAGGGCGAGGTCGGTCGCTGAGCGCAGTTCCTGCAGCACATCAGGGTCAGGGCTACCCTTGTGCAGTTCTCTGAGCACCTTGGCCTGGTGGACTTGCAGGAGGGCCATGGCGTGCAAAGCGGAGGCGGCCTGTCCCGCGGCACTGTAGGCTTTGTGGTTGAACGAGGACGCAGTCCTACAGGCCTTGGAAGGGGTACAGGGCGCCCGCGCCAGGTGGTAGGGTCACCGGGACAGAGATGGAGCGCAACCGCCCTATCCACCTGGGGAATCGCCGTGTACCCGTGGGCCTCCGCTGTTGAAGGTAGCGAGAGCGGACGAGCAGGGCTTTTGACGGACGAGAGCGGGGCTCTCCATGACGACGTCAGCTCGTCATGCACCTCCGGGAAAAACGGGACCGGGGGGGGGGGCATGGCTGTGAGCGGCGCCCAGACCCCAGGAACCAGTCGTCCAACCGTGACGGGTGTGGGGAGGGTGGAGGTTTCCAGTCCAACCTCACCCCGACGGCGGCCCGGGCAAGCATGTCGGACATCTGCGCATCCGTCTCAACCTGGGCGTGCTGGCCCGAAGGCGGCAGCCCAGGGGAGGAGTCAGCGTCAGACACCGCGCTCTCCGATGGAGTGACAAGCTCATCGGCTTCGAGCTCTAGAGGATAGGCAAACCGGCCCGGAGGCAAGTCGCCGTTACCTCGAGACTGGACGGAGGTCAGCGAGCGTGTCGGGGGGCGGGTGGTCCGAGGGGGTGTACCCGGCGAAGCTGCACCCACTGCCCTCCCCAAATCGCCTCCAGCGCCAACTCTCATTGGCCTTTTTTCATAGATCAGAGGTATCTTTCGGCACTCAAGAGAGACCCCTAGTGTCGCTTCTTCGACACGACGTCAAAGTGAGCGACAGACGGGGAACTTTAGTTTTCCACTGTTAATATGATGAACTATGCCTGCCATTACTTTGCTAAGGAACTTTTGTGAATTTGAGGGGAAATTGTTTCATACATCCATTAAAAATCAACTCGAAACCAGTTGGTTAAAATTACGATAGTTTTGAGAAAACGTGTCGCATTGTTTGTTGCAGATGCACGTTAAAAGGATTAGTTTGCGCAAAAATGAAGCTTCTCTCATAATTTACTCACCCTCATGCCATCCCAGATGTGAATGACTTTCTTCTTCAGAACACAAATCATGATTTTTGTAAGAATATTTTAGCTCTGTGGGTCCATAAAATACAAGTGAATGGGTGCCAAAATTGTTATGCTTCAAAAAGCACTTATAGCCATCATAATAATCTATATGACTCCAATGGATTAATGTATGTCTTCTGAAGTGAAACACTAGGTGTGTGTAAGACAAAAAAAACTTTTATTACTAAAAATGAATGAGGGTCGAGGTCAAGCACATTGCCTGTGTCCCAATCACCCATTCACACACACATTCACACTCATACACCAATGGTGGCAGAGCTGCCATGCAAGGCACTAGCCTGTCATTGGGAGCAACTTGGGGTTCAGTGTCTTGTCCAAGGACACTTCGGTATGTGGAGTCGTGTGGGCCAGGAATTGAACCGCCAACACTGCGATGGGCAGCCGACCCGTTCTACCACCTGAGCCACAGCCGCCCCCAAACTCAAGCTGGCCTGAAGCGAACATTTTTAGGAAAAAGTTTTAATAATTGATCTTTTCTTACACACACATAGCATTACATTTCAGAAGACATTACCTAATCCACTTAGTTGTATTACTTTTATGATGGCTATATGTGTTTTATGTGTTCTTGTCCACAAAGTCTCTCCAGAAATCTACAGGTTTTACGGACAAGGCTTTGATAAGAAGTCACCATGAGTTCAAGGGGTTACGACTTGGGTTACTGGTGGTGTACAGCTGGTGTACTTTATGTGCCTCTACGGCATCCTTCGTCTCCACTGGAACATCATCCATTATTTATTTCTCGTCTTCTCTCTACCGTTCCCCTGGGGATGAGTGGAATCCGTGTTTTGGAGATGTACTCTTTCCCAATGCTTGGCTCATACATCCCTAACCTACATGTCTATTAGATATGGCCCTGCCGTGCCGGAGATGTCATGAGACTTGTATTCTGGCTCAGCTTGTATCAGCCTCAGTCAGTGCTCTGGTAGTTCACAGACACTTGTGGAGGTCTTCGGTGTATGTGAACTTTGGCCTTGAAGACCTTTCACATAACCAACATTGCAAAGACAAGCGTGGCTACCAGACGTGGCTTAATTAAACTTCTGAACCGCCGATATGACTGGAGGTGAGGTCAAAATCAAAGGTTATGTGGTCCTCTGCTGTTTAAACTATGTGTTGGTGTGTCTGTGTGCGTGAGTGTATTTTCTTTATTTTGTGCTTGACTTTTGTACATTGGATTTATGTGGTAGGGCACCTGTGAACTTATATACAGCATATGCATATGATTTTGTTGTTGTTTTTGTGGTCAAAGCCACAGTGTCATGGCATTATAGGTGGTTGCCTGGGTGGTAATATTGCAAGAGGGTTGATAGAGTGTTCTGTGTGGTTCCTAGTTTGTTTCTTACTGCCCAAAGTCAAAGAGCATTACGCTCAATAATATTCTAGTGCCTAGATAAATGAAAGGGTCCTTCCTTCAATGTAAGTCTATTTGGAATGAGACAAGCGAAGCAAATTACTACTAAATGACATGCATCAATGAGTAAGCAAATATGTTTACAGACATTTCTTCTTAAATCTGATGCATGTTTTGCTTCTGATGATTGTATTTGCTGCCTGTATTGTGACTTTAAAATTGTTTTATTGGTTAATCTGAAATTTGAACATTTTTGTATGAGCCAAGCTGAATGATATCATATAGTTTTGCTATCTCGTAAGAATTATTACTAGTTTGTGACCATGAGCCTGTGTTGATGTGGAACAAGTTTAAGGTTTGAACAGTAGTCACGAACAGTGATGCTTGCCCTACAAATGATTCATACCAGGCTGTGTTTATATTTTACAAGCTATAGACTATGATTTTCATAGTATGAAACCTTCATTTATTTTGATATATATGGCAGAACATACATAATATATTTCGGCAGAGAAGGCAGATCTATATGAGTTGTAGTACCCCCATAAAAATATGGGATAAAGGTAGTTGACAAGTCTTGCAGTGTTTATTTATTAATTTTTTATGCATACAGTTTTATTACTACTAATTGATAGCTACATGGAACATTTTTGCTTTATTTGCATTAATAAATATTAATTGTTTTTGTCATACTGCAGAACCATTTAAACTAAACTAGTGTTAGCATAAAGAGTTTGAAATTGAAAAATATATAATTTTTTTTAAATGTTTACCAATCATAACACCTAAAATATACTTTCCCTTATACATTTGTGTGTATTTAAACCTGAAATCTTGACATTGTTAAAAAAAAAGAAAAATATTATGCACATATAACTTTATTATGTACGTATATACAGTACATATAGGGAGAGATACAGAGAGAGGAACAGAGAAATGTGAAATGTCTTTGTGTCTGAAGCAACCGTCTCTGTGTGCCTGTATATGTGTTATCCTTTGTTATTTTTGCATATGAACTGCTTGTCAACCCTTGCCACTGTCTGAGACCTCCTCGCTCTGAAGCGGTGCATTGTAACTGCTCTTGGGGCGAATCCCGCTGAAACTCCACTCAGATGTCTGCTCCCAATCTTCCCGTTAGGTCAACCAAAAAACACATCCAATCTGCTGTCAGAACCCAAAGCAAGGCCCTTCACAGCAGACCTTTACACACAAACCACTGTCTGTCCTGCTCGCCCATGCCTTCTTCCTCCTAACATCAATTAAATAGAAGCAGTAATTTAATCTGACAATCACAGGCTTTGAGTGAGACAGGTTGAGATGTCACAGAGATGACCTTTCTGCCCACATGCAGCCAAGAGCTATATTTTGCAGAGGCCTTTTTAGTTTGTTAATGAGATATTGATTTGAAACAATGCACTAAATTTTGTCGAGATTATCTCCATGCTAACAAGGTCACAGTGTTGTCACAGTACAGTCTTGTGTTTATCAGCACCAAATCTCCACCTCCTTTTATAAAATTCCTTTTCTGTCTGTACCCCCTGCCGCCACACTTTTAATTTCCTGTCTTCCATAAGCATGTTGTTATTCTGCCCACATCTTCCCCGTTGGCCGCGTTTGTCATCTTACTGGCTTTCGGTGGGCTCTCTAGTCGTTAATTACTTGTGATTTTCAAATCATCTTCTTAGTTCATGTTCTCTCCCCTTCCCTGTCGCCTCCGATATGAGGGCTCCAGCAGCAGTCGCACTCTTTTCTCAATGAGCACCTTGTCTGGAACTGACCAGGTGTGGAGGGCAGATCTGCAGGAAGTGAGTGCCAGTGCTTGTTTTGCCAGCCTGAGGCGTCTAGTGTTCCATGCATGCTAACAGCACTATCAGGAAGTCCACGCGCCATCATGAAACCCAGTCTCTGCCTTATCCAAGAATATAAACCCACCACTCACACTGCCAACTTTTCAAATCTTCAGCATTATCAGCTTTCCCAGCTTCTGGTTTCTTGCTATTAGTCCGTAGTCCCTGTAAGTGCCAACCATGTGGATCTAGCAGAAAGACGCGACAGGCTAGCGAACATTTGAGGCACTTAATATGAATCTTGGCAAACACCAGGAAAGAATGTCCACATTCTAATGGCTCCGGTGATAATACAAACCACACAATTACCTCACTGGCTTGTTTAATGTTTAATCATTTAACTAATTGAAAATAAGCCCATGTCCTGCTGAAAAGGTATCACTGGACATTGAAATGAGCTGAGGTGACTTTGTTTGCCAGTGTGGCCAGGAAGACTTAGCTTAGTTAAATATAAGTATTATGGATGTCCTTTTTAAAGGTGGCGGTTGGAATAGTTAAATGAAAGCTGAATAGAAATGTAGGAACACATTCTGTATATTGTATGGGATTTTGATAAAACAATACAATAAATTAGCAATTTGGCTGTTGGTTGACATTAGCATTATAACAGAAAAGGAAAGTCATTTTAGACAGAGTTATTTACATTAGAGAAGATTACAAATACCAACTAAATACATACATATATATATATATATATATATATATATATATATATATATATATATATATATATATATATATATATATATATATATATACATTGCATCCGGAAAGTATTCACAGCGCTTCACTTTTTCTACATTTTGTTATGTTACAGCCTTATTCCAAAATTGATTAAATTCATTATTTTCCTCAAAATTCTACAAACAATGTCCCATAATGACAACGTGAAATAAGTTTGTTTGAAATCTTTGGAAATTTATAAAAATAAAAAACGAAAAACATCTCATGTACATAAGTATTCACAGCCTTTGCTCAATACTTTGTTGAAGCACCACTGGCACCAATTACAGCCTCATGTCTTTTTGTGTATGATGCTACAAGCTTGGCACACCTATTTTTGGGCTGTTTCTCCCATTCTTCTTTGCTGGACCTCTCAAGATCCATCAGGTTGGATGGGGAGGATCAGTGCACAGCCATTTTCAGAACTCTCCAGAGATGTTGAATCGGGTTCAAATCTGGGCTCTGGCTGGGCCACTCAAGGACATTCACAGAGTTGTCCCATAGCCACTCCTTTGTTATCTTGGCTGTGTGCTTAGGGTCATTGTCTTGTTAGAAGATGAACCTTTGCCCCAGTCTGAGATCCAGAGCACTCTGGAACAGGTTTTCATCAAGGATGTCTCTGTACATTGCTGCATTCATCTTTCCCTCAATCCTGACTAGTTTCCCAGTTCCTGCCGCTGAAAAACATCCCTACAGCATGATGCTGCCACTACCATGCTTCACTGTAGGGATGGTATTGGCCAGGTGATAAGCAGTGCCTGGTTTCCTCCGCTTGCCATTCAGGCCAAAGAGTTCAATCTTTGTTTCATCAGACCAGAGAATTTTGTTTCTCATGGTCTGAGAGTCCTTCATGTACCTTTTGACATGCCATCTGTTGCAGGGCTCCCTGTTCTTCTATTCTATTTTATTTGCAAAGGTAATGTTTGGGAGTTTAAAAGTTATATTTCCTATTGACAAATTAAAGCTGAAGATATAAATAACCATCTTAAAACAAATATTTGTGTGAAACATCTTATGTGCATAAGACTTTTGCACAGAACTGTGTGTGTGTGTGTGTGTGTGTGTGTGTATATATATATATATATATATATATATATATATATATATATATATACTCCAGAGGGCATGTCAAAAGGCACATGAAGGACTATAGGAATATATATTTATTTATTTATAGAGCTGTTGATTTAATGTGTTAATTCAGTGCAATTAATTTTATTAAAAATAACGCGTTAAAAAAAGTTGTATGTAATACACCGTAATGCCGTAATAAGGAAGATTCCTGAGAAATGCAAGCTTGTAGTACCACCTGTTTACTCCAGAGGGCAGTAATTGAAACATCAGCTGTGTAGCAACAGTTTATGCAGTCAAGAAAACACGTTACCTTCTTGCGTTCAAAACACTGGATGGAGCGTAAATTCGAACTAAGGGATCTCAAGATTTGTTCTAAGTATTAATCTATATTTAACTTGACACAGTGACCTAAAATGTTATGTTATAAATGTAAAGCACCCGCAACACAAGCATGTCTGACACAGGTGTTCATTGACGGGTCCTTAAACAAGCCTGATTGACAGATTCACTTGTGAAATGGATTGCTGTGAACTGTATGCCAATGATTGGTTTATGATCAATAATAAGGTAGTAAACAATACATTGTATTCTAAAACCACTTTTTGTATTGTCTTATCAATGATTAACTCTTCTGCCACAAGAATGTAAAGTATTTTAATTATCTGAAACTTTTTTATTTTTTATATATATTTATATATATATGTTATTTTTTCCTTTCATTGGAATAATATGCACCAATTCATTGTTCACAATAAGACCGGGAACATGCAGTATAAAAGGAAAAGATGCTAAGTTTGATTTCATGTTGACTTTGAGTTGAATATTTTGGGTTAAATACAAAGTTGTCACTTACCAATCAAACAAACACACTTGCTTACTGTAATGCACTAACACAAAAGTAACTTTTATTTAGCTAAGCATATGAATTTAATATACCTGAATACCAGCATATTTTCCATAAACACATATTAGCTATTTAGTACAACTGTATTGAAGAAATTGAGAATACTCTGTTTTTTGTCTTATTAGTTAAAATCGTTGATTTGGTGATAACATGAACATTTTACTTAGCATCTTGACTTTTTATATGTAAGTAGAATAGTTTTTAAAGTTAAAGTGAAAGAGCAATGTTTATCTTTGTTGCACAAATTATTATTATTATTATTATTATTATTATTATTTTAGTGCAACATAAAACTTATCCACAACTCTTCATTTAATTTAACTTCACATTCCATTAATAAGGATCATTTGAATGTTGGATTCTGACACAGAAATCAACATGCATGCATTGTTAGGTGTACAGTTCAACTGTGAGTGTAAGAGATACTTGAATGATGTGAGTTGTCTATTAGAGATAGAGCTGGAATTTGAGGAAGCTGGTTGTGTTAGAGCTGTTAATCTGTCATACTCTAGTAACGGTGAGAATCATTCTGTCATTCGACATATGTTTGATCCTTTCCATTCTCTGCAGTGGGAATGCACTACTGACATTCTGGGCACTAATTTAAGGGATTTGCAGTGTGTGGGACACCTCCGTGTGAATATGACCACATTTTGTGCAACATCCAAGATGAGTGAAAAAGAAAAAGAAAAAAGAAAAACAGTGTAATCAAAGTGCACTGCATTGAGAAGGACAGAGAAAGAGGGGGGCACAAAGAGTGTGCTATTTTAACAGAAGATGTCCATTAAAGGCCAGACACTACAGCCAGAGTCCACCTCCACAGCAGCTTCAAAGCAACATGGTGTTTGTTATGCTGTGTGGAATCCTTTGTCCATGTGAATAGAGATACAGTAAATGCACCGTCAAACATGCATATGGCACATGGGCTGTTGACATGACGCGTGATTTTACTGTAATCAAAGAAAAATAGGCTGTTATTTTTTTCTTAGATTTTCATTATTTGACTGGACAGCAAATCATATCTATTCACATCACTAAATATTTTCATTGTATTATAATGTTACAAGTTAAATTATGGAAATTGTCCTGTGATCTGTCGATATGAACAGAAAAAAAAAGAAGAAAAAAACGGTATTGGCATTGTCTAATTGGGGTCTATTACCGCAACTGACTTGAAGGAATGGATTATTAGTCTACTGGTTAATGCATACTTTACAATAAATAGTGTCTGCTGTTTTTTAAAAAAAATAGTATTGTTAACAGTTCTAAAATTCTAAATTCTAAAATGTTCTAATCAAATACTGTGAAACATTTTAAATTTTGGCAGTCAAGAAAAGATGTTAAAAATGGCTGTGTATAATACTTAAGATTCATTCATCGCACTGGAAAATGAACACACTTTGCCAAAATTTTGTAAGTCATCTTTTTATTCTGCTTATTTGAAACTTCTTCCATTTCCATTATTTCAGTCCTTCATTATGACACCTCTGCATACTGTAATAGAAATTTCAGTGTAAAATGCACATAACAAATAGTTAAAAGTTAAACCTGTTTGTATGGACAATGTGCCAAAATAGCATTAACATTAAGACATAGGCAACAGGTCTGCACACAGTGGGAGTCTTTCAGGTCTTGAACAAGTATGGATGAGATGAGGGTTGACAGAGAGAGAGGGTGAACCTGTCTCCAGGAGCCAGTCTCTACGGGCGTATTGTTTCTCAGGAGCTAATTAACCCTAGGAAATAATTACACAAATATGCAAATGCTGTTTAGATAAGTATGGGGTCTATCAGAGGAGGTAGTCAATCATTGGGGGGAAGGGTTGGATGGAGCCAGTGGTCTGCATGTGTTTGTGGGGGGTTGGGGGGGGGGGGGGGGGGGGGGGTGACAGACTCTGTGCTGGGGTGATAAGGGGAGGGGGAGGTTGCCCAGTTTCATGTGGCATCATCCACGTGCAACAGTGGAGACTTCATTTAATGAAACGCACACACACGTGCTCAGACAGAACAAAACAGTGGTCAGTCTTACGTTTGCATTCACTGTAAAATAATGTATTTATACAATTTTAAATAAATTAGTCTTTGATTGTAACATGGGATGGTTGCATGCCATGCTTTCAACCTCGAAAATATGAAAAAAACACAACCCAGATGACATTAAATATGTTTGGTATTTGTTTTGTATTGTGTTGAGTTTTCACTTAAGGGCCAATGCAAATTTGGGTCAATAAAGGAATAGTTCACCCAAAAAGGAAAATTAGCTCATCATTTACTCATCTTCATGACATCCCATATGTGTATGACTTTCTTTCTTCAGCGAAACACAAAGATTTTTAAAGAATATCGCTCTGCAGTTCCATACAATGCAAGTGAATTGGTGCCAAAAAATGTAAGCTCCAAAAAGCACAGTCAGAATAAAAGTAATCCATAAGACTCCAGTGGTTAAATCCATGTCTTCTGAAGCGATATGATGGGTGTGTGTAAGAAACAGATCAATATTTATGTACGTTTTTTTTTTAAACAATTATCCTCCCTGGCCAGTAGGTGGCGATGTGCATGAAGAATGTGAATGACCAAAAACAAATGAAGAAGAATTTAAAAGTGAAAGTTGAGAGTGATAGTAAAAAGGACTTAAATATTTATTTTTTCTCACCCACACCTAACATCACTTCAGAAGATATAGATGTAACCATTGGAGTCTTATGAATTGCTATTATGCTATGTGTATGTGCATTTTGGAGCTTAATATATATATATATATATATATATATATATATATACAGTACTGTATATACAGTACTGTCCAAATATTTTAGGCACTTGTGAAACGTATTGCATAGTGAGGATAATGCCATAAATAGTTTTTTATTTATCAATTAATGTCATTCAAAGTCCAGTAAATAAAATCAATGTTATGTTTGACCACATTTGCCTTAAAAACTGCACCAATTCTCCTAGGTACACCTGGACACAGTTTTTCTTGGTTGTTGGCAGATAGGATGTTCTGAGCTTCTTGGAGTCTGAATTGCTTCTGTCTCTTTAGACACATGTTTGTGTGAAACATCTTATGTGCCTAAGACTTTTGCACAGTACTATTTATATATAGTATATAAATGCACTGAGCTTATTCAGATTTGGTTCTTCAAAAAGCTTTGGTGTTTGAGGATGTGAGACAGGACGATAAACAGTATGGGCTGATCCCTGTTTTCACCCGCCACCCCTTCAAAAAAACCCAACTGTCCAAGTAGATCTGGGCTCAGTGCTTTCTTCCAGTTGCATCACGCCTTAACCCCACCTCCCACCAGCCTGTTTATTTACTTTAATATTTGTGTCCCCTTGCCAACATAAGGCATCTCAGTGACAGGAAATCTCTTCCCTCCTGCCAGCTTCTTCAGCTCTAATTCACTTATTATTGTGCTTTTCAAGCTAATCAGTGTAGGAGAGCTGATGCAAGACCACGAGAGAGGCTAAACTGAGGGAAGGGCTTCAAACTTTCAGGAGCTGATAGCAACAAGGAAAATCTCTTTATACCATGCAGCTACACAATATGTCCAAAAGTTTGTGGACATCCCTTTCTTATTAGCTACTGTAACAGGTTTGGCTATGCCTCATAATTCCATTACATTCTTTTTGCATTGTAGTGCATGTAGCTGCCGTTGTAAGTTACGGACACCCACATTTACTTGTTACTAGCAATTTTCCTCTAATTCCATTCCATTCAATTGGATTTGGATTGCATTTAAATGATTGCCATATTTGCAAAACAAACAGAGATCAATATTGCCGGCACCAGTGAACGAATTCCCTTTCTCTCTTCTCTCTCTCCCCTCGCATTTGTAGAGCATTAGAACTCCAGACCAGTGTTAATTACGAGTGTTGTGTTTGTGCCCTGCTTGTGTGACCTTCCCGTGTAGGCCGATTATGCCTTTATTGCTTGTATAGAGGACGTATTGATCAGTCAGTGGGGTACAAATTAAGATTTAAACTTGACGTCACACAAATTTAGTTTGCCTCTCATTTGCAGTATGCAAGACTCATTGATTGTATATAGTATTTTGTTTTATGTGAGTTTTTAAAGCAATAAGTTACAAGAGACTGTCAGTGATTTTCCATGGATAAGGGGTGTTCTTGGACACGATTCAAAACAATGTAACACCGTGACAAAATCACTGTATGCACAAACTCATGTGGCTTATTGCTTTTATTAAACAATTTCAACAGCGATATGTTAAAATATAGCAGTGTTTCTGCACATGTATTTATTAACTTAATATAACAATGTATTTTATATAAAAGTATTATTAAAATTAATCACTAAATGATAATTTTCTTACAATCACAAAATGAAAATCTGCTAAATTATTAAATGTAATTATCTAAATAAACAATTCATCTGTCAACTATAGTTCAGTATCCTAACTGTAGGAGTTTTCAGTTGACAAGCAACTTCACGCATTAATATAAAATGTGTGATACAGTTGTGTATTTGTAGTTATTTTACAGTGGTATTGAGCGCATTTCTTCCAGTCAGATTAAAGTTGAAAATATCTGTTTTGATGTATTGTATAAACTTGATTTGACAAGGCAAACTGCAGCCTAGTTCGAGTAAATGGTTTTTGAGAAAATATTTCTGAGTTCTGAAAGTTGCAGTATGTTTTTATAGTACATTGAACTCTTATTTATATTATATATATTTATTATAAATGTATTTCTCATGTTATGACCAATTTTACTTATTACACTCTCTTCACAGGACAACAGCACTCCAGAGGAGCACACTCTCTATGTGTGGGACCACTTCATCTCCAAATCGCTTGCCAAAAATGTCTTCATTGTGGCACACAGTTACGGTGGCTTGGCGTTTGTGAATTTGGTAAGTGTTTGTTGGACGATATTACTGAGGAGATCAGTCATGCACAAAACCCCTCCCACCCCCCCTCAACACACACACACACACACACACACAAAAGTTGGCTTCACCAGTGGGAACACCAGAACACAAGAGTATGAATTTATTAAAAATAAATAGCGTTTAGGTTCTTTGAGAAAGTGCTGCTTTTGTAAACAATCCAGTTTATCCGTGTCCTAGGGCGCTATCCACTTCCTTTAGCAGGAGGGACAGATGGAAGAAAAATGAAAAACTGCATAACCGCAGCTCTGTTACACAAAGAGTATGCATAACACCAGACCCTGAGAGAAAAGAGAGAAAGAGATGATAGATAGGCTGTTGTGCACACTAAATCAGAAGGGCAAAGTGAATATAGAGTTTAGATTATTGTCTTCAAAAAGAATTTTGTTTGACTGTGATTGTTTTTTAAATAAATAGTTCAGCCAAATATGTATATTCTAATCATATCCTCACCCTCATGTTGTTCTCAAATCTATGACGTTTATGAAGTTATATTAAGAAAAGGATTTTTAATTTTGTGTTCCACAGAAGAAAGAATTTCCTAGATTTCTGAATGATATGAGGGAAAGTAAATAATGGTCGAATTACATTTTTGGCTGAACTAACTCTTCAACCCACTGAACTTCAGTTTTCAGCTATGTTCCCTGTGTTACATCACCTCAGGGGTCAAGGATCAGTAGCTTGTCACAAACTCTAGGCTAGCTGTGCAAACTGTAAGGACAACTGCTTTGAGAGCAAACTGGCTAGCCTTTGACCTAACATACACTTTCTCCCTTTCTTTCATTAACATAACTACATGGAGCACTTTTCATGAACCCAATTTTTTATTTAGCTTTCCACTTTTTTTTTTTAAGTGAGGGGGTGGGGGTTGTCGTGGAGCGGATGGCCACGGGTTAGCATTCCTCTGAAAATCCCAGGAATATGTGTTTTTATCTGAGGCAGAAGTCTGTGTTCTGTAATTTGAATACGACTGTTGAATATTTATATGCCATTGTGGCCGTGACAGCCTCTTGTTGGTGGAGGCATGGCGGTCTTCCTCCAGAGACCTGTTTAGCCTTCTTTCTTTGATGCTTCCCTGTTTTTTTCCTCACTCCCTCCCTCTCAAACACAAACATACGCACAGAATGCTCACTTACCCACACTGACTCTCATACAAACTGTTCTCACACCTTTCATAGGTTCCTTCTGTGTCTCTCTCTGGTATGGAGTAGCTGGAATAGTTTAATAACTGGGATGATGATTGCTTCGTCATCAAACTTAGACCTGATAAATAATTTTGCATAAGATCTCAGATATGAGTTGGTTGATGAATCATTTTAGCTGCATGACATGCTTGATGTTTTAGTTGTATATACTGTATTGCAAATTTAACTCGAATAACACCCTATAGATTAAATGTTCAGTTTGTAAAGGTATATTTGATATGGATGTGTTTGAATGTTGTGTTCCTAAAGGAGAGAGTTAGGGCAATGGGGTTATAGAAGCATCACCCATCTTTGACTTTAGGGTCACAGCCTGTTTCCCCAAACTTCAACCTCTTAGGACAACCCTTTTCACTTCTTTACCTTAGTGAAAATTAGGTCCACTTACTCTAAAAGTCACTAATGCTAACACTAGATTGGAAAAGTAACATCCTCTAGCTAAAACTTTATACACACCAGTTCTGTTGCAACTAAATGATACGAAAATCGAACATACTGTATCTAACCATTTTTTTTTTTTTACAGATTTGCACTTCAATAGAGTCTGGTGCTAATTGTTTTGTTGAAAAAAAAAAGTTTGGATACCTTAGTTTATTATTTGGCACATCATCGCCTGATATTTTTGGACTAGGCATGAAGGGAGTTCATTGAGATGCATTGTTTTTAGTGATTGGCCTATATACATTGGTTGACCCAATGTTTCTGTTTCAGTCTTGTTTGAATGCTCAAACAAACCGAGCAAAGTTTTGAACACTCCAAAAAATTACCCATCATATTGGGCATCGTGCTTCCTGCTCTCTAGATTCCAAAATTGGCTTAAAAAAAATAAAAAATAAAAACTGTTTTACTCAACCACTAATTGTGTCATTTTAAAATCTTTTTGTGAATGTTAATGCCTAATGTTTGGATTTAGAGTGAATATGTCGAAAGTCATGAAATGGTAAAACTTGATGAGAATAGAGAGGAGAGCAGAAGAAATGTAGACACAGGAACAGAGGAGAAGAGAGATGAAGAAAGCTTTAGCTGGCCATATTGACTGATCGCCTGAAAACAGGCCGTCTGTGGCTTAATAACTGCTCCCTTTTACTCTTAACTAACACATTTCTGATCAAGCACATTAAACGCAAGCCGATTAATGTCTCCAAAAAGTAGACTCTCTCTCTTTTCATTGAAATTATATTTTTTTCAAAAGCAGTATGTAGTAATTATAACTACATCAAAGGTGTGCCTTTAAGTAGGAGTGATGTGTCAGGGTTGGATAGCTTACGGCAGGACTCACTCTTTTCTTGTCATGTCTGTGAGGTGAATTCAGAGTTTGAGGGGGACTAAGTGTTCTCTCCTTACTCTGTCTGGCACTCTCATTTTCCATCTTCTGTCTCTGTCACTCATGTCTGTCAATTTACCTTCTCTGTCTCTCCTAAGAGGCTGTTCACATCGAACATGAAATCGTTTCCATCTGTGCTGTTTTTCCATTGTTTTTCAATGTAAACATGCTCTGGAATGATGACTTTGATCACTGGGCCACATCTCGCTGTTTTTTTCAGTGTTGCATGCAGGAACTCTGCATTTTTAGACCCATCTCAGGTTATAAAGATTTTCAACTTTTAAAAGTCTGTCTCTAGACACCCTTGTTCTGTTCTATATATAGAATAGCTGTATTAGCTCAAGAATGCATTGGGTCGACCTCTAAGGTGTATTTACAAAGAGTTTACCACCCTCTACTGGGCAGGGAGAAGAATTTCAAGCAAAAAATGACCTAAATATTGATCTGTTTCTCATCCACACCTATCATATTGCTTAAAACACTTTAGCCTTTATGTGCTTTTCAGAGCATCAAAATGTTGGCACCCATTCACTTGCATTGTATGGACCTACAGAGCTGAGATATTCTTCTACAAATCATAATTTGTGTTATTCAGAAGAAAGAATGTCATACACATCTGGGATGGCATGAGTGTGAGTAAATGATGAGAGAATTTTCATTTTTTGGTGAACTATCTCTAACTACTGTGTACATATTAATACAGCATAAAAGGTGTACTAAAGTAAGCCAACTCTGACCCACCTCAGCCCCTAGTATCAAAGGCACCTATGATGCTGCTTTGGTTCAGTGTAGATAAAATGCACGATCAGTGAATTGAAATGGCTTGACTTATTAAATAATTATTCCCCATAGGTTGACTATTTATTGCATTGTGCAATAAATCTCTTAAACCCCTATCCTTCACAATATTAATCTGCTGGCAGGCTGGCTATCCACTTTGCTATTGCAACTGTCAAACTACATTCACCTGATTTGCATCAGGGCGTCAAGCGCCGCATTGGAATTTGAACTCATATGAAAAGCGCTGTGGACAACGGCTGAGTTTGAAATGGCATACTACAAATTGTATTCTTACTGCTTCTACCTTATCTTTGTAGAGCAGAAATAGGATGAGTAGTATGGGATACACAGCCAATGTCTTGTTGTCTGCTTTTGGCTCTGGCACTGCCCATGTAAAGATACTTAATCCGAATTGTCCAGTAATCAATAGCTGAGGCTTTGAAAGGTCAGCGGCAAATTGTATGAACTTTGAGAGGCACGTCAATAGACCGTGCGTGGAGAACTCCAACAAGCTAGCGTTCCATTGTGGCCTTTAATAAGTGCTATATATCATGTGGTTGGATTTTAAGTAATAGTAAAGACTTGATGTGCTTCTTTGGTAATTAAATTCTGCCTTAGAAAGGACAAAAAGTACTTTATTTTTGTCACAAGTCCCATTTGGATTTGTTTTGTAAGAAAACGTTTCTCCACCACTTGATCAGTGACACCGAATTGCTGTTGTGTGTGTTTGTGGTGTGTCCGGACACATCACAAAGATTCTGCCCTATCCCAACTAGTGTTCAGAACTCACACAGAGCTTAAAGGAATGTTCCATGTTCAATACATGTTAAGCTCAATCAACAGCATTTCTGGCATAATATTGATTAACACAAAAATGTATTTTGACTTGTCCCTCCCTCACTGTTTCAAAAGTATAGCCACAAGACATAAAGGATATGTGTGTAAACATGAAAATCACTTACTAACCTTTTGTGTGTAAAGTTATAGACAATTTTACAATTTCATTGTCATGATGATTTAATGACAACAAACCCCAAAACTCTAAAATGACTGTAAGATTTACTATTTAAACAAACTTACAGCTCAAATAATACATAAGTTTTAACAAAATAATTAACTTCAATTATAAGTACTTTTTTTAATTATGAGCTTCATGTTTCTGTTTAAACCGCATTCACTTTCATTGACTTTATTCAATTCTATTGTAAGTGCCTCACTGTAACCTATTATTTTTCTTATTTTCTTTTAAAGAAAAGTAGGGACAGGTCAAAATGTATTTTTGTGGTAATCAACATTATGCCACAAACACTGTCGATTGTAATTTAGCAGAATTTAATGTCAACAATAGTAAAGGCATAAATAGAATAAAACAATAACCCCCCAAAAAATTGGTTAAATATTTCTAAATAATTGCATGCGTTAATTCCAGCAGATCTATAATGTATATGTAAAATGTCATATTTTTCACTCATTATGTTTCTATGCTCAGAATCTTTTATTTAAAATTATAATTTTATTTTATTAAATTTTTCAAGCAAGTTGAAGTCCAAATTTAAGTAAATGTTGTTATGCCGCCTCTGTGCAGCATTAAACAGTGCAACTTTCTGTGGTGTATATGCCACTTCATATGCTGCTTCTTTGCCACCTTAGCAGACTGGATTAGTCTCTCTCTCTCTCTCTCTCTCTCTCTCTCTCTCTCTCTCTCTCTCTCTCTCTCTCTCTCTGTTTTGCCCATAGCCTAATAAGCAGAAGAGCCCACATCTCTAATATCTCATCTGATCCTTTTCCTGTCCCAGCAGAACCCAGCTTTTCTCAGTTTCTCATCTGTCTGTTTTCATTTGATCTTCTGGCTGGGTGTGATCGGTGCAGTGCTGATTCCAGCTGCTTTCTTTTATCTGTGAGTGTAGCTGGAGGCCTGAGAGAGCAGCAGTCAGGGCAGAGCTCAGCCCCATGTAATCTTCCTGCCAAAAAAAAAAAAAAAAAACAGCCAGGTTGGAGAAGACGGGGTGCATTATGTAATAAGTTATGCAATCAGGCATATGCCTTCAAGTGCACCAGTGTGTGGGTGCCCACAGCTTTGAAGAAATAATTGTTTCAAATAGATGCGTATGTGATCGTGCATGCATGATTAAATGGTGTGTTCCTAAAATAAAACCACTCTTTATAAACACTTTAAAACACTATAAAAACACAATTTTCTGTTTTAAAAGTAAAAGAGAACATAAGAGTCTTCATGTACTCCCGGCATCAGAGCCACTGAAGACGCAGTGGACAAGTTTTGTTTTTGAAGGAAATGTGCCCCAAAACATACAAAACATTTGTGTATGTTTGTACAAATCATTTTACACCAGACTGTGTCAATATAAAGCAGCAAAATGCAGCTAAAGTTACCATTGTCTCTGATTGTATTCATGGAGACCAGAGCTATGTTGGGGTCTGGAAGCAGCAGCTCATTTGCATTTAAAGTAACACACACGAAAACAGCGTGTGTTTTTAATTCCACTCAAAAAGAGGCATTTACAACATGGTATAATAAATGATCCGTGGGGTATTTTCTGCTGAAAATTCACAGAAACATCCTGGGGACACCTGTGACTTATATTACATCTTGGAAAAAGGGGCATAATAGGTCTCCTTTAACATAATCACCCTAATTAAAATCCATATAAATACTGGTCTAATTGTAAAAATAAATAAATCATCTTATAATTAAAAGAAAAAACATTTCCTTTTTAAGTAACTTAAAACCTTTTTTTGTTAGTTACAGTTAGTAGCATGTAGTGGAGCTACTTTATCAAAAGGGTCGGATGACTGTAGTTGAACTACTTTAAATTATGAGTAGCATGAATCTTGGGGATCTACAAATTTAAAGCAGTATCTCCAACACTGCTAAGAAACTATTTTTAGCGTCCATCCCTCCATAAATGTGCATTCTGTAAATCTACTCATCTCTGTGATTCTGCAGTCTAAATATTGATGTTTTCCTTCACTTGGCACCCTGCATTATGAATCTTGGCCCATAGGGTAATACATAGTCTGATAAACTCCTGAATACAAGTGCTGCTTCTTAGCAGGAACTGATCATTCTTCCTGAAAAGCCTTCCGCTCAGACACGTCTGATAGAGTGGGCCTGATGTCTTGCTGATTCATGTGCTGCAGTCTGATATGATTTTTTTTTTTTTTTTTTTTTTTTTTTTTACAACTGCAGACAGATCTTCCTACTCCTGTCTCTAATACAGGCTAGTGGGCTTTGTCTGGACAGTAATTCTGAGACTGTAGGACGTGGAGTAACCCCATTGAGCATGCTGTGTGACTCAGGAATTTACCAACACCAAAAATATATAATTGTATTTTAATTGGTCAATTGGAATATTAAAATGTATCAAAATGTGGAATTATCTGGCTCACAGTCCTTATGGTAGTTTTCAAAGAGATGTTAATTTGTTCAATGCTAAAAGAGAAAATTAGAGGGAACATTTGTTCTAAGGTGGCACTTGGCATGTAGAGTTTGAGAACCACTGGTCTTGGAAATGTATATATTGGTTCAGATCCACACAAGTGTAGAGGGAATAGTTTTGTATTTGCATTGGACCTGTTTGTGTGTGGGTTTGTGTTTGAATGCACTGAATCAAACAGTTGACGTCCCATGCGTTTTCATCCATGTGCACATTCACATGCTGAAGCTCAGGCTTGTTTATCTGTGTTTGTGCACTGGACATAAGGTCTGAACTGAACTGGGCTTAAATCCTGATTGGACATCAATTGATTCACTTTACTCTTAAAAGAGTAGCCGCATTAATAGACCAAGGCTTTTTTTGGACCTCAGCATTGTGGGAGAATTGTTCTGTCGGGTACTGATTAAGAACAAATTTTCCCAAACCCCTTCATTCTGTAGCTTCTACCTGCATATTGTCTGGTTAACTCTCTTATTTTGCCTGAAAAGCGATCCTTTCAATCAACATTGTAAAAAAAATATCCCCCACTGTGAATCATCGTTTCTCATTTTTCCTTCTCCCAGTCATTGTTTTCTTTTATCTGCCTGTTTGTGCTGTTTTTTTGTTATTTAATTATTCATTTATTTGATTTATGATGGGCCATATCAAACCCAATTTTTCCCTTCAGGACTTCTATTGGAAGGGATTCACCAGAGAGAGCTTTGACTGCAGGTTGTCAGCATTTTATTTGTGCATTTCTGGCTCATTTTGTCATTAATTTCTGTTTGTTTTTAAAAGATGATGAGCAATCTAGTACAGACAGATTGTTATTGGTGAATAGAAGCCCATCCACATGTGGCTTTTAATTGATAAATTTGCCATCCAGGTGTGTCACTCTAGAACAGGGTCACAGAGGGGGTGCTGGGATGGAAGGAGGGTTTAGTGTGTATGGAGAATAAATACCTCTCCATCCTACTTTATCTACATACACACCAGATGTGTACCATGTACTCTTTGAAATAACTTAAATCACCCTGCAAGTACCATAGTATATGAATATCTTTATCATATCGCCATAGTATTTGTTTTGACAGTTTGTAATGACACCGGGATGGCGCATGTTTTCTGAGCATACTTTGTAGGTGCTGGTTTTATAATTAGTTTGCTATTACTTTGTTTCATTGTGTTTTTCTGTTAATAATGTGTTTTTTCTGCTCATCTATTTAGTATATCCAAATTGATCTACTTGTTATTACAAAACTTTAAAATTCAAAAAATAATAATTTATTAATGTATCATTATAAAATGTATTTAATTCAATTATATGTTATTATAAGTGTGACTATTTGTGTTTATCATAAAGGAAAAGTGCGTGTCTGCTGTTTTGGGTTTAATATGTTTTGAAGCTGCTTAGTAAATTTTGTTAGATGTTTTTATGAGTTCGGTATGTCTGTTACCGTAACTTGCAAGAACATTATATTAAACATGTGGTATCTTGCTAAAATGAAAATGGTAACTGGCTTTTATTGACTATGTAGTTGCTATAGGCAGTATAACTGCATATATTGCAAAGATTAACAGTTCTCCAGGATAGCGGAAGGCTTTTCTCATAATAACAATCCTTGTTGCAAATAAATTCCTCTATTTCACAGTGTATGCACAAAAATAACCCATATCATTAGTATATATATATATATATATATATATATATATATATATATATATATATATATATATATATATAAAATATGTATACTTCCAAAGTCTCCTCTGTTTTTCCCATGTTCCAAGGCATGGGAAAAACTGGACACGTAACACATTGATCAGGGCACTTTTCATATGGGCAATTTGCAATGGCAAATCCTAACATAGGTGATATCAGGTGGCATTGTTCTCAGAGGCATGACAGAGACATGCACTC
Source organism: Moxostoma hubbsi (assembly GCA_032164185.1). Lineage (NCBI taxonomy): Eukaryota > Metazoa > Chordata > Actinopteri > Cypriniformes > Catostomidae > Moxostoma > Moxostoma hubbsi. The sequence goes on along the minus strand of JAVLUX010000008.1, from coordinate 37,358,273 downwards.
CAATTCTGTACCCATCATCTGTAGTTGTTTCAAGAGATTTCACTCTTTTCTTGTTGAACCCATCCACTCATTAGAAATAAATTGTGATCTAGTAAGTTACTCTTTCCGAGTAGCTTTCGGAGGCTTCCAAGCAGCCTCATGTCTGATCTCACCTAGGGCACAGCACTAATTCTTAAAAAAAATAAAAAATAAATAATAATAATTATTTATATATATATATATATATATATATATATATATATATATATATATATATATATATATATGTATGAGCTGTCATTTTTTAAATAATGTGTACAATTTTACATATAATAACATTGAGTTAAAAAAAAATTTTATACAAGCACTAAAATTGTACTGTGACTTTAAGAGTTCAACATGCATCTCACAGATTCACACAGTGTTCCATTTCTTTACAGACAGAGAATACTTTTTTCTTCTAGGTCATCCATGCTATGTGTGATTAAAAAAAAGAAGGTGTTTTAACTTTTTTTTTTTAATCAGACTGTAAAGAACAAAAAGGATATTGAAAAACACATTATTCAATGAAAGTGGAGTGTGTAGAGATCATCTTTGAGGGGCACACATTGCACAGAAGAAATGTTCTGTTTTAATCTCAAGCATTTGCAAAAAAAAAAAAAAAAAGAAGAAGAAAAAATGCGATTTTCAAGGCATTCCAGTGCTTTCATTTCTAAAAGCTGAATTCAAGTACTTTAAGCACTTCGAGGACCTTGAGAAAACCCTATAAACAGTGTAGAAAAAAGCTCAGTTTGGGTAAAAGCAAGCGATAGAAAGACTGATGATGTTTGATCAGCCGATCAGCCACAACATTAAAACCACCTGCCTAATATTGATCTACAGTAGCTCCTCTGTGGGATCGGACCAGACAGGCTAGCCTTCGTTCCCCAGGCGCATCAATGAGCCTTGGGTGCCCATGACCCTGTCGCCATTTCACCGGTTGTCCTTCATTGGACCTTTTTTTTGTAGGTAGTAATCACTGCATACCGGTAACACCCACAAGACATGTGGTTTTGGAGATGCTCTGACCCAGTCATCTAGTCATCACATTTTGGCCCTTGTAGGGGGCCCTGGGTAGCTCAGCAAGTAAATATGCTGACTACCACACTTGGAGTTGCAAAGTGCATGCTGAGTGACTCCAGTCAGACTTCCTAAGCAACCAATTGGCCCGGTTGCTAGGTTGGGTACAGTCACGTTGGATTAACCTCCTTGTGGTTGCTATAATGTGGTTCTCGCTCCATCCCTACTTATTTCCATTGTGGTATGGCTTGTACTTTACAGTATGTTTTGTTTTGTGGTTTTTTCCCATTGTGTTGTGTCTAGGGATGTCTTGATGTGAATTTTTGATGGTACGATTATTGTCTGATTACAATTTCCTGAATTTTATGATTATCAGTTATGCAACAATAAAATCCCCCACAAACATATCACAACTTAAGTTTTATTGCAGCATTCGTTAGGACATGCAGTTAACATATATATACTTACTTTTATCTGAAAACACTACTCTAACTTTTCAACATGAAAGTATGTATAGGGTATTTACATATATAATTTAGAGATGTTGACTCAATCAGTTAAAATTGGTATTTTGCACACATTTTACCACCATTGTATGTAGGGTAATTTGTACACATGCTAAATTTAGGAGGGAATTTAGGGTCTTGAAATATGTGCGCTATGAACTAAATTAAACTGTCCTCATTAGGTAAGGAAATGTATAATGGAATTAGTCACGTTCGACAACCATTATAAATTAGATAAATGACAAATAACTAGATTATTTGTCTTAATAGATTCTCCACCATTGAAAACATAATACAGCGTCTAAATCTATCAGCTCACAATTTCTACTGTAAGGAATTAGCTTTAATAAGGGAATTATGATTAATTCACTTATTGGAGTGATATTATTCTTATGGCTTATTGAAATTAATATCACATGTATTTAGGTACAGCGTTGAGCGAAATCTTTCAGAAACAGGGATGAGATTATTTATCAAATATACCACAGTCAAATCATCTTTGAACACAGACAAACGTTATTACTATTCTAAACATAAATCTAATCTAACACATATATACATGAGAATGTGAAATAAGTGATCAGTACAGTGAAGATGAACTCTATGGAGTCTATCGACAATACTTTAAGAACCATTTATCCTTCTTTGAGTCTACATCTATTTGCTATCGGATTACCCAAAATATTTAATCAATGCACCAGCACTCTGAGCTCAATATTGGAGGTATTACTTATGTGTCCTGGCGTCCTTTATGTTACTCGGTTCTTGGTCGAAAGTTCGTTCTGTCAATGTTTTGATCTCTTTGTATGATCAAATTTATTATCTGTATGAGATGATGATTTTAGCTGTGAAGTGAGGCCTTCTCACTCCTCCTCCTGTATCCCTTGGATCTCACATGGGAGGAAGAGTGTTCAGAGAGCAGAGAGCATCTGAAGAGCAAGATGAAGAGAGGGCAAGAGAGTCAAGAGTTCTTCCTTTTTGGAACTATTTGAACTGAAATTGGCAGCATCCCCCACAGGTGTCCTGCGCCAATCAGAAGTGGTCTACTGGGCAGTCTTTTCCGACAGTTGAGTTATGGTCTTTTGTTTCAGACTTAAAAATTTCCCGCTCAAAAATAGTGCATATTTAATCATGACCTTTTATATCATGAGAATGGTACAAGAGACATGATGTTCATTTTCACCAGATTTTTCTTTATACACAAACAAATGCTTACATGCTAAACATGACATTATTTTATGGATGTTATACGTGTAGGTAATAAAACATGAAAATCTCTGGTTACAAAATCACATTGGCTTTACACATCATTGCAAGTGAAAAATTAGTCAAATGAGATAAATCATACAAAATTAACGATTATATTTCTCAATTATAGGTGATTGCAGATCACTACACACATTTTAAAGAGTTCCATCAGTCTATAATCATTCATTTGTTAGGTACAAATGTTACCACAGTTCAAAGTGATTTTCAGCATTATCTAGCAAGGTTGATTAAGATGAAATGTCTTAGAGTTCTTAGTGGTCCTTGTAAACTTACAAAAGAGAAGTCTGCATTAACTGTGTGTGGAAGATCAGGTTGCAGAGGGGCCTTTCTAACCAATCATGACGCCTGGGCCATTTGATTTATGACTGTGAAACATTCCAAACTGAAAGGCTGTTTTTTTCCTAGATCCAGATATGTTGTTTCAATTCTTCTGCATATATAATTTTACAATACCCTTTCAATAAATACAAATTTAATTAAAATTAAATATAAATTAAATAATAATAAAAAAAAATACAAACAACTATAACTTAAACCATATGTTTAAAATAAAACGGTGTCATACTAGGAGAACCTTCTTTCTTTGTTCAGTAATCTAACGATCAGCCGGATGATCACAGCACTTTTACGCTCACTGAAATCTTTTTCAAGTAGGAAAAACTATTTCGAGGTATCACATTCATAAAATAAATCTGAACTCCTCCTCTTTTAAACTTAAAATAATCAACTCTTTGGATTTTGGTGTTTCCCAACCACTGTGCCACACTAGTGTGCAGTGAAAGATTGTCAGGTGTGCCGTGGAAAATTAGCAAATTAGCAAATAAGAATTTCAGAGATCCAAACTCCTGACCTTTCGGAGAAATTCGCCATTTTGAAACCATAATCGGTCACTTTTGTGAATGTGAAGAGCAATGATTAATGTGCAAATGTGAGTGATATTTATACATGTTAAGGGTCTCTCACAGGACTAGCATCAGCGCTGCAGAATACATTGAAGTCTAGGAAGTGACGTCACACCAAAGTGTTTTTCACACACACGTTTTTGCTTCAGCAATAATGTCTTTGAGAGCACTAAGCAACAAGAAATATTTAAAAACTGTCCAGATTTGTGAAGAGATATTGAATGTCTCATAATTTCTGTTTTAATGAAATATTACCTTATTGTTTACGAATATCAGAGACCCCAGTTATTGAACTCATTTAAATTCACCAAGAAAACGTTTACATCTAAACATAAACGAGTCCTTTTATTACTTTCTGCTATCAAAGCAACTACAAGATTTTTTCTCTCTCTTAAAAATACACGTTTTCAATGTTTTTTGTGCACACCTGCTTTTTTACATGGCAAACTCGTAAAATCACCACTCCATGACGCTTTCTGCTACTCTTGTCATGTGGAGGGCAATGCGGCGCTTGACGCTGGGTCAGCCTCCAGAACCAAATTAAACCAGCCACGAGAAGTCGTCTGTCTGAGGCAAAGATGCAAAATCTTATGACAATTGCCTCAGCATCAGTCTCCCTTGATGCGTTTGATTACGCACAGGCGAGCACCATAGACTGTAAAAAAGAATGGACGTAGTGTCCGTGACGTCACCCGTAGGTTTCTGAAGAGCGTTTTTGAAGCCTAAAGTGGGCGGGTCCGACCGTCGCCATCTTGGTAACGCGTCACTCCCGGAAAAATGAAAATGGGCAAAGAGGCGGGACGTGGGTGGAGCCGAGGAGCCTGCTGCTGTAACCACGCCCGCCTAGCTCGACGCGTTCAAGTTGTCTTTGGATGGAAGATATTGGCGGTTTATATTGAAACGATTCAAACCAAGCTTTCTATTGAGGTAAATTAACCTGAACCTACACAACAAAACTTGAAATAACTATTTATATGTTATTGATATTAAACTACACAAAGTTTAAAACGCTGCAGCACTTTTAATACATGTGGTAACGTTTATTTGCAACACTAGATGACTTGCAGAAAATGTTAATAGTTGTCATGAATAAGAATTAACGTTCTAACTTTACTTAAAAACTTGCATCTCAAAGAAACAATTTGAAGCAAATCAATTAACCTGCATTTATGAGTGTGTATTGGATGTCAACTGAGTATAACGTTATTAAGATAGGGTTAGATTCGTATTAGGTAACATTAAAAATGTTATTACCCATTTACATTAGTTTGCGTATTTTTTACAAGCTGTGTATTGTTTTTTTAGTGATCGATTTTGAGGTGATGGCCACCCGTTATATTGACAACGTTTCAGAAGACGTTTTATACAGTCTATTCAGCCTACAGCTAATCACAGTCTGTTGGATTCTGGAGTGTAATAACGTTTTAAATACAATTATAAATAATAAATAAATTATTAGAAATAAAATGAATAAATTAATAAAACGAAATTATAATAGAATTTCACTCACCGGAAAAATGGAGTCCAAGCTTCTTGGACGGTCTGTTAATACAATTAACCCCACAGCAAGACATTATAATTGTGAAATAATCTCGAAAAATCACAAACACGGCAGAGATGCCAAGTTTAGTGGCTAAAAATGATTTATTTTCAGTCAGACAATTAGCTGAGGTAACGTGAGCAGCAGGAATCCACCTGTCACTCAAAAGTGGCCACGCCCTTAATTATGCGGAAATTAAAGGCTTAATATAATTTAAACGGATTTGTTATAAAAAAATTCACCCCCCTCACAGTTGTCATGAAGGGCAAAATAAGCTGTATAGATCCAAGCCACTTTTTGCTCCAGGCTGTAAACATGTTTTTTTCTGCTGTAAAGTTAAGCATTTTAACATGGGGGAGATACAGATTTGACTCACTTTTGCAGCCTGCCTCAAGCGGCCAGTCGATGAATTGCAGTTTAATTCACTTCCGTGTTGGTTTCAAGAGAGAGACGGGGAGGTTGCCGCTTGGCGAGCACCCAGTTTAAGTCGATGCGGAAAAGGAGGAAGGTTTGAGTTGTCGACTGAGTTCTGTTCAGTTTTCACATGTTTTGTTCATATTTCAATCATATTTGTTTTTGTAATATTGTGTTGTTCATATTTTAGTGGCCTCCACTATCACAGCGGGGGGGGGGAAAAACATTCATCTGCTTTGTGTGGTGTCTCTGTTTTTCATCTGTTCTCTTCATAAATAAATAAATGCATAATCTGATATATGCTTGTCCTGTGAGTTTGTGATTAAAAATATAAATGTGAATGAAAATAAAAGCAAATAAATGTCTTATTATCATTAAAATATGAAAATTAAAATTATGGGTAATAATAGATTATTACGGAATTTTTACAACCCTGTACGTCAAAATGACGGATGATGAGAAAGTCTAATGTATGTGACTTGTGTGTTTTTTTTTTTTTTTTCGTTGCCGAATTTCAAACATTACGATACTAAGATGGACAGAAAACATGGACAAGTTCTTGAAAAGGAAAAATATTGACAATGGTTAGCTAATATGTGATAGTTGTCATATCTTCTGCTGTCTCTTCTCCCATCCGGTTCACACGATCCTCATCCCCTGAATGCTAATCCCTCACTGGACTACAACTCCCATCATGCATTGCCTCCTGCCATTTTCTCTTACCTGTTCATTATTTGCTCATTATCTGTGTATTTAAGCCCTGAGGTTCTACCATTCAGTGCGAATTCTTGCCAGTTCTCTCTCAGTTTGCAATTCTAAGCGTTTTTCCCTGTTTGGATTTTTGACCTTTGCCTGTTTATCGTGGAATTTGCCTCTGTGTTTCCCCTTTTGGATTTGTCAGACTTTCTATCATGTTTTTGGATTTTCGACCCTTGCCTGTTTGACTACTCTATTAAATCTGCATATGGATCCTACATCTGCCTCTCAGCCTGGTTTGTCACAATAATGGTGTGCCGTAGAATTTTTTAGTTGTAAAAAGTGTGCCGTGGCAGAAAAAGGTTGGGAAACACTGTAGTACAGTACATATAATATTTAATGTATTTGTAAAATTCTTACCTTCATCTGTGGATGGTGATCCCTCAGTTGTCTTCAACAACTCCTGTGTCATTTTTGTACAAAATGCTCCCAAATAGCTAATTTGATTCGTTTTTTCAGCGGATACAACTCCGGGAGATCGCGTTGTTCCTCCATGATTTAATTTTGAGAGTTTCACATGCGCTGAAATTTCACGTTCTGCACACGCCCTGCCTTACCTAGAACTAGAACTTACCTACAATCTCCTTGTGAACTCTGTTACCATAGTAACAGCCTCACAAACCAGCCAGGCAGAGGGTTGGACACACGCGCAGTGCAAGTAGTTAGACCCACACACCGAAAGGCTCATTTTCAGCACGTATTTTAAAATAAACAACATGGTTGTTTTTTCAAGGTTTTTAGCCGTAGCCAAATTCTTACGGTTTAATAACCATGACCATTTTAATCGCGGTTAATTGTGAAATCGGGTAATCGTGACATCCCTAGTTGTCTTAATTTTATTTTGTTGCTTATTTCCTTTGTGTTGTATCTTAATTTTATTGTGTTTTCGCTTATTTCTGTTGTGTTGTGGCTTATTTTTGTTGTTTTGTGGTTTATACTGTATTTATATTTTTTGTGGCTTAATTTCGTAGTGTTGAGGTTAACAGTATTTCCGTTGTGGTGTGGCTCATTTATGTTATGTTTTCAACTTTTGTTTGTTGCTAATTTTGTTCCTTTGTTCACCCCTGGGCCTCCGTAATTATAAAAGGTCAACTTTATGCATTTAACTCAGTGTGCTCTCGCAATCTCTCTCTCTCCCTTTTTCATTTTTTTCTTCCCCCACTTCATCTTTTCTCTGTCACAAGCCTAATTAGCCACTGCTTGTTAACAGGCTCTGAGAGTTTAGGGCATAAACATGGATGGAGGGATAAATTCACGCAGAAACAAGTGCACCGATAAGAGAAATCACTGTGCACTACTATTTCTATAAATAAACTCTCAGCAAACGCCTGTATGGAGTGGCCTATCTTCACACCGATGATAAGAAATGCTCCAGGAGTGTGTGTATGTGTGTGTGTCTGTCTCTCTCTCTCTCTCCCCGGAATACACTTTGAAGTGAGAAGCGACTTTGATTTGATGTGTAACTCTGAGATTGCAGCGTGTGCGTGAGTGTTTATGCGTCTGCGCTGACATAGACGTGTTTGTTATGCCTGCTTATTGTCTGTCATCTTCTGTGTGGTTCATCTGGATGAAATCATTTGCATGTGAATGTATATTGCTATGAGTAGTGCCTAATAGAATATGCAATTATGTATTACAAAAAGCCATTGAACAGCCTTGATGAGCCCTGTCATGGTTTGACAGACATATTTCAAGCATTTGTTTGACACTTCATTTCGGCCCATGCTAATGTAAAATAGCCTTTATGTTGTTGTTTTATGATTCTGTTGTAGTGTGTATTTCATGGTAGATTTGGAAATATTTCAACCTATTTTTTAGTCAAATACTATATTTGCAGTAATTTTACAATCACACATACAGTAAATTTGCGAGTTTGATGTCGTTGTGGCTTCTGCAGTAAGTAGTAGTGATGGGCACAAATAGGCCTACTCGGAAGTGACAACAAGGAGCTGTCACGAAAATGTAATAATTGACTTTTTTTTAACTAAGTGTAACTTAATTAAGTAACAACGATACACAAGTTTGTCAAAAATCACATCTGACTTTTAGATTTGTGATTAGTTATAGTGTTATTTTTGTGGTCCGATTCACCAGATAGCAATTTGCATCAACACGGTACGTGGTGACATTCAGTTCAAGACAGTGACAGCACTCAACAATCTAAAGAGTTGTAAAGTGCATACACATAGGATACATTTTCCATTCAATAACAGCTAAATGGAACAGTTTTTTTTAAACAATTTTAATCTTTATATTTTTTAGAGTAACTTTGGTAGCACTTTATTGTGTGGTATTGTTTTACATTTATGTACTATATAATGACAATAACTAAAGTAATTGCTTGGTACTAACCCTAAACCTAACACCAACCCTAACCTTAATTCATATGAAGTACATGTAGTTACATAATATTACTCAGTACTTTCTTGGGTAAGTACACTGTAAGTATACAGAAAGTACACGTGCCGTAAAATAAAGTGCAACCAAGATTTTTCACTCTTCCAAATGCAGCTTTCCCGCTAGTAAAGAGTTCACAATTAAATCTTAAGGGGTTTATCATTACATATTTAGTGGGCAGGCACCTGAAATAGCTGTAAGGTTTTTAATGCAGCACCACATTGATCTTACGTACATGCCAACTCCCGGGGTTACCGGACGTGCCTCTATTTGCATAAGGGCCCTGGGCAAGGTTCCTCTCACACATTGATTGGCTTGTCTTAGGGAACCTTGACTCACCTGATTCACCTTCCCACATTGATCACTTTGGGGGGTTTTTGTCTTTCCCTGAGATAGTACTATGCAGAGTTTACCTCAAACATATCCTCACCAACCTGCAAGAGGAAAGAAGGTGGGAGAGAGGAGAGTAAAAGAGAGGACGAAATTTTGCCACTGATCTTAATATTCTTCAGTGGACTGGGCTGAGGGGTAGCCGAGAGAGAAGGAGGGGTCATTTAAAGTGTATTCTTCTCTGTGTGTGTTTATTTTGCCTCGGTTCAAGATGGGTTTTCTACAGGGTGTAGAGCACCATAGTGTGTGTAAAATGATGTACAATTACACATATACAGGATTTTTGTGTGATTTGCTTGGAACTGCACAAACATATATGGTACAATTTTTTATTTTTGTTTTAGCTGTGTTGTCAGATTGTAGATTGAATGTGATTAAAGAGAAAGGCTGAGCACCACAAAATAATATAGTCAACAAGGCAGTAGGGTTTTTTTGGGACTCTAAATCTACAGTACACAGTTACCACAATGCGACTCTTGTAAGACTTTGCAACGATCAAGAATTCCCTCCTAGGCACAACACTGAACCACAGGTTATTGTCAGTCTTGAAATGAGCTGAGAAATCTTACTGTCTGTGTTATGAACTTTTTGAAAGCCATGTTAAAAATGCTAATTTATAATCTTAGTGGAGCTTAATCAGTGTAATTATTGACTAGATGGCAGTGTGTATTTAAATATACATATTCACAGTGGTTTTGATATAATAAACATTATTTTAATAAAATGGTATTTAAGAAAATATCAAAGAAGTAGTTGAATAATTAGCATTGCATTTTTTACTTTTCGATTAAAAATAGACACGTTTGTGGTTGACAAACCTTTTCGCATGTGAAATGTGTAACATTGCTTAACTTGTTGTTTTAGGGTTACTGTCGCAACCAGTAAGCGCTGCTCTATCCTTCAATCAGTGTCGGGCTAATATATTCACTGATGCATTTGCCATGTAGCTTTGTAGCTTTAAATATATAGTCTTTTTGAACTAGTCAGGATGTTTTGGGTCCTGAAAGTTACACTATTTTAACTGTTTTATTTCAAATGATTGAACTACAGTAGAATTGAACATCAATTTGTTGTAGCATTTCCCTTTTAAGATATTAAGTATTGTCAGAAGATAGTAGAGATTAAAAATGGAATATTGAGTGGCATAGAGAGAAACTTTGTCCAATACTTTATTTCGCTAGCAGGGTTAACATTACCATAAATGTATTGTTCAATATCTCTTTATATCCTTCTCAAAGTAACACTCTTTTGAATGGATAAATACATCTCGTTATCCTTTCAAACAGACTGATGTTTTCTATATCACACTCACACACACTGTTTTCTTCCAGTGTGAGGAAAGTGCTTAGACCTACGCACACCCAGGCTGAACCGGTGAGTTGCTAATGTCTTTAACAAACTGAGAAATTATCTCTTCTTTAACCTTGGCTGGCTGACAGAGCTGAACACACCACTCTTTCTCTTGATTTTGTGCTGAGAGCTTTGAGTGCCGCACATGACCTCAGAAACAAAAAAATCCCTCTTTCACCCTTCCACATGCTCTTACTCCTTCTGTCTCTGTCTCTCTTTCCCTGTGAGCCTACGGCAAGGTCTGCACACGGGACTAAGACTAGTCCAGCAGGACATCATCCCTCTCTCTTTGTCTTTTCCATTAGATTTTTTCATATTCTCACTCTCTCTCTCACACACACGCACGCACGCACGCACGCACACTTTCTGTGTTCTTTGTCTTCTCTTCATAATTTGAAGCCTCAGAGATGAATTCTCGGACTCTGGCTACTCCTGTCATCCTTGCTGCTGGTTCTTGTCTAGAAGGGGACCTTAGATCTACAAATCTCTTGCAATTTGTCTTATTCAACATTAATAATCAGTGTTTTTTTGTTTTGTATTTTTGATGCCTATAGAAACCCTACACCTAACCTCAAACCTAACCAGCAAATGTGAACATCTAGAGACTTGGGCCAAACGAGCCATACCATGTACACACAACCGAGGAGCTATCAGATTAGATAAGTTGATAAAATGTCAGAGAACCATGAGCCGGAAGATTCTTTTCAACTAGTGTATCATGTGTGCTATATGTAATGTAGATCAGTGGTGATTGCTTTAAAACTACACATGATGCACGGCTTCCCTTAAAATGTAATTAAAATTGTGCAATGACATTAATCAAATCAAATTGATCAAATTGCATATAATCTTTGTATGGCCCCACTTATACCTTGCATTATCATGCATTTCATATCCAAATAGTATCTGGATTTTCTTTAGTTTGATTGCATTTACACTTTAACAGCTTAAGTGTAACAGCTTCTTCCCCCAAGCCATCAGACTCCTCGATACTCAGAGACTGGACTGACACACACACACACATGTCCTGAGTTGCACTTTAATTGTTGTCACTTTATACCTGGCTGCTACCTCAATAACTGCTCTGTGCATAGAACACTATCTCATAGTAAGTTATGTTTACATTTGGCATTTTTAGAAACAGACAGACAAACAGACTTTTTGAACAACTGTGTACTGGTCGGCGCTGCACTGTCTCTCACTGTGCCTATTGTCCTGTTCATTTTTAGTCATTTATTGTACTGTCCCGTACTTTTTGCACGTGCACTTTATATAGGTATGTTATTTAATCTGTGTAGTCTCATGTGGTTCTGTGTTTGTCCTATGTTGTTTTATGTAGCACCATGGTCCTGGAGGAACGTTGTCTCGTTGTACTCTACTAACTGTATATGGTTGAACGACAATAAAAACCACTTGACTTTGCAGTCAAATGCGTCTCCACTGTGATTGGATAGAGGTCCGATCAAAATTACCCTGGTAAAATGGAAAACACTACTTACACATTACATCATTGGCTGTGTGGGAACTGAAAATTCTCTATCATTTAGCGAATTCGAAAAACATGGTGGATAATTGGAACACTTCAACAGTCAGGGTTTTTTTCTGCATTGAAAACTTTTTGACGGCCACAAAAAATTTTGAGTAAGCAAAATAAATTAAATGACATTTGTCTTGCGTTCGATGGTTGGCTAAATGTGCTTCATCTGACACGCATGATTAGAAGGCAGAAGAGAGAAGTGAGCGAGTGGGAATTTGAGGAGAGAAACGTGGTATTCCATGTGTATTTCAATGGAATAATTCATGGGATATTGTTCATTGTTTGAGTAACATGATTGCAAGACAGCAGTGTCTGCTGTGTTCTTCACATTGCGATGGCTGAATTAACAGAAATAGGTAAGAACACGCAATGTGATGCTTTAATAATTGATGAATGTAGCCTTATATTATAATAATAACCTCATCACATAATTCATTACATACGTTGTTGTGTCCGGATAATGAAAACGCATTTGCATCTACACCTTCTTTGAATGTGGTCAGTATCCATTCCTGACCACCTCCGAATGTGGTTTCAGTGATCCGATCATGATCCGATCACAATGCATCTTGGGTGCATTTACACTTGTCGTTTAATGTGGTAAAGCATGATCTGATCGTGAGCCCATCACATAGAACACATGTTAATGCGTGTCCAGGTGTAAAGGGGACCTATAATTCAGACAGTTACTTTCCCAGTTCAACATTTTAGGTAACAAAAGTGTACAATAGCATACAACATTTAGAGATGTTTATTCTGTTGATGTTATCTGCATGATTATGTCCGTTGAACTTAGCGGATGCATGGCCCATAGAACCACATTGAAGCCGTGCATGAAGCCGAAGCACGTGTCTCATTGAGTTCAGTGGAGAAAAAGATTGATTGTAAATTGACAAGAGGCATTAAACATGTCATTTTGGGTCCTGCCCCGACACCGTGTGCCACTGGTAGTCTACGGGAGCCTCATGAGCACTATTAGCATGAGCGAAATTATCAGATTTTTTTATTGGACCAAAAAAAAAAAAAGAATACAAATAAAACCCAGAGAATAATTAAATAAATAACAATAGTAATTAAAAAGATGCTAGTACACTTTTTTTTTTTGACAAACATCTGTTCTTCCCCTCTTTTGAACAGCACCAGCCACCACTGATCTAGATGATACACATCTTCATGTCATTTTGCAGACACAATTCAAAGCCAAATTTGCTGCATGTAAGTTGTGCTGTTTCTTGAGAATGAATCCCCATATTCAGGCCAAAAAGTGAGAAAAGCACTTGTAAAAGTACTCTAACGAAGGAAAGCCTCAATGCTGTACAAATGTCACTGAACTCTGCACCTTCAGACAATGCCGAAATCCCTTTTTCAATGTGCTTCAGATGTTTTACCTTCTCAGTGTGAGTGTGTGTTTTTTGCACTCACCTTCCCATTTCTCATTTTCCCCTCTTTCATTCAACATTCTGCTTTTCCCTCCATATGTGTTTTTAAACTTATTGAACATGTGTATAGTATCTTCTCCTCCAATGCGTTCAAGCACTTGATCAGTTCAGGTCAGATATCTCGCTCTGTCCCTCTTTCTCATCACATGTCATAACAGAGCATTCTAGATAGGCTATTTATAATACGTAAACACTCAGAATCTCCAGAGCAGTGTAGAGGAAGCCACTTTGAAACTGTAGTTTGTCAAGTGACATGCTACTGCAATTTGAAGTTGTTACAAAGTAAGCTACATTGTACTACATTACAGCAATGTGAATTGGGAACAGTATCTTTTTAATAAAACATCAGATGATATTATTTCATTTTTCAATATGTATTTATTTGGCAGAATATATGAATCTCACAATGACTGCATTAAACAGCTTTTTAACAGAATCAAATGCAGGTAGTGAAATCCCAAAACACCCAGATTCATGTAAATGACTTGACAGTTAAATGTGAAAATGCATTTAACTAAATATTTTGCCCCTTTGCTAATAAAAACAGTTACAACTTACTCATTCACTAAAATGAATCACACTTCCTAATTTATTTATTTTTTCCTTTTTTGCCTCCGCTTTGGGACGAGATGGTGAGCGTCCCAAATCCCATATCTAAATCATTTGTGACCTTTTTTTCTTTTTTTTTTTAACTCTATAGTTTAGTTATGTACCTGCGGTAAAACATATTTAATTTTTAAGCCTGGGATGCTGACAATGGAAGGAGATGAACTGTTTTATGTGCCGTTTTAAGGTTTTATGTGCTGTGAATTATGATGGGTTGTGTAAAATACTGGAGAGAGAGATGGTAAAGGGAGTCTACACGTTGTGGTGTTCTTTTGATGTCATTTTAAGACATACAAGTGTGGCATTGGTATGGGATTGCGTCCCACTCTTAGTGGTCATAAAAGTGCACACACATACACACGTACCTGCAGTCAGACCAAGGTGTCATTGTGAGCCATGCAGATGAGATGGACTGACACAGCGATGTATGTGAGATGTACTGTAGGCCCTCAGTGGAGAATAACCATTATTAATTTGAGGGATATGATTGAATTAGCATTTGGGAGGTGAAGTGTTTGCTGATCAGAACGAGAGAGAGTGTATTACTGTTCTATTAGCAGTGCTGTCATAGTGGGATTTGTCAGGTATGGCAGCCATCTTCTTTTTCTTGCTCTTTCTTTTTATTTTCTCTCTCTCTCTCTCTCTCTCTCTCTCTCTCTCTCTGACCTTAAAGTGATAATTCACCTGAAAATTAAAATTATTTGCCTAATTGTTGTTCCAAACCCTTAAGGAATAGTTCACCCAAAAATTTAAATTCTGTCATAATTTGCTCACCCTTATGCCACCCCAGATGTGCATGACTTTCTTTCATCTGCTGAACTCAAATGAAGACAATTAGAATAATTTCTTTTGGTTCATACAATTCAAGTGAATGGGTGCCAAATTTTTCAATCACCAAAAATCACACAAATCAGCATAAAAGTTATCCATATGACTCCTGTGGTTAAATGTATATCTTCTGAAGTGATATGAGAAGCGTGGGTGACAAACAGATCTCTTTCACATTCTTCTTTTTTGGTAAGTCACATTCTTGGGCAGACAATGGGCAGGGAGAAGAATTTCAAGCAAAAAAGGACTTAAATATTCAGTTTCTCACTCACACCTATCATATCAGTTCTGGAAATATTGATTTAAACACTGGAGTTGTATGGATTACTTTTATGATGTATTTCTGGAGCTTAAAAATTTTGGCACCCATTCACTTGAATATTATGGACCTACAAAACTGAAATATTCTTCAAAAAATCATAGTTTATGTTCTTCAAAAGAAAGAAAGTCATACACATCTGTGATGGCATAAGGGTGAGTAAATGATGAGAGAGTTTTAATTTTTGGCTGATCTATCTCTTTATAACTTATTTTCTTCCATGCAGCACAAAAGGTGAAATTGTGTAGAATATCCCGGCTACTCTTTTCTGTATAATAAAAGTGAACGAGGACTGGGACTGTCAAGTTCCATAATGAAAAAAAAAAACAAACAAAAAAAAAACATAAAAGTATCATAAAAATGATCCAAATGACTTATCCATTATACTGTTTATTAGACTTCGGAAGCTGTATAATTACATTGTGAGAAGAACAGATCAAAATTAGATCAAAGACTTGGAATGTATTGGTACATTGTGATCCCTTTTTTTTAAAGAGTGGCCAGGATGTTCTTCAAAATAGCACTTTTTGTGTTCTAATGACTGAAGCATTTTTACAGCCCATTTCTTATCATGCCAGTATCAGAATTCTTCTAATTACCCTTTATATAGCTGCAGATTCATCCCCAATTTCATAACATCTTACCTTACTTTTGTCCCCCTTTTTCTCATTTATTTTCCTCCTTCCTTCTCTCGCTTTTCCAATGTGATGCCATATCCACCCCTCATATCTCTCTCTCTCTCTCTCTCTCTCTCTCTCTCTCTCTCTCTCTCTCTCTCTCTCTCTCTCTCTCTCTCTCTCTCAGGGGACACATTCTTGATTTGCACCCATTTCAGGTTGATAAAAACACTAGGGGGCACTGCTTATCCTTTGTAACTGCTTGTGCATGCACCAAAGTGGATGAGAGTTATGTGTATGTGTTGATGATGAGATTCACTTGCTTTTCCAAACTGCATTCACAGTTAAACATGACAGTTTACCCCACTGCCTAGTTTTACCCCATTCTCTTTCTCACTAGTTATCTCTGATTTATTTTTTGACCATTACACTTTGTTCCAAAGAAAATGAACTAATGCGGCCTCAAGGATTTACCTCCGGCTCATGCCCTTATAATGCTTCCTTTTGCCAATATTCAGCGGAGGAGAGAGAAAGTAATCCTGTATTTTCTGTTATATATATGAGATATAATGCTGCACACATACACACTAACAAAAGACAAATAGACAAGTTTATGTGACACGTCAGTGACATTTAAATCAAGGGTAGGACTTAGTCAGCACCTTGAACGTCAGATTGCAATTCTTTCTACACTGAAAATTCTCATAAATGTGGGTATTCATTTTTACATGGTTCTGTATTATCAAAAATCCGAAAAGAAAATGAAGAGAAGCATAATAGATACTTTTTATTTCTATAATTGTTGCATCATGATTTGCAAACTCCATGAATATTGCTCTACACATTCAGAGGCATAAAACACAATAAAAAACAAAGGAAACCTTTAAAAACTAGTCACTGTTATTATAAAGTAAAATCCACAGAAAGAAAAAAATCACAATTGACAACATAATCATTGCATTCATTCTTACCTTTATATGCATAAAAATGCCTTCCGTAGCTTCAAACTAAATAAATAAAATGTTTTCCTTTATAATGTCCTCAGCTGAGGTGGTAATTACCGCACTCTGACAAATTGCTGACAGCAGTTAAATAGTTAAAAAGATAATTCTTGCTGTAAGTGGTGTATTAGGAGGGAAAGGTCATTGTTGGTCTATTTAGTACGTTGATTCCCTTTCCTAGCGAACTCCAGACTTTGTCCCTGTGTGCTTGAGTGACATGGGCTTTCTCTGTAATAACATCCCTAGTAATGGGCTATAATAATAGATATTGTGCTAATCAGAAAGCACAATATCTATTATCTAAAAGGATTGCACAACAATGCTACTTTTTGTTCATTTGAATGCTAATTACTCTAGTTCTTTTTGAGCTGAACTGGGTTTTTGTGTATTGATGTGATTCATATCAATTAATGTGTCATTGTGGTGTTATTTTAAAATTTTGTTTGGGAAGTTAATTTTTTATTTTTTTTTGTAATCACCTTTTTCTATGATTATAGGACTTGGCTATTTGTTTTGCTGTGGAGGGAATCTCAAGTAACATTTTCTGTTTTAGTTTTTATTTCAAAGCTGATTTATTAACACGTTTTTAATCAAGATACAAGGCATTTCAAATGTTTTAACACTGAAAATATAAAACACTTGAATTTGATAATATTACAGGACAAAGTATTTCATATTTCTTTTAGTTAGTCTGTGTGTATGCGTCTGTAAAAGTGTGTGTGTGTGAGGAGGTTGTGAAGCCATAATATTTTTTTTTTTTTCCAGTCTCTCTTTTTCTCACTCACTCTCTCCTTTCTTCAACTCCTGGTTAAAACGTAGCTGGTGGCTATGGGAAGTTAATTTCAGATTGTTATATATTTCCATTAATTTCGACCGTCTGGTCTGCCTTTGAGAACAGGGGTATCACAGGCTCATTTTTGAGGGGTTCAGGAGTTCTTTCCCTTCGGCAGGCGAGGTTTGGCTTGACACTGACGCCTGAAAGCACACATGTGGACACACACACACACACACACACACACACATTAGCAATACCACTTTTCATAGACACCCACGTACTTAGAATCATACACAGACAATGCAGTTGTAACATACACACACCTGACCTCCTGGTACTCTCTGGAACAAGCGAGGAAACTCCCTTAAGGTTTTTAAAAGTCTTCATATTTTCTTTTCTTTCCTGCTTCATCTTGAGTGATTAAAGTGCAGGCCATTTCTATGCTCTTTACTCTGCATGCTTTCATGTTTTTTTTCTTTCTGGTGACAAACTCTTTGTAAATGTAATGTCTGGCCATTGTTTAAAACAGATGTAAAAGTTGCTGTAAATATCCCAAACCTAGACAGTAAATATCTGTTTGCAGTTTAGCTATGTATTTCATGTTTTAGCACAGTGGTTCCCTACTGTTAGTCTGTTCTTAAAGGATCATGAACAGAAGGGAAAATATGAAATATGAAGAATGCAAATAATAAAATGCCAACCATAAACTGTATGGTTTTATGCCCCAATAAAACTAACCATATTATTGCAAATAGTTAGCATTGCAAAAAACAGTAAATAAGCTTATCAATTTTTTAAGGGTTGAAGAAAACTCATCCATTGTTGTTGGCCATACATCCATTTAAACTCTACAGTAATTTGGCGCTACTTCATCTGCCTCAAAGTAGAAGCTTGCCGAATTGGGCAGATGCCAACATGGACAAGAAAATTCGACCCATTACTACTTTAAATACAGATTCACTTGCGGCTAAGGATAACAGGTTTATGACGCCACACATTTTTTGTTTGGTGTCCCATTAGCTGCCAAAAGCAGGAAACATTTAGACATTTAGAAATCAAAAATGTAATTTCTCAGATTTACCTTAGTCATGTTAAAAAGTTGCCTATTGTTGGCCTGTTGGCCAGTTTGTGGTAATGTTAATACATTTCAATGTTTCATTTTGCTTGTATGATAAACAGTGTTGGTACTATTTTGGGTCACCACTGATGTTCAGTGTAAAATCTGGGTCCTGAAGCAATGTCAGTTAAGGACCATTGTTTTAGCATATCTTGCCATATCATGATCATATTTCGTGGTTTATTATGTGGGAATAAATACTTGAGTCTAAGCATCTTTTATTGATATTCTGTCCACCATGACCCTGTAATGATGTCATATTAATTACAAGTTGTGTGTACTTAATGTTCATCCAAATAATCTTACTTTTATCATTGTGTGTACTCTACACAGCTGTATTTCTGTCAGACATGCACTCTGCTCTGCTAGTTTGTCTCAGCGCTCTGACTGCGAGTTCAGCTTTCCTGTAAACACTTCGGGCAGCCTGACCCCTGTCTCTTCAGCCGTCTGCCTGAACTGGCCCTCACCTCCCCCGGCTGACGAGGCCCAGCCTGTACGTGTCAGTGGGCGTCTGAGTTATGACAGACCCTCGTCTCCCTCTTTGCTACATCCTTCACTCTCACTCTCTCAGAGAGTCCCTCATTCCTCCAGTCGGGAGAGTCAATGATCCAAATCTCTGTTAAAACAGGGTCAGCCCCATATGTGCACTTATAGGGAGTCAGTTTAACCTGCTCAAAAACACTTATGGCTATTATTATAGCTTATAAATCATTAAGAAAGTTTAATTATACGAAAATTTCATGGTGAAAATGTTCAGGGTGACACATGGGAAAGAGAATTTAATGGGCCAGCAAATCCCAGTGCAGAGAAGGGAAATATTGAGGTTAGCTTTCTATTTTACGGCACTGCCGTAAGGCACAGGGAGGCACATAGATTGGTTTTGCCCTGTTGATATACACGGACAACGCACATTTGAAATATCACACAATTTCAGTGCACTCTGCAGTTTCATAAGTGATGAAGATGTTGTGTGATTACACCTTGCACCGTTGTTCCTTAAGTAAAATGTTCCCTAATTAACACAAGAATTTAATTAGCCGCCGGGATTTTATCTATTTTTGGGAGAAATCATCTTGCCAAATATTAATGTTGGGAACTTTTTTGTGTGTTGTTTTCTATATTTTTTTCTGTTGTACTTAATAACTGAAGGTTGCAGAGGAGTAATGTCAAAATATATATAAATATGATAAATGTCCTTATCTAGTAATCACAAACCACTAGATTCTGGAAAATTTAAAAATTATTTGGTCAAAAGGTGTGGGAAACCTTTGTATAATATAATTGGCCTTTTGGGAAATTAGAATTGTCATTTTAATAATATCTTTAGGAATAAGAATTAAAACTAGTAGATCATCCTACATTTGAAGCAGTGGTCTATGACCAATTCGCAAGTATTGAAAACCAACAACTGCCCACCAACAGTTGTGGACTGCTGAATGAGCCGCACTACATGTGAAGATACAAACAAAGAGTATAGACACAAAAGAAGTATTTGCAATGATGATACGCACACCCACATTTGTCGGTACAGTGTGCAGACTCCGCTCTCTCTACAGGGTGCATGGCGTTGCAGAATCAATGCTGAACGAGTCCAAAATGAGGGGCCCCATCAGCCTTTTATCATCCAAACTGGGTCCTCTCCTCATGGGCCCTGTGCCAGGCACAGCTGCTCAGGGGCCCCTCTTTCTCTGATGAGCACAAAAATACACACACACACACACACACACACACACACACACACACACACACACACACACACACAAATTGGTGTGGTTATCCTTATATCCTTGACTCTCCATAGACATAATTATTTTTATACTGTATGAACTATAGATTCTATCGCCTAAACCTAACCCTCACAAAAAACTTAGTGCATTTTTAAATTTAAAAGCATTGTTTAGTATGTTTTTTTAAGCGATAAGATTGATGGGAATACTAGAAATGTCCTCATAAACCACATTTATAGCATAATACCCTTGTAATGACCAGTTTGAAACCTAAAAAATATCCTCGTAAACCACCCAAACCTGCCCCCTCACGCTACTGCATTGTATCTGTATGTCTGACTCTCTATCAAGATTTTTTTATGGCATGTTAGATATTTTAAGTGCAAGCACACTTGCCTCACTGCACTAAAAAACGAGACCCCCTGTGAGTTAGTTCACTACCTTTACAACTACTTGTCATTGTACAAAGATCTACCACACCTTAAAAACAGGCATAAGGGGCTATTGAATCCAAAAATGTTGTGTCCATCTGCAGTTTTTCAATCTATTTTGTATGAAAATATGTCCTAAATGGACGTATTTGACCGTTAAGTAGCATCTCAAAGTCTCACATGTCTTCTGTAGGAGTGCCATGTTTTTTAGTCTAGTATGTCTACTAGAACTTCAGCTGTTAAAAATGTGTATCCAGACTCCTGCATCCTTTAATATCTGTTGCCCTGCTTATAGCTTTTTTTTAATGCCAGAACTTGTTCTGCCCTTAATTTTCAGGTCAGTGTCATTCAGATCTCAAACAACTGCAAGCTTCAGGAGTCACCTGTGTGTGGCCTTGATTCGACAGTGATTGTTGACCATCTGCACCCCACCCCTGTGCCCCCTTCACTTGCTCTTTCACTCATCCTGCCCTCGTGTTTTCCTCTGTCCTCTTTTGTTTTCCACGAGTGCAAGCTCGACACAGATCCGCTGCCTTTCCTGGCATGCCGCTCCTTATCCTCTAGCTTTTGTTTCTAGTAGGTGTCAAATGCTCACCGCTTGTGCTGTGTCAGTAAATATTTACCCGGCTTCCTTTTCCTTGCCTGCCTTTGCTGACGTGTGTATATGTCGATGTGTGTGTGTCTGTCTAGCTTGCTCCACAAGTGTCCACTTATACCCCACTCTCACACAGCCTTTCCAGGACAACACACAGGACGTTACCATCCTTTGTGCATGTAGTATTCCGCTCAGCCACAGGAAGTATTGGAGGAAGTTATTGCTACTCTCTCTTTACTTACAAACTGGCATAAATCAAAACTTGGCCGTTAGGTGCCACTTATGCCTATAAATGCATGTGACTTTGGCCGCACACATATACGGTTAATGTACTCTTGGCTGGCTGCTTGCACGGGTTAGATATGTCCACACCGACACACACACTGCCTCCCCAGGGCCTCATAGTGTACTGTGCTTAGAGTTTCCTTCCTGCTTCAAAGACAAAGGCCAGGCAGACACTGAGGTCAGGGCTTCAAAGCAGGGGAAGGTGCGAGTGTTGTCTCTTCCTGTGCAGGGTGTTGGAGCTCCAGGGCAGCTGCCACTGTTATCTTAACCCAAGCAGGGGGCCCAAGGAATGAGGGCTGGCCTGTGCCCTCTGGACCTGCAGAATGAAGAAAGGCCTCAACTTTCTTTAGTGCCCCTCTTGATTCCACAGGTCAGTTGGTCTTAGTGGGGTCAGCACAAATATAGTGAAAGACTAAAACTGATTTAGTTTTGTTTGTCAATGATTAACTCAGAATATACCTCCAGCCCTTAATGATGCATTGTTTCTACTAGGGATGGGTCACAATGGTCGATTAGTCAGTAACTCATTAAAGGTTCTATTGGGTATTGCGCACTGTTCCTATTGGAATTGGACACAATGGTCAACTTGTCATCCAACAACTGATCAGTCGGCTGAGTTTTTTAAATATTATTTGTATGTATTTTTTTGTGGAGGTGATATTCTTAGTGCCGGTGCTGATTAGGACATTGGCAACGCTCTGTGATGTAGCTGTTAGACAGTTTTCATGGTGAAAACCTCTTGGAAAACTTGCATATTTAAATTTGTACCCTTTTAAATATGCAAACCATACGTTTACAGACAGACATCTATGGCTGCTTTGTTGCATCTCATGCTTTTAAAAACATGTCTTTGGGACCCCTGCATTCTGTTCCATTCCAGTACGCTCAGTTTTGCAGTTTTTTTAACACAAGAATACCTCCCACCCACCTCCTTAGAAACGTGTCTGATTGGGGTCAGTTGAACTTGAAGCCAGAAGCAAAAGCAAACATTTGTTTGTCGGTCAGGCAACCTACAGGCTAGCAGATTTTGAAAATATATGGTTTTGCATTTCCCTAATTTCACCATAGCAGAAAAATGGGATGGATTTTATGGACACATCTGATCCAACAACTCTATTTGGTGAATATACTTTATATGTTGGCCAAGACATACTGCTTTTGCATGGGTGTGCTTGCATGCGGCTGTGCTTGCTGTGCATTATGAGCAGTGTTGGCTCTCTCTTGCTGGTCATAATTGAACATTTAATCAATCAAATATTTAAGCTTCATTTTACCACACAGTGGGTTGTCCATATTATGGTAGAAGTTTGGATGCATTAGTCTGGACTAAGCACCGATGCAAACAGCATGGCTTCTTCTGGATTCACTTGCACGCGTTAGTGTGTGTATTCACACTGTCTTTCCTCACCATGATAATTGCCACTTTTTCCATGGTGCTATTTGTTGGTAAGCACATTTCTTTTTAAAAGCCCATGTTATTTATCTCTTTGCTACTTTATTCTTTCAGCAATGTTTTGAGTGCTTCCTCCCCCCACCCCCACCCCCCTGCCTCCAGGGACGCTATTGTGGATTACCATTCAGTTCTCACCTAATTATCTGGTGACTTGCATTGGCTTTGACACGTAATTATCAAAGCCCTAAATAATATTCTTATTGCTTGTGTGTTTTCACGGAAGTCTTATGGAGAGCATTCTCTTTGGCCAACACAACGGCTGAAATGGTGGCGTATTTATCACCGCACAAGAGTCGCCTCCCCCCCTTTGTTATCTGTAAACTCTCCTCTTTGCGCGTGTATGTGTGTTTCACACTATTTTCTTATCGAGGGGAAAAAAAAGCGCTTCCATTGCGGTCAGCTTCATTAAAGAAAATGCGATTTCCAACAACTGAATTTGAGGCAATTAGCTCACTTTGTGACGTGAAGCCACTTAAAGTGCTAAATGCTGTATTTTACAGTAGAGGTTACTGAAGAGGTCAAACAGTGAGACAGAGAGGAGAATCAGTGGGAGGGGGAGGAGGGCATGGAAATATGACAGTGGGTATTTTGTCCTCATCAGCTAAAGGAACGGACCATTTCGGCTGGTCCGAAATCATCCTGGTGTCTTTAATTGGGTGTCTACTGATCGGTGTCTCATAGCAACTAGGGCATATAACTGTATATAACTGTAATGAGAATGATGGATAAAGAGAAAAAACGAAATAAGGCTCATCCAGAGATACGTTGAAAGGCAGCTTTCAGAGGTTTCTCATTGACAGACCCTTTGATACTAATTGAAAAAATGCCTCAGCTGACCATTTACTTCGCCTCAGCATTTTCAGCATCACATAATATAAACAATATTTAACAACAACCAACTTCTGCCTATGAATGCAGATAAAGTGACTTTATACAGTGATTTCAAGGCAGCACTGTATTGATTCTGGTGAGGGATTTGTTCTAAACAAACGGCTTCATTAATTTCAGACTAGTTTTTAGACCATCTCTTTTGGTCTATTGTGAACAATACATTTGAAGAAGAATTTAAAGTCTACATGAAATCAAAATTGACCATGTTTTGTTAATGTACAATTAACTTGTGCACATTATTCTGAATTAAAAACTTTTGTCTTTTATTAAAATATATAAAAAAAATTGTGATGATCACAAATTCCTCTAATTGTGATTAGTCTTGTCTTAAGATTCTTGTCTTAACACTGGTATTTTTGTCAGGAAAAGTAAATCTAGTTTATTTAATTTTGCTGCTAACACATTTGTCTGGAAAAGTATGGAGCATGTATTAGTATGTTTTTGTTTCATCTCTGAGGCTATGTCATCTCTGTCTCTTTCCCTCCTTCCACATCTCTTCACTTCTTCCGTCGTCTCTGCTCCTCAAGCCAGATGCTCAAGTGCAAAGAAAAGGGCAGGAGTGAGATAGCAAATGTTTCAACATCTGTCTCTGTTGATTTTAGTGCAACAAGTACTTCCACATGTTTGCTTTTTCTTTGCGCTGTTTCTGGGCAGGAGGTTGATGAGCACAGCTGCCCGGCTTCTTTATTTTATGGGTATAGACCAGCTGAGAGAACCGCTAAAGTAGTGTTATAATGCCTCATCTAATGTACAGAGGAATGTAGATTACGAGTGTTTTAAGGCTTTGGTCCCGTGCATGCTGTCGTTCGCTTTTCTTGATTGGCCAGACAATAAATTATTTATTTGTTCATTGTCTCGTATGTTCTTTTAATAATTTCATTGCTTTGCTGTGCCCGTAGGGCATTTTGACTTGAATGAAGTGAGAGTTTACATGGATGGGCTCTCTGAAGTAAGTGTCTGTTGTGTGTGTGTGTGTGTGTGTGTGTCAGTTGTAGACAGCGCGCGTGTAGAGCACATAGGCTGTCACCGAAGGACATCAATCAGAGAAGCGTAATGGTGAAAATCTAATACATATGTTTCAGTTTTCCCAGCGGAGAACATCACAGATTCACACACATCAAAGCAACTCTCATTTTCCCCTTCATATCCAACACCCTTGTTTACTTTGAGGTTGTGTTTACATGATTTTGTCAGGCTGTCTGTCATGACACGAGAGCATTTATGTCATTATATACCATTACAGTCTTTTATGTGCTTAAATATTCATGCTTAACGTTTCCATTTTAGCATTACAGGCTTCCCACGACCATGGAAAATGTTTTGATTTCCAGGTCTGAAACAGACATAAAAACAATAAGAGCTTAAAAAGTCATGGAAATGTTTATGGTTATTATGTATTTTTCTAATTATAATCAGCATTAAAATATTGTATCGACTCTTTCTGAGTGCAATCTCTATACACAAAAATGTTAATCCTCATAAAGGGATCACAACTGACTAGAAAAATATTTGAAATCTGTTGGCCAAAAGGTGTGGGATCCCTGACATTAACATTGTTATGATATGACTCATTTGGACTTTTTCACATCCACATTTATCTAGAAAATGTTTACTTACCTTTTCCAAAGTTCGAGCTCTGTATTATCTGACACTTTTAGTAGTTTTTAAAAGGTTGGATTTGCTGGCCTCTTGGGTTTCATTGAAACAGGAAGACACTTTAGCCCCACATCTGAGTCTTTCAGTCAGTTAATGTATGTGTGTGTGCTAGCCGCCACATACCTCATCCCCTTTTTCTTTAAGAGGATGCTCCTGAGAAAAGCTTATCAGCGGTGTGATGTATTAGTCCTTAGTGCCTTAATAGATTCCATGTATCTCTATACAGTCCCTTTAATTTAAATGGGCTCTGGGAATGTATTAAAATGACTATGGACACTTTGATGTAGCACCAGCCCAGGTGTACTTCCTGTAAATTGGATCACATAAAGTGATTGTTAATCTATTGTTGTCAAAATGGCCTCTTTTCTCTAGACATTTATCTTGAATACAATAGTTAGTGTGACAGGCTAACTCCTGTGGATTGGACACAATCTAAAATGTATTTTTGAAAAGAGATTAACATGATTCAGTGAAGGTGTTGAATGGTAATTCCATGATAATTTGATATATACCATGATACTAAATAATTGCTATAACCATGTACCATGATATTTACATGGTAATCCAAGATATAGTTCAAAGAATACCATGGTACATCAGTGAAAATCAAACATCTTAAACCAACCTACTGTAAGATGGTTTGCTGGTCTTTGATGATTTGCCATGGAAAAAAAATAAAAACATTCAAGGATAATCCTGTAGCTGTTTGTTGAGACACAATAGCATATGCTATTTACTAATGTATTTCATTTCCACTCAGATGATTCAGCGGGAGCCTGAAGTGAAGAACTGTGTTCGTGCAGTGGCTATGACGGACTCTGTCCATAACGTCTGGCACCAGGAGGCCAATAAGTCCATTCAAGATTGGCTCAGAGAGGTACACCCGTCCTCATGATGTTCCATCTTCAGCGTTTTCCATAACCTTGATTGTACCCAATAACACCATCAATACAGGCTACACAACTCCACTCAAACACCGTGGCATTTCATTCAGTAAGCAGATACACTCCCGAAGCAGGAGTCACAGAAAAGCCAATAGTTTGTTTTTCATCCCGCACTCTTGTTTGTCTGTTTGGGCAGATGTCAATAAGAAATCAAAGCCAAATGCCGCCACACGCAGACGGACGCTCTGTTAGTATGTCAGTTTTATTTGGTTGCTGCCCTTTCGGCGGTGACCTCAAGTCCAGAGACAACACCTGGGAACACTCAATATGCACATAAATATGAGAGAGTGGATCCCAAGCCAGGGCTACAGGGGAGCCAGCCATGCAAATGCCAAGTGCAAACACACTCTTGCCTGTCGCCCGCTCTCCCCATGAACGGCAGACCACCCAGACCACCAGAAGAAATGTCTTTCATTCCTTTGTCTCTGCTGATCTGCTTTGCTCTGTCAGATGTTTGCTCGCCTTTTGTTTGCCTTTGTTTTGTAGATTTTTTCTTTTGTAGTTTCTCTTTTGGTTGTGATCTCCCTTTTCTTTCCATCTTTTTCATCCTGTAAAGTCAATCTTTCTTTCTTTCTTTCTTTCTTGCTTTCTTGCTTTCTTGCTTTCTGGCTTTATTTTTTCTTTCTTGCTTTCTTAGTGTGTCATTCTTGTGGTAGCTTTACTTCAAGGTTGCATTGGCCTTCTTCTGCAAGTAGATGTATTGTTCAATGCAATGGTGACAATATGGTATAATTGGAATGTTAAGGGATTTTGATGTGTAATTTTTACTCTCAACAATATATTCATCAGAAACTTTACTTTTTGGACCCTCAAAAAAGGGTGACAAAAATATTCTTCCTTATACATTCCAAAGGCCTGATGCACACACACTATTGATAATGGTAAAAGAAGAGACTTTGTACATTGGCACACACACAGAGTACTGGCTTACATTAAGGACACAAAAATATTAATTTGTCATTCTGGCTCAGATGTGGTCGAGCATTATATTTAATTGATTTTCACTTTTAATTCATTCTAATAATTGAAGCCAGAGGGTAGACTCTCACTTCAGCAGTGTTAAAGTCACTGTTTCAGTTCTCTTGTGTCACTCAAAATCTGTTAAATTTATGCAGGAATCGGAATTGGAGTTGTGTTAAGGTGCTTCCTCCTGCCTGTGTCTCCCTCATTTAATCAGGGACATGGCCAATCCCTTTAATAGTTAAGTCCATAGCAATCATGATTCGGACATTCAGGTTTGAGATCAGTATTTCTGGTCGGGCAGGCATCTCTGTAAGGTTATGTTGGAGGTGAAGTGCCTTTACTTGCAAAAGGCTGAGGTCTTTCTTTGATAATTCCCCCCTTCTCAACCTGAGGGAGGTGGAAATGAAGGGATGAGAGCCTAGAATTGGAGGGCTTTTCAGGACGAGAGCACAGTGGGACAGGTGATGTGGTGATAATGGGTCAGACTAAGGGCTTCAGAGGGGGATGGGAAGACAAGGTAAAGACAGACATAAACAGAGCAACCTGAAGGAGGATGAGAGTCCCCCGGGAAGCAGCAGTATATACTGAAGGGGAAAAACACAGAGAGAAGATCTCATAGGAAAAAGAAATAAGGGAGAAATAGAGATGGGTAGAGAAAATACTTATCCATTATCCATTAGAATACCAGCACAAGCTGTGAAGAGGGATGTTTGAAAGGTTTTGGGTCATGGTATGCTGCTGCGCTGGAAAGAGAATGTACTCAAAATATGAAACCCAAAATATGTCCAGGAATGAAACACACTAGCACTTAACCTATCATTAATCAGTAATTAAAGTAACTCAATCAGTAGCCTTTAACTCAAACATGCAGAGAGATGCATGGATGGGGTGTTTAGCTTTTAGAATGCTATGGGTCAGTTGCAGTATCCAGTAACCTGTCACTTTTTTATCGCTCATTATCTGCAGTTTGACGGAATCGCACCTGCTCACCCTGTGTCCTTGTGGGTAACGTTATCCAGGCACAATTTAAAGGCTTCAAAGCACCTCATCTTTGATCCTGCCTAGTGCACATGTGAATCAGTGTCTCCACTATTACAAATGACATTTCGATCACAGCACCACTCTGGTCTCAGTAGCCATGGCAATGACCACTACTGAAAACATTGTAGTGTTTTTGTTGTTGTTTTGTTTTTTTGTGATTGTCGCCACTTTTCAGTTTTTTTTTTCTAAGATGAAATAGTGCTATTTGACAGGAAACATTGTTTTCCTGGTGTACAGAAAACATTTAAGCAACAGTTATCTAGTTGCTTGTGTTTCTCTTGTTTCTTTTTTTCAGCTTTGAAATAAAATGTAAACAAAACACAGTAAAACACAGTATTTTGTGACATTTGGATTATGTTATTGGTTACAATTTTAAAGGGACAGTTCTTCTAAAATGGAAAATTATGTCATAATTGAATTACTCTCATGTTGATCCAAACATGCATGTATTTATTTCTACCATGGAACCAAAAGGTTAATAAAAAAAAAATCTTTGTTAGAATTACATGTTGCATATTTGGCCACGAGACCAATGAGGTTTGATTTTATTCATGTAGATGCCATATTTGATTTTGAAGCACTTTCATTCTGTTCATTGCACAATGTCATTGTTTCTCTTCAGAACACTTTGAATACACAGTAGTGCATGATTTTAATATGTTTACTATGGGGTTTTTTTGTGTGTTTTTTGAAGCTTGACAGATTAGAGTCACTATTCTTATACAGTATTTAGTGTTGCCACAATACCAAAATATCATTAGTCGATACTGATACCAGTGAGATTTCACGGTTCTGTACCAATTTTGATACCACAAAAATATGTTAATATTGTAATGTGCTATTGAACACACCCCTTTATTCACACTCCTAAAACCTTAACAAAAATAAATAAATAGAAGAATTACTTTTGAACATATTGCATTTTTCTCCAAACTTTTATTCAGTACAAAAGCACTCTTGCTTGTGATATATTGCTTAATTATTTTTGTTTTTATTATTATCATATTACTACTTCTACTACTAAAGTTAATATTTCATTTTACTATACATTTGTAATATATTTATATTGCAATTTATTCTAGCTAGCTTTCTAGTCTAGCTTTTATTTTGAATTAAGCTTTTATTTTGACTTCTGGTTTTGAAGGAAGCGTCATACCTCCAGATAAACAGTTTGCTAAGTGGCCTTTTGTGATCATGAAATCGCTAGTGCTGTGATTTAATTATATAAAGATGTAGTCTACTTGTGCTGCGTGTTTCACTGTGGATGAGTGCTCGGCTCTGTCATCTCATACATCGTGCATGATTCTTAATATCTGTGGAGTTTTGTATGAGCGGTTGGCTTCACACATTTACATTAAACATGCAGCTCATGCAGACTTTCAGATTTTTAAGGTTTAATAATAACACACATTAAGGCATATCACGATTCTAATTAGATTTTTAATGTCAAATTTGTGTGTGAGCATTTCGAAGCAGTCGTTTGTCAGTCAGACAATGTGCGGATATCGAAATGAATCGGTGCTACCAGTATTACCCACATGTAACTGTAATGAGCACGGGATGGCCAAGGAGGAGGCGGGAACCGGCAGAACAGTTAACATAAACTTTAATGACAGAAATGAACTTAAAACAGCATAAAACACATAGACGCACGCACACACACACAGTGGCAAACTTTCTCAAACTTTCTCTCCCACTGATTAGTTGAGTCAGTGCTGGCCATGCACCCTCTCGTCCCGGCCACGCCCTCCTCCTCGTCACGGTAACCTTTTGTGCTCTATGGAAAAAAAAATCATACAGGTTTGGAGCGCAATAGGGTAAGTAAATAATGACGGAATTGTAATTATTTTGGAAAATAGTATAACTAAGTATTTAGTAACATAGTTACACTAGTAATTTATAATTTAGTAGTAATAATTTTATAAATGTATAATTAATTGCAAATTAACGCTATGGAATATAAGACCCACATCCAATGAAGAGAAAGAAATTTAAAAATAAAGAGCATTTTGCTGGATCAGATGACATTTAGCACATCATTAGAATAGAAGGCTAACTGCCAATATCTGGTAAAGATATGGGGGGGAAATGACATTCAGAAGTTCTCAGGCGCATTCAGTGTCTATTTGCTGCATGGCACATGACAACATGTTGATCGAGACACAGTGGTTGATGTGTAATACGTCACAGCGTGATCAGTGCTCATTGAGCAGAATAGAGCATGTGAAAGGGCAGGTAAAAGATAAGAGGTCAGGCACAGGGATATTTAATAGCTGCATGCAGGTAGGAGAGAGCCAACACCTGTCTTCCATTTACCTTCTCAAACTGGGCCATTAGGAGACCGCTTAGAGTCCCACCATGCTTCCGCACCCCGTCTTCCAGCCCAGAGGAGCAGGGAATACCACCACCATATGGCCTTGATTAATGCTGATGAGTCTCGCCGTAGACAATTATCGCTCATTTGTGTCCGTTTGTCGTTTTTCATTTCATTTGCCTTCAGATATGATGGGTTGCATAATGTTGCATAAATGGTTTGTGACCGTTCCATGCAAGTTTATTGCAAGTTCACATCACCTGCAAAATTTTATTTTAATTAATTTTATTTTGTTCAGACTTGTGCTTTGCATCTTCAGCATAGTAACACACTATTTATAACTATATTATGTATTATTCACTCTCTCTGTAACCTCGCAACACACCAGTCAGATGTTTTTTCATTCCTACACATTATTTTTTATTACCATTTCCACATTTTTCAATAATAATAATAAAGTCATCAAAAGAATTATATAATAAATGGAACCATGAGGAATCCTCTTAGGACTCTTTTTAAGTTTCCATGTACGTTACTCCACTATCTGATCCAACTTAATCATTTTTCTTGTTTTTTCTTTCTTATTATTATTAAATAAATTCATACGTACAAGTACATTTTGTATGTTTAAAATACAAATTTCAAGCCTTTAAGCATATGTCTTTAGATCAAACAGTTTTTAAGATCATGAGAAACATACATTTAGTCAACTGATTCCAAACCTCTGACTGGTAGTGTATGTAGATTTTTGTAGTTGCCTTAGTTAAATGCAGCACCAGAAGAAAATAAGGTCATATCCTAGGGATGCTCGATTATGGCAAAAATCATAATCATGATTATTTTGGTCAATATTGAGATCATGATTATTTCTCATTGACTTTACAAACATCATGCATTTATTGAACATTTAAAACAGTGTCTTTTTAACAGTGGATTTCCTTGAACTTGAAATGTAAACTGCACTGGGTACGGGAGGAGGCTATTGTCATATGATAACTATCTTATGTTATGTATGATAGTCAAATAAAGAAAAGTCTCCATCAGCATCATTAACAGCAGGGGTGTTCACACTTCTATTGAATGAGATCTACTTTTTCATCATGTCATTGCAGCAAGATCTAGCATGAACAATAAATGCTATATTATCATAATACCAAAATTTCAGTTGTCGGTAGTGAAATTTGATTTGATTCTTAATACCAGCGTCAAAACCACAACAAATAATAACAATAACTATCATGTTAATTATGGAAGAATTAATTTTTCAAGACTAGTAAAAAGGCAGTAATAAAATAACAATAAAAACAGCAATGAATAGAAATAGTAAAAAAAAAAAATCTAATAAAATATACATATTAAGAAAATGCAGTGCTTTTTTAACAGCTTTAAAAGTAAACATTCAGAATGAAATGCAACATAAATCTACTACTGGTCTTCACTGTTTGATTATAACATTAATACTTTTTAAAGCTACTAAAGTTATTCAGTCAAGAGCAGTGAGTGTTTTCTCGGTTTCTTGTTCTGGTTGATTGATTATTATAATGACACACTAGACGGCAACAGGTCTATTAGCTTACATTTATACTTACAAGTCCGACATTTTAATACATATCCGCATTTTGCTCCGCTGTTTATGATCACTTTAGACATCACTTTCTGTGTTTACATGAATATCTCACCATGATGGGCATTTTGGAGGAATTTTGAAATGTATTTGACCATTCAGGTGCGCATTAGCGTGAGCATTTTTGGATCACGGATGTTCAGCACAAACACACACATACACCGCCTGTCAATCAAACTGGCCGCAGCTGTTACTAGATCGATAGTGAATAATAAAATGATGTGCTCTGGATGACTTTCAACAGCAGAATAAGAATACAAACTTTCTAATAAGTGACACAGGTATGGGTTATCACAAATATAACCGTTTTTTTTTTTCGTTATTGCTGTTTTAATCAGGCTGCTTGTCCGGTTGGCTAAGTAAAATTCTCTTTCATTTGCCCCTTCAAAAATCCACAAGCAGACAAGCGTTAATGTCAAGCCCTGACTAAATATTGTTTTCAACATTCTCTGATAACAATTTTTTCATCTGCAGTATACAGTAGCTCCTAAAATAAATGTACTTTGTTTTAAAGGAGTTTTACATATTATTTTGGAAAACAAGCCAAAAAAGACTAAAAACATATTTTGTTACCGTGTTTAATGGGCTAAGACTACACTCCATCACCTTTATGCTCACTTTGATCCATCTTTAACAAAAAATAAACTTTCTCTTCTTAATAGAGCTATGTATCGCTGATTTTCTTCATGATAAGCTACACACAGTGAACGTGACATATATATTCTGATTCACTACATCGCGAGACATCACGTTATAATCTAGTTGCAGCAATCGTGCACGAATGACGAGCGTCCCAGAGCCAGAGTGTGTATTAGCCAGGAGAAGATACAATCTCTTCCCCGGTCACTTCACGCAACTCATAGACGTGGTGCTGACTGCACAGAGAAATGCCAGTTTCTGAGTTTATTTTCATAACCCGCTTCCTTATTATTTGAACTTTTATAATGGATGCTTTAAAGATATAACGGTGGGGTGTTTCATTGTGAAATGGAATGTGGTACAATAATAGTTTTATGTCTTGTTTTCATAATCGTTGGAAGCCTAAATCGTAATTCATAATAAAATTTGATTAATCGCCCACCCCTACTATTACCCTCATGGAAGAATAGAGAAATTCCTAAAGTAAAGTCTGTTTCCCTCTACCAGACTGACAAAAGACTTGAAAGCATATGAATTGATATCCAATTTGTCTAATTAATTCTTGCGTGTCCTTTTATCAGACACTTTTACTAAATGCTTTATTAACTAAAGGACCATATTAAAAGGATATATAGGGATTAAATGTTGTCTGTCAAACATTTTGATGCTAATCAAGACAGCAACAAACCATCAGATACCACTAAAACGTTGGACTGCTTTCAAGACCTGGATCTAGATCCTCTCTCCCAAAAAAATCCTTCCACCGTTCTTGATATATTATCTGTTCTTTTAAAACTATATCATCCTCTTACATAGTGGCCTTGGCCTTCTGTTTCATCTAAAACTCTTCCCAGTGCATCAGCCAGCCTTGACAAATCTGTTGAAGCCTCTTCCATCCTCCCACCCCGCCTTTTTGCCACTCACTCTGGCTGGGACTCTGGTCTTTGAAATTCCTGCTCTTGCTTCCAGCCCAGCTGACATCTTTCTCCAGACGGCATGAATTAAGATTGTACAATAAGACACTTGATGCAGCAGTCAGGGAGCGCTCCTCTCACTGGCCAGGCTCCATGGTGCACAACTAGGGCAGCAGGAATTCTAAAAATACACAATGCACGCCTGTTCATTCCAATGGCAGTTGTTTTCTCCCCCAACCCAGGCACACAGACGATTGACAGGATTAAGAGAGGAGAATAAAGACAAGAGAAAAGAGAGGAGAACTCCAAGGCAATGACAGAGGGCATTTATATGACTTTACCACCATGCAGCATCTAAAGAGAATATATTAATAACATGGATGACATCTCAACACCATATCAAAGTCGTAATTGAACTGTTTCATGCTGAAGATATGGACAGATTTGATGTTGTTTGTTGCTCAAGTCTTTTTGTAAAATAGCCAATACACATACACATAAGACCACACATCAACCAAATTCTATATTAATGGGCCAAATGTATATATCTACAATACAATGCAAAAAGAGTAGAGTATATTTTCAATGAAAATGCTAGAGTGTGCATGTGCAATTAAAATTCCACTACATTTTCAATAAAACACTAGTCTTTAATGTACAATAGATTACACAGCATATGTACAAGTGTGTATATATCTACAATTAAAATAGCTACAGCATATATATATATACTGTAACCTAAGTGTATGTAAACTTCTGACTTCAAGTATATATATATATATATATATATATATATATATATATATATATATATATATATATAGACTAGGTTGAAGTAATTTAAACTCCATTGATTTCATATTAGCAAACCATAGTTTTGGCAAGTCATTTAAGAATACTAAAGGATCTACTTTGTGTATGACGAGTCATTTTTCCAAAAAAAATTACAGAGAGATTGTTTCACATTTAATTGACTATATCACAATTTCAATGGGTCAGAAGTTTACATAGATTTAAGTTAACTGTGCCTTTAAGCAGGTTGGAAAATTCCAGAAAATTATGTCAAGCCTTTAGACAATTAGCTTCTGATAGGCTAATTGGAGTCAATTGGAGGCCTACCTTCAAACGCAGTGCCTCTTTGCTTGACATCATGGGAAACTCAAATGAAATCCAAGACCTCAGAAAAAACAATTGTGGACCTCCACAAGTCTGGTCCACAAACAACAGTATGCAAGTTTAAACACCATAGGACCATGGTGGATCCATCATACCACACAAAAAGGAGATGCATTTTGTCACCTAGAGATGAACGAAATTTGGTTAATCCCAGAACAACAGCAAAAGACCTTGTGAAGATGCTGGAGGAAACAGGTAGACAAGTATCTATATCCACAGTAAAATAAGTCCCATTTTGAGATAAATGTTTGGCCATGATGATCATCATTACATTTGGAGTAAAATGGTGAGGCTTGCAAGCCGAAGAACACCACCCCAACAGTGAACCATGGGGGTGGCAGCATCATGTTGTTGGGGTGCTTTGCTTCACAAAATAGATGTCATCATGAGAAAGGAAATATATGTGGATATATTGAAGCAATGTCTCAAGACATCAGCCAGGAAGTTAAAGCTCAGTCGCAAATGGGTCTGCCAAATGCACAATGACCCCAAGCATACCTCTAAAGTTGTGCCAAAATGGCATAATGACAAAAAAGTCATATTGGATATTGGAGTGGCCATCAAAAAGCACTGACCTCAATCCGATAGAAAGTTTGTGGGCAGAACTGAAAAATTGTGTGCGAGAAGGAGGCCTACAATCCTGACTCAGTTACACCAGTTATGTCTGGAGGAATGGGCCAAAATTGAAGCAACTTATTGTGAGAAGCTTGTGGAAGGTTACTAAAAACGTTTGACCCAAGTTACACAATTTAAAGGCAATGCTACCAAATACTAACAAAGTGTATGTAAACTTCTGACCCACTGGGAATGTGATGAAAGAAATAAAAGCTGAAATAAATCATTCTCTCTATTATTATTCTGACATTTCACATTCTTAAAATGAAGTAGTGATCCTAACAGACCTAAGACAATCTACAATTAAATGTCAGGAATTGTGAAAAACTTAAAGCTTAAATGTATTTGGCTAAGGTGTTTGTAAACTTCCCTCTTCAACTGTACATATACACTACTGTTCAAAAGTTTTGAAACACTTGACTGAAATGTTTCTCATGATCTTAAAAATATTTTGATCTGGAGGCGTTTGCTTAAATGTTTGAAATTAGTTTTGACGACAAAAATATAACTGTGACACCATATTAATTTATTTCATTATAAAACAAAAATGTTATTATTGTTTTTTTTTAAATTGATGACTTGGGCCAAATAATAAAGAAAAGCAGCCAATAAGTGCCCAACATAGATGGGAACTCCTTCAATACTGTTTAAAATGAATCCCAGGGTGATACCTCAAGAAGTTGGTTGAGAAAATGTCAAGAGTGCATGTCTGCAAATTCTATGCAAAGGGTGACTACTTTGAAGATGCTAAAATATAACAGTTTTGATTTATTTTGGATTTTGTGAAATTTGGAGGTGGATCTGTGATGATCTGGGGGTTCTTCAGCAAGGCTGGAACCGGACAGATTCGTCTTTGTGAAGTACGCATGAATCAAGCCACATACAAGCCACAAGGTTATCCTGGAAGAAAACTTTCTTCCTTCTGTTCTGACAATGTTCCTCAACTCTGAGGATTGTTTTTTCCAGCAGCGCAATGCTTCATGCCACACAGCCAGGTCAATCAAGGTGTGGATGGAGGACCACTGGATGAAGACACTGTCATGGCCAGTCCAATCTCCAGACCTGAACCCCATTGATAACCTCGAATATGATCAAGAGGAAGATGGATGGCCACAAACTCAAACAAAGCCAAGCTGCTTGAATTTTTGTGCCAGGAGTGGCATAAAGTCAACCAAAAGAAATGTAAATGACTGTACAGAGTATGCCAAGACGCATGAAAACTGTGATTGAAAATCAGGGTTATTCCACCAAATATTGAACTCTTCCTAAGATAAAACATTAGTATAGTATTGTTTTTGTTATTTTGACCAGTTGTTATTTTATGCAAATACATGCTGTAAATGACAATATTTTTATACTGTATTTCGGTGAAATGTTGTCAGTACTTTATACAATAAAGCAAAAATGTAAATTTTACTCAAACATATACCTATCAATAGTAAATACAGAGAAATGGATAATTTTTCAGTATATATATATATATATATATATATATATATATATATATATAAATGAATAAATAAATATTAAATGTATATTAAATGGGAGGTTGACAGGCTGAGGTGTGATGAGACTGGGACTCTGTCATGTGTGTGTTTGTGTGATTGTCTTTTGTGGGGTGTCCAGGGTGGTGGGTTCGTCCCTCTCCACCCTGTCAGGGGAGGGTTGTCTTGGGAGTTGGTTCGATAGCATTGTGTTTATGTTTGTGTGGATATCTGTCGGTCTCTCTGTCTGTGTCTGTGCATATGGAAGGGCGGGTCACAGTTCCCTCAGCAGTGGTAATGGCTGACAGTGCTATGTCTGCGAAAGTAAACAACCCTAGATAAGCAGCGCTTCACAAGGACGCCAGCTGCAATACGCTAATCTCCCTTAAATTTATCTGTCTTTTATTCAGCTTGTTTTATCTTATCTCCAGACCCCTCTTTTCCATGCATGCCTTTGGAACTATTTTTCAACTCTATTTCATCTATACAATGCAATTGTTTCCATAATATACATTCTGACAGTATGCACCAAGCGAAAATGTAGCATTCAGTGTTAGCCTTAGAGCATGATCATTTCCTCAACCTCACTTGGTTAATTAGACAAGCTAGGTTAAAAAACAAAAAACACGTCTAATTAAACCTTTTCTTGTGGAACACAAACATACCTTAATGAAGAGTGAGGCAAGACGGGACGTCTCAGACAGCTGCGATGATGGCATTGGATGGTTGGCGAGGTCACTAGGTCGACCACTCACCTCTGGGAGGGCCACCAGTGGTGTGCCAACTCCTGACCATCTAATAACAGTTGGAACTGTCGGTTTGACATGTCTCTAAATTTCCTAATTGCTTGCTCCTGTCTTTCTCTCTGTTACCTTCTCCCTTTCCACCTCACAGCACTGCTGTAACTGGGTGTCAAGTCCTGAGCCCCTGGACACTCTGGTAGACCCCATGCTTACCGACTGCCCTCGTGTTTCAGCAGGTAGGTGAACACATCTGTTCACGGATCACCTTTCACCTATCTTAGTCACGCTCTGTGAACTCACAATCACTCTTTTGCTTATTAGTTAGTTACCAAATCTATATTCAGGATATGTTAGCATTTGCACCAAAGACACAGCATGCCAAATTTAAAAGACATTTAAGACAGCCCCCCTCTGGGTATAATTTGTTGAGCTTCTACAGAATATCCTGGTGTCTGTAAATGACAAATGGACAAGACATTTTTTAGTTTGTTCGTTTGTTTGATTTTTTTTTTTTTTTTTTTTTTTTTTTTTTTTATCAACATCAAGATTTTTGGTTAAAATGTGTACAGTAGGTGTATAAGGAAAAATGTAAGTTTTTAGATGCTGTAACTGGTCACTGTTTGTACTTTTCATCTCTTTCAATGGGTCTGAAGAGTAATGCATTTCAGTGATTGTGCGGTATGACTTTTTTAATATATAATGTAACAATAATTATAATACAATTTAAAACAAATTCTGTAGAGTATTTTAGATGGAGTTTTGCATGTAATACCACAGGACAGTTTAAACTGAGTGGCCTTTTTATAGCTTTATAGACCCATCAAGGTATAATTTGCATTACTTAAATTCAAACACTAATGCAAGCAGCAAAATCAAAATAAGAGTTCCACTTTACACACTAAGTTTAAACTGAGATTTAAAAAGAATAATAATATAAGAGGCAACTCAGTATTGTCCTGGTTTCCCGATAACGATTAATTTTTGTGGTTAATAACATTTTCTACGAACGATTTTACAAACATTCTTTATTTTTTATGTGCGTTTCCCAAAAACTGCACTTAACATGAATGTGCAAGGACATACTTTAAGTGCTACTTAAGAGAGACGCTGTCCATGGACGTGAAGTGCTGAAATGTGACGGTATTGTGCTGCCCGTCATTGTAACTTCATTATATTTGTTGGTAACTTTAAAAACATTTGTAATCTACCTGGAAATATTTAAAAATATTTTCTTAAATGTACAACTTAATTCACCATATAATTGCATTTTGTTTTACAATCGTTTTATACAGAAAAATATATTTCTTTTACACAATCACTGCTTCATTCATCAGAAGTGCATTTTAAAACACGCCCTCCCCCTGGGAAAGAGGGGGAGTCTGCGTCAGGCCTGGGGCTCCCCAGCCTGAGAGAACGAGGGAGGAATGTGGCAGACGGTGGTGCGACGAGAGAGAGAGAGATCGTTTACAGACATGTCCGTCATGTGTGTGTGTGTTCGTCTTTTGTTTAAGTTTATAATTAAAATATTATTAATATTGACAAGCCGGTTCTCACCTCCTCCTTTCCATTGAACTACGTTACAGCGGTGCTTTAGGGTCATTCACCAATCAAAGGGAGATCTATTTGTTTACATTACTAGTATTTTTGTTGTATTTATTATTATTATTTTTAGCCTTTTCGGTTAAAAAAAAATAAAATAAAACGTATGTATACTGATATTAAATGAGCATAAAGTGTAGCTATAGGTGTTTAAATTGAATTAGGTGTAATTTCACGTTTGTCCTGCAGGTGTCTGCATAAGTCTGTGTCCTTACAATGTTCTTAGCGCTGTACGATTACTCCAGAGCACTGGTTAATCTACAAGCATATTGAAGTACAATTTAAGTTTAGGAGGATTTTGGGAAATGTGCCACAAAACTAAGATGAATCATAAGATGGATTCTACGATCTACTTAGTTTTATTATGATTATAGGAAACAAGGCCCTGGACTTCATGGCTTTGGTCCCAAGTCAAATTCAATAGGTATGCCCTTAAAATCATAACCATTTTTTGTATTATTATAATATATAATATAATATAATATAATATCATAATTAGATCATTATAATTATAGTGTCATCTTTGAAGACCATTATTATTATTATTATTATTTATTTTTAATTAAAACATTTTAACAAAGTAACGATTCAATAATACATTTTTTATTTGTTTTTCATCACTGGTGACCTACTAGGGAAGGCTATATTTCCATACTCCTCTCAAAATTGATCAAATAAAAATCATTGTGTGCTTATTCTTCATCCTGACATTCAATATGTACAGAAATACTAGTAAAATAAAATGTTATATGTATACAGTAAAATTGTACTGTATACATTTATATATATATATATATATATATATATATATATATATATATATATATATATATATATGTGTGTGTCTTGTATAGTTGTCCTTCTGACCTTGGTTGTTTTTAGTATATTGAGGCATGTCCTCAATTCCGGATTACAGCTATAATCTATAATCCAGAGCAGGGAGATGATGAGGTTGACCTAGACATCACCCCTACACTAGAAGAGCTGTCCAGTATTTCACTTGAGTTCATGAGATGCTGTACTGTCTGACAATTTAATAAAATGCCATTTGACATATTCTCATGTGCTTTTGTAGGGCAATACTGCCCTGATTTTTCCGTAATCTGGATTTGGGTCATGCCATGCAATGAGTGTGGGTTAGGTATTATCCAAGTGAACTATCATTGAACTACAGCATGTCAACTTTTAAATTTTTACATGAGATCAGATTAAGTTTAGCGCATTTGCCTTTTACCCACAGTGTTATCCTACTGTAAAAATATATGATTTATTTTTTTAATTATTATTTATTTATTTTATTATTATTAAGGGCATAATATTAATAAGTATTTCCTTAACACCTCATGCACAGAACTCGCACTTACTTCTGTATTAGACATCCAGTAATTTGCACGTGATGAAGTCGTACAAGTTTATGGGAACACGTTTGTGCGGGACCATAAGAAATAGCCAACTCGTAAATAATGTACGAATTTTCATGAGATCGGGTGGCATCAGTCAGTTTATGTAGGCATGTGCATTCACAAGTCACAATCTACAGTAGATAAAGGCTAGTATGTGTGTCATCCAATTGCATTCAAATTTTGGCAGATTTTTCTGAAAATACAGGCACTGTTATGTTCAAAGGGTTGATTCAAATATGTTAAAATGTTTCATATGCCTATACAAAGATTTTATTGACTTTTAAAATATATCAATAAAAAATATGATATACTACGTTTGTAAAACTAATCTAAACAAAGAGTAAAACACTGAAAAATCATTTAGTTATTTATTGTGTGAAAATTATATGTAAATCATACATTAATGCAATATAATCCCATTTAGTTCTGACACTTGATGAGTTATGTTAAAGCTAAAATAGCCAGTGTATCCCTGTGACCGCAATTCAGTTGAATGTTGTATTAATGCGTTAATCATTACTTCACAGAATGATCTTTGATTGTTATGTTGCTTAGCAACCAAAAACAACCTTCTGTTGGTCTAATGAACTGTTACTTGACAGAAGAATTTTTTTTTTCTTCTATTATACACACAGACACAGTGTTTTCTCCCTTTTTACATTGTGTGTGGCTGTGTTGATTGCTGTTTCTATGCTGGTTTGACTTGAGCAGGTGTGGCATGGCAAGACATAGAGCAGCATTTCTGTTACACTTAATCATCTGTGAAGCCATGCTGGTAGCAGCTTACTATGCAGGTATTTTTGTATCCGCACATGCATGTGGATATATGCACTTGTCTGTCTGTAAAAGGAGGGTATGCTGATGTCTCTGTTTTTTTGTTCCCAACATGATAAAACTTGGAGCTTCCGCCCACTTGCCTGGATTGCATTTTTTTTTTTTTTGCATTTTTGTCGTTTTTTCCCCTTTTTCCCCTCATCTTCAGTGGAAGGTCAGTGAGCCTCCACATTGGCAAGGCTCAGAAACACTGGCAGCATTTTATCAGTTAGCAGCACACTAAACCAGTTGAAATATGCAGATAAACTGGAACAAATCTCCTGAAAAGCCCCCTGGTCTGCCAGTGCTGGGTGAGGGGAGCTGAGCCTTATGCCCACACTGACCCGCAGTCAGACGCTCTAGGTGCTGAAGGCGATTGCCAGCACAACTGAACTGAGCTGTAGAGGAAGCCTAGACAAGCATTTGGATGAGTTACAAATAGAAACAATGCCAATGATGGGCTGCAGTCTCTATGTGGGTGTGTGCTTGAGCTGTCTGGCCCTAATGGGCCTCAAACCTGTGGTGTGTGTGCCTCATATTTTAAACCAGGGGTGCAACATAATATTTGTTTAAATGGGCAGTCACACCCAAGATTTTGGTTCTATCTCGTCTTATAGAATCATGTTATTATATCTCCATTTTTGCAAAATAATTTTATATTTAGGGTAGGGAGGTAGGCTTTGTTGATTTAAAACTCGATTGAGCATTGAAAATCTGTTTGGGAGAAAATGTAACTGGCATTCAGCATCACACAATGGACATTTCACCTCAGAACTGCTGCAATACGTATGAGGAATCATATTATATAATTTTGCAAAAATGTCACCATAGTCATTTAATTTTTCTGAGATCAGGCTGTTTTGGTTCCATTTACTTTAATTCATTTGCATCTGAAAAACAGAGAGCTGATATGCAAGCATATACAAAAAATAGTCTATGTAATCCTGCAAATTCACATTGCAAAATGACCAGTGGGGTATCAAAATGTCATAGATCGACCTTTTTGAATCAAACATAGTAGATATATATATTCATTTTGCTAGCCTCCCATCAAAACAAGTTTAAACAATACAAACTCTAAAAAGAGAAGCTGCATGGTTGTCAGTATCACTGGCAACTGAAATAGATGGTATATATAATTTATTTACTTTTTATTTTTTTGCATTTTTGAATATTTTTTATAATAATTACTTGTAGTTGCTTGTATTCATTGCAGGGTCTGAAATATTTTTGCTTACAAAAAGTCTAGTTTGACCACCCCACTTAATTCTCTAAAATCATGCAAACCCTTAATTGGCCTTTTAAAATCTTACACATTATTATCACACTCTTTGCTGTGACACTTTAACTCTTCAAGTAGGCTATGTGGTATATCTCAGAAACATCTGATCATTCGCAGATTTGCTTCATGCCTTTTCCATTATGTCCAAATGTAGAAACAAAAGCCCTCTTTTCAACTCTCTATCCATTTGCTCAGGTTAAAATGAGATTACTCATTGCTGTAACTAATCATTAATTACAAAGAGAGCACTGTCCAGTGTGTAAACAGTGATTAATTGTTAACAAAAGTTAGTTAATGCATACCTGAACTGTAATTATCTGTCCTGCACCATTACAAGGATCTGAACACAGGTGGGTAATTAACTCTAATTGCCTTTGCAATGAGATGATCACAAGAGAAGAGAAAAACTAAGCCTCCTTTGATGTTGACTAGATATTTGTCAGTTGATTTATTCCCAGCTCTTTTTTTGTGTCATCTTGTTGTCTTTCATATGTTTTCATGGTTCTTTTTTAATTGACTTTGTGTCAAGCTCATAAACAAGACTCTTATAACATAGTGATGCAGTTTTAATGGTATTTTGCTGAACCCAATTACAACATAAATTAAATATGATTTTAGCATTCTATGAGTGTTGATGCTAACTTTATCCTAGCTCTCTTCCGATGTTCGAATAAAGATGTGTTTGATGGAAATGTTAGCACGCAGTCATATTGGGACCATTTGTGTAAGATCACTGGTGCATATTGCTTACTTGTACAATGTCATCGGTCCATGTATTTCGCTCAATGGAGAGTCATTGGCGCATGTTGCATTCAATCTATAGACTTGTTTCATTCACCGGGCTGCAACGCCCAGTGTCCCCATGTCTTTAAATGCCTGTGACCATGTACCCTTGATGCAGCAAAATCCACTTGCTTAAAGTTCCTTTGTCCCTGACAAACCTTCACTTTGTTGGACATCTCCACCCTCCTTTCAAGTGGATATTGGTGCATATGATCCCACTTTGTGACTTATATTCTTTGTTCAATAGGATTTTGGGACTTTAAAGGATATCCTGAAAGATTATGTAATTATCTGCCATGTGGATGTGCCTTCTAATATTAACATATTAAAAATTTAATAATTACTAATTTGTCATTTAGCAGACATCAACTTCAGGGACAATCCCAGTGAAGAATTTGAGGTAAAGTGCCCTGCTCAAGTAGTTATCAGCATGTAAATGCTCGCAATGAGTACTAACAGCAGCATTTCCACTGTAGCTAGATAACAACTCAAAAAGGCAAAAATGTTTTTTTTTCTCATTTATTTGCCCCTTCAGTGAGAAGTATGACTATGAGAAGTAGCACAGATATACAGCAATGGTGTCTGCATCTGTTTGCTGTAGATGCATTCCAAGAGATGTGAGGAATGCATGTTGCTTGTCAACGACAATTTCTGTTGAGACATAAAGCAATGAGAAATTAAATGTTATATAATAGGCAAATTATGAGTCATCAGTAGCGATTCGCTTGCACACATTAGGCCGGATTG
The DNA here is from genome assembly GCA_032164185.1 of Moxostoma hubbsi. Classification (NCBI taxonomy): domain Eukaryota; kingdom Metazoa; phylum Chordata; class Actinopteri; order Cypriniformes; family Catostomidae; genus Moxostoma; species Moxostoma hubbsi. The sequence continues at coordinate 37,313,350 of JAVLUX010000008.1, read as the reverse complement.
CTTTCATAATGGTTGCAAACTGTACTGCAGACACCCGATGCTATCAACCAAACAAATCTAACATTTCTACAGTTAAAATACCCCGAATATGAGGTCATTAAAATTAAATTTAATAATGTTCCTGAATGTACCCATTTAAATGAATGTGAGATTTCTATCTACTTTAGCGAAATATGGAGATCTGTTGTTATTCAACTCAATTCGTTTGCTGTTTTACTCAAGTACCCTGGAGTAAATCATCAAGTTGTCATCAATATACATATAGACAATGTATCACAGAACAACGACTCCCTGTGTTTCCTCTTTCTAAATTTCATGCTCTTTTTCTCTTCTCCCTTCGGTGGGGTTGAATAAAAGTTTGATGGATTTTTTGTTGAGCCGACTGCATCTTCTCACTGCCCCTCTCCCTTGACTAGGATCAGAAGACATGGCCTTCATTTTCTATTCCTCTTCAAAAACTAGATGGGCCCTAAACATCTTTGATCTGTGTGCTGCTCGGGATGAGTGGCAGGGCCTGACCCACTTGGCTCTTGGCTTTATATAATGAGCCCCCAGATTAAAGAGTGCCATGCAGAAACATTGTGCTGTATAAGGAGTTTTATGTCATCTCATCTCACACTCACTATTTGCTCCCTTATTTCTCCTCTACGCCCTTTGATTATTGTCAATATCTAGATGAGGTCACATAGCAGATGTGTAGTGTATAGTAGGAGAAGAGATGTGTTTTTATTAGAGCAAATATATTTTCCATCTTTCTTTTTTAACACAGCAAGTTGTATATACAGTACAAGCTTCTGTGTCATTCAACTCTCTGTGTCAAATTAAGCATGGGCAGTAAAAATAAATGTATATGCAGAAGAACATGAAGGAATAGCAGATCCCAAAAGAATTACTGGTAAACCTTTTTTTTAATTATTTTATTATTTTTCCCAGTGGAATAAAAGGTGAAAGATTATCCTTGCTGCTTTCTATGTTATAATGAAATTTAATGGGGACAAGCTTTAAAATGAGAAAGAAATCACCATAAAAGTGGTCCATTTTAAGACTTTTATCCTTCTCTGCTGATTTTTGTCTTGTTAAATCTTGACCGCACCTGTCCACATTCACTTTCATTACATGGAAAGGAGCAGCCAGTAAATTCTTTAAAAATTCACCTGTATTGCACTGAAAATGAATGGGGTTTGGAACAATATGATGGTCAGGAAATTACGACAGAATTTGTATATTTTTTCCCCTTATTTTTTCCAGTTTGACTTTCCCTTCATGGCCTTGAGACCATCCACATTTTCAACCACAGGTCAGAATGTGAATAATCACAAAGAAGATCATATAGAATCTCACCTTGTTGTGAGGATGGCGTCCTTTGTCAGTTGTCAGCCATAATCAAGATCAGATCCCAGACATTTTGCATTGACAACCACGGCCCTCAGACCAGTCAGTGCAATGCATGTGAGCCCTTTTGGCCAAGAAGATCATTTTATCAGAGCCTTGAATCAGCATTCATCTTTGTAGTTAAGATTTAAAAGTAGAGCCCCAAAAAAAAGATATCTGACTGCAAGCTGTGAATCACTCCCCTTTCATGGCAGAAATCAATATGCAGTGCATGTGTCGCTGGGAGAATGGAAGACACATTTTCTTTCTTTTTTTGTGTGTGGCATAGTATAATGTCATAATGAGTCTATAGGGTAGAGTCATTTTATCCAAGCTATTGCGATTGAAGCCTTTGCTGTCAGAGGTAAAAAGCTTTCATAATCCTTTAACATTCTCAGGCTTTTATTTTATAACACCCTTGCACTCAGACCATTTTTAAAAACACATTTATACATTTACTTAAATAAAATTATTTGTTTTAAATGGGAGCTAGTTTCTAATGCACATTTGTCAAGTTTGGCATGAAGCTTTTCAAACCGTTTGTAATATTTTGCACAAATACATAAAGCACATAATTCTGGCTCAATTACAATACAGTATTATATTTCTGAATTTAGTTATCTAACCTGTAGATATATTGAAAACATGGATATAAATCTTGATGTTTGACAAAACATACCATATGTGAGAGCTGTAAAGCAAGACTTTGCATAGACCTTGATCTCTAATTATGGGTTTCCTTTGCTAAAATTATGCAAATTCTGCTTTTTGACAGTTTTGTATTTGCATTACACATATTTTAATACTTTTTTTTAGCTGTTTATTAAAACAGCAGCATGCATTCAATACAATAGTATATATAAGGCTCCAGGTTTTTTCTTTTCAGTTTAGCTTTGATTTGAATCTTGTTAATTCACTGTCAATAGATAATAGATCATCTGAAGTGATTCATAATTATGATTTGTGAACAGAGATAAGTCTGTTCTCTATCCTCTCCTTCCATACAGGCTTATAAGGGAACTGGGATGAACTGGTGTGAATTGAAAAGAGTTCAACAGGGTTCATTGAAAACTGGCACAACGTGCAACAACCATCAAGTGCTGGGCTTGACCATGAGGCCTTTTGGTGTTTGCCACATATTAGTTTCCACATCTACCCCCTAAGTACTTTTAACAAGCAAGAAGGCAATTTTGGTATTTTATTTATTAATAAGTGTATCTCTGGTGGGAGGGTGGGGGGAGTCCTACTCTGGAACAGGGTGTAATTTACCTTCACAGTAAATCTTTAGCCATGTCCACAATACATTTGTTTTCCAAAGTTTTACAGTAAAACACATTAGTGTGAACATGGCCTTTTGTTTCTGATGTTGTGGTTCTGTTTTACTATGATGTTTATGTCATTTGCCAGGTAAATCATGATTTAATTTCTAGCGCTCATTAAACGTTTGAATATTCGTACAATTCATACATTTATTATGAAAAATACTTAAAGCAGTGCTAGATCAGGCTTTTCAGAATGAACTGTAAAAATGGTCAAATAATAAACAAATAGCAGACTGAAAAACTGTCAGTCAAATTGGCAGCGCTTTTTCATCACATTTGCTTTTGAAAATGCAGCACCCATCATGTACTCAGGCCGAAAATTGATGGGTCATAAAAAGGCACCTAAACTAATGTTTAATATCTTTCCTGGTAAAACACAAGCTTCTTAACACTATAGTGAACATCCTATTGACCGCCATGCATTATCACACAGTCCGACACAGGGCACCGACAGATTAGATGCTGGGGACATGGATCTCATTGAGCCATATGGCACATCCTATAGCTAAAGTAGAGGATTAAACCTAGACCCTTAACCCTGCAGATGGATAGCAATCACGCACCTCCATTAGTAGCGAGCTTCCGCACTTTGTTTATGATTAATAAAGAATAAATTACAACTCAATTCACAATTCAGGTGCCCAGTCCCAGATTTCAATTGCACTGAATTCCAAGGGGTTTTGTTGATATAAAAGGGCAGCCTTCTTGCCCCTTAAATTAACCTGTGGGGGTTAATTGGGGCAGACCTGCTCATCACACTATTGCCTCTGTTTTTTCTCTGGATTTGCTGCTAGTTACTTACAGAGCTGTGAGACACTATAGACAGATTTAGCGTTCAAGCTATGGCTTGAGGGAACAGATTAAGTGTTTGTCTTTTCAGCATTGAACGAGAACCTGTTACACTTGAATACAAACACAGCCATGGAAACACAGGGGCAAGTGAATTGGTTGAAGAAGAAAAAAAACTGCATTGGACAGCAAATTACATGCTCAATACAATTTACTGCTTCGACATGGTGTTACTTGTTTTTTGTCTCACTATGAACATCAGCAAATAAAAATTTGCAGCAATGCATACCAACTAGTTTTGCTTGGCTGGAATTTAAGCAGTATTACCTTGCAACAGTTATACTGGCTAGAATGCAAAAAAAAAAAAACAACAAACCACATAATACCACAACAATGCAAATGTGCATTTACATGTGTCTTTCAGTGAAGATATTTATGCACAAATTAGGGATATAGATTTGTTGTTCCCTAGTAGTGCTCATTACTTGTGGGTTGCAACCCAAAATAGAAATAGAAAGCAAAATAAATAGACTTATCAACTTTTAAACGGAAGGAGAAAATGCTTCTCATATTCTTGTTGACGTCTATGCATCCAATTAAACTACAGCATTTTGCTTTAAATTGATCTTTCATCCTAATACTGTATGGCTAATATTAATACAATGCTTGGCTCAGTGTTTGTTTTGATCACCACTTGGGTCACCACTTGTGTACTGTAAAATCCTGGGTCCTTCACTAAAACTATTTGTGAATCACTGCTTTAGTAGTTTCATTAGAATGGCAAGTGTTTTGTTTATTATAATTTGATTTTTTTTTTATATCAACTACTATAATATAGTATTACATCCAGTTGAACATCATGCACAGGCATCTTTGAGATCTCCCAGCACAAAGTTAACATTGACAAATCCGTTGATCCACTGTGGGTTTTTTAGCACTCAGATGCACAGCAGAAAGTGTGGGAGAAGTCCTTATTATCAGCAGCAGTCTGCTCCTATCAGTCCATCAGTGCAAATAAATGGCTCACTGACGAGCCCCTGCCATGCAGCGCAACACAACTGTCAACATCCACTCACTCCTTTCTGAATGGGGCCCCATCTGACAATATTAGACTTATTATTTTCCTTCTTTCACATCCTCTTGCAACAGCTCTCCCCCTTTTTGCCTCAGAAGAGATGTGCTACGAGTGTTTCACGCAACCAATTTATTACATTTAGAAACTAATGGGGCGCTTTGCTTTGACAGTTTTTGATAAGGGAGGGTGAGAAGTCTCTGCTTCTGCTGAGGGTTATGGGAACTGCAGGAGTCATGATAATTACTATCAAAGCAGCAGTAATGCCCATAATAAAATACTCCGTTTGAGAACACAAATCAATTAGGACCCAGTGTGTCATTCCGTGTTATGTTGTGATGTTTCTCTCTCTCTCTCTCTCTCTCTCTCTCTCTCTCTCTCTCTCTCCCTCCCTCTCTCTCTTTCTCTCTCTCTCTCTCTCTCTCTCTCTCTCTCTCTCTCTCTCTCGCTCTCGCTCTATCTCGCTCTCTCCAATTTTGAGATAACATTTAGTGCATCTAGTTATATTTCAGCACATATTTTGATGTGTGGGCAATTGTGGCATGCACCGAGCCCTCCTCCCCTATCTTCTGTGTGATCTTTTTTATAAAATTTTAATTTAATGAAATGCACATTTAATATGACTGTTGTTGAAAACAGTTGAAGAAAAAAACAAGAATGCTATGAGAATATATTAAGAACCTACATAATTGCACAAGATGATTAGAGAAGAAACATACTTGAACGTCCTTGAGCTCCATAATCAGCCTCAAAATTAAAATATTTACATGTTTTCGTTTTTGCTGGAAAAATAGCAATTTATTTATATAATTACGTAAACAAGACTGAATAATTTTTTTTATTTTCTTCAGCTAGCTGTAGAGCGCAGCGGTGACCTTGGCTCGTCTCCCACTCTTCGGGTTGACAGATAAAAAGTTTATTAAACGTCAACGGGACGAGAGGCAAACAGCCCATGACACCCGTGTGCATTGAGTATTAGGGAAATATCACAATTAGCGGCTGATTTCCTACAGCTAAAGCATTGAGAAGAAGGATAATAAGCAAGATTTGTTTGTGGCCTGGAAAGGCATAATTATAAACTGATTTGAGAGCGCTGCGCTCATTGTGCCTCGGCGTAATGAGATAGGCTGCACTGATCCCTCCATGATGCTATTAGCTGTAATCCCAAGTCTTCTCTTCCTCCTACACCCTGCAGCCCTGCAGGGCCTGCTGCCACCCCAGGTGCCTCCTCTCAGACGTCGCCCTTTGGTGCACCTGCCGACAAGCGTCAACACGGCTTGATTGTGAAGAGGGCTCAGCTGAAGCATGTGAAATGCAAATGAATTCTGTTATTGCATATGCTCTTTTATTATAAAAAGTGTCCAGGAGAAGGTCAAGTTAAACTCCAGCCTTCTTCCTGTGTGTTCCAAAGGCTTGAAATGGGTGTGCGGAGTCATTCTGAATTCTTTAAAAATATATTTTTCATATACTTTAGGGCTTTATATCTGCAGCCGAAGGAGTTTCACGGTAACACACCTGTCAGTGTATGATGTGTTAAAGCCTCTCTGTCCTCTGAAGACTTGGCAGGAATGTGCTCTCCCTAGCTGTCTAATCGCAATGACCCCCAAATGGCCCACCTTATCACCTCTCCCTCTGAGAGGCAAACAGAGAGTGAGTGGAAAACATGGCCTTCGCTGCATGTGTTTGAGTGGGTTTAGGACTTATCTAATCAGCAGGGGGGTTGCCGTCCATCCCCTCATGCACATGCACTCACCATCCTGTTTCGGCTCCACCACTGTACGTGTGTGTGTGTCTTTATGATGGAAAATCTCAGAGCTATGTTGTGGAGAAGCTGTATAACAAGGGGTCAAAAAGAAGGGGTCTTTTAGAGCTTTAGTGCAGAAGGTAAAAAAGCTGCTGTCAATGTCCCGGTAATTGTCCAGTTCCCCCCACTCTCCTCTACATTCCTGTCTTGCTTTCTTCACCTCTAAATTAAAGATTAAAAAACAGCCCAACAATAAAATTTGTGAAATAGAAGGGCCCTATATTTGTGGCAACATATTTACCAGAAAGTACTCTTCCTGTAAAATACCCCCATTGTTTGAGAGACATCTTGTTAAATTTAAGTCCTGACCGAAGTGTGGGATGACTAATCTGGAAAACCCAAATTCCAAATCCATGTCGCCGTTAATTCCATCTTTGTTGGCCTCGAGCTGTTCTCTTAAACGCACCGGACACAAGCCTTGCTTGATTATGTCCACACCCGGAATCATCAAAACAACATTACAAAGGGAAACAAAAGCTTTATCGAGTGCAGTTCAAGAATGCTTTGCTTCTCTGGAAGAGTAAGTGAGTCTGGCGCCAGCCCCCGCTTAAAGCGCCCAGGAAACATCATAATGAATCGTGTGGGCCAACTATCAGTGCGTAATTAGTATGGCTTACACCACAGATGAGAGAGTCAAGTCTAGGTCAGAAAAAAAACTTCAAGGGTCTTAACAGGTTAAGGTTGGAGGCCAAGCTCTCCCCTTTGCCTTTAATCTGAAGCCATACCTAGGGAGATTTGCAAAGATTCAGAGATCTGCGCTGACCTTTAGCCAGGACGTGTCGCTCCTGGTCACATGTCTGCCAGCTCCTGCTGCTGGCTAGGAAACTGACTGCTGCCTCAGGGCAGGGTTGGTCCTTTTTGGGATGCATGTTAGCTGGAAAAGTTGGGCATAGACTTAGGACTTCCTCGGCTGCTTACACCCCAGCAGCTCCTGAATTCAGATGGAAATCTTTTCTGCTCTAGAAAGGCAAAGTGCAGTATGTACAGTGAAACGGCCAACATTTCTATGTTGATTGTGCATCCAAATATACACAATCAACAGTTGTACAGTACATACACACATGGTAATGTGCTGATTCGATTTATAATGAAACTGGGCATAGTTGAGCCAAACCTGTCTGTCACAGGACAAATCCTAGTCTCAGAGACCCCATTTTTGTCATAACTAATTTTTGCCTTTGTTACGCCATGGCAATACAGCTCTGAATTTCTGTTTGACAAGCCTGTCAGAACACTTCCAGGTTAATTCAAACTAAGTATGATATTTTCACTCAAAGAAGTTCTTGAGTTCATGAGCACTGAAGGTTTGCAAGTTATCCTTGAGCTGGCAGTAGTGGGATTGTATGTTGACTCCAGCAGTAACCAGAATTCTCACTAATTATGTGGTTTACATATTACCTTAATAGTCCTTTGAATCCCTTTGGATTATCATGTTAAAATTAATATCAACATAAAACAATTTGAATTGAAATGCTTTTAAATAAAAATACACTTTTGTTTTCAATTTATGCTACATTGATTTACAGGATTTCAGCACTTTTTCAAATAAGAGAATTGCTTTTATGTATATATTATATATATATAATTTAGTGGTTTTTAACGCTTTGTATTACACATTTCAATTCTTTGTAAAAATGCAATTTCACATAATATCTTTGGTTCTGTTGAAATTAAATACCACAGAGCCTTACATTTTTCCATTGTAATGTTTTACTTTCTGTAAAGAAAGAAATAATGCAATTAATAACTTTTTTATTTATAACACAATAGTTTGTAATGCATCTCGCAAGAGAAACGAGCAACTTGGTCTGGAAAAACAAGCCCAAAATAAGCCACTTGCCTCATCAAAATAAGCGATAAGTTTTGTTTACTGTGTGGTGGATTTATGAGCATAGAAATCATAAGAAGCATACAGTTCATTTACAGTTAAGTATAATTTTAATTACAAATCTGCTTCTCAGTCAATTCCTGGCAGCATCAAATCTGTAGTAATGCATCATATCTAACAATAATTCAGTGAAGACTTGGAGACAACTGAGAAATGTCCTTTTTACCTCTAATAATGTTTTCCTTGTATCTGGATTAGCTGTGCATGAACAGTATGTGTAGTTATTACATATAGTTGTTAAAAAGGTCTTCATTCACAGAATGGGACATCCACAACAGGCAATTATGCAAAGAAATGTTTTATGGAGCAGTTTCCTTCAGGATCAAAGAACATGTTAAATTCCAAAAATGTACTGTGATAAACCCTTTGGCCTTGAATTAAATTAACCAGTTACAACCATTCAGTCACATATTCCCTGTTGTCTTTTGTTTTTGTGCTTTTATGTTGAAATTCTTGTTTAGTTCCTGTTTCCTGTTAGTTTTTGTAGTCCTTTGTAGTTCCATTTTATGATTGGTTTCACCCTGATTGTTTCCACAGGTGTTCCTCGTTCCCTTGTTTGTTCCCTTGTATATTTAAGCCCTTGTTTCCCCTGGTTAGTTTGTCAGTTCTTACATGATTTGTAATGTTCTGTGCTTGGTTTCCTGCATTTTTGTTATATTCTGCATTACTTCATCTTTTATTTGCATTAAAGCTGCACTTAGGTCCTCATTCTTTGCCTGCCTCGTCACACATACCAGCATTTAAAAATAAAGTTTTTACTCTGGAACAATTGAAAATCGCTTTATTCCCGTAACGTTCTGCAAAAAAGTTGCTCTTTTTCGGTGTTCATTTTTGCTCCTTGAGCAGTTTTTAGTTCGATTAAAAGTTTTCTGACATGGTTTTGGCCTCCCATTACATCTCTCACAGTTAATCCCAAATTACACTCTGATCCTTTCATCCGTGCAGAATATTTGTGCAACATAATAGTGTTTCTTTGACCTCATTCACCTCTTCCATCTTTATCCATACCTGCGTTGTCTTTCTTCTTGAAAATAATATTATGGAGATTAGGTCATCATCTTCTTTTATGCCTTGCTACTGTAATCCTATTTTCTATTTCATCTGGTAGTGTCAGCAGATGGTGGTCTGGGGTGGCAGTTTGACACCCAGCTCACAGCTGTCTGGTCGGCCTGACAGGCCTCCTTTGTCTCTCAGTCATCACTCCAGAATGGCGCCTCTCTGCCTCATTGTGTCTCTATTTAACCCCCTCTCTTTTGGAGTGTTTCTACTAAATTGTGTGTAATATATGCAGTAACATAACTGCCAAAGTTCTCCATTCACGAGCTCTCGTCTGTATTTTTTGTTTTGTTTTGTTCCGTTTTTTGCGTAGTGGATTTCCATCTCTCTCATTCTCTCTCTGTCTGTCTCTCTCTGTGGTTCACCCTCCTTTACTCTCTGTGTGTTAATGAAAATGTTAGACTGTGATAGAAAGAAAGAGAGGTGGCTAAGTACGGCCCCCTGCAGAATCTCACACTCTGGCTTGCTTCCATGCCCACGGTCGCTTGGCTTTACTTAGTTCCATCTCGGTGCCTGTGGCAGCCTGAACAAGCTCAGCTTTAGATTGACCCCATGGCCCAGGGCCACTCCTACCTCATTCCTATGATTATCTTTGATTTTTTTTCTCCCTCTTTCTGTTTATCTACTCTTTTTGTTGGCTTTGTCTCCTTCCCTCCACCTCCTAAAATATATTTATAACACTTCATTACAGAATTAATTTGTCATGTGAACTCTAGAGACAGCAATTAAAAAGAGACTTGAGAGCTAGATAGATAACTGCATTCTCTGCAAGTCTATAAGAAAAACTATTGAAGAATTTTTTTTTCAAAAGCTTGTCTCACTTTCAGATTGTATTTTAGATATTAATCTGAATAAGGAACAGAATTAACTAAATATAAGCCTCAGCTCTCAAATTGTATAACTTTTCACATTTGTGGATCAATCTCTTTTCTCACATTTCCTCCTGTGGAAAATTATACTAATTTTCATTAATTTATTTGTTGTTATTACATATACATTGAATTTCCTTGTTTGTCTGGTTATGTCATGTACCTTATGTGTTTAACTTGAGTTGCTCTCCCAAATTTCTCATTCATTATTGATTCTACACAGTTTATGGACCGTAATGTAAACGCATATACAAATATCCATACTTTATGTACTGAGGGGCTGGTACAAAAGGTCATGCTTCTTAAGGCATTCCAGGAACCCATAGTAGTGCTTTGCTCAATTGAACCCCTAGAGTAACTTTAATTGATATCAATTGACTTGCAAATCAGCACTAGGGAACTTCTAAACTATACATTTATAGTCAAGAATACACCACTAATCTTTACACTCAGTTTGCAAAACAAGCTGAAATCTCCCTTTTGCGAGAAGGTCTTACAGGATGTGACAAAGAAAAATCGTGACATAACTTAGAACATAATCATGTGATTATGTGATTGCATATGATGACAATATTGTCTTATTAGGAAATCTATAGTATTTTATCTTCTTTTCTAAATCATATTCATTTTTATTTGAATGATTTGTTACATTTTCTGGCATTTTATACAGTTTGAATAATTTGTTCTGTATGTGGGTAGTTGACACATAACATAGACGTGGATAGTTGACACATACTTTTTTCAATATTTTAGATTTCAACCATTTTTTATCATTTTATATATTTATTTATTGATTATTTATGTTGCTTCACAAGATTTTTCTAAACTTTCCTGTGGTGTGACAATTGAATTTTTAAAAGAATAAATATGTAAAAGAATAAGAATGTTGTCATGAACACTACTTGAATAACAAATATGAAAGAATAGAGTCGCATGATGCCATGCAAGGTTCGGACGTGTGAATGGCGAGCTCTGCGCACTTTGCAAGTTTTTATACTTTTTGGGTCATACACCAATGAGATTCGATACAGCCTGATCCATAACTGTTCTAGTAAGACAATATGTCAAAGAATTCAAAATTCACGGGCTCTGGAGACATTAAAAGACACTTACATGCTCAAGCTGATGCTCTTCCGTAGGCCTCGAGCCAGGGAATCGATTTGGTTGGAGAGGTTAAAGAAATTTGGGGAGAATTGCTGAACATATCGGTAATGCTGATAAAGGTCGTTGCTGACTGAGGATCTTGCTGCAATACATCGATCGATCATGGCCATGGATATGAAATGAGGTTGTAACAAGAGTGACAGATGTCAAGAAATGGATCCATTATCTGGAGTCACCAGAGATGGAATTAGCTGCGAATCCGCTAGCGAACAAGGTGGATTTGGAGCGCATCTGGGAGAAGCTGGATGATATGGAGAATCGTAACGGGCGGAATAATGTCAGAATTGTTGGAATTCCTGAGGAAGCAGATGGTCAGAATATGGTGGAAATCCTGGACTGGCTCTTTCCGAATCTGCTTGATATAACAGGTCATAAGCTGGAAATTAAGCAAGCTCACGGGATTCTGGCTCATCGATCCGCTTAGGGAGACAGGCTCGATCAGTGCTGGCTAAATTTCTGAGATCATCCGATAAAGATCTTGCGTTATGCAAGGCAAGGAGGAAAGGAAGGCTTTCTTGGAAAAACCACAGCATTTTCTTGTTCCCAGAATTAGCAAATTCGACGAGAGAAACGTGATCGATACAAGGAAAGCAAGAAACTCTTACATCACTCTTACATCATGGAAGATCGCTTTTGCACTGATGTTCCTGGCCAAATTGAGAATAGATACTAAGGATGGCTGTTAAGTATTTATATCTACCCAGTAAGCAATGTCCTTCATAAAGTCATTGTCTGAGTAAGTTATTTTGTGATTCTCATGTTGCAGCCAAGTGAGCCTGACTCACTGAACATCCACTTGATTGTCCGAGGAAGCTGAGTGCCTTTTTTATTAAATTTTTGAGCTCGTTCCACCTAGCGGTTGGAGTTTGTTTTGTGTAGCAGCACTCCATTGGGACAGTGTTGTAGATGAATCTGCTTGTTCTGTGTGCTTACGGCTTACGGCCTCCTATTATGGGGGGAGGTTCAGGGTTTGATTGTTGCACTAATGTGGAATGTGGTCTTTATAGTTTTTTTTTGACACACAATCAATTTTTTCTAATATGTCAAAATTTCAAATGTTACTATGAGTGGATTGTCTCCACATGGAATATGAATGGGTTGGGGCACCCTATAAAAAGAAGAAAAGTTATTTCTCTTCTTAAACGTAAGAAATATGACATAGTATTTCTTCAAGAAATGCATCTTTACCCGCAGGAAGCTGAACATTTTGGGAAGATATGGGGTGGACATGTTTTCTTTAGTGCTGGCTCAAGTAAGAGCAGGGGAGTCATTACACTGATAAGTAAGCACCTAAAATTCAAATGTCTCAAACAGAAGAGTCATTATTGTTTTAGCAGAAATTCAGAGGCAAAATCTGATTTTGGCTAATATTTACGCACCTAACGTTGATGATTAGGGCTTTTTTATAGATCTTGAAGGGATATTGCAAGCCGCTGGCACCCCTCATGATACTATATTGTGAGGAGACTTTAATCTTTGATGGACTCAGTCCTTGATCATAATGAAGCACAAGTGTGTAAGCCCCCTAGAGCAACATTGATGCTTCACAGAATATGTAAAAATCTTTGTCTTACAGATATTTGGAGACTTTTGAACTCATCCGGTAGGGACTAACATTTTTTTTCATCAGTCCGTAAAATTTATTCTAGAATAGATTTTTTTAGATCTAAGTCCCTCATTTCATCTGTTGTTGATTGCTCAACTGGAAGCATCTTAGTCTCAGATCACACCCTGGTGATTTTAGAGGTGTTGCCACATATGGAGAAAATAAATCATATATTTGGTGCTTTAATGTACCCCTCTTGCAAAATACTGAATTCCAACAAATGATAAAGGCTGAAATCAATGTGTAAAACAGTTCACGCTCACGGGCAAAGAAGAGGCGAGAAACCGGCTTGACATACAAATAATAGTTTTAATGAGAAACTCAAAAGACAAACACACAGGACGACAGACATGTCCGTAAGGATCTCTCTCTCCCGCACCGCCCTCTGCGATCGGCCTTTATCCCTCTCGGTGGCTTGATTAGCCTAATACGGGACTGGGCGTGTCGAGTCACAACCCGGCCCCGCCCTCCGCCATGCTACACAATGTTTATATGGAGACCAACTGGTCCTCAGTATCCTCTGTGGGTGTGGGAGGCACTTAAGGTGGTTCTTAGGGGTCAGATCATACAGTATACCTCATTCATCAAAAATATGAAGCACGAGAACTTGTGGAGTAGGAAGGGAATATTAAAAGTGCAGAGGCAGAGCTGAAGCACCGAATGTAGTCTGATGGCCTAAGAGAATTGATGGAGGACAAAGCAGGGAAGCTTTTAGCTAGATATATAAAGCAGAGTGAGTCTTTTTCTACCATTCCCTCAGTGAAATCTGCTGGTGGAGAAATTTTTACCTTGGCCATTGATATTAATAATGCTTTTATCTTTAGTTCCACGTCTTTGTCTACTGATGAAGATATTAGAAACTTTATGGAACCATTAGAACTCCTAAACTGACGAATGAGCAAAAAAATTATCTTGATTCTGATATAATCTTGGTGGAGCTTGGTGAGGTAATTGATGCCTTGCCTACAGGCAAAGCTATGGGGCCAGATGGCTTTGCTGCTGAGGTATTTAGATCTTATGCTACAGAATTGGATCCACTTTTCCTAGAAGTTTATACAGAATCATTAAAGAATTGAAAGCTACTGCCAACCATGACTCAATCCTGGATCAGTCTTATTCTTAAAAAGGACAAAGATCCTAGTGAGTGTAAGAGTTAACATCAAATTTATCTGAACCAGATAGATGTTAAAATATTGTCATAAATTTTGGCTAACCGATTAATTAAAGTTATGACATCTCTTATACATATAGATCAGGTGGGATTTATTTGGGGCCGTAGCTCTTCTGATAACATTAGGCATTTCATCAATATCATGGGGTCAGTGGTGATTGATCAGACTCCAGTCGCTGCCATCTCACTTAATGCCGAAAAGGCATTTGATATGGTAGAATGGGATTATCTTTTTAAGATTTTGGAAATGTACGGGTTTGGGAATACGTTTATTGGATGGATTAAGTTACTTTAAAGACACCCGGTAGTGGCGGTACAAACAAAATGATTCATTTCAGATTACTTTACACTGGATAGTTTAAAGTAATCTGTTACTGTGTTGACTATTGTTCTGTCTTGCCCTGGAATCATTAGCAGTGGTGATGAAAAGTCATGAAGAAAAGAGGATGATTTTCCAGGGGTGATGGCAGGAGGTGTGGCGTAAGCTTTTGACTTGCCTCCACAGAATTATTAATTCCTTTTCTAAATTCTTGGGATACAGAGTTACTACCCCAAAACGGTTTTCAGCCAGGCACCTTTCAGTGGCCCAAATGCGGCATTAAGTATTTGGGTATTTTATTCCCAGCAAATTTGTGTGATTTAGTTAGAGTTAATTTTGACCCTTTAATAAAATGTTTTCAAGCGATGTGGGCAGGTGGACTTCATTACATTTATACATTTTTGGGAAGGTTAATTTTATTAAAATGAATTGTATTAAAAATTTCAACTACCTGCTACAGTCTTGCTAGACATCTATATGGAAAGACTGTAGCAGGTAGTTGAAACTTCTCTCTTATTTCAAGCAATTTGATAGCATACTGAAGTCCTTCATTTGGAATGGTAAACGTCCCAGATTACATTTCAGTAAGCTGCATAGGCCGACTGACAAAGGTGGGCTAGGCTTACCCAAGATTTTGTTTTATTATTATGCGTTCAGTCTCAGACATTTGGCTCATTGGTTGCTTCCACCTGAGAGAGCCCCTCCCTGGTTTTGTTTTGAACAGGAAGTACTTGCCCCTATTTCACCATTACAAAGCCTTTCTATAAAACTATCCAGAGAAATTAAGTTTCACCCTGTTATCTCACATTTTACGCGGTATGGACAAAAGTGTCCAGAGTGTTTAATTTCTGACATTTATTTTAATTTTGCCTCGAGCATATGGCTGACCCCCAAATGATGCAATGATGCTGTCAGAGAGGATTGTGAGTGGGGTTACTACACTCGGTGTAGAGAGCGGAGTGTTGAGGTCCTTTGAAAATTTGGGGAAACATTTTGGGATTCCCAGATCTCAGTTCTTTAGGTATTTACAGCTGCGCCACCTGCTCTGTACTATTTTTGGGAGGAGCATACACCCCCCTAAAATGGCAGACACTCTGGAAGGGGTGATTACTGCTTTTGGAAAAGGCCATGAGGCACCAGTGTATTACTCCATGCTAATTCAGAATCTGGGGGTTGGAGCTTTAACTTCTATCAAGAGACTTTTAGAGAAAGATTTAAACTTGGTATAGAAGGAGGGACTATGGGCTAGGATTCTAAAAAACATCAAGTCTGCATCTAGAGATGCTAGGGTGCGCTTTATGCAATTCAAGATTTTACATCAATTCTATTGGACCCCCTCTAGATTGTATAGGCTTGGTCTTAAAGACACACCCATCTGCTGGCGATGCCAGTCAGAGGATGGAGACACATCCCATGTCTTGTGTTGGTGTGTTAAGATCCAAGAATTTTGGTTGAAGGTTCAGAGTTTTGTGTGATTTGTATTGGGCACTGGGGTTTCATTTTACCCCAGACTCTGTATTTTGGGCGATGGCGGTCATCGATGTAGAGAATAGGCACAATGGTCCGAACCAGTGTCATGTTCGCCAGACAGATATTTTGAAGGGGATTGAGGTCGACTGGAGTGCCCCCATTCCAGGAGTGGTGCTCAGAGATGGGAAGGTTGGCGGCCTTTGAAGAAGGGTCATTTAGAAGACTGGGGAAATTGGACTTGTTTTTGTGGAAATGGGGCAGATATCTGGAGGGCTCTCGGGGAGGGGCAGTGGAGAGAGAGGTGTACTTGTCAATATACGTGATTATTATATATATAAAAAATAATATATGTCTGACGCAGGTCTTATGGTCTTTACCTACAAATATTTAATTACCAACAAGGTTAAGGAGGTGTTCTTTAAACTGTTACACCGTTTTTACCCAGTCAATCTTTATTTAAGAAATATGCTCCCTGAAATAGATCCACTTTGCGCCTTCTGTAATGCTGTAGATAAATCTGCCCCTCACCTTTTTTGGGAATGTGTCCACGCTGTAGTATTTTGGAGAAAATTTAGTCTCTATTTTAACTAGTTTTTCTTTGCTTTATAAAGAAGTTTTATTTGGTTTTCACAGTTTTGATAACTTAAGTTAATATTTTCTGATTAATCTGTTTATTTTTCTTGCCAAGTTTTTTATACATAAGTGTAAATTTATGTCTGTATGTTTTTGTAAAGAATTGAAATTAATTTAAATAAAGTTATTTAAATACTCTTTGTACCTCCAACAACTCCAAAGCATTGAAAACCATTGCACTATGTAATGAATATAATGTCTTGGCATTATTGTAAAATATATATGTAGTATTGTGTACTATGTATACCCCTGGCTTATTTCTTAAAAAAAAAAATGTCTGACGCAGGTGTACATTGACGGGTCCTTAAATAAGCCCTCATAATAAATCTCCAACTGATTGACAAATTCACTTGTAAAATGGATTGCTGTGAACTGTATGCCAATGATTGCCTTATGATCAATAATATGGTAGTAAACAATATATTGTATTCTAAAGCCGCTTTTTAGTATTGTCTTATAAATGATTAACTCTTCTGCCACAAGAATGTAATGCATTTTAATTATCTGAATATTTTTTTTTGTTTATATATATATATATATATATATATATATATATATATATATATATATATATATATATAATTTTTAAATATTTAAAGATAACTATGTTTAATTATATATTGACATAAATATGTATAATCATTATATATTCCGTTATTGTTATATGAGGGGCTTTCTCAGCAAATATTTGTATATATAAATCACGATTAATTAATC
Source organism: Moxostoma hubbsi (assembly GCA_032164185.1). Lineage (NCBI taxonomy): Eukaryota > Metazoa > Chordata > Actinopteri > Cypriniformes > Catostomidae > Moxostoma > Moxostoma hubbsi. Next base: position 37,296,099 of record JAVLUX010000008.1, on the reverse strand, counting down.
GGGACAATGTGTAATTAATTAGATAAAAAATTGTAATTGATTGACAGCCCTATTATATATACAGTATATGTGTGTGTGTGTGTGTATTGTCTGTTTCTTTGTCTATAATCATGTATGGCCACTGGGGGCCGGGTTGGGGATTGGAGGGGAAGGGAGGGGTGGTAGTGGGGATTAATTGTTGATTTTGTGTATATATGTTTTGTTTTTCTGTGTTTAATATGTGAATCAATAAAAAAATGTTAATCAGGAAAAATATGCAAGAATAAGAAAATATCTTTAAAAATGTTTAGGTAAAGTATAGCATGTCACACTGTAGTATAATGTTGTCACTTCTTGACAACTACCATGTACACTGAACATTTCGAAGAGTTTTTGGATGTTCATTATTGCAATGCCTTGCAAAAAAATGACAATGTTAACCATAGTCTCTGCCAAAATACTGCTAAAATACTACAAAATTACTGCAATGATTGTTTTGTTTTGTTTTTTGCTACAAAACCATAATCAATTCAAACAGTTTTAGAAACTTTCAAACACTGCTGTCATTTTGTTTAATATTTATTTTATTTTTTTGGTAAAAGTTGTTTGCACACCATCATAAATCATGGATTCCCTGTGCGCTGCACCTTCATGTTTATTATTTTTTGTGCCTTTGTATTGTCATATTATGATTATGTACATATTATATCATTTTACATTTTTCTCTTTAATGTGAAACTTTTAGTATATGTTACACATGATTTAATGCTGCAACTTTGTGGAATACAAAATGTGCCTGTACAATGACAATAAAGGACTTGACTTGATTAATTGCACATTAACACTCTTTTATTGTAATTAAATTAAATTACGTAAATCAGTGGTTTCCATTTTGGTAGAAGCTGATGTTACACACTGTACAATACTGACAATATATCTTCTGGACTCATACACTGCATACACTGATTCACTGAGTCTGAATGTCATACAGTATGCTTTAAACAAAAAGAAGATGTGCTGCTTTCCTGCAATGATTTATTCAGTGTGTGATGTGTTCAGATCATTGTTGGCTCATGCAATGAGCTTTCCCCAGGTCTGTGTTCTCTGTACACTTGTGTAGGTTTAATTGCTCAGGTTCCAGTCATCCGACAGCCTATCCGTGATCTGAGAGAACTGTCCCAGACATGCTGTGTGAGGTGTTTGTCTGTGGTGCACAGACAATCAATAATCTCTCATTTAAAGAAGTCTAAGGTCAAGTCTCTGCACTGATAATGTGAATTGTTTTGTTAGATAGTCAAAGGTCAGATCATATTTTTTTGTTTTCAATCAGTTTAATCTCCTAGTGGAGACAAACACTGCCTTCAGGAAGCTTTTCTTAACTTTCTACACATCATAATGTAAGCTATACTAATTTAGTTTTTACAACTGGAGATTTGCTCAGAGTAGATATGTACATTGTGCTGTATATCTGCTGATAGTGTGTGTGTATGTGTATTGTAAGTGGCAGCATTGTGTTGTCTATATGCATGCATGCATGCCCTCATAAAACTTATTTGGATTTCTCTTGTTTTCCATATGTGTAAGGATGCCCTGCAGGGCTATGTTTTGAGTCTTGGCTCAATGATAAATCTGTATGATTTTGTGCGTGTGTGTTTGTGTCAAATAATGGAGGTCAGTGGGGTGATGAGGTCTCACAAAAATTGTAGTTAAAAGAGAGGCTTGACCCACTCATTATCATTAAGCCATTAGTGTAGCAGTAGGACTCACTCCACACAGGCAGCTTTGTTTACTCACATAATCAAAGTCAGACTAAAAAACACACAGAAACAGATGGAAAGTGTTCCAAGTGTTGCTTCTGCTGTCGTATTGTGGCAGACAATCATAAAACATCAAAAAAACAGTTGTATTGTAGACGTTAGTTAGAGGCCAAGCACCAAAGGTGCTGTTGCACCTATGGTATTCGTTACTTTTCTTATTATTATTATTCTGTCTGGGAGTCAATGGCAGCCCATAGTAGGAAAATGCTGAAATTTGACATACTGATAAGGGTGGTTTCTAGGACAAACTCCATAGCACCACCACCAGTTCAAAAATCCACCTTTCTTTTGCATGCATCTTTGAACCGTTTGTCCTAGAAACACAATTCTTTTTTTATTACACTCCTGTTGAATCAAATGGACCCCTAACATTAAAACTCCACCCATTACAGTGTCCGCCATCTTGGATTATGAAGTTTACTGTTTAAACGTTTCACATCCAAATTTAGTCCGATTTACCCAAACAGTATAATCAAAATTATTACAATAATCTTTGGCTAAATTATTAAATAATACAGAATTTTCACCTTTCTTGAAAAGTTATGTTAACACAAAGGTAACGAGGTTGACTTAAAACATGAAGTGAGGCTGTATCCCGGCAATAGTTTGATGTATCAAAACAAAACTTGGTGTGCTTCATCAGGTCATGTGAATTTCAGCTATACCAATTTTCCCCATATCGGCCATACTGCCTCTCTGGCATTTAGATTTTTATTAAAAAGTTAAATATCTTTGGAATGCATTGTTGGATTTAAAATAAATGTTGTGTGCTTTATCAACTTTATGTCCTGAAGATAACTGAGAAGTTTGGAGACAGCACCGCCAATAGTTAAAAAGATTCCCCACACTTGTGTGCTGACTCTAAACACGACTTATCTCTTTCCCACTCATTGAGCATGTTAACTGAGTGGCACGATGCACTGGACAATAGTTTCAAAGTTTTTGGGTTCAAATCCCCACCTTGGCTAGTCATCTGGGTTGATTTCTCTCTTACTGGAGCTCTTAGTATTGTGCATACTGAATGGTTTCTGGGCTTTTCGCCAATCAAATTTAGATTTTCCATCTTTGTTGAAAAGTTACATGAATACAAAGTTGATTAATTGTCAATGTTGTCACACTCTGGTGCAGTGGATTGTGCATTGACTTGTGGAACAGAAAGTCAGGTTCGAATCCATTCTGGGGTGACTTGTAATGTTCTGTGTGATTTTTATGTATGTCATATGCACTCTGTGCATTATTTAGGTGAAGCTTATGCCATGCAATGCTTGCTATTTCAGTGCTTGGTCCTGTAATTGCTGCCTGCAGTTATATTTTTTGTTGTGTTTACTGAGGCAGATCTCAAGTCCTTTTTACTGAGGATCTCAAGTTGTGTTCACTGATGAGTTCTATGTATCCACTTAGACATTCGTTCACTCACACTCAATAAAAATACTCAAATAATGTGTTAGCATTTTAATACTAAATAATGAATTTTGTATTTTATCTAATAAAATATGGCATAATTTTCATAACCTCAAAAAAGCAACAACAACAACAACAAAAAAAATGGTTACAGTAAGGTGCTTGGAACTCAATGGAAGTAAATGAGGCCAGTTCATAAGCATTAAAATATACACTGTTTCAAAAGTATAGCTACAAAACATAAAAATTGCACATTAAAATTATTTTAGTGTGATGAAATTGCTTACTAAACTCATCTGTTTAAAGTCATATCCAACATAATGATGTAACGCTGGTAAACCCTGTAATCCGGTCAATGCAGTAACGCTGGCAAATCCCTTATTTAATCAAACTAAAATCATGTTTTAAACATTGTGTATTTTAACGTTTATGGACTGGTCTCCTTACCTTCCATTGTAAGTGCCTTACTGTAACTGTAAGTAAAGTAAGTTAAAAAATATTTTTTTTGTAATCAACATGGCTTGTATTGAACACAGAACATTCCATTAATGTGACTTGACTGCATAGGACAAAATTATTACATGTTAATGTTGCTGATTGTTTCAATAAATTCAGGCAGCACTGTGATGTCCTTTAGAAGTCTCTTTTATGCCTACTTTAGTTTTCATACAAATCTTAATAGATATAGTGAGATGCCATGTACGTAAAATTTTGAATCTATGAAATTTTCTGTAGTATGTTTGTACTTGTATGCCCTTTCCAAATGGCTTCAGAAAGGTATGCTAATTGCCTCAGCGAATCCATAATTTTTAAATTGTTTCCTTCAAAAACAAAAATACCAAGAATGTCATATTTAGTTGCAAACAATTATGAAAATCAATTGGCTGATCAATAAATCTAATGCTTTGTCGATTTCCAAGGGTTAATAAATGGCACTGGTATTGATCTTTATGGGAAATGTTTGTATGATACAGGAAGCATATAAGGGGTGGGGTGGTCCACGGTCGCCGTTAACACAGACTCTCCAAGGGCCATCGAGGAATCAAAATTGCATATTGACAAAATGGCCTGGGTGAGTGAACTCCGGCAGCTTGAAATAAACTCACGCAGCGTAGTCATTACTGCTGGCTACTGTGGTCTCCCTCAACCTTGATCCAGTCGATAAGCTATTATAACCATGCAAATTGTGGCCAAATCAGGGACGTGACATATTGGAGTTATGGTCTCCCTCAGCCACTGCCTTATACATCATTATCAGACCACTGGCAACAATATGCAATAATCTTACTGTTGTTTCCTCTGTAATTTTTAATTAAGCCCAAAGAGACTGTGGTAAATGAAAATAAATGTCTTTGTGGAGTTAAAGGCAGCATAGTCATTTAGCTCACAGAGGTCAAGACCAGGTGCCAAGTCATTTCGGTCAGAGCAGATACCTCAGCAGTTGGAATGATGTAACATGGTGTAAAAGCTATGTAAACACCCCATTGTCCTTGTCCTTGAAAATGTCAATAGGTACACATTAGTGTACGAGGAGTGTCGAGGGTCAGGTTGGGCAAAGTGCTACAGATTTGACAAGTGTAACCTGCTGCGTGTGAGGGTTGATAGCCTCTGGTCTTCAGCCTAGGGTAAATATGAATGACTGTATAAATATTACTCTATAAAAACAAATTGTGCTCTGTCCATTGAGGTATAGGAGGTTTAGAGGTGAATAAGAGGCATTTTGAGGTGCACAGCAGAGTGCCGGGTTCAAACAGCCACGTGGGCTTTGATTCGCCAGGCTCCTGGCATTCTAAAATACACAAATTTGTTCCACCAAGGTTTCCGATGGCTCGCAGATGGGCAGCGATTAATCAGAGAGATAACTGTGAAGTAGTTTGCAATTAGACGGCAAAGCTCTGAAGCATGCTAATTGAATCAGAAAATTAGAGCGACTGCGCAGTAATTGGCCGGTTCCCATGCAGCAGGTGCCAGCCCACTCGACTGTGGAACAAGGTATTTAAGTCACATTAGCCAGAGTAAAAATATTCCTTGATATGGAACTGTTAGATTTTCTGCTCGTTTTCACTGACTATGTCACTGTTGGTGAACCGAGCCGCCTCGCGGCGCAATTACGACAAGCTCCGCCACACAGGAAATCGACATTCCACAATCCGCCTTCTCTCCTGTAAGAAGTGGGGGAGAGAAAAAACAGCGTGACAGGAAGTCGCAACTCATTAGTGGTGGCTGCAGCAGCGTGAGGGAGACTGGATTTACCAGTGTGCCCCTTGTTGGTTTTTGTTTTTTACAGCACCTTAGCTGACAGGGAGGCCAGCCAGTGCCATCTGTGTAGCTATGTGTTCAAGCTTTGCTTGTTTACAAAGGACTGGCAGCAGAATTGTTTCTTCCCATCAGTTAACATTCAAAAGAATCCTTTATCAGTTGGCAGTTGAAAGAATCGGTTGGTAGATTTTCTCAAAGCTTGAGAAGTACCTTTTTTCTCAAGGTGAACTCTATAATGCCTGACCAATATATATCACATAATCTATATACTACATCAGATCTACATAATGTCTCTTGTTGTCTGTGGTTTAGAGACCAATGCATCATTTATTGCTGATACAGCCTGTGAAACTGGGTGTTGCATATCTCCCTGTGCCTGTGTGTGTTGTGTAGAGGTAGAGTTCAATCTTTCTCACCTCCACCACAAAACGCAGCCCTCTTCCACCTCCCCTCTAGCCTGATTTCACTGGCAAACATAAAAAACTGAGGCAAATTAAAAATGTATCACTTTGCAACATTTTTCATACCAGCTCCTTGGGTTGTACACTATTAAGAAGTTTCCTTTGTTATATTGGTGCAAGGTTCTGTCAACCGTGCTGGCATGACAGAGCAAGGAGGAGAAAGAAAAGAAAATCCCTTGACGTAGGCGAACAGAACTTTAAACCCTGCTGGGTGCCAGTCCTGTTTGTGTGTGAAGACATGAGAGAAGAGCCCCGGGTTTGACTTCTGTTTCCCTCTATCTCTTCACTCCCCAGTATCCTGGCCTCCTCAGCATGCAGGTCTTGCTCTCTCCCCCCTCTTTGATATCTTCATCTGCTGTGCCAATGCAATGGGCTGGCTGGCATGTGAATTCAGTGAAAGTGGATTATTCTCCCTGCCTCTAAACCACTATGACTTATTTAGAACAAAGCATTCACCTTGCTACAGTGAAGGTTATTGCTGATTTAATGGCTTCCAGCAAAATTTCATATAAAGCAATTGAGATGTGCATTTACATTTTTTTTCTTTGAGCTTCTTTCTTAAGGAAAGCACCCTACAATTTAATATTGCATTTATTGTGAGTTGCAATAATAATGTTGGGACAAACTGCACTCCATTGGTTAAGCCATGAACAGATCGTCTAGGTTACTGTTGTAACCTCCATTCCCTGATGGTGGGAACGAGACGTTGTGTCGAAGAAGCGACACTAGGGGTCTCTCTTGAGAGCCTCCACATCTCTGAATTTGAGATAAGGCCATTGAGAAATTGGCAGACAGAATTTGCATGTCCCGCCCCCGGACATACAGGTATAAAGGGAGGGAAATGCGTCTGTTCATTCATGATTTTTCATGAGGAGCCGACAATGAGGTTTGGCCGTAACAGTGGCTCGGTTCAGCGACGTGGCCAGGAGGACACAACGTTAATCATTCCCTCCATCAGGGAACAGAGGTTACAACAGTAACCTAGAGCTCATCATCCAGCTCTGGGTGCTCAAGAGGATAGGCAGATTGGCCGTGAGGCAAGCCTCTGTCACCCTGAGCCTGGGCATGTCGGGGGGCGGGTGGAGATGTACCCGGCAAAACCGAGCCCTCTGCAATCCCCAAATCGCTTTCATCGCCTGCCGGGTCTTCCTCAATCCCATGGGAAGAATGAGCGGCGTGGGGGGTGGGGGGGGAAGCCGTGACTGCAACTTTGCCATGTTAAGGTTCTCGCAGTGAGAACACGAACCATCCACAAACGCTGCCCCGGTGTGATCACGGCCCAAACACACAAGTCAGCGCCTGTGACCGTCAGGAGCGGAGAGCACTCGACCGCATCCAGGAACTACACAGGGGCGGAAGGGCATCTTTATAAAGACGCGTCCTAAAAAGTATGTTCAACACCACTGTGTATTGCTCTTTTAGAGAATTAAACTCTTTGACAAAAATTTTCTTTTAGAGAGCACTGTCGAAGTGCCCAGGGGAAAAGCTGCACTGCCGTGCAGAAAGAAGGAGAAAGCCGCTGATATCGACACAACGTCGAAGTGAGCAACAGACAGGGAACAATGGTTTACAGTCCCACTTCCAAGTTTTCTAACTGGTTAGCATCAAATTCACTCTGCGTCCTTGTTCGTAACACCTCCAGGCAGCCTGCGGGACAATATTTTCTGTAGATACAGGTACGGGTATCTACTTATTTCAAATCAGCTATAAAATCTGACAACAAATACATCATAACTTGTACTTCTTTAGTTCAGATGACGCAAAGTTGCATGCATGTTCTGAATATAAACTTTAGAAGCTAAAGGCGATGTTTTTATCAAAAAGGTGATTGGCTCTTTGACTATCCGGTGGGACTTCCATTTCTAGAGCCATCAAGTGCAGTGCTACCATTTCTTCCATTCATAAGCAGACTAGTTATTTATTTTTGTATTTTGTATTTTTTTTTTTTGCTATCACAAAGACAAATGTGTTTTCTCAGAACATCTATTTCAGTAATATCTAGATTGTAGGGGCATTTCATAGGCTTGGAATTCCAAAAAGAATTCTAATTGCAACTTTAGCAACTAATTACATTTTTATTTTTATTTTTTTATTATTATTATATGACCTCTTTGTAATGTGAAATATTACATTCAACAGAAAAAGTGTTCTATGGATCCTATTGTTAATGGTAGCAACAGATACTGCAGCACTTTAAGACATGGACTATCATGAGATCACTTAATAAGTAATGAGCTGAGAGCTTTATCTCCATGCGGTCTTGTTGGACTATCAACATGATCAAGGAACGAAAAAAGTTGCAAAGGTCATGTCTGTTCTTTCGTCCTGAAAACCAGGACTGACCCACAGTGCATCCAAGGAGAACATTACCTCCGGGACAGGACATTACCTGGGCATTTATTCAGAAAATGCCAAACCAGACCTTTACTTCAATTTGTCTACAAAATAGCAAAAGCTAAAAAAGCTATTATAAGTTGAATTATATTGTTACTTATAGAAGGTTCACACATATATTTGTTCTCATCCATTGACATTGTCTTGTACAGAAAGTTTGTATTTCATATATGATTACAGCTTTCTTTGTGCAGCAATTAGAACTTTGTACTAAGACAGCTTATTCAAACTTTAATGACTGTAAACGAGTTAGTGACATCACAGGAGTGAAAGCATTTTTTAAATTCCCCATCTAACCAGCTATGTAGTATAGTTTTAGCTGAGGTTAGATACTAATTTAGCATGACATTTGTTCAGAATAATAAAGGATTGTTTAGCATAAAGTAAGGATATAGTGGCCTGGTGGTGAGCACACTGTCTCCGGTTAAGGGGCAATTTAGGCCACTGACCATCTGATAGAGAGACCCTTTGCACTGGAAGTGGAGTATATGTTACCTGCGTCACTAATGCAATTAGTCACCATGGTTGACTTGTAACATCAGGTACTGTATTCATGGCGGAGAAGATATCCTGTCCTTAAGTCACACTGTAGGGATAGCAGAGATGTGGGGTAAAGTGTCTGAGCTCAGTTCAAGTTAAGCAGGATGAATGCTTTGCTCTGCATCAGTAAAATGTGACCCAATTAGCTGCACTTGCATTGGTGATGAAATGACTCAATGGAAAGTGATGCAGTCTGGTCAAAATGTGTGTGTGTGTGTGTGTACATATATATATATATATATATACACTACCGTTCAAAAGTTTAGGGTCACTTACTCATTCTTTTTTTTTTTTTTTTTTCACATTTTACAATAATAGTAATGTCATCAAAACTATAGAATAATGGAAATGGAAATTTGGGAATTATGCTGTGAAAAAAATTAAATAAAATAACTAAACACTATATTATATTTTAGCGTCTTCAAAGTGGCCACACTTTGCCTAGATTTTACAGAAATGTACTCTTGGCATTTACTCAACCAGCTCCTTGAGGTATCACCCTGGGATGCTTTTTAAACAGTATTGAAGGAGTTCCCATCTATATGTTGGGCACATAGTGGCTGCTTTTAATTATTCGGTCCAAGTCATCCATTTTTCCAAAAACATTTTTTTTTTTAAATAACATTTTATTTTTTTGTAATTAAATTAATATGTTGGCACAATTATGTTTTTGTCTACAAAAAGAATTTCAAACATTTAAGCGTACGCCTTCAGATCAAAAGGTTTTTAAGATAATGAGAAACATTTCAGGCAAGTGACCCCAAACTTTTGAACGGTAGTGTATATATATATATATATACACACACACTTCAGTAGAAATTTGGAATAATGTACAGATTTTGCTCTTATGGAAAGAAATTGGTACTTTTATCCATCAAAATGGCATTCAGCTGATCACAATGTATAGTCAGGACATTAATAACATGAAAAAGTACTATTACAATTTGAAAAAATTTCTGAACTACTTAAACTACTTCAAAGAGTTTAAACTACTTCTCATCCAAAAATCCTCCACATGCAGCAATGACAGCTTTGCAGATCAAGTGACATTTCACCCCACACTTCCTGTAGCACTTGCCATATATGTGTCTGTCTTACAGTCTAGCTGATCCAACAAAAGGCCAGTGGGGTTAAGATCCATAACACTCATTTCCAATTATCAGTTGTCCAATGTCTATTTCTTTGCCCAGTCTAACCTTTTCATTTTGTTGTTCTGTTTCAAAAGTGGCTTTTTCTTTGCAATTCTTCCCATGAGGCCTGCACCCCTGAGACTTCTCTTTACTGTTGGACATGCAACTGGTGTTGAGTGGGTAGAATTCAGTGAAGCTGTCAGCTGAGGACATGTGAGGCATCTATTTTTCAAACTAGAGACCCTGATGTACTTATCATCTTGATTAGTTGTATATCTGGCCTTCCACACCTCTTTCTGTCCTTGTTAGAGCCATTTGTCCTTTGTCTTTGAAGACTGTAGATTACACCTTTGTATGAAATCATTTTTTTGGCCATTTCAAGCATTGTATAGCCTTCATTCCTCAAACCAATGATTGACTGACAAGTTTCTAGAGAAAGTTGTCTCTTTTTTTGCAATTTCTGACCTAATATTGACATAAGACATGTCAGTCTACTGCATACTGTGGCAACTCAAAAACAATCACAAAGGCAATGTTAAGCTTCCTTTAACGAACTAAATAGCTTTCAACTGTGTTTGATATAATGGCAAGTGTTTTCCTTGTACCAAATTAGCAATTTAGCATGATTACTCAAGGATAAGGTGTTGGAGTGATGACTGCTGGAAATGGGGCCTGTCTAGATTTGATAAAAAAAAAAAAAATTCATATAGTGATGGTGCTGTTTTTTTACATCAGTAATGTCCTGACTATACTTTGTGATCAGTTGAATGCCACTTTGGTGAATTAAAGTACCAATTTCCTTCCCAAACAGCAAAATCTGCACATTATTCCGCCAGTATGTATATATATATATATATATATATATATATATATATATATATATATATATATATATATATATATATATCATATTTTTTTCACTATGCTTGAAAGAGTACATGAGTGTACAAAATTACATAATGGATGACAACACAGATCACAATTGCCTTGTAACTGTAAGAGTGCTGCTGTTATCCACCTTAAACACATTGAACCAATTCCATTGCACAGACCGGATGCCAGCTGCTTAGCAGCTAAATCTTAGCCACAACTGCACACTCCCAAACACTCCCAGTTCTCAAGACTCCAGCAGTCCGGCTGATTACCAGTAGGTCCATGCACCCCAGCTTTCACCTAATTCTATCTGGGCCTGGAACACAGGCAAATCCCAGCCCATCTTTGGGACAGTAGTCCAGGGTCAAAGGCAGTGCCAAAGGTGCGTGTGAGTGATGTGGCACACTGGCTGACCCTGGCTTTTGGCACGGCCACAGATTTAATGGGATTAGCTGGCTAATGCAGACTATGTGTCTGTTCCTTGCGCCTGGGCCTTTTTTTTCTTTTTTTTTTTTGCCCCAACCCTCGGGGTTGTGCCAACGTTCACAGGTTGAGGACAGGACAATAGAGGAGCCAGATAGGACAGGATGGGCTCTGTTACAGTATGGGGTTGGCAGGGAGGCACTGCGTAGCACTGAGCACTCAGGCATGGGCGAAGCTGGCTGCAAAGTTCTCAGTCTGTTGCAACTTGAGAATATTGAGTTGTTTGAATGCAGGAGTTTCTAATTACCATAGATAAGTGGAGCCTAATTGTAACCTTGCTCACTCTTTACATTGATAGTGATCCATTAAGGGTGTAATCAAGGGACGCCTGGTCACCTCTCTTCAGAGTAGTCAGGAATGGTTCCATGTTCCCATGTGTTGCTCAGATTGGCTTTGGTAATTGCTCAGGCAAGCATGTGCTGCAAATCTGCTTCCTATACAGAACTGTGCAATGCATTCTCTGAGCTCATTTACAGGCACGATCAATGTGTAATGTCATGTAAATGCCTTAAATGGTTTTCCTTCATTGGGGTAAGTTCATAAATGGTTTAAGCATAAACACATAGATTTTTTTTCCCCCCAGTACCTAATTTTGAGTTGTATTTAAACACCTTTACCAGCATTCTTAACGGCTTATTCAAAGGGATGGATTCTGTTAACGTTTTAACATCAAAATCAGAGAAAAACCTGATAAATTAAAATTTCACATAAACACGGTTTTCTTGTGTTGTCAGATATTTTATCGTATCGTTATCTGAGTGTTGATATGCATGTTAATACACTCACTCTCTCTTTTCCTTTCCTTAAAGCCACAGCATGGCTTTTAACCTTTTGTTGGCTCAAAGTCTTTTGTCTTGTGAGACACATTATAATGTATGCTGTTTCTTGGCTGAGCAGTTTGTTGCAGATGCCGCTGACCAGGTTCATGACAGAAGGGTTGGGTTTGAATGGCACAGGTGTGCTCCAACTGATCCCAGGTCAGAATTCGTTGTGTGATTTTGACAGCCCCTCCACATTCACTAGTGCACAGGTGCATGCAGCAAACACCTGTGCACCTGTGGCCCGGGGACACAGACAGGCTAGAGTTCCACTAGCATAACAGAGCAGAGGCTGAAATCAGAGAAGGGACACAGAGGACCTCCCTGCTGTTACATCTTTCTTTTAGAAGGCATGATGTGACCGCCACACACACAGACACAGTGCACTTCCTCTGTGTAAATATGCACTTGCTCACTCACACATACATGATCACGTAGCCTGGACATGATAATGTTACCTGCCCGTGTCATCGCGTGCTTTTGTGTACACATCAATCTGCCTGTTTTTCTTTACTTCTTCCAGACATCAAATCCTGTTTATTATTCCATTCTGTCTCTCTCTCTCTCTTTGGGAATGCATGCAAAGGGATTTGCTAGCATGAGAACATGATAGACGATGTGGGCCCCCTCGACCAGCCAAAAACAATATTTAAACATTTAAATTAGGTTCTTCATAATCCCACTCGTTTTCACTGAGCTACAGCAAAGACATACAGATGGAAAGTAGATATTAAGTGGATTTGTGTTCTCTCCTCTAAATCGCTCTCTCTTTCACTTTCTGTCATCTTCCCAAACAGCGGCGGTCCAGCGCCAGGAAGCTGTTCTTTGCAAGCATGCTAGACTGCGTTTGAAAGGTCAAGAGCATTTTATATATTGTTCACTCTCAGTAGAGTTGGCTCACATCTTTAATTCCATGTCTGATTGTCTACCAAAGAATTTACTCTTTTATCATCTCCTATCAGCTATTCGCTGATGTGTCTCTGTTCCTCTTCAATACAGAACATGATGGAGATCTAGAGGTCTAAATCTGGCTTTTATTTACTTCACCAATCAAAGTGACAAGTTTCCAAACTTCATACTGTACATAACTAATTTTCAGTCAAGATGAGACTACTGAATAATTTTAGCCATTACAATACTGTGAGTGGGCTTTTGTTTGTATGGGTCTCTTGATGTATTAGAGGCATCTTTCAGACATTTAATTTCTTCACATGTGTATATTTGATAATGTCGCTACCTCATTGATTCTAAAACCACTGCATTTAGTCACTCCCCCCAAAAATGATCTGGACAATGTTTAGTTGTTTGGGTTACCACTGTGACTGAGTGAAAAGTTTTGTTCAAATTTCTTCATAATTTACACACCCTTATGTTGTTTTAAACCCAAATTCATTTCTGTCCACAAAAGGAGAATTTGAGAGCATTAAATTTTCCATAAAATTAAAGCATACTATGACCAGGGACTGTGAAGATAAAAACAAGGACTAAAACCACCATAAATATTCAAAAAAAATTTACTAGTATTTATACTATTTTACTATACACCAGTATTTATTCAAAACAGGAGTGTTGCATCATAACCTGTTGCCTGAAGTCTTTTCTTTCCTAAATACTTTTGAAAACTAAAAGTCAGTGTTACCGTTCCTTTAAATTGCTCACTCATTTTTGACGAGCAACCACACACCCACACACACACCAAACACATCTCTCACCCATATGGCAACACAAAGCGCTCTCTCTTGTTAAACCATCATCTTACCTTAAATCTAAAAACACTCTTTCTCCTCTCTACCATCAGTGCCTCCATAAAGGAGGCAGGAGAAATCAATATCTCACCATCAAGCTCAAATGTTAGCAAACTTTTTATTTGCCATTTATTTTCGACACACAATCCATTTATCTGTCTCTCTCCAGTTTATGATGGAGAGCATCAAATACACTCTATAGATCAACTAGGTGATTAAATAGGTTCATTCAAACACACCTGTCCTTATTCACCACAGAGCTGAGTGATGTCCTGAACGCTCACCAAATTGCTGTTTACTTTAACAACCAATAGTGGAAAAAGCCATTAACTGAAGATCCCTTTTTCAGCTATTGCACCACAACAGCCTTCTATAAGGGCCAGTCATTGAGTGCATTTATGATTTTATAAAGATGGCTATAATCAAACGCTTATGAATATTTTATTAACATATTCTGAGTTTAAAAAGTGTGGGTAAAAATATGCTTTTCATATCTTGGTTAAAGCTTTAGAAATGTAAGGTCACACGTAATATTGTATGTCTTTAACTATAATGTTGTTAAACTTTTGATACAATGTTCATATTGTGTGAATGTTGTTCTGCAAAACTATCACAAGATTCACATCTGCTGCTACAAAATTTAAGCTTAATGTTTTGGATCAGGGAAGGGTTAGTGTTGTGGTCACTGCTGGACTCCAAAAATACAGTTTATATGCACTTTATATGCTATTATACTTCAATCTATTATAAGAGTATTTTTTGTTACAATTTTTCACTTGGGTGCATATTAAGAGTAAATGCAACATTGTTATTACATATTTATTTATATGCAATTACTTTAAATATTAGTGCAACAACACTGGTATGTTACATACATTTTGTCTCTGATATATACCGATGCAGCACCAGAGGAAGAGGCACTGATACTGAGGGATTCCCACTGGAATGCCTGCTTCTTTAAAATAACTCTGCTCTATCCAGTCTTATGCGCTCACTCGCTCACACTCATGAAAGTGGAAGCATTCACATATGATGAAAAATGCACAAGTCAAGAGCGACAGTAGAGAGCTTACTGGTCTCCTCAGAGACACCAAGGAATATATGTGCAAGCACACACAGTTGTGTTAACAGAGCAGTTTGAATTAATGCAAGGAAAGCGTGAAAAGAGAACACAGGCGGAGAGGATGCAAGCAGGGCAAAGTCCCTTTAAGGTAAGTCAGGTCACTCAGCAGCCATATTTGTAGTGCTTCTATTTAGGGATACCACAATGTGAGTTTTTGACGGTTAGATTACCAGGGTGGTTGGTGGTGTTGCATGAGTGTGTATTCCGTCGATTGGGGGTGTGCACGTGACCTTTGTTCCAGTAAATTTTGTAAGGGTTAGGGTTTGCGCCATGATGAATTTGATCCTTTGCTTCATTTACGCTTGGTGGGCATATATTTAATTGCAAAATTTGCACCTCTCAATTCATCTCTTTGAAGGCAATACTGGCAGTTTGTTGTTGGATGACTAGTGGAACATCCTCTCCCATTTGTAGAATGTGTATCTTTATATGAATTCTGTCCTCTGACTTCTTTACATCCATTGCCTTCAGTAACCCTCAGTCATTCAAATGCTCCCTAACAGATGATTACATTTTGGATATTAAATGTCCATGGAGGGGTGCCAAAAGTGAATGGAAATTAGTTCTTTTCAGCTGTACAGGATGTAATACAGTGAAGGAATGCATATTTTATTAACTGTCTAACCCAACTCTAAACCTAAACCTTACCATCAGTGGAGTAAAAATGTAAAGTTAGCAGGAAAAATGCAACCTCTGAATCACACTCATCACTGATTATGCAAATGTCATTACTTCCTGGTTTCAATGCGGGATTCCAACATAGGTCTCCCACACTGCTGATGCAACGCGCTTCCAGTCATGCCAAAAGGGATGGTAAACACCCTTAAGCAGAAGTAAAAATAAAATGTGCCGGTGATTGTGCTTGCCATTGAGTCGGCACAATGTGTCCTAGGATACTGGAACTCTCGGGAAACAACATACTGACTCCCTGTGTGATCAATTCAACCACCATTTTGAGCATTGCAGGCAGTGTCTCAATCAAAAGGTTATTGGCTCTTTTAACTATACTTCAGTTGGACTTCAGCCACATTCATTAAAGTTTCTCCTGTTCATACTCTACGTATAAGAGTAGGCCGTCTCATTCCTTATAATGTCTCTTGCAAGGACATTGAACAGAGGATGTATGATGAAGGACACGTGTTGATGCTCAGTGCTGCTTGAAAAAAACTGATCAAATAGCTATCCTTGTGCATGACTCCACTGTCACAGAATATAAACCACTGTTTGCATTGGGACAATCTTTGCTTTATGAAGCATGAGAACCTGTGTCAAAACCAAGTAGCTGGAGCTATTGAGGTGTTTTTAAATTCCTGGTTTTGTCTTGCTCCCTAAGGCTGGACATTTGACAACAAACATTAATCTGTCCCTTGATACCAACGACAGTGGTGATCAGTCTCTTAACACTGTGGTCAGGAATACAAAAGGAGAGTTGTCGTACTGTACGTGGGTGGTTTGCCATGGTTAAAACCTGATGTGGTGCACCTGGAGGGTTTGGTTTTGAGGATTTTTGTTAAATTGTTATTTGGAACAATATACAGTATATAAAATCATGTTTTAACGCCAGTGGCAGACTTGTATTTTCTGTATGTGGATCCAAGTGAGAAAGCCTTGGTTAGGTGTTAGCTCCAGAAATTGGGTGAAGCCTGGAGGAAATAGATGGTAAATGACTCAAGATTCTTCATGATATGTCTTGCTAACTTAAATAATATTATATTAAATAATATCACTTTATAAAAAAAAAATAGTTCTGAATATAATTTCTGATTGGATGAGCCATTTTCAAATCCGTTGTAAAATTATATATATAAACGCACACCTGTAATCACACATTCTGTATTAATATGCTTAGTTGCTTTCTTTATTTGTCAATAATATCTTCACTTAATTTCTTCAATGGTGTATAATTTCACATTTGGTAATAGCAATAGGCTACTCGAAGATGTGTGCTATAGTAACTGTACTATGGTTTAAGGGGGTTTTAGGTATGACACGAAGCAGAGCGCACCCCTTACCCATGCTAAAATTACAGTAATCTGTATCTTTTGTGGCATATTTCTATTACTATATATGTAAAAACCTTGTTTGCTTAGTTGGCTGTGCATGAACTCATTGAAGCTATATTTAAGCATCTTATCTTTAGAACGTACACAATCAAATGTATTATACAGGAGGAGAATGGACAGTTCTTGAAGTATCATAACGCTTTAGCACATCAAGCAGATGTTGGCGTGGATGGTTTAAAGTTACAGAGACCTCCGAGGTCAGCAGCTGAAGACATGGAGCGAAACAAGGCTTTGAAACATGGCATCAGCCCAATAACGAGAGGCGCATGGTAGTAAAACTCAAAATGATTGGAGGCATATTTTAGACAGATTGATGGATGCGGCTGTTGTCGGCGGTGGGGAGGGAATTAACGAGGCACTTTAGCTGCGGGTAAAAGACCAGCGGGGGGTCTACAAGTCATGCAGAATTTATTTATTTTTTTGTCTAAAGAGAGGGGCATAAACCAGCCATAAAACATGAAATCATATCACTTAAGCAGCTGAGCACAGATAAAGCTGTGTTTGAACTTGCAAGAATTAATTATACACTGTAAACAAAATGGTGGGTGACTTTTTACTTGTTTAAATTATGACAGAGGGAAAGCTTCTCTCCCCCATCTCCTCACTCTGTCTCCATTCATCTCTTTCTACATTAATGTTCTACTTCTTCATTAACTTGTAAAGCTTGTTTTTCTTTCTGTGTAATTTATCACTTGATACTGTATTAACATATGCAGAGGACCACATTTCTACCATGTGAAATATTTCTTAACAGAAACGAGATCATCATGAAGGTTATGCACTCAATGTCTTGTTGAAATTGACCATGAAGAAAATATGAAGCAACTAGATTTTTACATTTCTGTAGAAAAGGGGAGTGGTGCTTGCCCTTGAAAAGGTTACCACCTTGATGCTGGGGTATTGTGGGTGGTTACCAGGGCAATGCTATGAGGTTGCTAAGGTGTTCTGTGTGGTTTTGGGGTGGTTGCTTATATAGGCTCTATGGTATTTAGATCACTAGATATGACTCTAGGAACTCTAGGTCTGTTCTTCAATACACGTTTATTGTCCTCTAGGTAATAGAATGATTTAATGTTCAAGTTTATTTTGAATGTGAGTTTATTACCCAATAGGTGTAAAAATCATAAGCCGGATCACTTACAAATTTGATAGCACAACTCTCCTCAAGTATACGTGTAACATGAGGTATCATTTATGTCTTTAGCTCAAATGGTGCATGTTAAGGTATGTGCTGGAATTGAATTCTTATGTTTAGGAGTTTGCTTAAAGGGGTAGTTCACCCAGAAATTATAATCCTCTCTTCATTTACTCACCCTAATGCTTTTTTTGTCAAAGGACTTTCAAGCTCCAAAAAAGAAAATAAAGGCAGCATTTATTGTTTAATAAATGTCTTCTGAATTGATACAATCAATTTGGCTGAGAAACAGTCCAAAATTTGAGTCCTTATTTTCTATAAATCTTGACATCCGAGTTTGGGCAGTGTGAAGGTGAGTAAATGAAAATTTTTGATAATTATTTTAATATAAATGATAATAACAGTAATGCTTGTCTTCCAAGTACCACTTATACAAATTCGATATTTATTTTACAGCGCAAAGGCACGCTTTCTCTCTCTCTCTTTCTCTCTCTCTCTCTCTCTACATGTCTCACTTATTCTCTCTCATACTCTGACACTTACAGTCACACACCTTCTCAGACAGTGTTATCTATTCCTTACATTCCATATATGTCAGACCCGATATAGCAGGGCAGCCTGTGGTAGGAGTTTACATCATCAGATCAATGTAACATACTGCAGGGTTAAAGTTTACTGTTCTTAAAGGACTCGGTCCTCTTTGACAAGTGTGAATGTATTGATTATTTTATTCTATTTGCTGTTCCTTGCGCTTGCTTTCACCTCTGCTGTCAATAGAGTGCCATTAATAGAGTCAGAGTGGCTTCTGACCCTTGCTGTTCTCGCACACCCACACAACACACAATCCTCAAACGCTCGTCATTGCACACTTTTGATTAATTGTGTGTCGCTACAGGGTCACGGTGTATCTGTACATCTCTGTACATTTTATTTGGCACATGCTACATGTTGAATGTTAGTTCGCTCTGTCAGATAAGGGTCTATAGATTCAGTCAAGGTTTTTTTATTTATTTTTTTATTCTGTTTGCCCCCCAGCAGGGGCTGATCAAGCCTTATTTGGAGGTCAGTGTGACCATGGAACTTACTTATTCACTTAACCATCCAAGGTGCATATGAATGTTTTGTTGGTGTCTGTATGTGTTAATTCTCATTTAGTGTTGAGAGAGCATAAAGAGGGAAGTGGCTGCAGCTACACTTGTCTGTAGAGAGATAATTATTCAGTCTCTGACTCACATGGCATTAAAATATGCATAATGCTGGGGTTTGAGACAGCTTACCAGGGAATCAACTCTTCCCACGCTTGGTATATGCTGAAATGGAGATGCTTTTAAATGCTTGCCATTGTTTGTGTTTATTTGTTTATTTGGGTGGGTTTTTTGCGCTGACCTTTTGGCTCCTCTCATGCTGTTTGAGTAAGTTTCAAGCACAACATTAGATTGCAAACAAGACACTTATAGATTTTTTTAAATGTTGACTACTATTTACAGCTTTTATCTAATGAATCATCGCCTGGGTGTGAAAGTGCTTTTCCAGTTTTTTGTTGTTTTGTTTTGTTTTTATCTGTGCTTTTCAATATTTTTTTGTTTTTGTGTTTTACTAACTAAATAAAACTATTTGTTTGGTGCTTAGCTCTGGTAATAGGAAGGATGCTGGTGTTGTCCTGTAAGAACAACAATGAGCAAGAGACTTACTCCAGTTTGCTCCAGGATGCTCTTCCATGTAGCAGTGGAAATTTTTCAGAAATGCAGCAATGATATCTTTAATATACAGTATGGAAAAAACTATTTTATTTCACTATTTTAGCCAATAAAATTGTCAGATATCACATCTATCACACCGTACAGAAAAAAAAAAAAATTCTGCATGAATATGTGCACAGAAGACAGTGGATGCACAGCTCATAGAGCGCTATTGAAGCAGTGCTTCCATGGGTGTCTATGGCAGGTACTATTCAAATCAATATACAAAAGAAGGTTAAACAAGAGGCTCTAGGCCAAATTTTTTTATTCTGCCTTGCCACATTGCTTTTCACAGTGGGGTGGTTAGTTTTTGCCCTGCCTGGAAACCCGGATCGGATAAGCACTGGAATGGGTGGGACATTTTAGCGAATGGCTAATAGTTTAAACAGTGATGTAGTTCAAACTTGATAGCATTTAAAATATATAAGTGCTGTACTGTTAAACACAGAGCATTCTCCTCGGCGGGTTGGAGAATCAAATACAGATGCAGTTAGCTGCAATCTGTCATAACACTGTAATTTTATCTTTCATAATTTTATTGACATTTTTATTTATTACAAAAACAGTTATTTTATATTATACAGTCATCATTTATAAGTGATCTGAACTTCCCCTCTCTGGGGTCTCTGTATGAGTGGACTCTGAGAGACAGATAACAATCAGAATAACTCATGTGAGGTTACTAATTTTAACACATATAAACCACTCTGCATGTGAATGTGTTATTCAACATTAACTATATCGTATTAGCGATTATGAGCACAATACCTGACCTAATAACTTAAACTTACCCTGCTGAGAAATCCAGCCTATTTTCAGACAAACAGCGGAAATGCATTTTAAACATTCTCTGCCTAGCATGTGGTGGTTCACTGTCATTGAAGCACCCTGCATGGTTCCTGGTTGGGCTCCTGACGCAGGACTCACGCATACAGGTTGTTTGGAAGTTCTGTAAATTAGCATCCTTTAGTCACTGTGGACTGACCTTTAGATGACTGTTGTCCTTTCCTTGTTGCTCCAGTAAATGTAAACAGTAATGTCCTCTTTATTTGAAGAGCACATTGGCTCCAGAATTGAAGTTGACATTGTTGTGAATGTCTTGTGTGTAACCATGGGTAAAAATGGTCAACTAATCAGACTAGTTTACCAGTGAGTTTATGTAGATTATTTTTTTTTTTTAAAGGGGAGGAATTTAAAGACGCAACATCTTGGACAGATTTTAGTGTGCTTTAACGTGCTGACAGTGTGCTGTGCTTTAGTGTGCTAACAGTCTTACAGTAACTGAAAATACAGGAACTGCATGTTAACTCTCTCTCAAAGAAGTTGCACCAATATATTTATTCCCTTTAAAGTTCCACCAGTACCACTTTTGTAACATATGCGCTGTCTTCAACAATAATCTTTTATAATAAATAAGACAATTACTGTCAAATTTCAAATTGCTTATTTGACCTTAAAAATGCACCGATGTGCCAATGTTTGGCCGATACATCAGTGCATCTTTAAGGTCAAATAAGCTGTGTTTGAAAACAGCTGATGATAAGATTATTTCCTGTCAAAAGGGTGTGGATAAACAAAATCATGCAGTGTGTGAAAGAAAATGTATCTTTTGTGGAATTACTTTGAATTGAGTTACAATGACAGTAGAGTTGCAATTTGTAAGCTTTGTGGAATTACACTTATAACTTTAAATACAGCTAATTTGATTACTCACCTTAAAGCTTGACACAGCAAGGAATATGACAAGTTTGTAAAAGCTAAAGTGGAGACTGCAGCAACATCATTTAGAATTAGGTTTTTGTGAATTAAGAACATTCAGAAAATTAAGAAATCATGCCCAATATATCTGAGATTGAGAATTCAATTAATGTGAGGAAACCAGTTACATGGAAGACATGTGAAGACATAATTATTTAAAAGTTGTGTAGATAAATATTAGTGATTTGAAACAAGGTAACATAAAAAAGCTAAATCACCAAATTATTGGTATCGGTAGATTTTACTCTATATAATCGGATATCAAATCGACACACAAGTTTCGTATTAGTATTGCCCAGTAATAAAAGTAACTGCATATTGATGCATATAATCTGAATACATCAGTCAGCACCATTGAGAAATATTATGAATAAATCAATTAAATGTATGCTGAATGCTAATAATCACTTTCCCTTTAACCCCCCAACCCCCCCCCCCCCCCCCCCACACACACACAAACACATACACTCTGTCAGGGGTCATCCCCTGTTCATGCTGAGTGTGTGTGAACCCCATTAGCACATTCCCAGATAGTGGCAGGGTACTCTTATCTCTCTCTACCCATTAATTACACTTTGTTCCCCTAAGTGATCTATTTCTGCTCCTCCCCACCCCTGCGGCCCACTCCAGGCCTATCTCCTACACCTCCACACAACATACACAACACACACACACACACACCAGATAAGAGTGCTAATGTAAGGCAAGCAAGGTCAGCCTGCCTTCCTCACTGATGTGAAGTGCGGGTCCCGTGCATTAGCCACTAGCTCTAATGTCGCCCTTTCTGCCACCCGCTTTGCATGGGGCCACTCTGAAGATGCCCCCGTTTACAGATTACAGATGACAGCACAGCAAGACGCTGATCGCCCTCTTTTGCCTCCGCTCAGACTGGAGAAAGCAGCCTGCCGAAAGCTCCACCTGGAAAGTGTGTCATGGATAGACCTTGCTAAATAAACCACACTTGAATGTTGAATGCTTATAGTTTCAGGGCATGTAAACCACTGTGTAATGAAAATTTCGACAAGCTTTGAACCTGGTCCTAGTGCTTAGGCCAATGCAGTGCTCGTGTAATAGTTCTCTGCTGAGTCAGTTTCCTCAATTATTGTTCTGCTGTGTTGCATGCTTGACTCAATCGTTGTATTGGCCTGCAGTTTGATTTACACTTCATTGCATCATCCAACACGCACTCATACCCGCCAAATAAACCAAGGCTTGAAATATGTCCAGCTCAAAAATCAATTTTGTGAATCAGTCTACAAACACACCCATTTCATTGTGAGGCGCAGAAATGTATTTCTGTAGTTTACAAAGTGTCAGAATGGATGGCGTGAGGCACGAATCTTTGACCGGAGAACTCTCTCTGGTTCACAACTCCTGCTGCTCCTTTAGTAAACACACTCAAACACTGTGCTCTTATTTATGTATTGATCTGGTATTGATTTCCCGTATTCCTTCACATACCCCTGCTCACTCTCACTTTCTCCAGTTCTGTTATCAAGGTGGCACACCTGTAGGGTTCATCCATTACCTCAGCTGAATTGTTTTTCTCAAAGATGTGAAGTGAAGACATCTAGGACATGTGTCCAGAGTGAAGTGGCATTGTTTTGCAGCGGAAACAGTCTTCTTTGATAAGAGTCATCATTTAGAACTCCCTGATTATATGGTGGTGTTATCAGAGCTGTAGTCATTACAGAGCTGGGCAAACTTTATCTGATTTATCTTTAAAAGAGTTTAAAAGATTACTCGCACTAAATGCAAAGTCTGTAAAATCATATTGGGCCATATTTGCTGTAACATTAAGCATCGATAACGTCTCAGTTACGCTTGTAACCTCCATTCCCTGATGGAGGGAACGAGACGTTGTGTCGAAGAAGCGACACTAGGGGTATCTCTTGAGCGCCGAATATGCCTCTAGTCTATGAAAAAAGGCCAATGAGAAGTTGGCAGACAGTATTTGCATACCCCGCCCCGAACATACGGGTATAAAAGAGGGCAAATACGTTGAATTCATTCATGATTTCTCTGAGAAGCCGGAAATGGTCCGGCCACTGCAGTGGCTCAGCTCAGCGACATGGCCAGGAAGACACGGTGTCTCGTTCTCTCCATCAGGAAATGGAGGTTACATACGTAACCGAGACGTTCCCCGTCTGTCGCTCACTTCGACGTCCACTGCCATGCGCTGAGCTTTGTACGTGTACTGCTGACACAGGAGTGGGCAGGTATTTCACGTGCACAAGCAACCAACTGTGTCAGACTGTGCGTACCCTTCCCCAATGCCCCCAAAAAGTCGTCGGAATCCTTCTGGTTACCCTAGAGGGGAACAAGGCGACGCTTGCCAACCTGGGAACGGGCCAAGCCTGGCTGGACCTCTTTTCTCTCTATGTTTCTCTGCATAGAGCAAGAACATCCGGGGCCCTTACATGCATCGAGGGAAGGGGTCTTACCCAGTTTCCTATTCTTTCAGGGGGAAAAGGCCCTGCGGAGGCCACACCTGCCCAAAAGGGGAGGTAAATGTGGCGAATACATCACATGGGTTTTTTAGGCAACATGTGGAACGTGGCGCAGTGGTAGATAAAACCTCCAGGAGGGGGAAGTTGCTACAGCATAGCGACCGGAGGGCAGCGAAAACTGCCTAAAGGAGACGCAGGTCAGATTGTAAGGTGACTGTACCGCAGAAAATACACACAGGAGGAGTCTGATCTGTGGAGCACTTTTCCCAGTGCAGGATAGATTTGAGATACCCGCAGTAGATTGGGTCTGCGAATTCCTCCGCTAAATTGCGGACCCACAGGGCTAGGGAGGATCAACCAGGGACCCGGGTGGGTGGGATCTCCTGGGAGAGAAAGCGCACAGTTTTACCTTGGCTGAGGGAAAGGGCGCCAGGTGCAAGCGATTCACCCGGCCAGATCGTCAGCGTGTTACCGAGTTCCACTGGCTCAGACCTGAGAAAACACGGGACGAGACAGACTCAACCCTGAGATTGTAAAATCTCACAAAGGTAGCTCAACCCGCTGCTCTACATATGTCTGCTAGGGAGGTGCCTCAAGCCAGTGCCCACGAGGATGCAATACTCCTTGTTGAGTGCGCTCGGACCTGCAAGGGGGGAGCACGGCCTGGGTACGATAGGCCAGTGAAATGGCATCCACCACCCAGTGGGAAAGCCTCTATTTGGAGACAGCGTTCCCTTTCCGCTGTCCCCCAAAGCAGGTAAAGAGCTGCTCAGAGCACCTAAAGCTCTGTGTGCGGTCCAAATAGTAAACGAAGCACGTACTGGACACAGCAATGAAGGGGCTGGGTCTTCCTCCTCCCAGGGCAGTGCTTGCAGGTTCACTACTTGGTCTCTGAAGGGAGTGGTAGGGACCTTGGGCACATAGCCCGGTCGTGGTCTTAGGATCACATATGTGTCTGCCTGACCGAACTCCAGGCAAGTGTCACTAACAGAGAATGCTTGCAGGTCCCCAACCCTCTTGATGGAAGCGAGCGCGATCAGCAGGGCCGTTTTCAGAGAGAGGGCCCTGAGTCCAACTGATTCTAGCAGCTCAAGGGGGGGTCTCTGGAGGCCCGTGAGGACCACTGAGAGATCCCAGGAGGTGAACAGGCTTGGCTGGGAGGGGTTCAACCTCCGGGCGCCTCTTAGGAAACTGATGATTAAGTCATGCTTACCCAAGGACAGCCTCCTTTCCAGCCTCTCTTGCAGAAATAAGAGCACTAACCTAACTGCGCACCTCTGTGGGTCTTCAGCATGGGAAGAACACCAATTCGCAAACAAGCGCCATTTCTGGGCGTAAAGTTGCCTGGTAGAAGGGGCTCTGGCTTGGTTGATTGTGGCCATGACCGTGGGTGGTAGACCAGCTAAATTTCCGCGTCCCGTACAGGGGCCAGATGTGGAGGTTCAACAGGTCTGGGTGCGGATGCTAGAGTGTGAGAAGAAGGTCCTTCCTCAGGGGAATTCACCAGGGAGGGGCTGTCGCGAGGAGACCGAGATCTGAGAACCAGGCCCGGGTGGGCCAATAAGGAGCCACAAGGGTGACTTGTTCCTCGTCCTCCCTGACCTTGCACAGCACCTGTGCAAGAAGGCTCACTGGGGGAAATGCATACTTGCGCAGCCCCACAGGCCAGCTGTGTGCCAGTGCGTCTGCCCCGAGGGGAGCCTCTGAATGGGCATACCAGAGCGGGCAGTGGGAGGTTTCTTGGGAGGCAAACAGGTCTACCTGGGCCTTGCCGAACCGTTCCCAAATCAGCTGGACCGACTGGGGGTGAAGCCTCCACTCTCCACCAGACAAGCGTTGTCGTGACAGCATGTCCGCTACCACATTGAGGTTGCTGGGGATGTGAGTGGCGCACAGCGACTTGAGTCGCTGCTGGCTCCAAAGGAGGAGATGACAGGTTAGCCGTGACATGTGGCAGGAGCATATGCCGCCTTGGCAATTTATGTATGCTACCGCAGTGGTACTGTCTGACCTGATCAGGACATGTTTGTCTCGAACTAGCAGGAGAAACTTCCGCAGGGCAAAGAAAACAGTCAGCAACTCCAGGCAGTTGATATGCCAGCACAGCGGGGCCCCTTTCCAACGGCCCGCAGCTGCGTGCCCATTGCACACAGCACCTCAACCCAATCTGGAGGCGTCGGTCGTGACCAAGACGCATCGGGACACATGCTGCAAAGGTACTCCTGCCCGTAGAAAGCAGAGGTCTGTCCAGGGTGAATGTTTGGCGGCAGGCGGGGGTGATCGTCACATGGTGCGTGCCGCGGCACCATGCTCGTCTCGGGACTCGAGTCTGAAACCAGTGCTGAAGTGGTCTCATATGCATCAACCCCAGTGGCGCGACTGCCGCGGAGGATGCCATATGCCCGAGGTGCTTCTGGAAAAGTTTTAAGGGGACCGTTGTGCCCAGCCTGAAAGCGGCAAGGCACCTCAACACTGACTGTGCCTGCTCGTTGGTGAGACATGCTAACATTGAGACTGAGTCTAACTCCATGCCGAGAAAAGAGATGCTCTGGACCGGGGTGAGCTTGCTCTTTTCCCAGTTGACCTGAAGCCCTAAACGGCTGAGGTGCCTGAGCACCTGATCTCTGTGAGCGCATAGTATCCTTCGTGAGTGGGCCAGAATGAGTCAGTCGTCGAGGTAATTGAGTATGCAGATGCCGGCTTCTCGGAGCGGGGCAAGGGCTGCCTCTGCAACTTCCGTGAAGACGCGAGGGGACAGAGACATGCCGAAGGGGAGGACTTTGTACTGATACGCCTGGCCGTCGAACGCGAACCGTAAGAAGGGTCGTGTTGAGGCAGAATTGAGACGTGGAAGTACGCGTCCTTCAGGTCTACCGCTGTGAACCAATCTACACTCACCTAAAGGATTATTAGGAACACCTGTTCAATTTCTCATTAATGCAATTATCTAATCAACCAATCACATGGCAGTTGCTTCAATGCATTTAGGGGTGTGGTCCTGGTCATGACAATTTCCTGAACTCCAAACTGAATGTCAGAATGGGAAAGAAAGGTGATTTAAGCAATTTTGAGCGTGGCATGGTTGTTGGTGCCAGACAGGCCGGTCTGAGTATTTCACAATCTGCTCAGTTACTGGGATTTTCACGCACAACCATTTCTAGGGTTTACAAAGAATGGTGTGAAAAGGGAAAAACATCCAGTATGCGGCAGTCCTGTGGGCGAAAATGCCTTGTTGATGCTAGAGGTCAGAGGAGAATGGGCCGACTGATTCAAGCTGATAGAAGAGCAACTTTGACTGAAATAACCACTCATTACAACCGAGGTATGCAGCAAAGCATTTGTGAAGCCACAACACGCACAAACTTGAGGCGGATGGGCTACAACAGCAGAAGACCCCACCGGGTACCACTCATCTCCACTACAAATAGGAAAAAGAGGCTACAATTTGCAAGAGCTCACCAAAATTGGACAGTTGAAGACTGGAAAAATGTTGCCTGGTCTGATGAGTCTCGATTTCTGTTGAGACATTCAGATGGTAGAGTCAGAATTTGGTGTAAACAGAATGAGAACATGGATCCATCATGCCTTGTTACCACTGTGCAGGCTGGTGGTGGTGGTGGTGTAATGGTGTGGGGGATGTTTTCTTGGCACACTTTAGGCCCCTTAGTGCCAATTGGGCATCGTTTAAATGCCACAGCCTACCTGAGCATTGTTTCTGACCATGTCCATCCCTTTATGGCCACCATGTACCCATCCTCTGATGGCTACTTCCAGCAGGATAATGCACCATGTCACAAAGCTCGAATCATTTCAAATTGGTTTCTTGAACATGACAATGAGTTCACTGTACTAAAATGGCCCCCACAGTCACCAGATCTCAACCCAATAGAGCATCTTTGGGATGTGGTGGAACGGGAGCTTCGTGCCCTGGATGTGCATCCCACAAATCTCCATCAACTGCAAGATGCTATCCTATCAATATGGGCCAACATTTCTAAAGAATGCTTTCAGCACCTTGTTGAATCAATGCCACGTAGAATTAAGGCAGTTCTGAAGGCGAAAGGGGGTCAAACACAGTATTAGTATGGTGTTCCTAATAATCCTTTAGGTGAGTGTAGATGCCATAAGCAGGTTAGAATGTTAGTTTGTGCAACGTTTGGTTGAAAACTCACAAGTCCAAGATCTATCATAAGCTGCCGCCTTTCTTGGGTACGATGAATTAAGGGCTGTAGAGACCCTTCTTCATCTCGGTTGGAGGGACAGGCTCTATTGCGTCATTGAGTAAGAGATTAGCGATTTCCGTGCACAGGGATTTGGCGTGTTCGCCATGTACTGCGGAGAAGCGGACGCCCATGAAGGGGGGCGGGGGCCTGGCAAACTGAATTGCATAAACGAGTTGGATGGTCCGGGCCAGCCAGCGAGACGGGTTGGGGAGTGAAAACCACGCGTCCAAACTCCGTGCTAGAGGCACCAAGGGGACGATTATTTTTTATGTACATAGCGTGGCTTCGCAGCGGGGCGGAGCAGGTAAAACGGTGTCGGGAGGCGAAGACGCATCCCGGGGCTCTGGTGCTGAGAACAGACTCAAAGCACTTACCTTGCTCTGTACACCCGGCCGGGGGCGGGTTAGCGACTGAGGAGGAAGTCCAACGTATGCGTCCTCTAGTCTCGTCAGAACCGGCGGGCCGGGGAACAGTCATGGGGCCGAAGGCGGGTGGTCCGCGTCTTACCTTGCTCTGTACACCCGGCCGGGGGCGGGTTAGCGACTGAGGAGGAAGTCCAACGTAGGCGTCCTCTAGACTCGTCAGAACCGGCGGGCCGGGGAACAGTCATGGGGCCGAAGGCGGGTGGTCCGCGTCCAGTGTGCTGGGACTGTTGTGGTCTGGCAGCAGAGTGCCTTGAAAACGGCATTTGTGGGCCAGGTGACCCAGAGACAAAGGAAATACCTCTTTTATTGAGAATGTGGGTACCGCAGCCCCGGGGGGGGGTTAGCAGACAGGGGGCGTCTGCTTCCTGCAGCGTGCTCGACGCTGGGGCTGACAGCTGGGCCTGGGTTGGGGCAGAGCAGGGTATTTCTTTGCCGCAGGAGGACGCCCTCGGCGAGCAGACGGGGCATGGCCCACGGCGGCAGGCTTGCGGCGGGGCAGAATATGTGAGATGGCCTCCGTCTGCCTCTTCACCGCGGAGAACTGCTGGGCGAAGTCCTCGACGGTGTCGCCGAAGAGGCCAAACTGGGAGACGCGGGCGTTGAGGAAGCGAGCCTTGTCGGTCTCACGCATCTCGACCAAGTTCAGCCACAGAGGACGTTCCTGGACCACAAGCGTGGCCATCGCCTGCCCAAGTGACTGCACTGTGACCTTCGTGGCCCTGAGGGCAAGGTTGGTCGCTGAGCGCAGTTCATGCAACACATCGGGATCAGGGCTACCCTCGTGCAGATCTTTGAGCAGAAAAGTGCGCCGTAGATCCAACAGGAAGCAGAGCGTCAGAGGAACAGAAGCTGGAACTGGTGTGTGACTCGCAGCTGGCTGCATACACGACCATCGGCTCAGAAGAAAATTTCTGAATGAATTTGACGTATTTCCCCACTTTTATACCCATATGTCCAGGGCGGGGTATGCAAATACTGTCTGCCAACTTCTCATTGGCCTTTTTTCATAGACCAGAGGCATATTCGGCACTCAAGGGAGACCCCTAGTGTCGCTTCTTCAACACAACATCGAAGTGAGCGACAGACGGGGAACAACCAACATTAACTTTTTTATATATTATCTGACAATGCAAGGAATCTGTGTTTATATGAGACTTGAAATCATCCGATTATTCTCTATTTTTCATGTCAAAAACAGACATGCGCACATTAAACAAGCCAGAAAGAATGCTGGTAATGGTGTTTACATGCAACATGATCGGGGTAATTAGTCTATGTGTGCTGATCTGTTTTTGCCTCAACGGTTTATGACCTTACAATGATAAAAGAAAACCATTTAAGGCATTTACATGGCCACACATTGGCGTTTTATTAAGCATTATCAGTATAAGATAACGTGCATGTAATCATGCTTACTGTGTCCTTACCAGGAGCAACAAGTGACATTTTTGTTTACATTTAGCCTTGTTCAGTGAAATCTTATTAGTCCAAAATCTGCTCCACATATCTGTATATGTTACATCAAATATGTAATTTTGTCATATCAAACTGCATTTTTCCCTTAGTGTACACATAAAATGACTTTTAGCTACAGAAGTGTGGCTGCTGAATAGGATTGGGCGCTATCAAAAGTAAGTTTTGGACATTGGGAGTTGCCTTTCATTAGGATCGCCATTGTTGTCTTTTGTTTTTACTACACATGCTAATGAGATATGTAGCATCTTGTCATGTCTTTGTAGCCTTATCTAAACAGAGACCAAAGTTGAATCCCACTGGGCTCTTAAATACACAGACTCTTTTTGCACAAACTCTGTCAGTTATTTTAAATATAAGATGAATACAAGTAATAAAGTATGACTTGAAATGGGACAGATACATTAATCTTTGATGTTGTCAGTAATATTAGGGGAACTGTACAAATGTTGAAATTAGGGGTGGATGAAATATCGATAGACACAATAAACCAGTAGAAATTTGACAACCCATGTAAATTTTGGATTATCGTCTCTATTGTGGCAAAATCGCCACCGCAAGGCATGAAATGTGCACCTCATCTATTCATGTTACATGTGCACGGTACACATTCTGTCAGAGAAATGGTGGAAGGCGGAGCGGCTACTTGTGAGACTTGAAAAACATATGATTATTGCAGCAGGCTTCCTGTCTGTGCTTCAGAGATAGGAGAGCGCAGACCGGGATCACAAGTGCTACTCAATCCGGTTAAAAAAAACTGGCTCTGGGTAGCTAAGTGGTAAAGACAACACATTCTCACACCCAACTCGTCACATATTGACGCTTTTGACAGGACCCCTTGGCATCACATTTTAACGCCCTGGGTATACCTTTGGCGTCATTTTTCGACGCGTTGGGTAGTCTTAACCAAAACCGCATTCAAAGGTGAGTTTAACAACGCTCCACGGCGTGTGCAAGTAAGCAGTTTAAGCGTTTTCTTAGGTACTGATAACTAGAGCATGCTGGATAACGTATTTTTATCGGAGGTTTGTTGATGTTAATAAATATATATAATATGCTACGATTGTGTTCAATTAATCAAAGTTTTTTATATTTTTATTTTTATAATTTTGTTCAATTAATCAAAGTTTTTTATATTTTTATTTTTAAAATCCTCTATAGAAATCTATCGGACTACCCAACGCGTCGAAAAATGACACCAAAGGTATACCCAGGGCGTTAAAATGTGATGCCAAGGGGTCCTGTCAAAAGCGTCAATATGTGACGTGTTGGGTGTGAGAATGTGTTGGTAAAGACGCTTGCTACCACCCCTGGAGTTTGCTAGCTTGCTAGTTCGAATCCCTGGCCATGCTGAGTGACTCCAGCCAGGTCTCCAAAGAAACCAAATTGGCCCAGTTGCTAGGGAGGGTAAAGTCACATGGGGTAACCTCCTCGTGGTCGCTATAATGTGGTTCGTTCTCAGTGGGGCGCATGGTGAGTTGGGTGTGGATACCACGGTGGATGGTGTGAAGCCTCCATACACACTAAATCTCTGTGGCAACTCGCTCAACAAGC